>CM077347.1:85347171-86547171 GCA_039655645.1 Ammopiptanthus mongolicus
ACTTCAGGATCATACCATAACAAAGTTTCATGGTTTAGTTATCTTAGGGTCCATCTAAAAAAGAAATGGGCAGATTGATGGGTATGTCACGCATAGGATTTAAGCTGGGTGGATGAAATGGAGAAGTGTTTCAGGTGTAATTTGTGATCCCAAAGTGCCTATCAAACTTGGAGGAAAATTCTACCGGATTAGTTATAACTTATAAGACTAGCAATTCTTTTTTATAATGGATTTTTGTCAATGTAATGCCAACTAGAGCAAAATAAGTTGTTAGGGCCCAAAACAAGTAACTGGGTCCAAAAGGGGAACTGATACAACATTTATCACATGGGCCCAAGATTTGGAAGGTTTACAGTAGGAGAATAGCGGGGGTCAGGAAAGAGTGGGTGATGTGCTGGCAGGAGAGGAGGAAAGAGAGGGGGGCGTAACTATTTGGTGAGAAATGGTTATCAAATAGGCTGGGTCTGTAGAGAGGGGTATCTTTTGGAATCATTGTGTTAGTTATGGATAGAGAGCAAGAGAGCAATAGCTCTCTGTAGGAGGCTAGCTCTGTGGCAGTATGAACTAGGAATATCCATTCCACTGTAATTCTCATGTTTCTGGAATAATTCTCATATTCTTTTCTCCATTGTTGATTCATTTACTGTTTAATCTTGCTGTGTTGGTTCCGGTTTGTATCATAAGTGGATCAGAGATGAGAATAAAGACGTGGACGAGTGAGCATTGAAGGAAAATAAGTAGATTAGTAACCAATTTATTCAAAACAAAGTTGGAGTAGCACCTATTGAAGAGAAAATTACAGAAACTTGTCTAAGCTGGTTTTGTTATGTGAGAGGAACAATAAAGGCGCTAATGAGAAAAGTGGATCAAATGGAAGATATTTTGATTATGACGGGTAGGAGACCTAATAAAACATTAGGAGAAACCATTAAAAAAGACCTTACTCTAAATGGTTTTACTGAAAAATTTGGTTTTTGATTGAGACCAATGATGTTGATCAATCCATGTGAACTTGGTTGTTTTTGTTGTTGTGTATGCTTTCTAGTGGATTACCTGACTATCTATAGTAGCACACATTTGAAATTATGATGCTCTATAACATTTAGCCATTTACAGTTATAATGTTGTAGTGTTATACTTATATTTTAAGAAGCATATGGATATTTAAAAAGGATATAGGATATATGTGTTCCTGGAAATTCATACAAAAAGCATATATTTAAAATAGTGAATCAGTATGTGAAAAATATTTTTAGCACTATGCTAGTGTATCAGTATGTCAAAATCATAAAACAAATATAGAGTGTTTTGTCCAATTCTAATCTTATTGCCCATGTCTGATATGGAATTACTAGCTATGGAATTGCACTCAGGAAATTCACAATCCCATTAGTCCCTGTGATGGAAAACTATAGATTTGCTTGTTTGTTACTTCCCCATCAATATTAATGAGACACTGAAACCAAAATAGGGGATCAGACTATATTCTTAAACTACATGATGGTCCAATTAAAGGCAAATAAGAAAATACTGCTGCTTTAAATAGAATCAGCAAATATTTAGCCATCTGCTTCCTATGCAAGGTGTATAAAAAATTGAAACATTTGAGTTAAAGCGTCAGGCCCTGTACTTCCTGGGTACATGTCATGTACAAGGATACCATCGATAACAATATTCTCCTGTTATTTGGTTGCCTAGGATGATATTATATAGCAAATCATACATCACAGACCAAACATTGTGTTAAATTTCGGATCAATTGATTATCTATCATTTTTTTATTTGTTTATTTTTTGTATCTATATATAATAATTTGCTATTTATGCAATGCAGAGTCATGCTAATCGTTACAAGCGGTATATCGTTCCTGTGCTATCTGTTCAGATGGACTTTTATATTCGCGTTTTTGTTCGCATATACACGTAAGTCTTCTTTGTTTCATTGTCATGTCTTTTTATAAATAATTTGTTAGCGTCTTTATGAAATGATGATCCATAACATTACATCATTTTATTTGATGCAAACTGAAGGATGAAATAATTCGTTGCAGTTCTGCTAGTGCGATGAAAAATACTCCCCTAAAGCTTTCATATGTTTATCAGTGCACTGGTTGTGATTCTTTCCACCTACAGCCATTGGGAGGACCATTTCCAAGGTGTGTATCCTGTTTAGGCACCATTTTGACACCTTAGTACACTGAAACTCGTATTTGTATATGTATCGCAAGAACTGGATTAGAAAACAAATTTATTAATTCTGATTCATTGTTTAATACCTTCTCTCAAGGGAGCTACTCAGGTGAGAACACTTTGTTATTGTGAGAAATGAGAATAATGAATCTTGACCATTAGATCTTATTTGAATGATCAAGATTAAAGATAAATGGATGACTTTTTTAAGTGGTCATGTCATGTGACAACTAAACTTTTAATCTTGACAATCCATGTATGACTGTGTAGTCAAGATTTATTGTTCTCACATTCTTAAAATGAGAACTGTCCTCATTATATATGTCCCCCTTCTCTATGTCTATTGGCATTTTAGGATGGTGTTCTGACAGTTCTTTAATTATAAAGCTATTGTCATGCTGACCAGAAGTACCCCCAAGTTGCGTTCTATGCACAAAATTTCCACCACTGATACCACGTCAATGCCTTCCTTTCCATTGCTACCATTACAGCCTGAATCTTCTCCGCTTCGCTCACGCCTTTCAATTCAAAGTACCTTTTGACCCTATTCGCCCAATCATTATGCATCATCACTTGAGAATATAGGAATCTCAAGTTTCCGCCACCGCTCTTCACGATTCTGGGAATCATCTTGATTTCTAGTATCGTCGCCGCTGCCGGCATGGCTTCTTCGGTTGTTTGTTCATGGTTATTGCTTTTGTTCGACAATCGACCTATGGCGTCGACCAATTCTCTAGTTTGCCTCCGAATTTCAAGCCTTTCAAGCCTTCCTTCAAGAATTCTCCGAGTCTTGAGTTTTTCTGCCTCCAGAACACGCCTCACTTCTTGAATTTCTACGCGCCATCATTTCGCTCTCATAGGCGTGCTCTAAGAACTCGATTCTTGCTTCTATTCCTCTCTGTGTACACCATGAAATTTTTCCCAAACTCCGAGAGCTTTGATACCGGTTGATAGAACCGGTAAAACTAGACTAAGAATCACTGAATTATACCGTATTATTGATGAATTCTCTAAGGGAAATGATCCCTAACAGAGGTAGAAGAAAGAGAGAAAGAGAAATGTACAAAAGGTCCCTATCAAGGATTTGAGAGCTTGACCTCTCCCAACCACCTTCCAACAATCTAACTGAATACCTAAGTTTCCCTCCCTTTCTCCTATTTATTAACTCTCTAACAGCTAGGCTAAGTGGTTAACTAGCCTACCTGCTGTTCTTATTAGTTACAGTAGGTCCTACACTAGTCTAAGGTCGGCCCAGTTACATTGGGATGCCTTCTCACATAAGTCTTCCTAATTGGAGGCTTGTGACTAACAATACCTTCGTTAATTGTCAGCGTCCTCTAGTTGATTTCCATGGACAGCTTACAACTATAGAAAAATAAACTGCACTGAGCAACCAAAATAAATTTAATTGTTCTAGATCATTGTGTTTTGAAGGGGGGGATGCTCCTTGCAACAAAGGGCTTGTACAGTGTACTCCTTGATTGACCATAAATAAAAATGCAATGATGCCTTAAGGGGGGACCTTATTTTCATTATTCCATTTTTCAGAACACTAGCATCAGACATTTGCCTGGCTATGGTCCTGTTGTTCCTCAAGAATGCACTGATTGTGGGAGAAAATTCAATATGGGTGGCCCTATATGGTCTGCTCCGATCCATGACCAAGAGTGGGTGGCTTCTATACTAGCAAGCGTGAAATCTATGAAGGACAGCTACCCTGCTTATGATCGCATATCTGCTGTATTGACTACAATATCAGAGGTGTGTTTACTACGTCTACTTTTTGACACAATGCACATAACATGGTATGGTATGATTCAGATGTGTGGAGTGTTTCTTCATGTGCTCCAACTTACTGGAAATTATTTTTTTATTAGTAGTTATTCTAATATTTCATAACTGTTCTTTTCAGGAATTGCCAGATGTTCCCCTTTTTTTGAGTCTGCACAACCTCTGCGCAACCCTTAAATGCACTTCTCCATCGGCCATTATTTTCCGTTCTGCTGTGATCAATGCAGGCTATCGTATATCCGGAACTCATGTTAATCCATTGGGGCTTAAATCAGATGCCCCCATGGATGTCATTTGGGATATAATGCGCTGCTGGGTAAGAGATATGCTGGCTTTGAGCTCATGGTTAAGGCTTGTTATGTTTATATGTTGGAACTTAATTTACCTAATGCTTTAGTATTCTTTGAAAGGCAGAAAGAATGATTTTCTTTTTAACTCTTGGATTACTGATTTACCTTTCTAATATAGGTAAAAAATCATCCAGTGAAAGCTCAGTCAGCAGATCAACCAGGAAGTGTCATACTTGCAAAGGAACCTGTTCTTCAGGTATATTTAATATTTGTGTAATGAGGAGGGATCCATTTACGCAATGTAAATCATTTTTTACTTACATCCACTTTCAGCCGTTGATTTTATTTTCATCAAACGGTATAAAACTTTTACTAAAGTTAAAATCACAATCACCGTTGGATGAAAATAAAATCAACTACTGAAAGCAAGTGTAAGTGAAAAAATGACTTGCTCTTGTATAAAGAGATCCCTCATCTTGTCTTGTGTAATATATATCCAATGTTTATAGTTATAGCATACAATAGGACCTTAGACCATGCTTGGCCTAGCCTATGGTCTGGTTTAGTAACTGTGGTTGGATGCTAAAACTTCTAGTGTGTGTGTCCCTTTTAGGCGAATTTTGCTCGAGCTGTAGCATCTCTTAGCAAGGCACAAGCTAAGAAGGTTGCCCGCTATCTTCCAAATCCTGAAAGACATTGGGGCCCAAAACTTAGGGCAGGACGTCAAATTACTAGCAAGCATGTCTCCCTTTTGGGTCCAGCAGCAATTAATGGAGCTCTCAACCAGGAAGACAATGAAGAACATAAAAGTAAGAGGCTAAAGACCGAAGATAATAATATCATATCTTAGCTCATAAATGAGGTTCTTGAAATTCATTCATCAATCTAAGGGTCCTGGATTTCTATATTTTTGGTTACTAGAGAGAGCCTGTTTATTGTTTTCACTAAATTTTGTAGAGTGAGCTGAGTAAAAGAGAGAACTAGATAGTTTGCTTTGTTTCTAAATTGCTTGTTACGCAAAATGCTGTGGCAAGATTAAGGCACTTTGCATCAAATTAGATATTTGAATGTAGCATTTTTGTTTTTAATTTATGGAAATTGTATTGTGGGGAATAATATCTTTTTCTCAATGAATTAGTATTTGTTGTTCCATATAGTTGTTGAATGTCCAAATTTTGACTTCCATGGGAACCATGTTTTTCAGAAAAAATAGTAAATTAATAAAATAAAAAACTTGGCTATCATGTTTAGCTCTCTCTCCTTTGTATAAAGCACTTGATTGAAGTCCTATCTTGATATTTGTGTCCTGCGTGTCACCCTGTGGAAAAATAATGACAGATTTTTCTGACCAACAAATTTGGGCATGCAGGTTCTTGAAGGCCATCCAATAGGTTTGGTTACTTGAATAGACCGTTCCTGTTTCCTATCTATTTTTTTTTTTTTTATCAAAAATATATGCAAAAAAATTAGGCATTAAATGCAAGTGATTCAGGTAAGCAGTCTGATGCAGTGTTGGAGGGGCAACGGGTGGGTCCCAGCCCTTCCGTCTTTCATATATTTTGTTCTTTTTTTATGTAAATATATTAAGTTAATTCTAAAATATTTCTTTTTACTATGTCATGTAACTTATTACTTATCTTGACTTTTGTTTGGAATAGTTGAACATCACTGTCATTTATTTGTAGGTTTGTAATGATAAGCTATTATTATGGATTTAATTAGTATATTGTCGATATAAAGATTATTTTTTATATTGTCAATCAATCAGAAATTGTTACATAAGTTAAAATGTATTGATCTTATCCGAACTATCTAAAAAATTATTCATATCATGATTTCTGATTGGATGATAGTCAAAATCTTTATACTGATTGTATATAACAATTAAACTCTATTATTATTATTCCAGAAAAGTAATATAATAACTGATAATATATTCAAAAATATGGTATGTAAAAATGAGTTTTAGGAATAAATTTAGACGGATTTGGCCCCCACTTCGATGTTTCCTAGATCCATGCTGGCCTGATGCACACTGGGACTACTTATTAAACTCGCCAAAATTAACTTATAGGAATTTTAGATTGTTGAGATTCAAATAAAATAAAAAAAGAGAAGTGTGATGTGAATATAAACAATAGATCCTGATTACTGTTCTGATTACGAGTGTATGACTATTAGGTGTCATTGTAACAAGGATTTTGTTTAGTTGTATTATTTGAACATCAAATTTTGGATATCGTATGTGACAACATATATGTTTATCAGTATTTGTTATTTACTTTTTATCCTTTTTGTAAACACGTATCTAAAAAATATATAGAAAAGCAAAGGGATATTGTATTATGATCCCTATTTTGATGTTAAAAAATCATTTCTTATATTTTGATGGAGAGAACCTTGAAAGTAAAGAACATTATTACTCCGTAGTGGTACTATCCTTTATTCAATGCCTCTCTTTCATAAGCATTACATGTAATTAGATTTATTTTTGTAATGTTTTTAAATATGGTTATATAATTTTAAAAATAATTCATATATATATATATATATTTTTACAGAAATGGGTAACAGTTGTTGAAATGAGTAGTTTTTACAACAACAAAAAACGTCATAAAATAGTAATTACCAAAGTTTCATTTGGCAAATGATGAGACATTGCTAATTTCTTTCAAAGTGCCTCCAAATGTTAGCAGCGCTTTGTTCTCGGAAGAAATTGCTTTTGAAGGCTATTTTTTACATAGAATTATCAGCAACTATTTTACAAACTTACAGTAGTTTCTGAAAACAAGTCTCCAATCAGTTTACCGTAGTAGTCTTAAAGCAAATGCTAACCCATGTTGTTAGGACTAAGTTTATACGAAAAGTTGTCTATTTAATACATTAGAAGGTGATTTTTTAATTTTTTAATAAATAATTACCATTTTTTTAAGACTCTTTAACCAATGGCGTTGGCAACACCTTTGTTTTAAAGATTTGAGAACTCACACCACTGTATTTTTTTTCCCGTAACTATCGAAAATAAATGCTCAAAAGTGAAGCTATAGTACAGAAATCAAGACATAACTAGCTGGCCCAGTTGCAGCTTCTGTTTTCACGAACCAAACTAGGAGTGTGTCTCCCTCCATGGTCCAAATAAAAATCACCACGAGTGTCGGTAGGTGTAGATTAATAACTCATAGTACAATGGCATAAATTTTTGGTAATTATGATATAGGTATAGAGTATCCATCACCGTTAGTAATGTTAATCTCCGTCAAGGAACCTGTTGGACACACAAAATGGATTCTCCCCTCCCAACCAAGTTTTTTTCATATATAAGAGTCAGGGTACACACAAAAAAATATACTAGTATTTACAAGTTACTAGATACATACACCCGGGCGGTGACGCAAATCCCAATGTAACAGTAATTTCAAATTATTAATATCATGGGGTTTGGAACGGGACACAAGTAACTACGAAGTTGAAAGAATCACAAGAATGGTATCCACCCAATAGAACCAAAATGACAGCTAAATCCTGCTGATGCAGTGCCAACTTTCAAATAAAACCAATGTTAGAAGCTTTCAAATCTCACAAAAGGACATGAATGTGTCTATTGCGGCTACATTGTAATATATGCTTAATCATGTGAAAGTAAAGGAGATTAACTACTACGTACCAGGTGATGTTGAAACTGAGTTAGATTCTCAATTAGTCATCCTTTTATTACTAGACATGGTTTATGCAAAGAATATAATGAAATTAGTTTTAGGAATGTCATGTGTGAGTGAGATGTAGGTAAACAAGTCTCACATTTTAAAGGAATAGATAAGTGTTACATTGTTGTTAAAGATGAAAATTTTGGGCCTATACTAAGCTTGAAAATGTGTTTGATTGAGTTTAATGAAAATATTTCAATGAAAACATTTATTGAATTAGGCCCAAATCGGAAAACACAACAAAAGTTGTTTTCGGTGTTTGTTCTTGTGTTAATTGTAAATTGATGTTGCTTTAGTAGAGTTGTAGTTCCAAATTTCCCTGCTGTTCTCTTCTCCCAACTAATTATAAGTTATGATAGCATAATAAACACAGTGAGAGGACATGCATTATAGATTTTGATGCTTTCAATTTCAAACTAATTTCTCATGAAAGGGCAATGATTTGAGTGGCAAAAAATTACGAAAGAAAAAACAATACTCAGTAATATATGTGTCATACATTAATATTATTCTTCCTATAACAGTACTTGCTTCACATGAAACTCGGTGCTTCCATATGATAACGAACAAAAATCACAACAAAACAACGAACTAGGCCATTGGACTTTATTGTTTCTAAACTCAAAGCATGAAGTTAAAAAACTGAATTACAGCTAGCAATGCTGTAAATTTTAAGTGACCATAACATTAAGTTGAACATAGATACTTAAGAATAAACTAGATTATATAAATAGTTCCAGTTCAAGTTCAGTGGCTGTTTGCAGTTAACCAAAGTTGATTTATGCTTTGCCATTGGCTTGAGCTGCTCCCTCAGGGTTAAGCTCATCCCAAGCTTCAATCCAAGTGACCATTGCATCTGCCAGCTTGTCAAAGTAAGGATCTATCTTTGATAGTTTTTCCTTGACTTGCTTGGAAAGCTCAAGGTAGCACTTCTGAACAGTGGTGGCTTCTTTTGGAAGAACAAGATTCTGGAAGAATGGGATAATGTCTTCCTGCCAGAATATGCCTTTGTACTCTTTCCTGAGGTTTACAAATGGGTTACTGGCCTTGCTGTGATAGATATAGGGCAGTCCAGTCTTGATTCCCAGCCCCAAGTGATCACAGATCACCTGAACAATTATCATCAAATTATCTCAGTTGTTTGTGCAATCACATTCATTTAATCATTAAGGATCCATTTGTTTTGTTTCCAATTTGTTGTTTTCATTTCTCGTTTTCATTAATAATTACAAAAATATCACATTGTTTTCATTCTGTATCCTGTTTTCAAAAATTTGTATACGAAACAATATATTTTCACTGTTTCCTATACAAAAATTTAAAAACAGAAGAGAAAATGAAAACAATGTAACATTTTTATAATTATAAATAAAAACAGAAAATGAAAACAAGAAACTAAAAACAAATGAACGGACCCTTGATGTTTCTATAAGATTATCTTCATGTTATGAATCATAAGTCACAAGAGTAAAAGATCAAATAAAGCAAAAAATTGAACCTTGCAGCACCAGCCAGCCCACATATCATCGTAGCGTCCAATTGGCTGACCATCTCCCATAAGACCGAAGTACATTGCTGCTCCAATAAGATCACGATCAAATGCCAGGTTCATTCCACACATGGGAAACAAAGTGCCCTTGGGAATGGTCAAAACAGCATCCACATACCTTATGCATAATAATCATAATACTCAGAATCAACCTTACATATAAGGTAATAATTTTGAATTATATATTGAATGCTTGGTTCATAATAGTACTAAATAATATAGTATAGTACATACCTAGTGTTCCTCTCAAGAGGTTTCACAAGCTGTGTAGGAGCATCATAGTCTGGGATGTTGAGCCAAAGTCCATGAGAAACAGCAGTTGGTACACCTTCACGAAGACTGAAAGGGTAGCCACGAACAAAATCTGCACCTTCTCTGTAAGGGTCATAGAGGGTATTGAAAAACAAGGGAGTAGATGGACACAGAAGGTTTTTTATATGCTGCTCAAGTGCATTAACCGCTTTTCCAGATGGATCATTAGCCACCTAAGCCACAAAAATAAACAAAAAGAATAAAATAATGAATCCTCAAATTTTAAATAAACAGAAGTAGCAAGAATTATCAATTAATGAAATCCTATAAAGTATGGACATATGAATAATAAAATCAATAAATAAAACTAATGTCAACAGCAGATATGGCTGCAGGGCACCTCAAATTCCATCAGTTGTACACAGTTCAATATACATTATTTTATTTACAACAATAATAATCTCAAAATTCCATCCAACACTGATGACACATTATTTAAACAGATGAAAGACAAAAGTAACACACTAGGGACCAATATTAAAGCTTTACTGTAAAAGCTACATCTTTACAGACAGAGCCAATTTTCAATGACAATGCCTGAAGCTTCCAAATCTTGTGCTACGTAGGATCAAAATATCATCTTTCAAACACGGATCTAATTCATGCTACAACCAAAACTAACAGAAGCGGCACCAGTAACACAACAAAGACTAACAATGACACAGAAAGCAGAATAACAAGAACCAAAATTTACTAGGCTCAGAAGAATCTGCAACCCAAATCATCACAAGGAGGCATGAAAACATGCATTACAAAAAATTACATCAAGATCTCTTCAAACATTGAACAAAACTCAAATCCCAGATCAAAAAAAGGGATAAAGATTGTTGCACATCACATATGTGCACATTTCTTGCATCTGCGGTATGTGCCAAAATTAAAGTATAAGTGTTGGAGAATGAGGTTAGGCCAATAGTAATTAGATGATTTTTTTTTTTCTCAGGGTATCCCGCGTTCAACTGCAAAGACTAATCCTACGAGATAGTAGACGACATTACGTCCTGATCTCTACCAACCAGGTTTTCTACATACACTAAAGTCAGATCGAACCTCTAACCACTTATTTAAGGGGTCCGAGTCCGTTACCACTCAGACCAACCACCGTGTTGGTAATAGTAATTAGATAATTAAAATTACGCAGATTGCATTATTCTTAAAAAAAAAAAACAGAAAAAAGAAATAAAAAATGATTGGAAAACTCACAAAACAGTCATCATCAATGGTGAAAATGTATTTCTTTTTAGACACCATGTAGCCAAAGCAGCGGCAAGCAGAGTCCTTGAAGGAGATGCAAGAGGCCCTTGGACCAAGAATCTTGTTGATGTCATTGCGGTTGTAGAGCTCATAATCAAAACCAGGAGGGACCTTAATGGTTTTGGAAGGGTCACCATCTTGGACAATGATCAAGTGGTAAGGCTGTAAGAATGGCCTCCACATCTCAAGGAAATCAAGGTTCCTGATTGTTGGGATCACAATGTCAAGCTCATCTTTCAAAGGTGGTGTTGGTGCCACAGAAGCATCAGCCATTGCACAAGGTTAAGGTTGAAGTAGTTGAAGAGATATGAGACAAGTTTTTTTTTTTTTTTGTGAGGAAATGAATGTGTTATAGAAGGGAAATAGAGAGGGGAGTTTGTGTTGAAATATAATAAGAAGAGGAAGAGAAATAAGGGTAACACGTGCAATGCCTAAGTTATCGGCACTAGTGTGGGGTTAAAAGTTTCTAAAGTTGTGGTTTGATGTGTCTGAATGTTTAAGGTAACAAAGACTACTTCTTAAGGGTGGCCGTGTAATGTGGTAACTTTGTGGATGGAAGGAAGAGAAGGCTAATATCAGTCTTGCTTGCATCAACAAAAGAGAGGTTCATATTTGATTGCATTTAGTTAGAGGTTGTGTTTGTCTTGGAATTCATCATGCGTGTTATGAGGAGAAACTTTTCATATATACAATGATAAATCAAAGATGCATAACATATCTTTCGATTCAAATATATATTGAGAAGAAGTGAAAATTAAATTATCCTAAATTCAATTATGAATTAGGCCAACCAGGAAGTTTCAACAAAAAAAAAACTAATTCATTACACGAAAGTGTTTCATGACTTAAAGTGTCAGGTTCAGTTATTATATTTATCCAACTTAAAACTCATAATAAATTCATTTATATGTTTCAAAGGGCCATCTTCTATACACCCTAAAAAAACAGGGTGAATGGATGCTCCTTCAAGAATAACCGTTGATTTGTAAAGTAGGTGAAGATCCGCCGGTGGCAGTGTGTGGGGTGGGGGTGGGGGTGGGGGTGGGTTACTATTTTGCAAATAATTGTAAAATTGGATGTATGGTGCGAATAGAAGCACCCTATGTTTCAATTGATTTTAAGAAGAAAATGCTAATGTAACTTGTGAATATCTTACTGTAAATGTAAATATTCATTAACAGTTGTTTGTTAGATTGTTGACCAATTATTATTATTATTATTATTATTAATTATTATTATTATTATTATTATTATCATCATCATCATCATCATCTAAGTAAAATTGACTTCAGTAAAATAAAATAAAAATATATTATTATTAAATTATATAATTAAATATTTGCATTAAAGTTCAATTAAAAATATTATTAATTTTATTTAAATAATATTGTTATTTAATGACACTGTATTGTTATTAAATTTCAACTGTTAATGACACTTTATGTTATTATATATATAAATATTATATTAAATTCCAACTATTAATGACACTATATTCTAAAATATATTATTAAATATTATCATTCAATTTTTTAAATTTTTTTTATTATATCCCTGTCTTGTATTATTGTAGATCTTTCTCCCGGAACCCTTGTTAGTTTTTTTTGGAATGACTTGTCGAGCATTGCTTGGTAAGCAAATACTCCCTCCGGATTCGAATATAAGCAAAAAGTAATTTTTTTCACACGAATTAAGGAAGTTGATGAATTCATTGAATCTTATTAATTTTATTTAAAAAAGTTAGATTCATTTTCCAAAATACCCTTCATGCTATTTATTGTTGAGATAAAAAATCTGTGAGGGCCGTTGTCTTTTCATTTCCCCATGGCACCATACTAATTGGTTTTGGTGAGGAATTAAAATTACCTCGATGACTGGAGTACATCTACAAGGAATTGTAATGGAATTAAAATGAATTACTAGTAACTCAAGGATAATTTGAAAATATGATCATTAACTAGCAATAATTAATTTGGTTTTTGCTTATATTTTGGACCAAAACAATTCAAATTTTTTTGCTTATATTTCAGTCCGGAGGGAGGATAAAATATTATAATTGAGAATACTTAGTAAGCAAATACTATCATTTTAACGAAAAGTCAATATAATTAGAGCTCGTTTGTTTCAGTCTTTTTGTGAAAAAATTATTTTTAAAAAAATAATCACTTATTTTGTGAAACTAGGTGTTTTTTTTCCAGCTATTGAAATTAATGAGAATTTGAAAAAAATTGATTAATTTGAAAATAAATCTGAACCTATTTTTATTATCTTCTAGTTAAAACCTCATTAACAATTTTTATGATCGTAAACATACATAAATTAGTTTAAGTTTTACTTAAAAATCTCTCAATTATTTTATATGAAAATTATTTTTTTTAATCTGTAACAAACGGGTTAGTATCTTATTATTAAATAGAGTAAAGACCCACTTTAGTCCCTAACAATGTTTAAGGTATTACTTTTTCTACCCAAAAAAAAATAATTCATCGAATAGTCCCTGACAATGACAAAAGAGGGATAAGCCAGTCTCTCTATTTGTCTTTATCCTAAACATAGCGTTAAAGTGCTGATATATATCGTCAATGTACCCATGTATCTATTAAACTTGTCCATATGACTTGTGTTCGTGCATATGGTGTGGTGCATCTGATGCATGTGATGTGTTGCTTGTAACATGTAGGGACTAATGTGTCCCACGCTAGAAATTGTCAAGGACTAAATTGGGTTACTTAAATAATAATTGAGGACTTTCTTGGGTCAATGCATAATTATTCTCATGATCTATTCTGCATGTAGGGGCTATTGCCTGAGTACCTAATATAATAACGATACACATCAGCACTCTAATGACGTGTTTAGGATGAAAACAAATGGAAGGACTAAAATGTCACTCTTTTGTCATTCTCGAGAATTATTCGGTGAGTTTTTTTTTTCAGGGACGAAAAATGGTACCTCAACTATCGTTGGCTACTTAAATGGGCCTTTACTCTATTTTATATATATATATATATATATATATTGTCTATATCAAAATTACTCTTAAATTGTTTTCTCCATTCAATTAAAATGGTAAGTAACTCGAAATCGTGTAGTGTTGGTAAGTTGTATCTGCACTGGTTTAAAGGGGTTCAATTTGAAACCCACAAGCTAAAATTTCAAATTGTTCATCAACTGGTTAAACTGTTGGTTCGACCAACTGATCCAGTTAACAATGCTTATACTTATAATAGGGCGAAGTCTAGGGAGCCACACTACCAAATTGTGGTACCTGTGCAACACCATTTTTACCAGAGGTAGCAGATTGCAATAAAATCTAGAATATTGCACAAAAATCCTTGAAAATCCAAGCGAGGGTTACACCGTCGTGCCGCTGTCGGTTATGAGACAACCCCTTTCTAGGAGGTCTCATTAGTAACCCCATTTATAAATATTAGCGTTATAGCGTAGCGTAGTAATATAAAATTTGCGGAAATATTAAAACATACAATACATACTGATACCATAATAAAGTATGCATACATAAGAGTACTGGCTCCATCAGTAGAGCCTACAACACTGATGCCAAATATAAAAGACTTTAGAGTATACAGTAGATAAAACTAAAAACATAACAACAGAAATAAAGGCACATCAGAGATCCTCTCCTAGCGCTCAAGGTCCCCCAGCATTGGGATCCGAGGCTCTCCCACCTGCATCAGGCTCAACAGGTATATCTTCAATCTCCTCTGAAAACTCCTCATCAGGGTCTTCTCGTACAGTCGAGAACAAAGAAATACAACATAGAAAAGTACAGGGGATAAGAAACAGTAATATGCCATACATGGGAAAAACAGCTATATAAATAACGTATATAGATAGCAGCACACCAAATCACAACTGTGACGACCAAACAACTTCCGGATAATTTTTCCCTTAACTACTGTCTCTCACCCCATGTAACTAACGACTATATGGACACGATCACGACGCGACATCCCCAACGGATTAAGGTGTCCTAATCATCACTATGCCACCCCCGTAAAGTAGGGTTCAGTCTAAAGCCCGCAAGCCCAAATCGTCTCATGGATACAACATATTCCCCCGCCCATAGGCCAAGTCGGAATATTTGTCCTTCAATAACGCAAGTTACGGTAACGACATGTTCCCCCGCCCGCAGGCTAGGTCGGAGCGTTCTCCCGTTCGTTAACAACTCAACTTTCGGTAACGACATGTCCCCCCGCCCGCAGACTAGGTCGAGATATTCGCCCGTCCGTCTACAATTCGACTAACGGGTACGACCACCTCCCCGCAGGTAAGATCGATGTAACACCCCGATTTTTCATGCTTTCTAAGGACGATAAACTCAATTAATGAGTTTATATTTTTATCTGTGTTTTAGAAAATGATTTTGGGAAAACTAAGATCATAGTCTTGTTTTATAAAATCGTAGGATCTTTCGGTTAAGTTTTGGGTCGAAAACTCAAACGAAAACCGATCTACGTTTTTCAGATGATAGTGTTTTCTACTATCACGACCTAATCTGGACTAACGAACGAAACTATTAGTCTTAGAATATATTCCTCTATCTTTTTCCTAAAATGTGTCCTGACATCCAAAAATATAAATAATATTTTATATTCGGGCCGATAATCGATCGAGGAGACGATTCGAGCTGTCTTAGGGTTTTTCGAGACCCACGATCAGATGTTTTTCATACCAAAATTGTACTCAGTAATTTGAGGAATTCATACGAGTGTCGGGACGATTCCAAATATCGGGATGTGAATTGACCAAATTGCCCTTGGCTAATTTTATTACCAATTTACCTTTCCTATTATTAAACTAATAAACCCCTAAATATCTAATACTTCCAACCTTATCTCCCCATTTCATTCGGCAGCCCCCTCCCCCCAACTCACTTCATCTTCTTCTTCTCTCATTTCTTTTCTTCCTTTCATCCAAAATCTCCATTTTTGGAGGTAGAAAGCTTGAGTTTTTGTGGAGTAATCTTCACCAATCTTGGAGGAAAGCTTCATAGGAGGTAGTAGTTCAACTCTATCTCTCTCAATCTCTCCTTTCTCTCCTTATATTTTCATGATCAAGGATGTTAGGGTTTTGTCCCTAAAATCTTTGAAAATCCATGAAAAATTGTAGGAAAATCGTATCTGTACCAAACCAGTTTCTATGGCCTAGGTTCATGACATACTTGTATGATCCAAGAGCTTAGAGCCAAGAAATCCCTCTAGCTATGTTTTCTAGGTAGGGGCCGAAACCCCCTATGGGTGTAGGGTAGGGTTTTGGTTGGTTTTTGATGATCTGATCTAATATCTAGGGCTGTCACACTTAGTTAGGGTGTTATCCAGAAAATGAGAAATTTTGGAGCTCCCTAGCTAATTTTAGTGTAATAGGGCCGAACCCTAGGGGTGGTGCATTAGGAGAAATCTTCGTTTTGTAAGTTAATGCCGATATGTTTTACGTGTATGTAGTGATCGGCAGCGTGTTGAGAAGAGGAACAAGTTGATCGGGTGTTCCGAGTTGAGCTGGAAGCTACAAGAGGTAAGGGGATAAACCTGAGGAATTCCATTTCCGACAGCTATGTGCTGCATCGGTGTTTGTACTGTAGTCGTATTGTATTTAAATCGTTATATCATGATGTTAGTTGAATTCTTGATTGACTGTTGTTGATTGGAATATGCATTGATGTGCTGATGTATTGATGTAATTGTTGATATAGTTGAATGCATGTTATACTTGCTGAATGGTTATATGGATGTAATGTGTGCCCTGCTGTGGGATTTAGGCATTAGAGGACCTAATTTTGATTAGGATCCGGCCTCGTGTAACTTAAAAGCTTTAAAAGTCTGAAATGTGTTTTGATAAGGAAAAGTGAAGTTTAAAAGCAAATAGGGCATTAGAAACCTTCACTATGTCTTAATTTGATAAGAAAATCCTTTTGAGTAATGTGGTTTCCGAAGTCATACTGAGTTTATTCAAGAAAAATGAGTTTGTGTAAGTTTTGTTTTAAGTTCGTATTTTACCGAAAAACAACGAAAGAAAAAGAAATGGTCTCTGGACCAAGTTTTGTTTTATGAAAAACCGATCCCGATGACTTTGTGTAAGTATCGGAGATTTTGGGTTTTTGGTTTTCAAGTTTTCAAGGAAAGTGGTTTTAAAGCTTAAAGCTTAGAAACTAGAAACCGAGACGTCGGGGTTCTAGGGTTCTGCAGAACACGTGGATCAAGGATCCGTGTTAGTTGTGGTCCTGTCGGCTTAGGGACAATCTTTGTGGTCCTGTAAGCTTGAGGATGTTTTTATGATCTTAAATCCAACGTCCTTGACTGGTGCATCGGTTAGGGGTGTTGGGATTTAAGTTATTTTTTTGGGCTAAGTGTCCTGTTTTGAGAAAATATGTTTTGAGGCTTAAAGAGTCTAAGACATTATGGTGGTTGTTAGCGTTGATGCTACAACGAGGAAACATTGATGCGACAAAGATCAATTATCGGAAACTAGATAGGTTTCTCATGCATTAAATGCGAGGCAGACGTGCCGTGATACGGGGGACCTTGATAAACAGGGAGAACCTGAGATGACTTGTTTGTCATAACATTGTGCCTTGATGGACAATGGTGTCATACGTGTTCTGGGAACGTATTGTGCCTTGAGTTGGACAATGCAGTATGACCGTTTTCTTGTGGAGTACTTCTGATTGCGCCCCCATGTGAGAATCGCGTAGTGTCATGGGATTCAAAGTACTCGTTTTTGGGCCAAATACTGGAGCCTGATCAGCTCATTTCGAATGGTGATGGGATTTCCGGAAATCTAGTAATCTAGTGTGAATATTGAGATATATGGAAGTGCCATGCATACGTTTAGGAGATAACGTTGATTGTGGGGTACGAAACCCTTGTGCATTTACTGCCTTTTGTATTTAATGATATATGCCATGTTATATGATGATTTGAGTCTGTTGTGTGGATTGGGCATATAGTTGTTGTTTATGGATTCATATATTGGTTTCTCACCCTTGCATGTTTTTGGACGGGTTGTCCTTTGGTATATATTGTATCGTGTTTACAGATGGAGCCGGAGCCGGATCACCTAGCGCACTCCGGGATGCGCGTCCTAGCGTTTGATCGAAGGACAGACCCAGCCGCGTGGGTCATCCACCCAGGGGTGGAAAGTGCGGCGTATACTGGACCAGTTTGCACTGTAAGCGGAACGACGGAGACGGGACCGCGGAAGAGTACTCGGACAGTGGAGACCATCCAGGTGCCTCTCCCTCCCATCGGGCTGATGCTGCAGGCCCTTATGGAGCAGGGTGTGATCGAGTCGGTCGCCCCCGCTGCACAGTCCCCGCAGCAACAGCTACCCCAGACGCCTCCCCCGCCTTTTGTCTTGGTAGCGGGCGAGCACGTCGTGGAGGATGTGGGGGAAGAGGAGGAGGAGGAGGAAGACCCTGAGGAGGATCCTCAGGAAGACCCGGAGGATCATTCTTCGGATGCTTCCGATCCCCATCCACAGGGGAACGGGAATGTAGGTTCCCAGAGTTCTTCCTCTGGTTCCAGCATTGGACTTCTCTCCGGGGGATTGTCCAATGGTTTCCATTAGTCGGACCAGCTTAGGGTGTAGACTTTTTTTGAGGCAGTGGTTTTTGGGTAGTCTGTTAACGGCTACTGATGGCCATAGGTTTTAGAGATATGGTTCCAGACTGTCGCTGCCTAGTTTTATAGCTTTTTAGAAAGTTTAGTAATCATTCGTTCTTTTGTAAAGGGACTTGTTGTCCATTATATATATGTATATATATATATCTTGTTCTAATTATTGCATATGAGTAGTTCTGTTATCCGGAGTGGTGAGTTTATGTATTAATGAGAAAATTTTTGGTCACGATTTCCAGAATCTGCTTACACAAAAGATATATTTTCCGAAAGTAAAACCAGCGAAATTGTATTTATCGTTCATTAAGGGTTTTGAGTTACGAAAGTGGCACTGGGTTTGAGGGTGTCACATTAGTGGTATCAGAGCTGGTCGAGTCTTTCGGGAATCCTTGGGGAATAGGTCTGTTGTGTTTGCTGTTGTGTGATCTCTGTATTCGTGAGGCGAAAGTGATTCGCGTCGCGAGCCCGAGAAGTTTCTTAGGGCATGTTCTCTGTCTCGCGTAGCGAATGGGAAGTCGCGTCGCGAGGCAGGGAGATGATGCTCTCTTCCTCGAGTATGTTCTCTGCGTCGCGTAGCGAACCGAAATTCGCATCGCGAGCCAGAGAAATAGTGCTCTGTCTCTCAGGTAGGTCCTCTGCGTCGCGTGGCGAATTGAGTTCGCGTCGCGAGACAGAGGAGTGGAGTTGCATGGCCTCTGATTCGCTAAGCGAAATGTATTTCGCGTCGCGAGGCAGAGAAGCTTTCTAGATGTGTTCTCTGCATCGCGTGGCGAATGGGATTCGCGACGCGAGGCAGAGGAGTGGTGTCTCGGACAGGACCCCTGTTTCGCGTAGCGAACTGGATTTCGCGTCGCGAAGCAGAGGGCATGTTTTCTTATCGCGAGGCGAAGGAACTTTCGCGTCGCGAGGCCGAGAGTTATGTAGGCTTCCAGGATCGCGAGGCGAATGAGTGTTCGCGTCGCGAACCCGAGGAGCTGTTCCTTGTTTCTCAGGCAGACTCACTGGTTCGCGTAGCGAAACCAAGGGTTGAGATGTTACTACTCTTGGATATGTTGTATGTTTATAACTGCTTATTTGCTTTATTTTCTGGTTGCCATTTGACTGAATTTGGGCCTTGTAGGTCCGATATGGAACTAGAAATTGGAGCAGAAGCAGGACGTGGACGTGGACGTGGACGTGGACGTGGCCGTGGACGTGGTCGCGATCGGGGAGCTGGTGTTCAAGCTGAGGATGTTGCTGGAGCAACTGGAATGGATTTTGCTGCTCAGGCAATGGCTAACATGGCTGCGGCTATTGCTGTCCAAACTGCAACCATGAACGCCCACAATGCTCAGGAACAACTCCGTGCTGACCAGGCCGCTGAGGGTCGAAGCTTGACTACTTTCAGGCGTCAGAATCCGCCACAATTTTCTGGTGACGTGGATCCTGAGAAAGCTAATCTTTGGATTCATGAAGTTGAGAAAATTTTTGAGTTGATACGTAGTCCCGAAGAAGTGAAGGTGCCATATGCCACATTCCTACTGATAGGAGATGCGGAGTATTGGTGGAAAGGAACGAAACAACTACTGGAGGCAAATCACGAGGTGATTTCGTGGACGCTGTTTAAAGATCGCTTTTTGGGAAAATATTTCCCTCAAAGTGCAAGAGCAGAGAAAGAGCAAGAATTCTTGCGACTACAACAGAGAGATATGTCAGTCGGAGAATATGCAGCTAAATTCGAATCGTTGGCCAAGTATTTCCGTTTCTTTCAGAATAACCCTGAGGAAGAATGGAAATGCGAAGCTTTTGAGAGAGGACTGCGGTATGAGATAAAAGAGTCGGTCCTACCGCAAGGAATTAGAAATTTTCAAGCGCTCGTTGAGAAAAGCAGACAAATAGAACTAATGAAGCGTGGGAGAGACAATAGAGGAAACGTCGGAGGACCTTTCCGATTCAAGGGTCAATCTCAGGACCAGAGAGGGAAACAGATTCAGAAGAAACCATATTCTCGACCACCTGGGAACTTCCAGAAGCAACCTTATCGACCTGTTGCTCGTGCATCGGGCAGTGGAGGTCAAGGAGGGCAAAACCAAGGGAGGAAGTGTTTCAAATGCGGGGATTCAACGCATCTGGCAAATAACTGTACTGTGAGGAATGACCATTGCTATCGTTGTGGACAACCAGGTCATTTTGCCAGGGATTGTAGAGCCCAGAATCCAGTCCAAACTGCGGACAGGAGTGGTGGAGCCAAACGACCGACGGCTAGGGGAAGAGTTTATACCCTGAGTGGTGCTGAGGCTTCGAACTCCGAAGATCTGATACAGGGTGTGTGTGACATAGACGGTAATCTCTTATTAGTGCTCTTTGATTCAGGTGCAACCCATTCATTCATTTCTATGGATTGTGTGAAACGTTTAGAGTTACCTGTTTCTTCCTTGTCATTTGATTTAATTGTTTCTACACCAACTGCTGAACCTGTTGTTGTGAATTCTATATGTCTAAACTGTCCTATTGTTATCCAGGATAGACATTTTCTTGTTGACTTAATATGTTTGCCTTTAATACAGTTAGATGTAATTTTGGGCATGGATTGGTTATCTTCCAACCAGATCCTATTAGATTGTGCACATAAAACCCTAGTTTTTCCTAGTACTGAGATTTCTGGATTTTTAACCGCCAACCATGTTAGAACTTCTTCGAAAGAAGGAGATCCGAAATACGTGCTCTTAACCAACTTTGAAGTCGAGGGGAAGACCGAGCTGAGTCAGATGCCTGTTGTGAGAGATTTTCCCGAGGTGTTTCCAGAGGATGTTCCAGGTTTGCCACTTGTGAGGGACATAGAATTCTCCATCGATCTGATCCCAGGAACCGGACCGATATCGATAGCTGCATATCGAATGTCGCCTACTGAGCTTGCTGAGTTAAAGACACAAGTCGAGGACTTGTTATCCAAGCAGTTCATCAGACCAAGTGTTTCGCCATGGGGAGCGCCGGTTCTCTTAGTGACAAAGAAGGACGGAGGTTCGAGACTTTGTGTGGACTATCGTCAGCTGAACAAGGTTACGATCAAGAACAAGTATCCGTTGCCTAGGATTGATGACTTGATGGATCAACTGCGAGGAGCTGCTGTTTTCTCGAAGATCGACTTAAGGTCAGGATACCACCAGATTCGAGTGAAGACGGAGGATATACCAAAGACCGCTTTTAGAACTCGTTACGGACATTACGAGTATCTCGTGATGCCTTTTGGAGTGACAAACGCACCTGCTGTTTTCATGGACTACATGAATCGGATTTTTCGTCCGTTTCTTGATAAGTTTGTTGTAGTGTTCATAGACGATATTCTAGTTTATTCTAAGAATCGTGAAGAACACGAGGAGCATTTACGGCAAGTCCTTCATGTTTTGCGGGAAAAGATGTTATATGCGAAACTCTCTAAGTGTGAGTTTTGGCTTGAAGAAGTCGGATTTTTGGGTCATGTTATCACAAAACGAGGAATTTCTGTGGACCCTACTAAAGTAGAAGCCGTACTTTCTTGGGAAAAACCAAAGACTGTAACCGAGATAAGAAGTTTTGTTGGATTAGCCGGTTACTACCGAAGGTTTATTGAAGGATTCTCTAAGATTGTGTCACCATTGACTCAATTGACGAGGAAAGACCAACCTTTTGTTTGGACTGATCAGTGTGAAGAAAGTTTTCAAAAGATTAAGGAACTTCTGACTACTTCACCAGTGCTGATACTTCCAGAACCGAGTGAACCTTATGAAGTATATTGTGATGCTTCACATCAAGGTCTAGGTTGTGTGCTGATGCAACACCGCAAAGTGGTGGCTTATGCATCACGACAGTTAAAGATTCATGAAAAGAATTATCCCACCCATGATCTAGAATTAGCTGCAGTGGTTTTTGCACTAAAGATATGGAGACACCATCTGTATGGTGCAAAATTCGATGTCTTCAGTGATCACAAGAGTTTGAAATATCTGTTCGACCAGAAGGAGCTCAATATGAGGCAAAGACGATGGATGGAGTTTTTAAAAGATTACGACTTCACGTTGCAATACCATCCAGGGAAGGCGAACGTCGTGGCAGATGCTTTGAGCCGGAAAGCCGTTCATATTTCAACTATGATGGTGAGAGAATTGAAACTGATTGAAGAGTTCCGTGATCTGAACTTGGGATTAGAAATAAGTCCTAAGAAACTAAGCTTTGGAATGCTTAAGATCTCTAATGGTTTGATGGAAGAGATACGTGAACAACAAGCTAATGATGAATCTCTTCAGGAGAAAAAGGTGTTGGTGGAACAAGGGAGAGCTAGTGAGTTTAGTTTGGGAGCAGATGGAATCTTAAGGTGTAATGGACGAGTTTGTATACCCAACAACCCGAAGATGAGAAAGATGATTCTCGAAGAATCCCATAAGAGTGGATTGAGTATGCATCCTGGTGCAACCAAGATGTATCAGGACATGAAACAAAGATTTTGGTGGCCAGGTATGAAGAAACAAGTTGCAGAATACGTTGCATCATGTCTAACTTGTCAAAAAGCAAAAGTAGAACATCAGAGACCTGGAGGGATGTTGCAATCCCTAGATGTACCGGAATGGAAATGGGAGAGTATCTCTATGGATTTCGTAGTGAGTTTACCCCGAACACCAAGGAACTTTGATTCGATTTGGGTAATCGTGGATAGGTTGACAAAATCGGCACATTTCTTACCTGTGAAGACAAACTACACAGTAGCAAAGTTGACTGAGGTGTACATAAGAGAAGTAATTAGATTACACGGGATACCCTCGAGTATTGTTTCGGACCGAGATCCGAAGTTTACATCGCGTTTTTGGGAAAGCTTACATCAAGCTTTGGGGACTAAGTTACGTCTAAGTTCAGCATACCATCCCCAGACAGATGGACAAACAGAACGAACGATTCAATCGTTAGAAGATTTGCTAAGAGCTTGTGTGTTGGATAATCGAGGAAGTTGGGATGAACTGTTACCTCTGATTGAATTCACGTATAATAACAGTTATCACTCAAGCATAGGGATGGCACCCTATGAGGCTCTGTATGGGAGGAAGTGTCAAACTCCTCTTTGTTGGTATCATGATGGAGAGAGTACAATTCTAGGACCTGAGGTTGTGCAAGAGACGACTGAGAAAGTCAAACAGATTCGGGAAAGAATGAGGACATCTCAGAGCAGACAGAAGAGTTATTCGGATAAGCGAAGACGACCTCTCGAATTTCAAGAAGGCGATCATGTGTTTCTGAGAGTCAATCCAACGACTGGGGTAGGTCGGGTAATGAAATCCAGAAAACTCACTCCTAAATTCATTGGACCATACCAAATTCTTCGGCGTATTGGTCCAGTAGCGTACCAAATTGCTTTACCTCCTTTTCTTTCAAATTTACATAATGTCTTTCATGTTTCACAATTGAGGAAGTATATTCCTGATCCATCTCATGTAATTGAACCTGATCAAGTACCCTTGAAAGAGAATCTGTCTTATGAGACCGCACCTGTAAGGATTGAGGACAAGAGAGTCAGACAACTGAGGGGAAAACAAATCTCTTTAGTCAAGGTTATTTGGGATGATACAACTGGAGAAGCAACTTGGGAAACTGAGGATAACATCAGAGAGCAATATCCTTATCTGTTCACAGGTATGCAATTTCGAGGACGAAATTATTTTAAGGGGGATAGTAATGTAACACCCCGATTTTTCATGCTTTCTAAGGACGATAAACTCAATTAATGAGTTTATATTTTTATCTGTGTTTTAGAAAATGATTTTGGGAAAACTAAGATCATAGTCTTGTTTTATAAAATCGTAGGATCTTTCGGTTAAGTTTTGGGTCGAAAACTCAAACGAAAACCGATCTACGTTTTTCAGATGATAGTGTTTTCTACTATCACGACCTAATCTGGACTAACGAACGAAACCATTAGTCTTAGAATATATTCCTCTATCTTTTTTCTAAAATGTGTCCTGACATCCAAAAATATAAATAATATTTTATATTCGGGCCGATAATCGATCGAGGAGACGATTCGAGCTGTCTTAGGGTTTTTCGAGACCCACGATCAGATGTTTTTCATACCAAAATTGTACCCAGTAATTTGAGGAATTCATACGAGTGTCGGGACGATTCCAAATATCGGGATGTGAATTGACCAAATTGCCCTTGGCTAATTTTATTACCAATTTACCTTTCCTATTATTAAACTAATAAACCCCTAAATATCTGATACATAAATTAGTTTAAGTTTTACTTAAAAATCTCTCAATTATTTTATATGAAAATTATTTTTTTTAATCTGTAACAAACGGGTTAGTATCTTATTATTAAATAGAGTAAAGACCCACTTTAGTCCCTAACAATGTTTAAGGTATTACTTTTTCTACCCAAAAAAAAATAATTCATCGAATAGTCCCTGACAATGACAAAAGAGGGATAAGCCAGTCTCTCTATTTGTCTTTATCCTAAACATAGCGTTAAAGTGCTGATATATATCGTCAATGTACCCATGTATCTATTAAACTTGTCCATATGACTTGTGTTCGTGCATATGGTGTGGTGCATCTGATGCATGTGATGTGTTGCTTGTAACATGTAGGGACTAATGTGTCCCACGCTAGAAATTGTCAAGGACTAAATTGGGTTACTTAAATAATAATTGAGGACTTTCTTGGGTCAATGCATAATTATTCTCATGATCTATTCTGCATGTAGGGGCTATTGCCTGAGTACCTAATATAATAACGATACACATCAGCACTCTAATGACGTGTTTAGGATGAAAACAAATGGAAGGACTAAAATGTCACTCTTTTGTCATTCTCGAGAATTATTCGGTGAGTTTTTTTTTTCAGGAACGAAAAATGGTACCTCAACTATCGTTGGCTACTTAAATGGGCCTTTACTCTATTTTATATATATATATATATATATATATATATATATATATATATATATTGTCTATATCAAAATTACTCTTAAATTGTTTTCTCCATTCAATTAAAATGGTAAGTAACTCGAAATCGTGTAGTGTTGGTAAGTTGTATCTGCACTGGTTTAAAGGGGTTCAATTTGAAACCCATAAGCTAAAATTTCAAATTGTTCATCAACTGGTTAAACTGTTGGTTCGACCAACTGATCCAGTTAACAATGCTTATACTTATAATAGGGCGAAGTCTAGGGAGCCACACTACCAAATTGTGGTACCTGTGCAACACCATTTTTACCAGAGGTAGCAGATTGCAATAAAATCTAGAATATTGCACAAAAATCCTTGAAAATCCAAGCGAGGGTTACACCGTCGTGCCGCTGTCGGTTATGAGACAACCCCTTTCTAGGAGGTCTCATTAGTAACCCCATTTATAAATATTAGCGTTATAGCGTAGCGTAGTGATATAAAATTTGCGGAAATATTAAAACATACAATACATACTGATACCATAATAAAGTATGCATACATAAGAGTACTGGCTCCATCAGTAGAGCCTACAACACTGATGCCAAATATAAAAGACTTTAGAGTATACAGTAGATAAAACTAAAAACATAACAACAGAAATAAAGGCACATCAGAGATCCTCTCCTAGCGCTCAAGGTCCCCCAGCATTGGGATCCGAGGCTCTCCCACCTGCATCAGGCTCAACAGGTATATCTTCAATCTCCTCTGAAAACTCCTCATCAGGGTCTTCTCGTACAGTCGAGAACAAAGAAATACAACATAGAAAAGTACAGGGGATAAGAAACAGTAATATGCCATACATGGGAAAAACAGCTATATAAATAACGTATATAGATAGCAGCACACCAAATCACAACTGTGACGACCAAACAACTTCCGGATAATTTTTCCCTTAACTACTGTCTCTCACCCCATGTAACTAACGACTATATGGACACGATCACGACGCGACATCCCCAACGGATTAAGGTGTCCTAATCATCACTATGCCACCCCCGTAAAGTAGGGTTCAGTCTAAAGCCCGCAAGCCCAAATCGTCTCATGGATACAACATATTCCCCCGCCCATAGGCCAAGTCGGAATATTTGTCCTTCAATAACGCAAGTTACGGTAACGACATGTTCCCCCGCCCGCAGGCTAGGTCGGAGCGTTCTCCCGTTCGTTAACAACTCAACTTTCGGTAACGACATGTCCCCCCGCCCGCAGACTAGGTCGAGATATTCGCCCGTCCGTCTACAATTCGACTAACGGGTACGACCACCTCCCCGCAGGTAAGATCGATGTAACACCCCGATTTTTCATGCTTTCTAAGGACGATAAACTCAATTAATGAGTTTATATTTTTATCTGTGTTTTAGAAAATGATTTTGGGAAAACTAAGATCATAGTCTTGTTTTATAAAATCGTAGGATCTTTCGGTTAAGTTTTGGGTCGAAAACTCAAACGAAAACCGATCTACGTTTTTCAGATGATAGTGTTTTCTACTATCACGACCTAATCTGGACTAACGAACGAAACCATTAGTCTTAGAATATATTCCTCTATCTTTTTCCTAAAATGTGTCCTGACATCCAAAAATATAAATAATATTTTATATTCGGGCCGATAATCGATCGAGGAGACGATTCGAGCTGTCTTAGGGTTTTTCGAGACCCACGATCAGATGTTTTTCATACCAAAATTGTACTCAGTAATTTGAGGAATTCATACGAGTGTCGGGACGATTCCAAATATCGGGATGTGAATTGACCAAATTGCCCTTGGCTAATTTTATTACCAATTTACCTTTCCTATTATTAAACTAATAAACCCCTAAATATCTAATACTTCCAACCTTATCTCCCCATTTCATTCGGCAGCCCCCTCCCCCCAACTCACTTCATCTTCTTCTTCTCTCATTTCTTTTCTTCCTTTCATCCAAAATCTCCATTTTTGGAGGTAGAAAGCTTGAGTTTTTGTGGAGTAATCTTCACCAATCTTGGAGGAAAGCTTCATAGGAGGTAGTAGTTCAACTCTATCTCTCTCAATCTCTCCTTTCTCTCCTTATATTTTCATGATCAAGGATGTTAGGGTTTTGTCCCTAAAATCTTTGAAAATCCATGAAAAATTGTAGGAAAATCGTATCTGTACCAAACCAGTTTCTATGGCCTAGGTTCATGACATACTTGTATGATCCAAGAGCTTAGAGCCAAGAAATCCCTCTAGCTATGTTTTCTAGGTAGGGGCCGAAACCCCCTATGGGTGTAGGGTAGGGTTTTGGTTGGTTTTTGATGATCTGATCTAATATCTAGGGCTGTCACACTTAGTTAGGGTGTTATCCAGAAAATGAGAAATTTTGGAGCTCCCTAGCTAATTTTAGTGTAATAGGGCCGAACCCTAGGGGTGGTGCATTAGGAGAAATCTTCGTTTTGTAAGTTAATGCCGATATGTTTTACGTGTATGTAGTGATCGGCAGCGTGTTGAGAAGAGGAACAAGTTGATCGGGTGTTCCGAGTTGAGCTGGAAGCTACAAGAGGTAAGGGGATAAACCTGAGGAATTCCATTTCCGACAGCTATGTGCTGCATCGGTGTTTGTACTGTAGTCGTATTGTATTTAAATCGTTATATCATGATGTTAGTTGAATTCTTGATTGACTGTTGTTGATTGGAATATGCATTGATGTGCTGATGTATTGATGTAATTGTTGATATAGTTGAATGCATGTTATACTTGCTGAATGGTTATATGGATGTAATGTGTGCCCTGCTGTGGGATTTAGGCATTAGAGGACCTAATTTTGATTAGGATCCGGCCTCGTGTAACTTAAAAGCTTTAAAAGTCTGAAATGTGTTTTGATAAGGAAAAGTGAAGTTTAAAAGCAAATAGGGCATTAGAAACCTTCACTATGTCTTAATTTGATAAGAAAATCCTTTTGAGTAATGTGGTTTCCGAAGTCATACTGAGTTTATTCAAGAAAAATGAGTTTGTGTAAGTTTTGTTTTAAGTTCGTATTTTACCGAAAAACAACGAAAGAAAAAGAAATGGTCTCTGGACCAAGTTTTGTTTTATGAAAAACCGATCCCGATGACTTTGTGTAAGTATCGGAGATTTTGGGTTTTTGGTTTTCAAGTTTTCAAGGAAAGTGGTTTTAAAGCTTAAAGCTTAGAAACTAGAAACCGAGACGTCGGGGTTCTAGGGTTCTGCAGAACACGTGGATCAAGGATCCGTGTTAGTTGTGGTCCTGTCGGCTTAGGGACAATCTTTGTGGTCCTGTAAGCTTGAGGATGTTTTTATGATCTTAAATCCAACGTCCTTGACTGGTGCATCGGTTAGGGGTGTTGGGATTTAAGTTATTTTTTTGGGCTAAGTGTCCTGTTTTGAGAAAATATGTTTTGAGGCTTAAAGAGTCTAAGACATTATGGTGGTTGTTAGCGTTGATGCTACAACGAGGAAACATTGATGCGACAAAGATCAATTATCGGAAACTAGATAGGTTTCTCATGCATTAAATGCGAGGCAGACGTGCCGTGATACGGGGGACCTTGATAAACAGGGAGAACCTGAGATGACTTGTTTGTCATAACATTGTGCCTTGATGGACAATGGTGTCATACGTGTTCTGGGAACGTATTGTGCCTTGAGTTGGACAATGCAGTATGACCGTTTTCTTGTGGAGTACTTCTGATTGCGCCCCCATGTGAGAAT
This sequence comes from Ammopiptanthus mongolicus, assembly GCA_039655645.1. Lineage (NCBI taxonomy): Eukaryota > Viridiplantae > Streptophyta > Magnoliopsida > Fabales > Fabaceae > Ammopiptanthus > Ammopiptanthus mongolicus. Next base: position 85,376,535 of record CM077347.1, read on the forward strand.
CGCGTAGTGTCATGGGATTCAAAGTACTCGTTTTTGGGCCAAATACTGGAGCCTGATCAGCTCATTTCGAATGGTGATGGGATTTCCGGAAATCTAGTAATCTAGTGTGAATATTGAGATATATGGAAGTGCCATGCATACGTTTAGGAGATAACGTTGATTGTGGGGTACGAAACCCTTGTGCATTTACTGCCTTTTGTATTTAATGATATATGCCATGTTATATGATGATTTGAGTCTGTTGTGTGGATTGGGCATATAGTTGTTGTTTATGGATTCATATATTGGTTTCTCACCCTTGCATGTTTTTGGACGGGTTGTCCTTTGGTATATATTGTATCGTGTTTACAGATGGACCCGGAGCCGGATCACCTAGCGCACTCCGGGATGCGCGTCCTAGCGTTTGATCGAAGGACAGACCCAGCCGCGTGGGTCATCCACCCAGGGGTGGAAAGTGCGGCGTATACTGGACCAGTTTGCACTGTAAGCGGAACGACGGAGACGGGACCGCGGAAGAGTACTCGGACAGTGGAGACCATCCAGGTGCCTCTCCCTCCCATCGGGCTGATGCTGCAGGCCCTTATGGAGCAGGGTGTGATCGAGTCGGTCGCCCCCGCTGCACAGTCCCCGCAGCAACAGCTACCCCAGACGCCTCCCCCGCCTTTTGTCTTGGTAGCGGGCGAGCACGTCGTGGAGGATGTGGGGGAAGAGGAGGAGGAGGAGGAAGACCCTGAGGAGGATCCTCAGGAAGACCCGGAGGATCATTCTTCGGATGCTTCCGATCCCCATCCACAGGGGAACGGGAATGTAGGTTCCCAGAGTTCTTCCTCTGGTTCCAGCATTGGACTTCTCTCCGGGGGATTGTCCAATGGTTTCCATTAGTCGGACCAGCTTAGGGTGTAGACTTTTTTTGAGGCAGTGGTTTTTGGGTAGTCTGTTAACGGCTACTGATGGCCATAGGTTTTAGAGATATGGTTCCAGACTGTCGCTGCCTAGTTTTATAGCTTTTTAGAAAGTTTAGTAATCATTCGTTCTTTTGTAAAGGGACTTGTTGTCCATTATATATATGTATATATATATATCTTGTTCTAATTATTGCATATGAGTAGTTCTGTTATCCGGAGTGGTGAGTTTATGTATTAATGAGAAAATTTTTGGTCACGATTTCCAGAATCTGCTTACACAAAAGATATATTTTCCGAAAGTAAAACCAGCGAAATTGTATTTATCGTTCATTAAGGGTTTTGAGTTACGAAAGTGGCACTGGGTTTGAGGGTGTCACAATCGAAATCGCCCGTATGCCAACACAGTGATGAATAACAACTACGTAACATGAATCTCACCGACTCATCTCAGGATCAGCACTTAGTGCCTCAACCACGACTTATATACAACCACGACCAACTTTCATCCGGTTCAACCGGGTATCAACTCACAGCACAACAACAACAGATCGACTATATCACTAGGTTGAGCACTACGACACACACACACACACACACACACACACACACACACACACACACACATATATATATATATATATATATAACCTCGAGTTTCCCACCACACATTCATCACCCGATTTATCAGATATTACTACCTAGTTCACTCAAACATCAGCAGTCACAACAGCATATACGCAACATTAAAATCAACTTATAGATAAATCATGTTTAATCAATCGTAAGCATATAGTAAGCATAACATATATCACATATATCACATTAAATACCAATCACAGAGCATACATCCTTGATATACGATAAAATCAACCTAACGTTCAAATGACCTCTAGTAGGGTTTGGGTCGCCATACACATATTGTCGCGACCGTCCCGTCCGGGAGCCGCAAAAAAGATAAAGAAGAGTCACTACCAATTTTATTTTTGTAAAAAATTGGAAAAACTATAAACTTAAGGAAACTGGTCTTTTTTAAAAAGATTGAGATCGAGCTCGGGAGTCGGTTACGAGTAGGGAAGGTATTAGCACCCTACATCGCCCGTTCTAAGAACGGTACCTCAAGTTAATTGTTCATATTTTAATAACTTCAAAAATATTTGTTTTACCCAAAAAAATAAATAAAGAGAAGATAAATAACACAAAAATAGGAAAATTTAATTTTAGCTTGACGAAATGATTAATTTCGCTCCTACGTATTTCCTGGTGCGATGGGAAACTCAAAGTCACGTAATTCTTCTAGAAAATGTTTGATTGGTTGGATTAATTTTATTTTAAAAGGACATTTTTTGTTTTATATTTTTTTTTCTGAAAAGATGTAAATGGATCAACAAGCCGTTTCGGCTAAATTGATTACAAGTGAAGCTCATCGTCTTGCCAGAGACGTCACTAAAAAGGTTTTTTTTATATTTTTATTTTTATAATTTTATGAGAAGAAACAAAGTAGGCACATTTGAGATAGAATTCAAATCCATTTTTAAACTAAAAACGATTTTTATTCTTTAACTTTTAACTAATTATCTATTAGAAATAGCCTGATCTATTTTATATCTATGGTTTTCTATGGTTTAAGTTATAGAAAATAAAACCTAGACTAGCCCATTTGTCGCGAACGAATAAAAGTAAGCCATAAACCAAAGAAAGAATCAGCGTAAAGTAGTAAAAAATAACCAAGAAGAATAGCTTCTTCTTCCTTGCGAACCTGGTACACAGATAAAGAGGGATAGTAGCGTGATGCAGTGCTATGAGAACGACGGGGGTAGCACGATGGTGGCAGACTGAGCTTATAGTGACAGTGGATGATGACCGGGATGTTGCAGCGTGGCGGTGGAAAAGAAGAGGCGCGGTACTGACTTGATGGCTGCAGTACTGCCGGGCGTAGTGGAAGAGTGTGACTGGATGGAGAAGCTGAGACACGGTGCTACTGCTCATGCTAGCTTGCGTCTTGAAATGGCAGAGGCGTGCGGCGGTTCTGCTAAGAAACAACGGCTATCCGGCATGACTAGCAATGGAGAAGCTTGGTGGCTCGCGGGCTACTATTTGCGTGGTGGAGAAGAAGAGGGAAGAAGAATGATGGGCTCGAGGAAGAAGATGAATGTGGGAGGAATCTAACAAAGGCTCAGAAGCTCCACCCTCTTGTTTGCATCTGCTTGCATTTATAGAAAATGTATTACCAGAAATCTCCTTCAAAAGCTCAACTCTCATCATTATCTAATAAGATTGTGATAATCATATCAAACCAAATTGATTCTGAGAGTATTTAACGGAAATTTGATAACAAACTCACTCTCTATCACTATCTTTTCTTATCTACTAAACATAACTGAACCTTCACCATATATTTTTTATTTTCCTTTTTTATTATTTTTATTGTTATCATTTTTTTATTTTTTTTAAAACATGATGGACCTAACTTCTAAGAAATGGGCTAAGATCAAATTATATATATATTTTTTTAGTTCTTTTTTTTTTAGTATTTATAAAAAAAGAAAATTGACCCTGACAAAATTGGGTGTTCACACATATCAATACATATTATTTAAAGCTTGCCTCCCCGACGATATTGTGGTTCTTTCCCCCACCTTAGTGATTTTCTCGTGAGATTCCAAATGTGGCTACGCAACAGTCAATCGAGTACGCGATCGAGCGTTCGAGTTCTGCCAGATTCTATACAGTAAAACACAACCAGAAATTAAAATAATGAAACCATAAACTACCTAATCTCTAGGATTAGCTACTGCCCTTAATTGATTAAATAGGCTAGGGATATTGAAATTCTACCAACTCTTGGATCAATGATCCTTAAGCATACCTACTGCATAATCAATGATCAATTATCAAAGATTTGAACCAAAACCCCTTAAACCCCCCTTAAGCACTATTCTGCCCCTTTTGATAAATAGGCTAGAGATTTTATTTCATTACAAGCTCTTGGATTATGATAGTAGGGGATGATACTAACTCATAGGAATTGGTTTGGTCTCAAAATGATTTTTCTACAATTTTCTAGAGATTTTTGAAGTTTAGATCTAGAAATTGAAATTCATGAAAATAAATGGAGAAAATAAATATTGAGAGCTCAAGGATGAAATCTATACCTTCTAGGTGATAGAGGAGGATGAGAGAAGCAACTTTGCTTCACAAACTTTCTTGAAAAAGCTTGAGGAACCTTGAGAAAATTGAAGTTGAAAATGGAGGAAGAAGAAGGAAGAAGAAAGAAGAAGAAGAGAGAAGCGGCAGCTGGGCCAACGAAAAAATGAGGGGAGAAAAGGTGAAAAATAGGGCATTAATAGGTGACTTGAGGCTTAAGAAATAGGTAAAGGTAATAGTAGGTAATTAGTAAAAACTAACCAAGGGCAATTTGGTCAATTCGTATCCCGATAATTTGAAAATCCTCACGTCATTTGTAGGAGTCCCCAAATGATTTATCATAGCCCTGGTATAAAAATCATTGGCTCAAGGTTCTCGAAAAACCCTAAGACAACTCGAATTATCTCCTAGAACGATTATCGGGCCGATTATATTATATTATTTTCATTTTCGAACGTCAGGATGAACTTTTTCGAAAATATAGGAAACGTGATTCTAAGGGCCTGTTTGGTTTGACCATTTCCTGTTTTCATTTTCAATGAAAATAGAAAATGAGCTTGAAAATGCGTTTGGTTGAGTTTAGTGAAAATGTTTTCAGTGAAAACATTTCCTGAATTGAACCCAAATCTGAAAATAAAAAATAAATGTTTTCAATGTTTTCATTCCTAGATTTTTTAAAATAGGAAATGAAAACAGAAAACAGGAAGTCAAAACAAACACGTTTTCAAATTTTTCAAAATTTGAAAATGAAAATAATTTTCAGAAAATAGAAACAAGAAATGAAAACAGGAAATGAAAATGCAAACCAAACAGGCCCTTAGGTCTCGATAGTAGTAAAGCACTATTGTCAAGCAAAAACGCAGATCGGGCTTCGTCTAAGTTTTCGACCCAAAACTTAACCATAGCTTCCTATGATAGCGTAGAGCGTGACTATGGCCTCGGAATAATTTATTTAATTTTCTAGACCCTCCAATAAAATACAATAACTTAAATACTAGGTAAATAAAAAGATTAAGAAAATCGGGGTGTTACAGGTTACATCATCTCCTCCGCTATCACAAATGCCTTGGGCTTCACCTCCTCCTTTGTTGCCACCTTCTGTAGCTTCTCCTCCAACCCCACCATCAGCCTCTCCTTTATCATCACTACCACCGCCACCGCACCTTCTTCTTTGGTACTCCCATCGCCGCCATCGCAGTCACTAGTTCCACCAAGAAGCTCACCACCACCATCAAATCCTCCTAACAACTCATCTACGCCGCGAACATCACCGCCTCGGACAATTCACCCCCTCCTCTGGTTGCTGCATCACCACCCCAAGGCTTTCCACCCCTTCCACCGTCTGTGCCATCTCCCAAAAACTCACCCCCACCTCAAGCATCAGTGTGGCCGCCTGAGAATTCACCTTCACCTCCAGCAACTGTGCTGCCACCGAGGTCATTGCACCACCAACATCCACCCCTCCACGGGACCTTGTTGTAATGATCTATTCAATTGATGGTTTATAGGAGGCTTGGGTAGTGGCTGATGGCTGGTCCGAAGTGGAACACGCAGCTAGGCCATGGTGGCTGACTCACATGGTGGTGCTTCTGGGCAGGCGAAGTGAAACAGATCCGGCGTTCTGAACGATGGTGCTGCTCGCGACTGGGATAGGTGGTGGTAAGCGACGTGATCGGAGGTGAAGAGTGACGTCGACGGGGATAGGTGGTGGTGGCATCGGCTCCAGTACCGTCCATTTCGTGAACATTGTTGACTTGAGGTCCATAGCGGAATGTGTGGTCATTTTAGGGGAAACTTTTAGGGCAAGGGCTAGATTCCAATTTTTACAATATTGATTTGACCTGAAAGCAACCCATAAATCTCAGTCATTGAATATATTATCATTAAATCTAATTAACGATTTTTAACCACTTGTCCACCGGTACACTTACTTTTGCTTGTGCACCCTAGAATTCGCCCTTATAATAGTGCATGTTTGAAACGCCGGTGGGAGCATTGAGAATCACGTTTGGACGTGATTTTTCATAAGCTATAATATGTAGCTTGTGCTACACAAACACATATATAATGAAAATTTCTCACTTTTCTATTCATTTTATATGTTTTCAAAATTAACATTACTAATTACTATTTAATAATTTAAACATAAATATAAAAATAATATTGTAATTGTATCTCATTATTTATTTAATTAAAGTTTTAAAGATAAATGTATAAAAGACAAAATTATAAAACATTTTATTACATGTTTGAATGAGTTTAATTGCGATAACTATTATTGTATCCTTAAAAATGTAATTATTTAAAAGTCAGATATTGGATGATATATAATTAATTGATAAATATTGTAAAAAAAAATTACACTAATAATACATCAAAATTATATATGTGTGAATATAAAAAATTTATATTGGTAATATATAAAAATTATATACATAATGCATTATCAATATAATTCTTTAACCGTAACATATTTTTTCCTATACGAATAACAAAAGGAAGAATTCCTTCAAAAAAAAAACAAACAACAAAAAACAAAAGGAAGAAAAATAGAAGTGGAAAGTATTACCTTAGCATCACGGCACAAATATGTCCCTTTTCCACGATGGCTTAGTCAAATAAGTAGTTATCAGAAGTGCCAACCCTTGTACATCTTTAAAAATGATTTCTCTCAAACTGTATTTGTCCAATTCAGTTCAATGTGCACTGCAGCCAGTCAAAATGATTTGATAGTTCTTTCGTAATTGAAAATCAGATGGGGATATTAGCGCTAACATTATTAACTTTGTGATTTGGGATGATTATGTCTTCACCTCTCTCTCAGACGCGGCTAAGCTAGGACTATTTTGAAATTGAAATCTCCTTTTCCATTTTGTGTTCCCTTTTAGATTGTAAAAAGGTTTAGTGTTTGAATAAAAGCCAGGCTCCAAATGAATAGAAGAACAAGTTAAGAAGGAAAAAAACCAGCAAAGCTATATGTTGTGTTTAAATAGGTGGTGTCCTCCAATTTTTAAAAATATAATTTAATTAAACAAACTTCCGCTCTCATAATTTCAAATATGCACTATTTGTACAGTTTAATTGCATAGATTCTAACTTATTTTTCACGCATCTCTAATATATTACCACATAAAAAGTGTGAGCTTTTTTTCCATTTTAAATGTGAGACTATCTTAAATTTATTATACCCATGATTTTTGTATACATGATTTTTTTAAAAGTTAAGGGCACAGAATTTGCAATACATAGCATTGCTATTTCCTATTAATTGTAGGACGTTGTTATGGTATCCTTGAAAATTAAAGGGTTTAGGTATTCTATGTCTAATCAGAATGTGTTACATCAATTAATTGAGTCATGTGAATATCACATGTGACTAAATTCTCACTATCTGATTGGACCACATAAGCAAGGGTATGGTACCTAAGGGATACCATAGAATCTTCCTTAATGGTATTAGAAAACATAATGGAGGAGGGACAAATAAGATATTTTAGAATTTGAAATCTAAATCTTATTGATTGGGTAAAGTGTGTGCGATAAATTAAGAGTTTAATTTTGATACACTTTTAATATAAAGTTTTTTACATTATCAATCAATCACAAATTATAATGACAACGTAAAATTTTTTTCATTGATAATATACTAATTAAATTCATAAATTAATTAGTGTGTGACTAATATAATATAAAATAATAATTAATTAGGAAATAACTAAGCAAATTAATGTAAGTCATCTTTAACCAACCTAAATATACTTTTTTTTGGGTACTTAACCAACCTTAAGGGCTTGTTTGATGGTCATAATAAGATAAGGACGGATAGGATATGAGAGCTGAATAAAGATAGGATAAGATGTGAGTATGATAAGCTCTTACCCTATCCGATGTTTGATGCACATCAGATAATGATACGATATGATATAAAATATTCACAAATGATAAAATTATCTTTATATCAAATTACATTTTTTTTTCAAAAACAAATTTTAATATTATTTGGTTTTTTGATAATTTAAATTAAAAAATATAAATAATATTTGATAATATATATTTTTGGTTATTATAGATTAATCCATTTTTTAAATTATAAAAAATTAATTTGTGATATTTTTTTACTTTTTATAAAAATTGCTAATTAAATCACATATTTTAATTAGTAATAAGGTTGATTAATTAGATTTGAAATTATAATTAAATAATAATAATATTAAGGGTAAAGGTTAAAAGAGAATACACTTTCTTATCCTATCATATTGGTTCTAATTTAGTCCCTCCCTCAGGATAGAATTATAACTAAGTAACAGGATATGATATACTGACAGAATAAACTTATTATATTCTACTGATTCATCAAACGACAAATTAAAATAGGATGACTTCCTTATTACCAAACGGACCTAAATTTACTATAACATTGCTTTTATGAAATTTTTCAAGAACAAGAAGTGCCACTCAGAACTCAGAAGATGGAAAACAAATCGTAGGATGGGACAGAAATCACAGCTGAGCGAGAGAGAAAAAAATATAAATAACATGACACGTATCATTTGTGATTCATGCGTGTAAAACTTTCTGAATAATATAACACTATTCTTTGGAATATTTATAATACCACCGCAACTCAAGGGAGGTGGCTTTTGGATCCAAGATTTTGAGTCATTCATACCAGGGGAACGGAGAAATGTTTTTTTGGAAAGCGTATGGAATTAGCAACATCACACGAATTAGATTTGGGTAGGGGACAAAGCCAGATTCAATATTTAATAAGCATATTTTTATCATTTAATAACGTTTTCTGATGCTATTTTTTTTTTTTTTGATAACTAAAATATTTTATTCAAAACTTCTAACTTAATTTTCACAAGTGATCACTCTTTCCATCTTTTAGAAAAGATTGAAAAAGATCACTCTATCATGTACTCAAAGCTATTTATCTAGAAATGTTATCGTCGGAATATCTACCATAACGCTTCTTGAAAGAAATGTTATCTTTTCCTATTATTTTAAAAAATAATCATAATTTTCTATATTAAGTGCTTAAACCTACAGATTCAAAAGGAAATTCAAAACAATGAAATGATATTCAACACATAACAAAGTCAATTATTTGGGCAAGATTACGATTCAAAAACTAAAAAGGAAAAGATTTATACCTACCTTATTCAAACGGAAACAGATGAACAGAAAAGAATCGTGATATTTCCTTTTAGAAAGTTCATACTTTGTGTCTCTGTATTTGCAAACTAAATTCCATCCGTATCACGATTTGAAAACGAAAAAGGAAAGCATTTATACTTACCTTGTTCAAACGGAGACATAGGGATGGAAATAAATCGCAACATTCCTCATAGAAACCCCAAACTTTGCATCTCCAGATTTGAAAACCAAAAAAGAAATTCTATTAGTATCACGATTTTGAAACTAAAAAGAAAAGAACCCATACTTACCTTCTTCAAAGAAGACATAGGAATGGAAATAAATCGCGACATTCCTCTTAGAAATCACAGAGTTTGTGCCTCTGGATTTGGAAATTGAAATGGAAATTTCATCAGTATCACGATTTGGAAATGAAAAAAGAAAGAATTCATACATACCTTTTTCAAAAGGAGCCATAAGAATGGAAATAAATTACGACATTCCTCTTAGCAGCCCCAGGCTTTGCGATTTAGATTTAGAAACTAAAAAGAAAATGTTATCAGTATCATGATTTGGAAACAAAAAGGAAAGAACTCACACTTACATTCTTCAAACATAGGCATAATAATGGAAAGGAATCACGACATTCCTCTTAGAAAGAAGTCAAAGGATGTGATTGAGTCTAATGAAAACCCAAGAAGAAAACACGGCACAACACTACGAACATAAATCGATACACTATCTAGGTGGAGTGCGTTTTTTTAAAAGGGGAAAAGATAGCGTTTCCTCAAGGAAACGCTACTACAATTACTCCTTTAATGGTGTTTGAATGAGAATACCCTAATAAAGCTATAAATTTTAATAGTGCTTCTCCAAATAAGCGCTATTAAATTTGGAGCGCATTTTTTTTAAAAAAAAAGGCATAGGGTAAAGATAATGTTTTCTTGGGAAAGCGCTATTAAACACCTCCACACATTTTTTCAAAGTTTTTTCTCCCGAAACCGCTATTAAATATGCATTATAAAAGGCTGATTTTGGTGTTGTGAAAAGAGCGATAAGACTGTAAATTTGAAATAATATGATGATATTGATATACCGCAATATCATGATAGCAATGTGGTTTTGATAATGGGATGGTAATATGGAGGTATGATGACAATGTGTTTATATTGGGATACAAAAGATAAACACAAGCCAAAAATATTCTAAGACGCATAATACTGTAAGATATTCTCCGGATATTGATATTCTCATGATATTCCAATATCCTCCCTCAAGTTAAAGTTTCCCAAGTTTTAGCTTGTTATAATTTAATGTAACAAAAATAAAATAATTTTAAAGTTGTAAAAGGAAACAAAAGCATCGTCGTTGTACAAAAGAACCATTTTGCCTCAGAGATGGAACCATACTATATTTGGGACAAGTACAACTGAAAGACTAAACTGCATCTAGTATGAAATCGTACTGCATTTGGACTAGAACTATGGAATCAATCTTTCAAGCGGAACTGATCAGAGATGTGGGGATCAGGCAAAACTGATCGACAATGTGGGATCTGAAGAAACTGATCGAGGACGCGCGAGATCAGGCAGAATTGATTGGAGACACAATATTAGATGGGATTAATTAATTGGATATGCATATCGAACATAACTAATTAGAGATGCATATTGAAGACCAAATTGAATGAAGATGAATATCGGAGATGCCAAATTGAACAGAGATACATATTGGAGGTGCATATCAAGTGAAACTAAGTGGAAATACTTATTAGAGGTGAAATTGAACGAGTACGAGGAAAACAAAAAAAAACTATAATTGAGTTTCTGGTGGTTAGTAACAATTTTAATGAGTTCTCTAAACTTTATGCAGCAAAAAGGTGAATCTCTCCTCAAGGTGGGGACCATGCTTTTGATACCATATTGAAGAATTGAGTTTAGGGTTACGGAAGAAGGAAAAATTGAATAAGACTGTAAACTCGAAATAATATTGATGATATTAATATAAGGCAATATGATAGTAATGTGGTTTTGATAACATGATAGTAATGTGATAATATGATTGACATTGACAATGTGTTTATACTGTGATACAAAAGATAAATCCAAGGGGTGTTAGGAGGGGCACTATTAATTCTTTGGGGTATCACACTTGGTTTTTGTTTTTCAGTCAGTAGGAGGGTTGTACAAATTCAGCAGCTGGGCTTTTTTGTTGGGCTCTTTGTTTCTTTTTTGTGGTGTGTTACAGATGACCGTGGGGATTTGTGATACCAACATTGTTGGGATGACAATATGACATTCTCCCTTGTGATGTGTTCCGTGCACACTACTTTATGTGTATGGATTAGAGTATCCATTGTATTCTTTTCAATATATATTTTTGCTTATAAAAAAAAGAAGATAAATCCAAGAGTCATATTCATACTAATAACATAACAAATATTAAATAAGAAATTATTCCAAAAAGATCCTCTAAGATACGTTAATATTATGAGATATTCTTCATATGGATATTTTCCAGGTATTTTAACGACCTCCTGAACTTTGAAATCTCACGATTATTATAACTGGGCCACAAGTGCTATGAATGCCCGAACTTCCTTTCTTCGTGAGAAAAGAGTGAATTCCTATAGCATGATCAATGGTTCTTGCCTTGCAATCCAATAGGTACGTAATATTTAGGTTTAGAACTGCGATTCTAAGCAATGCATTTGTGAGGAGGTGAAGAACGAGAATCAAATTAATCTTTCCCTCTGTCTCTGTCTGATAGTAGGCACCTCTTTGAAACTTTAACTATATTCGAAGATAACTAATCAAACAAATTAAGGGATCGACAATATTATTTTATCAGTAATAAAGTAGAGTGTGACTTCAATTTTGTTTTTCTTTGTAGACTCTGAAATTTGGGAAAGGAAATGCCAATCCCTTTGGAAGAGGAAAAAAAATCACATGACAAACGCCACCATACGTAATAAATTGACCAAAGGTATTAATCTGTAAGATGATTGTATTTTCAACTGTTTATTAACTTCAAACAATGATCAGTTAAGAGATAGTATATGGATAAACAAATTAAAGTGTTAAAAACATTACCTGTTTTTTAATTGTAAATATCTCTTTTGATGTTTTTAATTGTAAATATTATTATGAGTAAAGGCTCATTTTAATCCTTGATAATTTGCGAGGTATCCAATTTAGTCTCTAAGGAAAAAAAACTCATCCGTTAATCCTCAACAATTACAAAATAGGGACACATTAGTCCCTCCGTTGATGATCGTTAGGAAGGTTCCATTAGTTTTTTGATGTGGATCGTTAAGTAGCCCAATTGTCCGTTAACTTATCCCATGTGGATAGAGACATTTTGTCAACAAGAGTAAATACCCAAACTAGTCTGCGACAAAAAACTCAAGACCCAATTTAGTCCCTCGGAAAAAAAATTCCTGAAATAATCCCCCAAAATTATATATTATTCAAGTTTACTTTTTTTATTATATATTATTTGGATGGATAGAAAATAAAAATAAAATATCTTATTAAATATGCAAGTCTGAGTTAATACACTATTCAAGTCTCTTTTTTTTAACATTTTTTTATTTATGAATCTATGTTTGTTTTAATAGAAATTGGGAGAAAGAAACTAAGGTAAATGCTAATTGTTCTTTGAGGTATTGATTAAAGAATTAAAATTAAAATATGTTATTAAAAATCACAACTATTAAAATTATGAATGTATTGTATAGTATTGTGATTTTTAATAAAGTATCTAAGTCATGCACTTAGGTTATAATTTGGTCTTTGGTTATCCTAAAATTATTTTGAGGATATTTTTTTTGAGGGACTAAATTGAGTCTCGCGTTTTTTGTTGAGGACTAGTTTGGGTATTTACTCTTGTTGACAAAATGACCCTATCCACGTGGGACAAGTTAACGGACAACTGGGTTACTTAATGATCCACATCAGCAAACTAACGGAACCTTCCTAACGGTCACTTTCGGAGGGACTAACGTGTCCCTGTTTTGTAATTGTCGAGGACTAACAAGTGAGTGTTTTTTTCTCAATGACTAAATTGGGTACCTCAAAAATTGTCAAGGATCAAAATAGACATTTACTCTATTATTATTTGCACCAAAAGAAATAACTTAAACATGGCCGGCCCACGGGTGAAACAACTAAAGTCCTAACTTTAGGCCTACCAGTAAAAAAAATTATTACTCTTAGTTTTTATAAAGTAAAAGGCCACACATGCTGATAAAAAGACCCAACCTAAAGCACAACGACTTAGGTATACTCACTCACTTAAAACCAAAAGGCCTCACTCAAAGTTTACAGTAGGCCTCACTCACTCTTGGGTTGGCCTTGACCTTAAAAGATTTTGTGACATTAGTTACAAGCTCTTTAGAAATATTCTCCATGAACATGTATGAGTTTCTAATGTTAACTAGTCAAACATGTAAGATTCACTTATGAAAAATCTATCTCTCGTTACTTTTTCACTAAAGGAAATGTTCATTTTAGCACTGACAAAATCGATTGCTGAAGGGAGACATTTGTGTCATGACCCGAATTAGGCATCCATGGCCGATCGAAACGAAAGGGTGGAAACACATCCCTTCACAGCCTACCAAACATATATAATCCGTCTAATTCCAAAGAAGTAAGCATTCAACTCAAAGAGTAATACTAAAGCAAAATCCAAATAAATCAGAGTTTAAACTAAAGTTGGTTTAGGTTTACATAATCGTGAAATAAATACTAACAAGCTTTACAACCAAACCAAAAAAAGAGTTTGGGCTATATATAATGCCAAAAGATTCTCCACATGACAACCAAAGGCTATGGCGTCAACGACAATGTCCCTCCTCCATGGTGCCACCAAGGCCACCATCGTGGGGCACTCTAGTCAGATTTGTGAAATTGCGCATATAACCTTCACCATTCCCCATTGCTGCAACAAAACAACCTGATTCAAAAAAATGGTCCAACAATAGAGATGCAGAAATGACAAGGATTTGAAGATAAGAAGAGGAAGAAATGAAAAATGAAGATGGTCATTGATACGTGACCTCGGGCGCGATAGTTCGTACGGTTGAGAGCTCGACAACGGTTATGCAACGATGAGGTGTGGATGATGGGGCCAAGCAACAACAGCAGGGCATGCAATGGTTCCATAGTGGAGCCTTGATAGGTCTCATGGTGCTTGTCGAACGACGACACGACAAGGTCTATTCTTGGAGGAAGCTCTATTATGACCTTTGCTTGTTGAGGAGGAGAAGAGTTTTGAGGTTTTTGCTAAAGAGCCATTTTAACTAATTTGCAAATATTAATGTTTGAGGATATGTTTTTGTAAACTTTCACAAACCGATTATTCCAGGTAAAAAGTGATGTACTTTATGCGCCTGACTCAAGTTTGGACCATAATAGAAGCATCCCTGTCTTTTAAGTAAAACTTGAGTTTTAGGTAAAGATTTAGTAAACAAAACTTCCACACCGGAAATACAGCTAACATAGCAACGGCAAAGTATCCATCATAATTCTACAAAGACGAAGAGAAAACAGATAACCCCCTAAAGCACCACTATTTATGCATATATGATCCACAAACCTGCCAATACTTAAGTCCACCGTGCTATTGAATATGAAAAATTGCCATATTTCTACTCTTATTGTCAGTCGATTGGTCATTCAGTTGATAACGGCAGAAGCAAGGTTGGTAATTCTAAACTCAAGTTTCATAAATATCCTCAGTTGAAAACTAAAACAGCTTTTGTTCCCAAGAAAACTTCTGCTCTTATCCAAGAAACATAAACTAATAAAGGGGTTGTTTATTTAGAGATAGATCTGGTGATTGGAAATCCTCATATTGAGGTAATTCATGATAAAGAGACTAGAGAAATCTTGATTAAGCAAGAAGGGATTTTAAATGATTGTGTGAGGAATGTGATCGAGATTTAAGATCCAGTTGCTGCAGTTTTAGCTGATAATTCTTGATTGAGCAAGAAGGGATTTTAAATGATAGTGAGAGGAATGTGGTCTAGATTTAAGATCCAGTTGCTGCATTTTTCGCTGATAATTTGGATAAGGTTAGTGATAACTCTGCTAAAGATTCGGTTGAAAATGTGGATAAGGAGGACTGTATATCTGAATATGAAGATTTTTTAAATAAAAAATCTCCTATATTTGTTGCTAATTCTGTTCCTAGTGATAATGGAAACACGAATGATGTTTGTTCTCCAGATAATATTGGTAATTCAAATTCTGTAAATTCAGATCATGATACTTTTATGGCTACTTGTGATTTGACAGTTAGTGGTAAGATTTTTGAGACTACCATGATTAATTCTACCCCCATGCATCCTAATGTTATTCATGATATGAATGTACTTGCCAAGTATTTTGGAGATGAGGACAAGAATGACCTATAGAATGTCTCTCTCTCAGCAGCGTAGAATAATGTTAATGTTGTTGAGGATGATTATAATTTCACATTGGTCATGTCTAAATCTCATAAATATAATTTGAGAAAGAATAGTAAGCTTAATCTTTGATTTACTTGATTCTTGGTTATTTTGCATGGGTTTTGGTTTATGTTTTCCCATGATTTTGTTTTCTTTGTTTTTCTTCTTTTATATGAATAAATGGTGACATGATCATCTTGCTTAAAAAACAACGGTGCTATTGTGATTGGCCAACTGGTGTTGAGTGCATTGAGACTATCTACATGGTTAGATACACTATCTGCATCATGAAATATGGATTTTGCACAAAGTTTGCTGCCTTAGTGTTGAAATTTTTAGCTTAAGTTCACATTCTTTCATTTATTGGGTTTAGCTACCGTCCCTTATGATTTGTGGGTTAGCTACAATCCTACCCATATCTTGCATCAGGGCACTGACCACCAACTCATATCTTACCATTTTTTTTTTGGGGTACTAGACCCAGTGTATCCCAACGTGATTAATGAAGGATTAATCATTGTTCGCAGGATGTGACTTCCGCTGGTCAAGCATTATTTTAACCCACCAGGAATCGAACCCAAGAGCAAATCGAGTCTACCCTTAAAGTGTCACAAGGCAGGCCTTACAACCACTGGGTCAAGAGGCATGGTTAACTCATATCTTACCATTTGATTTTATTATTTATTTTACGAGTTTAATTGTTATATATTATCAATCTAAAATCATTTTATTCTGGCATCTAATTATATTTTGTCACCTTAACAATTCTTGCGGCATCATATCAAGATAAGATGTTATTGGATGTCAATATAAAATATTTTTACACCCACCCGTATACAACAATTAAACTCTTATTTAATAATTACTGTTATCAAGTGGTAAGAAGTTTTTTTAAGACTGCTATTAGCCTACCATCCCTTTCCCCATACAATATCATAGACACTCTCTATAACAAAGAAAAATGTGATTGTTAAGATCAATTAATTTCGTGGCACAGTGCATACTTGCTTCTAGTGGGATTCATTTCCAGCAAGACGAAATGAAAGCAAGAAGGATACCATAAAATACTCGTTTTATTTATTATTATGTTTTGTTCATCACCATTAAATACTCTGGTCCTTTTCGTTTTGGTCAGTTCCATCAACAATAATAATTGGGCTTTAAATTTCTATTATCAAAGCCCAACGTAGAAACTGGAGTAAATGGGTCAATCCACATTTATAGAGCAATCGAACTTGAAGGGCCCAAAGTAGATTCTTTGGAATTGGATATTTGGAATTACCGATTTAGGAAAGGCATTGAAGCACCTAGACGATCCATGAACAGTATAGAAACAGCTAGCGATCTTAAACTAAAAGGATGAAAAGGCTAACAGCCTTGAGTTGGTTAAAGGAAAATCAATCTAAATTCATTAGTTTAATTTTGATACATTATAAATATAATTATTTTACACTGTCAATCAATCACATATCATCCAATATATGATTTTTAAGGTAATTACTATAAGAGTAAAATATATTTAAGGATGTGACAATATATGATTGATTGTAAGTATAAAAAAATCTTTAAAGTAAAATTGTATTATAATTAAATCCATGTTTCATGTAAAACATTTCTTCACTTTGCAATCTTGGCCAGTGTTATGGAAATAATGATAAATAGCACAAATGATGCAAAAGAACTTGCAAGAATAATTTATTTATTTATTTTTTCTAAGGAAAAGTTCATAAGAGGTCTCACATGAGGATAGTGATAGGGGAGAAGAGAAAGGGAAAGAGGGGAAGCCCATTGGGGGGGTTGAAACCCGCTCATATTACACAAGTCACATTAAGGACTATTTATTCACCAAATATGAGGTATTTAGAATCATATCAAATCCTAATAAAATCCAAGTTTTTTTATAACTAAACCTAAGCAAAATATAAGTTTCTTGATAGTTACATCCAATGAAATCATGATTAGTTAATAATAAAATATTATAATATCTTTTCAATATCTACTTTTAAATAATATTTCATAATAACTTGAACCTTTATTTTTAATTTTTCACAATTATTTGTTTTTGTTTTGAGCAATATTTCAATGGTCATTTTTTCATTTTTTTGGTTGGTAAACTCATCTACCAATTGATAATATATTTTATTTTATGGGTTAAAAGTTGGCTAGCGATTTCTTGTAAAACCACTAGCCCAGCTCAATTGATAATGAGAATAATGCAATCTTTTTTGATTCTATGTATGTATTTTTTTATCATTATACATATAAACGAGGAGCCGTATGAGATGAAAATATCATATACTAGAAGATTCTTTGAACAGAATGACGATCATAACGAATATCGGTTCAATCAGAAGGAAATTATGCAGCAACTTTACTGAATTATTTTGAGGCTGTGCGACATTTAAATGTTATGTTTATCCAAGGTTTTGCTACTTCAGGCCTTTTAACTAAAATGCATCAATCGTAATATTAGTACCCGCTCTACAATATCATTTGTTAATGATGCACATAAGTATGATGATATTGGGCTTTACAACTCTTTTATGTGGATCATTATTATCAGTAACTATTTTAGTCATTATATTTTGTTAAGTCTATTAATGCTTATAGTTTTATTGACAGTCTGTGTTCTCGCACAAGTGTAAACTTTAGGAGGTTATTTGTACCTTATTAAACCATAAAATTTAGGATTTAACTGTGATGTCTAGTTAGGATAAAACTTTTTTACATTGTCAATCAATTATGGATTATCAAATCATTAAAAATATTTGACTTTTATAATAATTAACTTAAAGGTCATAGATATGATAGATTGATCGTGTAAGAAACTTTACACTAACAAATGTATTTATTAAATGTGCCAAAATTGAAAATTATAATTTGGAATTCCATACACTGTGCTAACTATGGGCTTCTAAATCTCAGCCCAAAGTCTTTCAGCCTGTGGGGGTAACCTCGATGTGAGATGGTAAGTAGCATCCTAGAGTGAGGCACACTAGCTCTGACCAAACATTGTTTGAGTCTGGTCCATCCATGGATTACTTCCCTAATTTATTAGCAATGGGCTATATCTGATACAATTGACAGGCTAGGCCTATTAATTAGAACCAGACCTGAAAAGCATTCACATTTCCATAATCCAATGTGTTCCTCCCCCACATTGAACTATATTGGGCCTGTCAATCTTGATCATAATAGAGCTTAAATGAGGTAAAAAGAAGCTAAACAAAGAAAGAAAGAGGAAGATATAATAATCTAATATCATTCATTTTCTAATTTGTTAGAACATTATCATACACAAACCCTACCATTTGCTACATGTCTACATCTCATTACTGTACATAGAGTCCCGGCCTAGTTAGTAAGATGACACCCTTATGTGCAGTCCATTTGGTGCCTCAACTCTAGGAAATTTCATTAGTTTATCTCCTCCTACTTCTTCCCACCTGCAATGAACATTAAATATATCATAAGATGTCAGAAAACAGCATAAAATTATTATAAAATTTCATATAACAGATAAACTAGTCTTTTTTCTATGTGTACATACGTAAGGAATATAGAGAGAATCTAGATCAGTCAAAACTAGCTATAGTGAGACCAATGATGTTACCCATTAACTTACAAGTATATTGTAAAAAATTTGCTAAAATATAGTATAATATGATTATTCATTTTTAATTCATAATAATTCTTCTGCCAACCAAACATGCAATTTTATGAGGTCTAGATGTTGATTAAGTAAATTAATCACCTGTATCTAGTTACAAAGTAGTGTAAGCAAGTGGAAATTTCTGCTATTCCCAACTCTTTTCCTGGACACTGTCTGGTGCCTCCTCCAAATATCAAGAAATAGTTTTGTGACTCTAGACTCTTGTCCTGCATTTTGTAGTGAAGGTTACATTAATATGGTGATAAAGTGATATAAAACTTTGGATCCCGCTAATAAGTGCCATAAGGACATTATTTAAGGAATCCAAAATTAGAAAAAAGATTATTGGAAAATACAACTTTTGAATATTGAATGTATTAAATACATCACTTTCAATACAAAGCTTTTATCTTTCAATCCTTAATCAATATTCTTAGGGCACTGGTTAGCATTTGCCTAAAACTTTTTATGAATCAACAAAATATAAAAGGAAGAGGTTGTGGTACTAACCAGCCATCTCCATGGGTTGAATGTTAGTGGATCAGGATACAGAAATTGGTCATAATTTATCTCTCTTGTATAGACATATATTCTCCACCCTCTGGGAATCAAATAGCCTGAAAATAACAATATAGATAACTTAAGTAACATTGTTATATAATAGCAACAAGAAGATGGTGGCATTTATTGGGAATAGTGAAACACATACGTGTGTTTGTGTATAACCCGTAAGGTCCCCCTCATTCTTTCTCCCCCTCCCTTTTGTTTCTTTCTTATTGCCAACTCTCAGCATAGCATTTAAAGCAATGCCAAAAGGCCGAAGAAAGTTTGGGGGAAAGACACCTTCTTATCTGGAAAAGCTGTTATCTATAGTGGAATAGTGTTTCATGGGTGAACAATACTAGCAACACACTCTTTTAAACACTTCCTTCAACATATTCTTTCTTATTGGATAAATTTCATGTGAGTCTATGTAATTTAGTGGATCCCACATAAAATTTACTCAATAAGAAAAAAATGAGTTAGACGAACTGTGAAAAAAGTTTGTTGCTAACATTTTTTTTATTAGGTTGTTGAACTGTTGTAAGGGTAAATTTATTTTAAAGTTACAGTTTTAGGTGCTTTATAGTGATGTTGTAGATGTGGACGAAAAAAAGGAGGCCTAAAAGTAAAAAGACAGCTTTTTGAGCCCATAAATACAACATAAGCAAGAGAGACCTAGTAAAAACTCACCATTTAGTTCCATGTCTTGAGTGGTTTTCCTTAGAACCCCATTAACTATTGTGGCCAATCTAGAGGTCTCAAAAATCACCTGCAAAATGCAAAAAAATAAAAAATTGATCAAATCTTCTTAGCAATTATTGGAAAAGTAAAACTAAATAATGTAATTGAAAAGGCATATAATTCTTACCGCACGAGTAAACCTCATTGACTTGATATCATTGTAGTTAATTGGATCATCTGGCTTTTTTCTTTCTCTTATGGCAAAATGCTCTTTCTGCAAAGTATTCCATAGATCACATGGTCAAGACAATTAGTATAAGAAAGCATTAGTGTAACTGTGTGACATAGCTAAGGTAGCAAGAGGGTTTTGCACTTACTCTAAGTTCTTCAAGAGCTTTGGGATGGTCATGGAGGTACTTCACTGCCATCATTGATGTAGTTGAAACAGTTTCATAACCAGAATACATAAGTGTAATCACTAGATCAATAATTTCTTCATCAGTTAGTTTGTATTTACTTTCATCTCTTCCCATCAAGCAACCAAGCATGTCTTGGTGGGATTCTTGGGATTCTCTCCTTTCCTCTAGTAGTTGACTCACAATGCTAATAATATTCTTCCTTGCCTGCAAAACACAGTAAAATATGCCTATATCAAAACATTGAGAAAATGGACTTGAAGATATAAGCACAAACAAAAAAATAAATCATGCATCTTCATCTTTCAAGGATCATAACAAAAAGACCAAGGACCATACCTGAAATCCACGGTGATAATTTGTCCCAGGAAGGTCAATAGGGAGAGAAAGAGTTCCTAAAACTAGCTTAAAGAACTCCGTCATGAATGAGTGAGATATTGAGCTTGATTCTATACCAGCAATCTGCTTCAGAGATGAGAGAAAGGCCATCTGTCCAAATGATATTGAGAATTCGATGAAGTTATGTTGATAACTTTTTGATAAAATTTTCTTTTTGGTTCATAAACAAGGTTTTAAATATGGGTCCGAAACCGCAATTGGGATCACGACGGTTTGGTTTTGTCATTCTCCGAAACCGCATCGCGATCGTAATTTCGGTCGTATCAGCCACATTTTTTTGCAATTATCCGCCATAACGGAAAACTCAACGAGACCGCGACCGCAATTTAAAACCTTGTTCATAAATTTGATTGGTAATAATTAATAATTAATTAATAACTAATAATACAAACCTCTTTAGTTTTCTCTTGAATGTTGATGACTTTGTTATCCCAATTGCTTAGGTGGGCTCTCATGAACTCATCAATTTTTGGTAAAAGCTGATCTCTGATCAAGGTGGGGCTAACGATGGAAAGTAGTGCTCCTCTCATGTACTTGTGAGTGGAGCCATGAACAGCTGCAATATTGCATTTGCCTAAGATATCTAACATGGATTGCGGGTATCCAGGAACAAGCCCTTTCGATTCATTCATTAGGATGTATCTATTAAGCTCTGGATCCATGGATACAATTGTAGGACAGCCAAGTATGTGGGATTTGAAAAAACTGCCATACCTGCCATTTGACAAAAAGGTAAAACAAAAGTTAACAATCATTACTACTGGGGGTAAAAGTATATGCATGAACAGTGCTTACTTCACAGCCACTTTAACTAATTTAAGAAACCTCATTAAGTAAGAAAAAAAGATTTGTCAAATAGGCATCACTTTTCATTTGCATTTTACACACATTCCTGATGTGCATGGCATAAGACACATTCATTAAGTCTGCATTTCCATAATCCTTCTCCATTTTCCTCCTCTTTCTCTCCCTAACCTCCAAAGCTAACAGGATCAAGTTTTATTAATTTCATGCTTAATAGCTTATATTGTTATTTCCCAAAGAAAATTGAATTGCCAAGATATGTTTCCTCTAGAAATGGGATATGCTAGGCCTAGTAGTAGTACCTACAAAACAACCCAACTTACAATAGTAAATCAGAGTGGCATGCAGGGGATGGAGTTAAAAGCAGCTTCCAAAAAGGAAATTGATTAAAATCATGAAACAAGTCAAGCCAACTCCAGAAGTATAGGCTTAAAATCTATAAACCTGGTGCCAAAATGTTGCCAAAGCACCTTTTTTCCACTTATATGCAAGTGAACAGAGGAAGACTCTTTGGACACACACATGATACATCTAAATTTGAAGAAAACCCATATGAACTAGTTACCTTGCTCTCTGACTTTTCATGAAGTTTGGACCTTGCTTAAGAAACTCAGTTGTTTCACCAAAAACTGGCCACCCCATTGTGCCAGGAGGCAAAACTTTCATCCTATACCTTACTTCGTTCCACCTCAAGAGAGCAGAGCAAAAACAGAGCACCAAGACTACACCAAGAATTGCCATTAAGACAGCCATTGGTGCTCGTCACTCCAAACCCAAACCCCCAGAGACTTAAAAAAAGAAGGTACAAACTGCTTCAGTTGTAGAAGTCACCAAAAGAGTGCACATAAACACACACATATATAGGCCCTCGAGCTACCATTTGCATATACTAGTATGAAAAAGGCATAAAGACAAAAAACAAAAACCCGCACTCTTCAAGGTAGCATCCCCTATTCTAGGCCTTGGTGATTAAAAACAAACAAGGTTTTGCTATTCACGCACCAAAACTTGCACACCAATTTTTACAAATTGACTACCACATAGTAATACACCAATTACTAAATAGTAGTACTCGATGGTGATTCTTAATCAAAATATAATATAAGTAGATCATAAATGTAAACACCCAAAAAAAACAGAGAAATACTAGTGAGAAACTTTTTATCCATTCTTTTTTAACACACTTTTTAATTCGATCACATGTCCAATGTTAAGAAAATCGGACTTTACCAGCCGGTTGGACCGGTTGAGTTGAGAATCGGCCTCTTGTTCACTTCTGAGTAGAGGTCAAAACTGTTTCTACGTTCAGACCAATTTAAATCAGTCAAAAATCGGGTTAGATCGTGTTGGACTAGGGTAAACCAGGATCTGACCGGTATTCTGGAGAAAAAAATTAAAATTTTAAAACTTAAGAAAAGATAGAGTAAAAATAGAACAACAAAAGGTGGGATAAGTAGAAAACCTAATCGGTAGTGTATAAAACCTAATCAACAATGCATAAAACTTAAATAGAAAACCTACATTGTGGCAGTGTAGCAGAATAGAAGAAGGCTAGAAGTCTTCATCTTCGCCGTCCATTTCTTCGTCCATTGTAATATTACATTATGAATATATAAAAAATCAATTTGATGATACTATGTTGATCACATCATCCGATTAGATCATTCGGTCGAATCAATTGAACCGGATGAACCTGAACTGGAATCTTTGTCGATTTCCAGTTTGATCCGGCTTTAACAACATTGCACTATGTCACATATAATATCTCATTTTTAAAATGATACTTTAAAGAGAGTATAAAATGTGGCCTAATAAAAAAGAATATGTTAAACTCAAAATAAATTTTTTATATGAAAAACAGTTTTTTCATGTAATTATTTCATTGTTTCCAAATACTCTCTAGAAAAGCAAGTTGTATGCATAATGATGTTAAGATATTTTATATTTTGGGTCTTGCTAACGAGTATCCTAATTGCACTCGTTAAAGAATCTATAAAAAATAAGTTTTTATGGGAAACTTAAATGTATCATACATTAGAATAATAAATACATCATTTTCCTATGCAAACTTACTTTTCTTGGTTTCTTAATGAGTGTCGTTAACGAGTGTCCGACGTTCATTAGCATTCTCCTTAAATTTTAAAATTAGAAAAAAAGGTTTGCCTTTTTAAGAGAAGTGAAAAACTTCCCAGACATTTTGCAGTCTACAATGATTTATACATAAAAAAATTCAGATCCCCATTTAGCCCTTCGAGATTTTCAGCGGAAATGTTTGCTGCTTTTATAGAAGGGAGAGATGAAATGTGGTGAGGGGTTGGTTGCAAGAAGGTAATGAGTAGATAATGGATACTACTTCGGTCTCTATTATAAGCAAAAAAGTCTCAAATTTTTTTATCTAATATATAAGCAAATATCAACTACTTTCATCCTATTTAATGACATTATTCCTAAAATACCCTTCATTTAATATCAATTTTGTTTTTCAATAACTCAATGTGGGATGCATGTAATAAAAATTGAAGTATTCTATGAAGGTTATATTAGGTAATACACTTAATTTTTTAACAACATTAAATGAGATTAACCAACTTCCTTAATATGGATGTTTCATTTAAGTTTTGCTTATAATAGAGATCGGAGGGAGTACTATAAACTACATACTGTTTCACTTCTTTTTGTATTAAGTGTTGGGTTTATCAAGGAAACAATTGGTGATATATAATTAGGGGTGTTCATGGGTCTGAATCAATCTGATGAATCCATGATCCAACCCAACCCAATGCATTTGGGTCAAAATTTTCCCTTCTTCGAGTCTGACCCGACGTGACCCGACCAAACCGATGTGGTTTGGTTCGGGTAACGGATTTATCAATTGCCAACTTATGACTAGAAGATCCAAACCATAGGCCCGTAAACATGTATTTTTTTAATTTTAATAATAATAATAATAATAAAAATGTCTTTATGTTTAAATTTTATTAATTGTAAAAAATGTAAGATTGAAGACCCGGTTGACCCAACCCAAACCAACCCGCCTTATGTTCGGGTTCATAAAAAAATTTTGCAAACCTGGTCCAACCCAATCGTAAAAGACTAATTGGTTCTGGTAACGGGTTTGGTCAAATCCGACCAAATCCGACCTAATCCAACCTGCGCACACCCTTATATATAATTCACATATGCTAATCAGCATCTTGAAAGATTAAAAAACAGATTTTTTTATTAAAACTTACAACTTTTAATATTTTAGTATATTAAATATACTATTTTCCAACAAAAAAATTTATTTTCTATTTCAAGGACCCGGTCAACTAGATAGGGATGGTAATTTGTATCTGTGCATGGGGATCTACGCGGGGACGATCACAAAAGGGATCCCACAGGCGGGGATTTTTTTTCTCGCGGGGATGAGGAAAATCCCCCGAAGGCATTTTGGGGATGGGGAACATGCTCTCGTCCTGTAGAATCCCCAACCCGGAAAAGATTATTAAAATACATGTGTGTGTGTATATATATATATATATATTGTAATTATATTTTATTAATTTTAAATATATTATATATATATATATATATATATATATATTTTATTTTATTTTATTAAATAAATAAAATATTAAAAGCATTTCAACCCTTAATTCCAAATACATCATCGATTCCTCCTTCATATGACCAACATATGGTTGGTTCGATCGAGTGGTAAGGGACTCGGACACCTTAAGCAAGTGGTTAGGGGTTCGAATCATGGCTCTTGTGTATGGAAAAAACCTGGTTAGGAGGGGAGAACCCACCTTGTGTGTCCAACAGGTTCCCCGACGGAGATTAGTCACTGCTAACGGTGGTGGATACTTCGTACCTATGTCATGGTCATAAAAAATTCCTCCTTCATATGTCATTATGACGAATTATATGTACGATATTATTTTAATGATACCATTATTTTCTTCTTTTTTAACAAGATTATAAGAATAGCAAATTTAAACGCTCTGCCTGAAGCAGATCAATTCCAATATTTATTCGGATATGTACATTAAGAAATTCTCCCTATTAAATATGTGTCAAATAAAATTTATATATATATATATATATATATATATATATATATATATATATATATATATATATATATTAGTAATTTTATTAAATTGAAAAATTATGAACCCTAAATTTTATTCTTAATCCTTTCATAAAGACATTACATGTTGGCTATGATAAAAAGAACTGAACTTGATGTTATAGTCTTTGACCTTGTCATAATTTTATTGAATCATTGTTTATATTATTTAAGGTTGAAATTGTTGCAATATCTTGGAGAGTGCTTTAACTTTAAATAATTAAGATTTTTGGTGTTTATATATATATTAGTTGATTTTAGTTAATTACCTTTTTTTTTTAATTATCAGGTCCCCGAACTTCCCACGGAGATATGCACGCGGGATCCGTGGGGAACGGGGATTGAGGAGGAAAACTCCCCGTGACGAAAAACGGGAACGGGAAGGGGAAAAATGGGGGCGGGGACGGGGAGCGGGAGTACTCCCCACCCTCACCATGCCCCGTTGTCATCCCTATAACTAGATACTTTATAATTAAGTAAAGGCAAATGTGCGGATTAAGAAATTAAAAATAAATTTTTATTAAGAAATGATAAATTCAATATATTGTGTGGTTACGTATTTAATTTTGCAATAATTTTTTTTTATTAATTCTTTTACAGTACTTTTGTATTGGTTAAGAAGACCTTTAGCAAGAAGGGGAATTTATTTTTTATGTTAATGTTATACATCATTTGCTGTGTACATCAAATAAATAAAAAAAAAACACATCTATTTTATCCTTAAGGTAGAAGGGGAAAGAAGTGTAAATGTTTTAAAGAAAAGGCACATGCATAGCACCCCATTGGACCTAAAAGAAAAGGTGGTCATAGCCAGCCCCAGTTCTTCACATGTCTGTCAATAAGATCTGGTCATGGAATTACATAATCCCACTACAAGACAGTTTCCTTAGGTTACCATGTGAATATGTGCGGAGAGAGGGGAAAGGAGATTTGGTTCCTTCTAATACTAAGTGCAAGTTTCAAACTTTCAACTGAACATTGCAGTTCAAACCTGTGGGATTGTAATTCCTAGCAAACCATTCAACTGTGCTCTTGACTTTTTGCACTATTTAGTCTTGTGGTCTTTCAGCATGGGTAAATTGTTAAACAAGATAGATAAATCATAAACATCAATCATGTCCATGTAACAATTTTGTTCTTTTTTCATGCACGATGCATTAGTATGATCAATATTATTATACTATATAAAAAACCCTTTTCTATCTTAATGAGAAGATAAAGTTCCATCACCAAATTTATATAATCACAGAAAGAAATTAACAAGTAATTTGGGGGATTATTAATTTGTTTTGGAATCTTACGAGAGAATAAGATAAAGGACAATGAAAAATAATTCTCATCCATTTATATATATAATATACCGTGTTCAATTATGAGAATATAGTTCAGCTTTTGCAGCAGAAAAAGATAATTAAGTATGTAATCACGTACAGAGTGGAATTAAGAATTGGACATTTGGAATTTTGTCATATTGCCAAACCTTTCAGCAACCAACCCATTCAGGTGCTGTATGATTTTACAAAAATTATTACCTTTTATATTTATTGAAAAAATTTGCATGGTTGAGAAGCACACAAGTGCATCTTTCCCGTGTACAATCATAACTAAAATTGATGAACTAAGTGTTTACTACTGCCGCCTGTTTTCAATATAATAGACAAAATCCTAATTCATTAAGATTAAAAAAATTATTGAAATCAATTCATTTTAAATTTTATTCCATAAATGTCCATATTTAATTACTTCTAATTCAACTAACTTATTTATTACAAAATCCAAATACTATGCTGTTTGACCTATGAGTAAACAAAATCAAAGCACTTGCATGAAAAATTGTTAAATCTCTTTAATATAAATTTTACAATAAATAAGAATAGAAATGAAATTTAACATAAAAAATGGTCACTTTTTCTTATATATATTGGACCCAAAAACAGAAGTCTTTTATCTTTTATAGTAAGGATTAGATGGAGTATTAATTATAGTTTACAAATTGAAGAAGGTACTTTATTTTGGAGTTACATCATTATAAACTCAGATCGTATCCATAACAATTTATAATATATAATTATGATTTTAAATTAAATTTTGAATAATAAGCATGATATTACATATAAAATTTATTGTGAATCCAAACTTATATTAACACTATTTTTTTATGTTACCTTGATAAACCATGCGTCAATGGAGGATTTATTTATTTATTTATTTTATAATAAAAATGGCAACCAGGGAAGGCAGTTCTTTCAAGACTACCGAGCAAAGCGTCAATGGTATGTTGGGGCAGCTAGCAGAGGCCGGCCCGACCCAGAGAATTACTGTGTCCAGACCACACAAGCAGTCTCACTCAGTTACAGCTACTCAATTAGCTCCTGGACGTCAGAGGATCTCCTGGGAGTGTTACCCATCAAGAGAGATTTTAGTGGCGTCAGAGGGATTCGAACCCTCACTCACAGAGAGAGTAAGAGTTCAACTCCAAATTCTTAATCACCTGTGCCAACACCCGGCTAGAGGATTTATTTTTAATATTAAACCCAACAATGTTTTTGGTAAAAGAATAAAATTTTCTTTAAAATATCAATAATTCAAAATTTTAAGAAAAACCACAGACAACATTTTTTTTTTTTAAAAAGTTCAATCTAAGAAGCTAAAATTTTATGCTAATTAAGGATAGATTTCTGCCCTGAAGAAGAACGTACAATTGGACATTAACCATACAAAGGGCGGTGGTCAATCATAGTCATTCGATCAAGATGGGATGAATGCCCTGCCATACTCTGATAAAAACAGTCATTTTCATCTTAGTTATTTTTTTATTTTTTGAAAAATCTGTTGATTCAATCTTCACTATTCACGACAGTTCAATCGCAATCAAAGAAGCATAATTTGTTCAGGAAACACTGTAGTGCTGAGTCGACTGATATCTTAGGGAGAATGATATTCTTATCCTTTTCCCTTTAATTTATTATTTATTTGTTGTGTTTTTCTTCTCAAATTAGTGAAAACCGAAATTAGTTACTGAAAATTTATGAGGATTCATTTTTAAATTTAGTTTTGGCGTTTATTTACTTGTCTATGTATCTTATTTATCATCCTATTTGGTCCATTAGAGGTCTTGCGTGATCTATGACGAATTTTTATAATGAAAAATGAATGAAAAGTGAAAAAGTGCATAATTTTCAGGTATTTTAGATTTTAATATTGTACATGTTTTTTCATTTTTCATTTGTTTTCCACAAAGGAAACTTGTCATAGGCCACATGGGACCACTGACGAATCAGATAGGATAGTTAATAAGACATGTAGGCAAGAAAATGGACGTCGGAACTAAACTTAGGGACTAAATTGTCTCACGTTTATAAATTTAAGGGACTAAATGATTAATTTATTTTTTTCAAGAATAAAATGTGGTTCTCCAAAAAATTTCAGAGATCAATTTGGATTCACTCATATTTTATTGTATCCTCAAGCTAAATTTTATTGTATGAATGATATGAACACACACCATACAAGTCCAAGGATCAGTTCCGTACAGTTTCTAAGTTGGTGTACATGATAATCACCCGTCTCATCAACGTGTTATATGATTCTAATTAATAAGACATGCGTTTGGATTGTGACTGATTTTCTTGTTATTATCTTCTCTCCCTTCATTTTGTTTTTTGACTTTGCTTGAAGGAGAGGGCTTTTGTCTTCAAATGGCATACAAGGTAGATTGGATGATAACCAGAAGAAAAATCTGGATTCACGGGGAGATCCGTAGAAAGAGATTTGACATAAAAGAACAAAATGCCGCCAGCTTGTTTTGAATTACCACAAATGAGAAGCAAAGTTGCTATATAATTCACTAATTACCATCTTAATTTGATTTTTGTTTCTTTATCAGGATATTCTCCACGCGTAATTGCTGAGACTAATTATTATCTTAATTTAATTTGCACTATTATTGATATCTATGTTTAGAATTTGTTTCTTTCATCTAGTCAGAAATGGTGGATTAAAGAATAATATATACTCCCTCCGGATCTATAAGCAAAAAAATTAATTTCACACATATTAAGAAAATTAATTATATTAGTTTAATTGTCTTGATTTGTGCAAAAAAATAAGTTATAGTTACTAAACTATCCTTTCTTGGGAGTGTATATAATGTTCTTGAAAGTTGTGTTTTGGGAGTGTATAATGCTCTTAGAAAAATTAAAAAAACAATTAAACAAAGGGTATTTTTGAAATACCGGCATTAAATAGGGTTGATTTGGTTGATTTTTGCTTATATTTGAGTCCAAAAAATTTAGGTACTTTTTTGCTTATATATAGGCCCAGAGAGAATATTACATAGTAAAAATAAAATCTTGACAGATTTCCATTAGAATTTTATGAAGATTAATTTTTTTTTATTTCACAAGGTATATATCTTCTACGCGCAACTGTAGAAACTAATCCCTCGAATTATTGGACGACATTAAAGGGTTGACCTCTCTCAACCAGATTTTCTCCATACGTAAGAGCCAGAGATCGAATCCCTGACCACTTGCTTAAGGGGTCTGAGTCCGTTACCACTCGGACAAAACACATGTTGGTTCTCGGGATTAATTTGAGGTTAGAATGTGCCACTCATCTATGCAAAAGGCAATAATAATTCCAAATCATTTTGACAATAATTCTGGCGAAAATATTGTAGCTATTTAATATCTTTCATGGATGATAATAATAAGGCAAACCTACTTGGATAGAAGTTAGAATTATATATGCAAAAAACCGAAGAATTAGAAAATCCGTCAATTAAAATTTATGTATATCATTTATATTATATACAAGGTTTTAAATTATGATTGCGGTTACGTTACGTTTACCGCAATTGTGGACAAATTACGAAAAAGTATGATCGATGTGACTGTAAATACTATCAAACTCACAATGTTGCGGTCTCAATTAGCCGTATTTTCATCCAACAGCATCCCTCATCATATTTTTTTCGATAAGTAAAGATTTTATTAAAATTATCTAGCAAAGCATCATAGTGATTGACCTCCTCACCTTCTAGGAAGGGTTGAAGAAAAACCACTCTATCATTTGCTCACTACTTGATATTTAACCAGAACAAAGTTTCCATTACTTACATCCAAAACCTGTTACAAAAGTAACCCTATCATACACCCTTTTAACTTATAACAGAAACACCCTTGCACATACACCCTGCCTAGAATTACAGCAAAACCATTTACATCAGAAAACAAAAAACTGCTCATAACACCCTTTCTTTTACAAAACAGCACCCTCATATCAATATAAAATCCCACATCTTCAATTATATATATATATATATATATATATATATATATATATATATATATATATATTCATTTACATCTTATAAACAACTGATTTATAAGGGATCTTATAACAAACTTGTGGACGGGAGAATAAAGAGCCAAATGGCGTTACAGGGACCATTCTGGATCACAATAATTAAAGATCAAATAATTGAGATGAGTACTGTCGGACCACTCTCACAGTAAACTTACTTTAAAAGAAAAGGAAAATATGAAGGAAAAAAAAAAGGAGGAAAGAAATATGCTTATAAATAAAATAAGCCAATATTGAGAGCAAATTAGAAGAAGATAGGAATGTGCATATGATAGGACTTAGGTGGATCACAAAAAGAGATTCACAGAACTACAGATAGGATACATAGACGCACGTTAGGTTGGAAGAAAAAGTTGTCTAATAATTGGTTTGGAGAGAGAGGGGGCCATAGCAATGGATACAGAAGAGAGGGAGAGGAATGTCTACCCACACGCACACATGTAGCTTATGCCCTTTCCTTTGCTCTTGTTCTCATTTATTTGTGATTAAACCAAAGTTCGTGATGTACATTGAGACATCCAGTTTGCACGAGGGCCTCTATTTTGTTCCCTTGTGCTTTTTTCCTGCCAGAAATCGAGTACCTGTTTTTCCTTCTCCTTCTCCAATCAAA
Source organism: Ammopiptanthus mongolicus (assembly GCA_039655645.1). NCBI lineage: Eukaryota > Viridiplantae > Streptophyta > Magnoliopsida > Fabales > Fabaceae > Ammopiptanthus > Ammopiptanthus mongolicus. The sequence goes on from CM077347.1 coordinate 85,408,763, forward strand.
TTATCATTTTTTCTTTAATAATTGCCAATCGGGTTATGGGTATCTCTTCTCTCTCTAAAACACGCTTTTATGCTTGCACATGTGCGTACGTGAGTGGCTTTCCTTGTAACAAATATTTAAATTCAAGGACAAATTTGGGTCCAACTTTGGACTTGAGAAACAGTCAACACATTTACCCCAACTGCCTTAAACCCTTTTTAGGGTTTATCACCTAGCCATTTTGTTTAGGTATGAGATTTTGTCGCTCTTTTCTTTTGTTCAATTCTCGTGGGGTTGTCTTCTAGCTCTCAACATTGCTTGGCCTCATATTTTGAACTTTCCCAATCATATTTAACGAGCTTGTCCATGATACCGCTTCTAGTTTTAAATAAGTGTGGTTTAAACTTTAAAGTAATGCATAAAAAATAATTAAAGAAATTATTTCACCAAAAACAAATTTAAAAAATTTATTGAATAGTATTAATTTAAAAAAACTGTAACTATATTTGATTGAATTACTCTTTATTATATAATTTTGGTCTTTGATCGAGCATCCCCACAAATAAGCTGTGAAACTAACCCTCGAATCGAGGATGATAGTTAATTAAAGTTCTTCCTAAAGTGACGACTTCAGAATTTGATCCTTTGAATTGACGTTACTGGTGAAGATTGTCTGTGGTTGTAATTCACTTTCACTATGATCCATCATTATTGGATACTCTTTATTATATATATTCAAAACATTATCATTCAATTAATACTTTTCGTATTTGATTTGATAGAGATACTAAAAAAATAAGGATAAAAGTTAAACTGAAATAATTTTTCCAAAGTGACACTTATTTTAAAGGGGAAGGAGTCGATAATAAATGCTAAGTATATCATCTTTCACCACACCAATGGTCTTACGTGATGAGGATCTTCTGTCCCATTTGGTGTATTATATCATATCTCAACCAATAAAATATTGTCATGTAAATTAAAATTTTATTTAATATTAAAAAATAAAATAAATGATAAAATATTATTGATTGAAACATGATATGATACACTAAAATAAAATAAGAAATCCTCACCCAATATTAGGGTCAGTGAGAAACATTTATTCATCACTTTGTCTGAATAAAGCCAATTCATACCATTTTGGTCACGGCTCTGCTTTAGGCCGATTATATCGATCGTACAGTAGCTTGTCTTGAAAGTCCAAAATTTTCAGCCCTTCATTTTCCTTCGCCAGTTATTCGATGGAGATAAACAATTACTATAATGTCTGCACCAACTTTGACGAAGGTTGATTGTATTTTTGTTTTGACACGATCGTTCATGAACCAATCCGGGAGTCATCCAATTGTATTACCTAACTATATATGTGGTGTGGAGCTTGATTTCTATTACAGTTTTCACTATTACAGATTCACTTTGAGCACTACTTCAAATATCATGATTTGCCCAAATCAAGCAGCCTGACCATTTTTTTTTTTTTTTGGGAAACATAAGAAATAAAAACGCCTAATATAAGTAGGGGATGAGAATAAGTGAAACTGTTCATCAGGGCTTATAGACTAGTCTATTTAAGATCTAATCTGACCTAACATATTTAACAAAAAGATTAAGTCAATGCTTTTTATAAAGCCTATATAGCTAAAGAGGTCAGATTGAGGCTTTAAAAAAAACTATAAGATCAATCATTCTGACCTATTTACACACACACACACACACACATATATATATATATATATATATATATATATATATATTATTTATAATATTCATAACATTTGAAAGTAAAGGTCTATTGACCCATTTAAATATAAAAGTCTAATTGCTTATTTATTTGTGAAGGTTTAACGATCTATTTATCAGTATAGGCATACCAACCTTTTTATCATTAGAGGCTTACAAACCTATTTACAAATGAAGACCTATGACCTATTTAGGCTTTTTGACCAAACTGACTATGTTTTAGAAATTATTTATTAAAATAACCTCATTTTAGAACTATTTATTAAAGTAACCCAGCTTTTCTCAGCTTGGCATTCTTTAATATATTTTTTTCTGACACTAAAGGCACTACTTTGACTAGCGTCTTTGGAAAACGCTAGTCAGCGTAACGTTTTTACTAGATATGCCACATGGCATTATCTAGTTGGCCCAAAAAATAAAAAATTCAGTCCACGGGACAGCCACTGCTCGTCGCTAAATTTTATCGACGGATTAGGGTATTTGTTGGTAATTACCGACGAATTTTTCCTTCGGTAAATGTGATGAGTACGTGAGTATGTTATTGATGGAAAAAGTCGTCGATAACTTGAAATCTGGATTACCGACGGATATTGGAGTTCAGCCTTTACCGACGGATTAATCCGTTCGTAAGATTATTATTTTTTAATTAAATTTAATTAAAATAGGTATAAATTAATTATAAAAAATTTAATTAAAATGATTATAAATTATAATAACTTAAATTAAACATAATTTAATGAAAAATATTTAAATTAGAAATATAAATTATATAATGTCAAAAAAGAAAATAAAGTGACTGGGGACCGGTAAAATCCATTCACTTTAGCAACATAAAGTGCATAAGGATTGATAAAATTGGCAAATAAACCCCAAAGTAATTTTATTCATCTATAGAAACTATTTATCAAAAAATTATTTCATACTTTAATCAAGGCTTATGTAATTTTAAATTTTTATTGAGTACTTGATTTTTGTAAAGTTTTATGAGACTTACATCAAGGCTTTATAATGATTTTAAATTTTCAAATGTTAAATATAATTCATATTATGAGCATATGGTTTAATTAGTTATTTTTAAAATATTAATTATTTTGTTAACTATTTGAATATTAACAATTTATATATTAATTATTTTTCACACCTAGTATTGATATATTATTTTTAGTAGCTGTTGGGATCTTCCATCATTCTTGTCGGCCATCCTAGAGTGACTTCTATTATCATCTTCTATATATGTAATGTATGTAATATTTTAAATATATTTAATTATTATTTTTTAATTTTATTTGTTAATTACTTAATTTTAACGGTTAAGTGTTTATTATTAATTATTTTATTAAATAATATTTAATTGAATTATTTAACTGTCTTATTCATATATAGAAGCGGGTTTGGACACCTTTAAATCAATACATAGATATTAATTTAATTTATGCAAATAATATAAAATAAATTTATAAAAAATAGCACTAACATGATAACACTAACAATACCACCAGAAATAACACTAGGACTAATTAACAATAACACTAACAGTAATTAATAAGCAATGGGCAACAAGAATCAACACTAACAATTTGTAACTACACATACAAACAGATCAATACTAACATTAACACTAATTAGACCCTGAATAATTTGTAACTACACATACAACCAAAGCACTGAGCAACATACCTCAATGATGTGCAAATGCAAAATGAGCTTCAACTCGGTAAACACAGCTGCTTACTCACAGCTCCAAACTCTTCCAAAGGTAGTAACTATTCCAACTCCAACCTTCAAGAATCAGATTTTAAATATCAGTGAGCAAATGCATACCAGTGAGCTTTCTGAAAATATCAACCAATGAGCAAAATTATAAAAATCAAATTTTAAAAAAATTTAAAAATACATAGCAACCAACTGTCATAATACAGACCTCTGTGGTGGTGCACGTGGTGGATGGAAGTGGCAGTGGCGGTGGCTATCGCACGGTGGAGAGGAGAGGAAGGAGTGAGGTGGTTCGGTGAAGAGAGGGAGGAGGTGCGGTGGGTCTTGACAGGAAGGGGGCGAGGTGGTCAGAGAGGAAGGAGGCGCGGTGGGCGTGGTGGGCAAAGAGGAAGGAGGCGCGATGGGCGTGGTGGTCAGGGCACAATGGTTAGAGAGGGAAATGGGGAAAGTAGGAGAGGGTTTCAGAGAGGGAAGGGGGAAAGTGAAATGGGGAAAGGGGGAGGTGGCGTTTATACTAAATTAGAAATTATCGATGGATATTTCCATCCGTAAAGTGTTTAGGGCTACTGACAGATATCTGTCGGTAAAGTGTTACCATTTAAAATTACTGACAGATTTATCCGTCGGTAACATAAGGTTAGGTTTACGCATTAAGTTCACACTTACTGATGGATTATCCATCAAAAACTTCGACCACATTACCATGATAAAAAAGATTACTGACAGGCTTTTCCGTCGGTAAACATCCCCCGCAAATTTCGCGCCTTGACACGCCCATTTTACTGACGGCTTAATCCGTCGGTAATATCTACATTACCGACGAAGTCGTGGCCATAGTTAAATGACCTTCAGTAATAGCCAAGTTTCTTGTAGTGACACCCTCATGATATAACTCTTAAAAGTTTATCAAATTAGTCTCACAAGTTACGCATATCTTTATTTCATTTATTTTTCTTTTTCAATTTTCGGAGGAAGTTCTCTATTATTTTTGTTTCTCTTTTTTTATTGGTGGTGATGAGTTGCTTATAAAAGCAATTGTCATTACATGTAACATCCAAATCAATTTGCTCAGACGTTGCAACCCAACAAGAACCTGTCCTTACTTTTAAAAAGTAGTTAAACAACTCTCTTTGAAATTGTAAAGGACACTAGATAAAAAATCAGAAAAATGTAGTTTTATTATAAAATTAAATACATTATTTTCCTATATACTAAGGGTTTGTTTGGATAAACGCTTATATATAAGCTATTTTTATAATCAAAGAGAAAATATAATTAAACTGTTTTTATACAAATTATAAGCTGTTTTCATAACCTATCCTGAAAAGCTTATCAAAATAAGCTGAAAACAGTTTATGGACATGTCATAAGCTGTTTTCATAAGTTGTTTCCATAAGTTCTCTCAAATACTTTGACAAGCGCTTATGTCAGTAGATAAACCCAAATAAGCTATTTATAAGTCAATCCAAACTGATCCTAAATATATCATATTCTAATAAGGATTTTGCTAACTAAAGACACTGATTAAAAAATCACGAAATAAAATGTTTTATTGGAAAATTCAAAACTTCACTCCTCTATGACTACATTTTTTTCCCATAAAAATTTATTGACAAATGCTAATCAGTATTTTAAGGATATTGATTAAGGATTCAAACGATAAAAATTATATATTAAAAGTGATATATTCAATACATTTAACATTTAAAAATTATATTTTTCAATAAATTTTTTCTAACAATATTGAATCCTTAGGACACTTGGTGTGAAGATGCATTTTAAATTATTCTTTTTATAATTAAATGCTGATTAAACTACATCGAGCCCCTCCTTGAGACTCCCAACTTCAATTACTAACTTCAAAAAGAATAAATATACAAAGGAGTTAATGCATTTTGTGCAAACCGAGCACTAGCTGCTAGTATCGGTTTCCTTTCCTTGCAGAGCTCAGAAACGACGTCAATGCTTCTTTGTTTTCTAGTTCTTGACGTCTTCATGCTTTTTCTATATCACACCGAGAAAGTTGAAATAGAGCAGAGATAAAAAACAGTTACATATAAATGAGTAGTGTCATCTAACGAGTATCCTAAAGACATTTTTTAAGAAAATCAAAAAATATAATTTTACATTGAAAAATTAAGTATCACATCCCTTCAACTATTAAATACATCAATTTCTAATGAAAAAATTCATTTTTTGCTTCATTAACGAGTGCTCCTCCAAATAAGTATTGATTCTCTTAGTAATAAAATATAAGTAAAATTAATCACCTTCACACTTATTAAGATAATTAGTTAGTCATATTTAATGTTGTTAATCTCATTTAAAAGTTCAACTTCATTGCCTAAATTACCCCTCTTTGTTTATTCACATTAATTGTATTGTATGAAAACTTGGTTCAACTTCGATCTCTCTGTACCTCCATTTCTCCTTCCCCCGTTATAAGGTCTAAGAGCGAATTTTTAAAATTCGTTGTTAGCGGATAAGCTAATTGATAGTGGATAGCTTATAGCGGATAGCGGATGAGGTAGCTGATAGCGGATAGCGGATGAGGTAGCTTATTTTTTGTGGAAGTGTTTGGTAAAACCAGTGGTTGAACTAACTGAAAAATATAAAAAGACATGAAAGGACATCTTCATTAATGATTTTACATAAAAGAGAGAGAAAAGAATAAAGGTAGAATTAAATGTAGATAATAAGGATAAATGTGGAAAGAAAAATGAAACGCTATAAGTTATATGCTCAAACGCTACTTCAAGTAGCGTCTGGAAAAAACGACATAAGCTCGTGAAAAAATGCTATAAGCTCATGACAGAAACGCTTACCAAACGGGACTACTTTCTCATCCGCTATAAGCTATCTGCTATAAGCTTGTAGAAGTATCTTGTCAAACAGGCTCTAAGTATGCCTCCTTTGAATCAAAAAAAAAAAAAAAAAACTTGGTTCAATTAAATATAATAAGATGAATGATATTTTTTATATACTATCATTAAATAAGATGTAAAAAATCAACTTTTACTTATATTTTATTACAACTTAGATTGGTTTTGAAAGGAGTATATTTTGTCATGGAAGGAGCATATTATTTATATTTTTATTATTTAATTACATTTTTATCACAGTTTCATATATATAAAGAAAATTGGTTTTGAAAAATACACTCCAATAATCGTTACGTCTCGAAAGAATTAGTTTTCTACTCTTAGCTGCACTTACTTTTTGTATCCACCAAAAAAACAGTTTTATCACAGAAAAGATAAAGTATGATCAGTGATTATCCTGACTATGATTTGATGGTGTGATCGCATAGGATCCCATTTTTTAGGGGAACAAAAACTTTTTTTTACTTAGTATATATTAAAATACAAAATTATATAATAAAAGTTTTATATAGTTAACAAATTTATATATAAAACTTGAGGGTCCAATTGTTTTTTAAAATGCAGAGCCTAATTCTTTTAATATTTATTTTAATTATTTTTTTTTAAAAAAAAAGAGAATCAAGAGCCACATAAAAGATTCTGTTTTTTTCCTTACTCATGTATCTTTATCCTTTTTGAGGTTTTTTCCTCACTTACTTTAATAATTTTTTATTTAAAAAAAATCAAAAGACCCACTCTCCCTCACTCACTCACTGACCCACGTTTGCGACTGCATCTCCCTCTCTGCCCGACGCTCCGCGCCTCTGACCTCAAACCTCAGTCCCTACGCTTCACGTATCTCTATCAATCTATTGACAATGATGCATTGCTTCATTCACTTCATTGTGAATTTGTCATTATATTGGAGGAATTAGCCAATTTGGAATTTGCTATAATTCTATTGTAGTTTGTTATTGTAATCTTTTTCTTTTCTTCGGTAATATTTTATTTCGCTTGAGGTTGTATGAAAACAATTAATGACTAGCTTTTTACATCTCTTTGTGCGTTATATATATATATATATATATATATATATATATATATGCGGCTTATAAAAAAATAGGACACCAATTTTTCAATTTGTATAGGACATCTAAAATCTCAGAGCCGATCCTGAACACTATGATAAGTGAATTATATTCTTAAAAAATGATTAAAAAACAAAATTTTAAAAAATAATCATTTTAAATGTCTGTACTTGGTAAAAACAAAAAAATTACAATCTTACAAAATAATTGATAAGATGTGAGGTAGTGAGGTGTAAGGCATGGTAAGGTGCATATAGCAATTTTGAGAGAAAAAAGAGGTAACCGATATGATGATAGAGTGCACGTGTGGTAGGTCGTGTCCACGTGCACTTGTTTGTATTCACTGAATTGATGGATTTGTCGGTTGTTATTTTCTTATCTTTCTCTTTCTGTGACAGTGGGTGATCGCGCATGTATTTAGTTTACCTTTTCCTTTGTGTCCGTTTGCTACAATAACGTCACCTCTTTTATTCCCAATTCTCTCATCTACCTGACAATTTGAATTAAATTAGCCACAGTGCATGCAAAAACATTGATCCACCCAAGGCAAGCAGTCATCACTGGTAAATTAAGAGGAAGATCAGAACCCCACGAGGCCTCATAAAGGCCAACCCCAACCACATAACTGTGCCCGTGTCATTGTCTTTTTTGTCAGTAACGACTAACCGGCTGAATTACACTGTTAGGGACCTTCGAGAAACCGTGTCACGGTCATTTTTGGCGAATGCAATTGTCATTTTAAATTGTTTATTTAGTTAAATATGTTTTTAGTTATACTAAAATGTATAAATTTAGATTTTGGTTACTGTAATTTTTTTTTATTTGGATTTTATCATTTTAAAATCTAAAATTATTATCTTTTGATCCCTACTCCCTATTGTTATGTGACATTCATTAACTTTTTAGTGTCTGTTTGGTTTAGATTTTGGATGATCCAAAATCACATTTGCTTCCTGTAAAAGTGATTTTGGGATTCTGAAGGTATTTGTTTTAAATTTAGCATTCAATAAAATCGATTTCGGGTTGGATAGAATTGATTTTAAGAAAAGCAAGAATTTCTAGTTTTCACATTGAGAATAATTGATTCTAAATATGATACCCACAATATTCTTTATATTTACACCTCAAAAATGATTTTATACTATCATCTAAACAAAACCAATTCTTTTAACTGACTTTTAAAATATCATTACCAAACACAAATTAATTTTTTTAGACTCAATTTTTTTAAAATCAATTCCTTCAAAATCAATTCTATCAAAATCTAAACCAAACGGATCCTTATGTATCTAATAGAAAGTCATATGGTCATCTCAAGTAATACCCAATGACCATTATGGTGTCATGTTACATATGATTCCCCTAAAAATTTGTCTTCAACACTAAAATGAATTTTATTTATCTACCCTAAATGAATTCTAGGGATTAAAAACAGTAATAGTAAATTTTAGAGGAATGAAAACCAAAGAAAAATAATTTAAAGGATTAAAACTAAAAGTTGCTCATGTTACCAAAAAAAAAAAAAAACTAAAATTTGCTTATTTTATAGGAACCAAAATTAGTAATTTCATATTTTAGAGGGATGAAAACCAAAGAAAAAAATTTACAGGGACCAAAACCAAAATACACTCATTTCCTGGGGAATAAAAACATATTTAACCCCTGTTTATTCATATTTTCTACTAATTAATTATATTTTTTATTTTTTTATTTTAAAGACTAGAATATGCTAAGAATCAAATCATCTTATTTTATATTGAAAGTATATACCAGTTAAATCCTTATTTATATTCTTTATTACGAGTTTAATACGAATACACTGTCATTGTAATTTTTTACGCTATCAATCAATCACAAATTACCTCATGTGTGACTTTCAGGCTCTGTTTGATAAAAAACTACTTTGTAGCAAATAAGGTAATTGATAGCGGATGAACTATTATTGCTGATGGTGGATAAGCTAGCTGATAACAGATAAGCTAACTGATTGAATTAGAAATGTTTGATAAATTTAGTGGTTGAACTAGCTGATAAATTTAAAATAACATAAAGAAGACATGCTTTTATGCTTTTTTTTTATATAAATTCTATTTATATGTTATTTATTGTAAAATAATTTTCAATTTTAGTACTCTTAATTTGTTTTAAATTATTTATAATCTCAAAAATTAAATATACTAATTTTATTTTTATTTTTTTTGAATTATTTTTATTAAATAAAATGAAATAATATAAATAAACTAACATGTTGATATATTCTTTTATATACATTTTTATCATAATGAGAATGCGAACAAATATCCGAAATAGCATGACCCATATCCTAAATATATACTTAGTGAAATTAGTCTGTAAATATATATTTTGTTAATTTGGATTACGATATTTTATTTTATTTTAGAGAGGATAAATGAGGAATTTAATTAAAATAGTATGATTAATAAAAATGAGAGAAAAAATAATAAACTATAAATTCAAACGCTACTTCAAATAGCGTATGAAGAAAACGCTATAAGCTAATGAAAAATCGCTATAAGGTATGAGAAAAACGTTTACCAAACAAAGCTACAAACTTATTCACTATAAGCTATCGATTTGGCCTTGCCAAACATAGCCTTAATGTAGTTACTCTAAGAGTCGAATATTTTTAATGATACGTTATTACATGATTGGTTGACAGTATAAAAAAATATTGATACTGATAGTGCATCATAATTAAATCTCTTTGTTAATTACTTATAATATTTAAAAAAGAAACACAACAAATTTGATTACATAGCAGGGGTCTGCATAAGCAATTAAAAGTGTTAATATATAGCCTCACTCTCTATGTAAATGTTTAGTCAAAAAAAAAAAATATATCACTGTGTAAATGTCAATAAAAAAATATTTTTGTTCATGTGAGTCTTTAGGGCCTGCTAGACTGCCAGCAAAAAAATATTTTTGTTCATGTGAGTCTTTAGGGCCTGCTAGACTGCCAGTGGCATTGACTTCTTTCTCGTACATAAATTACACAGCTCATATAATTTAACCTTTTTGGGTCATTGTTACCAAATTTTTTTTTTTTAGAAAAAAAATGAGCACTTCATTACTTAAAATGAACTAGCTAGAAAACAAAGTTCTAAGGACATCGGTAACAATGTGAGGGTTCTCAAGATGACTTTCAACATGGTGAGAAGTAGGGATATATATATATATATATATATAAACGAGTCAAGTCAAGGATTCAAAACTCAAACTTTATTTGTGAAAGGAAAAAAAAAAAAAATTAATGAACATTTTTGTTCCTACAAATAGTCAAATAAGGTGTGTTTTGATTTTCATCCCCCCATTTTTTTTTCATATGATTTGATTTTTGTAAGTTTTAAAACTACTCAAGGTTTTGGTTTTAATCTCTCCATTTTTTTCATATGATTTGATTCTTGTAAGTTTTAAAACTACTCGAGGTCTTCATTTCTTCTTCTACCAGCAACCATTGTCTTCTTCTTCTTCTCCTTCTCCTCCTCCTCCTTCTCCTCCTCCTTCTAGTTCTTCTTCTCCTTCTTCTTCTTCTTCTTCTTCTTCTCCTTCTCCTTCTCCTTCTCCTCGTCCTCTTCTTCTTCCTCCTCCTCTTCTTCTTCTTCTTCTTTCAACAATCATTGTTCTGCAACAACTGGCCATTTCTGTGTCATCTTTGTCATCTACTTGTCTTGTTCCCATTTTGTTTGGTTCAAGCTCCAGTACCAAACCTATATTTCTCTTCTTCCCACCACCCAAACCATGAGCCAACCCATCGATCAAAAGTCCACATCACTTGCTATGGGTGTTAGCCACAGGTCCTTTGGTTGAAGCTCCATTACCCAGAATAGGGTTTGTGACTTTGTGGTTGTGGAGATAGGTTGAAAATGATGACATCAAGGAGCAAGACGAACCCCATAAGAAAATTTTGTACCAGCCCTGATTGGAAGGTAACTGAACTTGAGCAGTAGAAGCCCCACCACGCAAAAGCCCCACTGCGACCTTGTAGGTTGTCCACTAACAGGGAAACAAAGTCGCTATCGAACGGAAAATCCGAACTCACTAAAATGAGAACTGAGAAAACAGACTTAAGGAAGGAACTGAGAAGGTGAGAGCATAGATAGAGATGAACAAAGAACCCAATTTCTCGAATATGAAATCCTTTTAGTGGGCTGGAGTGATTTACAAAATTAAAACAAAATGGAGTAAATACCCAATTTTGTTCCTGAAATTGTAAGGTCGAATCAACTTAGTCCTCCACATTATCAATATTCCAAAATGATCCTTGGAATTGCAAATTGTAGCAAATGCATCCCTGACATTAGTCACTTAGTTTCAAATGCATCCCTGATATTAGCAGCTTAATATTATTATAGTCCATGCAAATATCAACGGAGGGACGAATCTGATTAACTTTCTGCAATTCGATGGATCATTTTGGAATATTGATAATGTGGGCGAATAAGTTGATACGTATACGACCCTACAATTTCAGGGACCAAATTAAGTATTTACTCAAACAAAATGCTAATAATTAAAAACATTTATATAATAATAAAAAAAATTTAAATCTGTTTAATATTAAATAATAATACAGCTAATGTTAAAAAATAAAATATTTATTTAAGATTTTAAATATTAAATTATTTTATTAATAAAATAATAGAATAATATTTAATTAATCAACGTGAAATTAAAAAATATTTATTTACACATGTGGCGTGAATGATATGATGTACCGTCAGTTATGTCATCACTTAACGATAATCAACTAAAGGCATGAACTATTTCCAAGGTTTTAAAACGTACAAGGACCAAATCATATAAAAAAAAATTACAGGGGACTAAAATCAAAACACATCCTATTTATAGGGACCAAAAAGAGAATTAGAAATTATTTATTTACACATATGATGCGGATGACGTGGTGCAATGTCAGCCACGTCATCCCTTAACGGTGATCAACTAACTGTAGGAATTATTTTCAAAGTTTTAAAAACGTATAAAGATAAAATCATATGAAAAAAATTGCAAGATTTAAAATCAAAACACGCTATATTTACAAGAACTAAAAAGTTCATTCTGCCAAAAAAGAATATACTTTATCTAAATGAACTAAAAATTGTGTTTATAGTAGAAAAAGCCTTTATCATTTCCGAAACAAGAGAAATGTGTGTATCGTTGAGGCAAAGTGTAATTTCACCTAACATTAACTAAGGAAAGTAATCAAGTGACATGGTTGGATGACTATTAGTGCATCTCCCATCATAAAATTTTAAGTTTTTATGTGGATTCATATATGCCAACTCAAATTTATGATATCAATTCAATTTTCACTTTAATGAGGGTTTCTATTGCTAATTCCTTAACTTCTCTCTCCCTTCAACATCCCACATTCTCTTTCTTACCTTTACACAATTAAATACAAAAAAATAATATTTAAATGTCATAAAATTCTCTTTTTAGGTTTTTTAGATAAAGAATTCATTTTAAATTTAAGGAACCCAAAATCATATATAATATATTATAATAATATTTTATTCTTAAGAAATCCTTATGAAACTCCTATTAAAGGTGCTGTTAGGACCTGTGGGGTTAGAAATCTTGTGTTTGATAATAGCACCGTGGCAGAATGGGATGAAGGATTTCACGTGTGCTGGTCCAAAAGCTTGAGCACCCGACGACAATGTTGGATTGGAATTATATGATAGAACGTATACTGATAATTTTGTTGCAACTTTCCCTTTCATTTGGATCCATTCCTTTCTTTCATATCCAATGACGTTTTAATTAATAATATATTATATAATAATGTTATGAGATAAATTATTATACACGAACAGTATAAAATATTTTTATATAGATATTTAATCATAATTTATCTTATTAATAACTATATTAGAAGTCATTCATATCATGATTAATGATTAGATATTTACATAAAAAAATTTACACTGTCAGTATATAATAATTAAACTTTAATGTTATACACTTATGCATAGGTTATTTTATATTTATATTATAATTTTTATTATTTGATTCTAGTTTGTCTTATTTTATTTTTTATATACTTGTATATACTTTAATTATTATCTACTCTAAAATCTAAATGCGAGGTAACGAGGGTTTTTGGCATTATGCAACACTCTTTTTATTATATAATATAATAATAATAAATAGAAAGAAGAATATGCTTACAATACGCACTTACACATCATTAGGAACTAGGAAGTACCCAAATCAAATTGTACGTAGATGTATAACAGTATTGGTAGAACCAGCTGGAAACTGTGGTAATAGAAAATGCTAAGAACAGTAAATATATAAAATGATGTATAAGTGTACAGTATGTTCATCTCACCACTTTTTTATTTAGAAATTTATTATCTATTCAAGGCTGGTTTATTTTAGATTCTACAAATACAAAATCACGTTTTCAAATCACGTTGTGAGAAAACTCCTCTCATATAACTTTCAAAATAATGGCATCGGAAAGCACTGTTTTCACGTTTGTGTAGAAAATAATCTAAATCAACCAGACACTTAATATTTTTTTCAAAGTAAAAGTGATTTGAACAATAATTATAAAATATGTGTAAAAAAAGAGTATAAAAAATAAAGGTGTGAGAATATTGTGATTCTTATATATTATGGGAGAATGCTAAATTAAGATAAGCAAGTTTTTATGAAGAAATGATATATTTATTATTCGGAGAAATAATATATTTAATTTTCTCATTAAAACTTGACTTTTATGATTGCTTAATTATGTGTCCTAAGACATCGTTACCACTTATCAAGACCCTATATTATATACGGGTCTTGCTAACCATAAAGAATCAAAAAATAAAAATTTTGTATTGAAAATTATAACCTTTAAACTTTGAAAAAAATTAAATAAATCACTTAGTAATATATAATTTCTATCTTTGTTCCTCTCATTTTGTTATTGCTTTTGTCTCTTCTCTCCTAACATAAGAGAAAATGAGAAAATCGAAGTAGAGGATGCAAATCCATACTCTTCAACCTCCTTTCAGTTGGAGTTTCGGCCCACCATTACAGCGAATGCAAATGCTCCATCAAAACAAACACTAAACTCAGATAAGTTGCGTAAAGGCTCAACTAACAATCAAGCGGGTCCAATATCTGGGGTTTCTGGGTCCGAAACAAGAAGCCAATTATCCAAACCTAACAAACAACGAATTTGGAGCTGTATATGTACACAGTGAAAGTTAAGGGATTGTTTGAGCATTATACCCCATATTCTATTAAATTAAAAGAGACATTATTTTCATAGATTTCTCTTGAATTTTCTCACAATTTTCTTCCCAAGAGAATCTTGTTCTTCAAGACATTTTATCAAGCCAAAGGAAGCAATTGTTTTTTCTTGAATTTCTCATGTCCGCAACGTGCTCATAAATAAACATTAATCCTTACCTATTGCAGCTTTATATAAGTTCAATTGGAACTGCCAATATAGCCATAGCATGGATTCTTGAATTGTATAATATTATATTGCATTCTAGCTCATTTAAATCTTGAATTAAAGTATACTATATGATTAATGGCAGGGTTATAATAAGGAAGATTGAAAATTATCAATAATGTTTTACTTTATGTACCGATGCATATATTATATATTATATAAATTAAAAGTAAGGCTTAATCCGAGTGTTTGCAAAAGATTCTTAGCTTTATGGTGGCTGGCTCCACTGCACAAGATGAAGCACCCCACACCATGTGTTGAAGGTCCCCCATTTCAGTTTGTTTGTTATATACTTGGGTGTGCTTTTGTTTTTGCTGTTATTTCTTTTCATTCCCACTGATGCAATTTGTTTTTAAAATCCTTTCATTCCCTTGCTTTCAACCCACAATAGGTAACCTTATGTTACACAAGAGTACCAAAACCCATGTGATCCGGTGATTGCTTGGCCTTAATAAGGATGAAGCTCAAGACCCTTGTGGGGCTGCCCTTGGCACTGCTCTTGTGCCACAAACAACAAGGGAAAATTGATGCCCCAATTGCATGTTACCCCCCTCGTGAGAATATCGTAATTGTCCTTGGTACGAAAACAAACCATTGACAAGTACTAGTCAGTTTAGCTTGTGAACCCAATTTGAGCATATTTGGTGACCCCTCCCCATAATCTTCCAAAAACAACAGAAAATACATACACTTATTATCCCTGCAATTCCCTGCTACAAATCTTCTCATTTTCAGTTTAAACCTTGAGGTTGTCATCTTGATCCATGGATTCTATTGCTTCTTAGTAGAAGCTAATTATCATCCTGAACAAGGTTTTAAATTTGGGTTCGAAACCATAATTGGGGTTGCGACATTTTGGTTTAACAATCTATGAAACCACACCGCAACCACAATTACAGCCACATTGACCGCATTTTCTCGTAATTGTCTGTAATAATGGAACATGTAACGCGACCGCAATATAAAACCTTGATCCTGAATAATACTACTTTCACATGTTCATACACACATTACCTCACATTAACACAATTTTCACTATCTGATTTCTACACATTTACACTTTGGTTCTGCCATTTATGCTTGAAGCAAAGTGATATGCATCTATAAGATGTATACCAAACATTATTCTATCATCCTTACATGTAAGGAAGATGCTTACATATTCAGCCCTGTTTTGTTCATTAGTGTACTTCAATTTAGCATTTTGTTTACAAATTGTTCATGAATTAAGTAGATTTGAAGTTTTTGGACTTTGTCAGTCGTTAAAGAATGACTGCAATTCAGAGGACATCTTGTGAACTCAGCACCCAATCATTTTTTTTGAAGTGTAAATCTCACTACAACCATGAGTGAGAATAAATTTATAGAAGATGAGATACTTATAGATCATAAATCTTATGTCTAACTCAAAGTTTAAATTAGCTTTTATAAATGATTTTTTTTCTCCTAATAATCTATGCAACTACTTTTGCATTGACAAGAAAAGTCCAGCTCGTGTATAATCAACTATCAAACTAATCATTGTCTAAAAGAAATCAGTCGCAATAACATGAATCCCACTAGTACTTTTGCACTAAGCAACCGAATCATCATGGAAGAGAAAGGAAATATTATGTTATTAATCAGATCTTGTATTCTATACATAATTGTCATAATACAACATAAAAAGTTCGAGTAAGATTAGTACTTTTGTGTTTTATTAATTCTTCCAGCATGTGTAGGATACTTCCTGATCTACCTAATCACATGCTTCATAACAAATTATACTAGGGAAGGTAACTGGTTGAAACTGCTGATAAAGTTATTATTAGCACTTATAATTGATTGTTACAAAATCAAGGTCATGAAACCATCGAAGTCTGTGTTTGAATGAGTGCAAATTCACAGGCTCAGGTTGACTTACTCCCTCGTTATTCTCAAAATCTTATATATGGCCACTCTGTGACTGGCTCACTGAATCTATGACGGTGGATAAATTAGTACTATTATGGTCACAAATGAAAGGAATGACTCCTCCAATGTATGATCACATGTTGAGAGTTTGGATCTTTTCAAAGGGATGGGACCAAGAATTTGAGCTAATCTTTATAAGTGAAAATCCCACTTTCTAATTAAATTTGATGGTATTGCAAAATAAGTGTCCTTTCGTTTCCAAATGATCTGAAAATCTTAAAAAGTCTTGTGGGTACACATTCTTTTTTGTAACTTTTCAAACCAAAATTTCAAGCAGATCTCTTATGCCATGCTTGGTTGATGTAATGTGAAGAATGATTCCCTACATGAAAGTGATAAGTCATTTCATATCCAAAAAAAAGGTAAGAAAGTGATAATTCACATAAGTTTCACAATTATGCTTTTGTTGAACTTGAAAGGGTTTTGTTTCAATATTAAGGCATGAATAGCTGAACCTCAATTAGTTTAGTCTGTGCACCAGTGCAAGCTTGTAATTCCTTTGAAATTAATGGTATTTTTCCTTTTCAGAAAATAGAGAATCGAAAAGAAAAAAGAAAAAAAAAGAAAAGAAAGACATACATTGGAAACTGGAAAGGATTAAACTGAACTGAACTAAGAGACTACTCAACTATTATTGATTGGAGTCACAAAAAGGCATGCTCAGTGCTGATTTTCTATATTGAAAAACTAACAAGGCCTCTCCGTCGGGTCATGGGTAGCCAGTGAGTGCCCATTGCCAGCAAACATTGTTGGAGTGAAATATACTAAATGGATATATCATTTTTGAGATTATCTTTTTTTGTTCTGTGGTAGCTTTCACATTAAATAATTCTTTTTTCTTCTTTTCTTGCAGCCCATTCATACAGCAAAACATGGGAGGAGCAAAATGGTGTATCTTAATGTTTGATTAATCAGCATCATATACATAAACAATGAGACTTTTTGAGTTTGAGGTATTTTTAGTTGTCATGTTGACATATTCTTGTATATCTTTTCAACCATTTCAAAAACAAACATATTCCATCTCCAAATCAACATAATGACTTTTTTAGATTAATTTCTTGCAAGTTGTGATGCTTGTGCCCTTTATTTGATCTCAACACTTTCATCAGATTTGAGGGTACACCACCAAAGAATAAACACTTAATAAAAAAAATCCGGGCTCCATTGATTGTTATATAATTCAAGAGACTAAAAAACTAATGGCCAGTTAGGTATAGAAACAGGTAAGGTCAAGTTAGGTTTTACCTTAAATGGATTTGGCCTTATGATACGTAAGACCTGAGTGTAACCTATTTACATGTCATAGGCCTTTTATTAAGGTTTGGTATAAGTTTTTTAAAGAAAAGTTAAATTTGTATTTATTCGTCTTTTTGAATTTTATATGAATTGGACTTTGATCACATTTGAGGGTACACGAGGAAAGAATAAGCACTTGATAAAACAAATTTGGGTTTCATTGACTTTTATGTAATTTAAGAGACTGAAAAACTAATGTTAATTAGATATGGAAACAGGTCAAGTCAAAACAGACCTTGCCATAAATGGGTATGGTCTATATCGTAAGTGTAAGGCCTGAATCTAACCTATTTACGGATTTACCTATCATAGGCGTTTTTTAAGGCTTGGCATGAGCCTTTTAAAAGTTTGGTTTAACCTGAAAACCTATTTAAAGGCCTACTTTGCAATAAGATCTTTAAATAGATCAACAAACATACATTTAAACAGACAAGCAAGCCCAAACCTTTGAATTGGTTAGCGGGTCTATGCCTTTAAATAGGCCAGCGGACCTAAGTCTTAAATAGGACAACAATTGTTTGATTATAACTAATACAATTATATATAAAACATATAATAATTATAAAATTATATATATAAACTGTTCGGCCCAATAGGCCTAAAAGGCAATTTGGATGGCCTTCGACCTGGAATTTTGACTAAAAAGACTTCTTGAAAAGCCTTAAGTTTGCTTGTTTAATAAACAGATCAGGTCAGGTGGTACAAGGGCTAGGCCATAGGCCCCCGACGGGTTATCTGAGATATTTCTACCCTTACAATGATAGGGGTAGAAAAAAAATTGAATAAAATTTATAGATATAAATAATAATATTTTTTAATTTAACCAAAGTTTAATTTTAATTCATGTATTTATTCTATTGTCTAATCTTATATTGATATCTCATCCAATGAGTTTAATTATGTTGTGTTACACGAGACATCAAAATTATTAAATATTTATAATAACAGATCATTGAATAATATTTTATTAAAATAATTTCTTTTAATAATATCAAGAAAAAAGGAAGGGGGGGGACTGGTAGAATGAGGAAGGAATTTTTTAGAGTCCAAGTCCATCTGCAGCACAATCTATCTACCCTATAGAAATGGACCATTATAAAAGATATCCACGAATTGGGTTTAAAGCCTAAAGGAACAAAAGCAACGAACCAAACTATGTGCTCCAAGATTCGGAACAAAGCCCAATCTAGTGTTACATAGCATGCCAAGTAGGCTGCTTAATAAAACATGTTTAGAATTTCTTTTGAAATTAGAGTAAGAGTGCGTTTGAGTAAACAACTTAATTAAGCGTTTATTCAATAAGTTGTTTTTCAAATAAGCTAAAAATAATTTACTTTCATAAGCTTCTCTGACAAGCTTATGGAAATAAGATAAAAATAGCTTATGAAAAGATCATAAACTATTTTCATAAACAATTTATATAAATTTAATTCCATAAGCTATTCTTATAAGCTCTCTATAAACTCTTCCAAACGCAAACTAAATTATATTCACATCTCCTGAGATTTGATTTAATTAAATTTAACATAATTCTTATTTTAGAAATTACATCAATTTCTTTTGAGGTTAATGTAATATAAACCTCAAAGAAAGAAATTACATTAATAACATAATTATAATAAAAAAGTAATTGTAATGACAACATAAATCTCGAAGTAATATAATTTCCCATTGAAACTTTCATGACAAGTAGTTAACATGTCCTTCTAGTTTACACAATCACTTATTTAAACACAATGAATATGACACACCATTGATCCTCTTCTCATATCAACATATGATATATTTCACGTATTGAATGATTTTGATATTTTATATATCTAACATTGATTCATTCATCCCTCTAAAGAAATGGTTGATGGTAGGCATAACCTGGTAGGCTCTTTATATTTCTCTCCCTCTTCTTGATTGTCCAACACTCCCATGTGGCGACGCCCTTTGTTAATCCTATCGAAAGTTTTCTAGCTAAATGGTTAAAAGAATAAATTAATATATTGATTGACATTTATTCATATTGATAACCAATATATTAAAAATCAAATAAAAAATTAAATTGATTAGACCTTTAAATCATAATTCGATTTATTCAAATAATTAACTTTAATTAAACTAAATAATATATAAATCAAGAACATAATGGTTTATGATGTCACTAGGATCAGCCAATTAATTCAGTCTAATTTTAATTTTAAACATTTGTCACAACATTCATCTCTTGATTCAAGTATAATGCATATCTCTTGAGAATCAATTGTACCTAACATCAGAGTTCACGACCAAGTTGTGAGGTCCAGCCATCAAATGCGAAAAATAGAAAAGCAAGCATTTGAAAAGTCAAAGGAATGGAAGAATTAATGTTGTGCTGATTTGCAGAGGTAGCGTGAAGAAAAATTGGAGCAATGGTATGGGCATATGTAGTAGGCCTATACATAGGCCGGGGCAGTAAATCATTGTGGCCGAAGTTTTTGCAATATGTTCAAATTGAAGATGGCCTCTATAAATAGAGGCAATTTGCATTCGATAAAATGCAAGAAAGAGCTGAAGCAAGAAGCAGTGAGAACAAGAAGCAAGTAGAGCCTCTGAGAGTGAGAGAAAAATAGAGAGAAGATCTCTTGTGAGAGTGTGCTATTATTTCTTCTAACTCTTGAGTGAGGGGTACTCGGGTTTGTAGAGTGATACACAATTTGGGGTAGGTTACAATTATTGTAATCTTATTTGTGATAGTAAATATTTTACTGAGTGTTTCCGTGGATGTAGGCAAGAGGTGCCGAACCACGTTAAATTCTTGTGTTCTCTATTATTTCTTTTGTGGTGTACTTTGTGTGTGTTCTTACGATCCTTTGTGTGTGCGATAGATACCCAACAGTGGTATCAGAGCTATGGCAGGGAGCACACCAAAGTTTGAGATTCCATTGTTTGATGGAAAAATAAATTTTATGATTTGGCAGTGTACCATTCAAGACCTTTTGGTGCAAAATGGTCTTGATCAGGCTCTAGAGAAGGAAAAACCAGCTACCATGGATGAAGGGGAATGGACTAAGATCCAAAAGAAGGCTATGAGCACAATTCGGTTAGCTCTTGCTCCCGAAATAAAGCACAATGTGTTGAAAGAGACAACACCGAAAGCTTTGTGGGAGAAGCTCGAGAATATCTATGCGTCAAAGTCGCTAACCAATCGTTTCTGTTTAAAGATGGAGTTGTATCAACTCAAAATGGAGATGGGAGGAAATCTCCATGACCACATCAACAAGTTCAACCAGCTAGTAAGCCAATTGTTAAATGCAGATGATAAAATATCTGATGAGGAGCAGGCGCTGTTGTTATTGGCCTCACTACCTAGGTCCTACAAACCTGTGGTTCAAACGTTGCTTGTTGGGAGAACAAATTTGAAAATGGATGAGGTGACAGTAACTTTAAGAGAAAATGAGAGAATGATGAAAAACGAGAATATTGATGATGAAAGTGCAATAGCTATGGCAGAGGAATCTGAACGAGGGAGGAGTCATTCAAGGAGGCATGATGGACAGAGAGGAAGATCAAAATCGCAAATGCGCTCTCAACGAGATGTGAGCAACGTGCAGTGTTACTATTGCGGGGAGAAGGATCATTTGCAACTGAGATGCACACAAATGAGGGAGGACCTGAAGAAATTGAGAATGATGAGGAAGGATGATGACAACTCCCAGACTAACGTGGTCAAAACCGTTGAAGATGAAAATGAAGATTTGTTTTTAGCAACAACCGAGGAGGTTGCTAAATCAAATTGGGTGATGGATTCTGCTGCCTCAAAGCACATTTGTAGAGAGCGAGCGGTGTTTGACACCTTAAAAACTGATGAAGAGTTTGGCCATTTCAATTTAGGAAATGGTGAAAAAATGAAAGTTGAAAGCATTGGGAGTGTGAGAATGAAGCTCCACGATGGTGCCATCCGAACTTTCCAAAATGTGAGGTTTGTACCTTCCGCTCATTTCTTTGGGGGAGATGACATCACAAGGGTACAAGTATGTTGGTTCAAAGTGGGGATGCAAGGTGTACAAGGGAAGGCGCTTGGTGTTACAAGGGCAGAAAAATGAGAAGAACCTTTGCTACTTGGAAGGGAAAACTTTGAGAAGGGAAAACAGTCGTGATAGCAAAGTTGAGAAGAAGGTAAAATTTTCTGATGTTGTAGAATTGTTGGGAGAGAAATTCAAATTTCCCAAATGACTGTTCCAAGATTATTTCCCGCAATGGCTGGAGGGGGAGAATTGTGAGGTCCAGCCATCAAATGTGAAAATAGAAAAGCAAGCATTTGAAAAGTCAAAGGAATGGAAGAATTAATGCTGTGCTGATTGCAGAGGTAGCGTGAAGAAAAATTGGAGCAATGGTATGGGCATATGTAGTAGGCCTATACATAGGCCGGTGTAGTAAATCATTGTGGCCGAAGTTTTTGCAATATGTTCAAATTGAAGATGGTCTCTATAAATAGAGGCAATTTGCATTCGATAAAATGCAAGAAAGAGCTGAAGCAAGAAGCAGTGAGAACAAGAAGCAAGTAGAGCCTCTGAGAGTGAGAGAAAAATAGAGAGAAGATCTCTTGTGGGAGTGTGTTATTATTTCTTCTAACTCTTGAGTGAGGGGTACTCGGGTTTGTAGAGTGATACACAATTTGGGGTAGGTTGCAATTATTGTAATCTTATTTGTGATAGTAAATATTTTACTGAGTGTTTCCGTGGATGTAGGCAAGAGGTGCCGAACTACATTAAATTCTTGTGTTCTCTATTATTTCTTTTGTGGTGTACTTTGTGTGTGTTCTTACGATCCTTTATGTGTGCGATAGATACCCAACACAAGTTTCTAGATAGCTGAAAGGCGTCCATACTAGTCGCAAAGGCCATTGCACCCAATAAAGGGTAAACCTACATGCACATAAATGTAAGTTAGGACAAGTCCCAATGCCTCATACTACTTAGTATTCCACCTATATGTAAGTAAAAAAAACTAACTTCACACTTATTAAGAAAGTTAGTTATATTAGTTTAATTGTCTTGATTTGTATAAAAAATAAGTTATAGTTACTAAACTACTCTTTCTTGGGAGTGTATAATGCTCTTGGAAGTTGTTTCTTGGAAGTGTATAATGCTCTTGAAAAAAAATAATTAACCATAGGGTATCTTCGAAACACTGACATTAAATAGAGTTAATTAGGTTAACTTTTGCTTATATTTGAGTCCAAAAAATTTAGGTACTTTTTTGCTTATATATAGGTCCGGAAGGAGTATATGTCACATTTACAAAAAAAAAAAATTATCCCAAAATGTATGTCATTTTCTATTTTCAACGTAATATTAAATGATTTCTACCAATTATACCCTTAAATACTCCACTTTACATTTATGACAATAGTTAATACACCAATGGTTAATAAGGTTAATTTGATAAAATTATCCCTCTCTTTCTTTCATTTATTGCTTTTTCTTAAACTGTATGATTTAGTCAAATATGACATATATATTGGGACGGAGGGAGTAATAAACACAACGAATTGCTAAAACACTTTTAAAAGTGAAAACCAAACACAAAGAGCCTGTTTGGCACGCCCCTTATGCGAGTTTATAAAAGATTAGAAAGTAGTCTCGTTTGACAAGCGTCCCTGTCACGAGCTTATAACGTTTTTTCACGAGATTATAACGTTTGAGCTTATAGCTTATAGCATTTCATTTTTTCCCCCACTTTTATCCTTATTATCTTAATTTAATTCTATATTTATCCTCTTCTCTCTTTTATAAAAAATCATCAATGAATATGTCATTTTATATTTTTCAGCTAGTTCAACCGTTAGTTTTACCAAATACTTCCGTTATCCGCTATCAGCTAATTTATCCGTTATCCACTAACCATTATTTCATTCACTATCGCTAACAGCTAGTTTTACAAAAAAAGGATAAAAGATAGTATTACCTTTGGTTTCATCCAACACCCGTGTTTTCGTTATTAGCCTTGGAAAAAGACAAGAGGCGTACTTAAACTATACTCTTTGGATTTCAAAAAGGTGTTCTGGTACAGCTACAGGCAAAAGGCTTATATCTTTTTTCTTCCACTGCTTGTATATCTGTGTGCTGTGTGTATATATAATATATATGGGTAAAAGCTAGAATTTGCCATGCTAATAACAGGTTCCAGCTTCTCTAAAGTGAGCAATTCACTTTAGTGAATAAAATAAATAATATCAATTATTGATGAAAAAATTAAGGATTGATATTACATGCACATACATAATAAATCATAAATGTATTGAAATATAAACCCTTAATTTTCTCATAAACGATTAAAATTACTTACGCTACTAAATACTCACACTAGAGAACCAAATCCAATAAGATATGGCAATCGCATGCAGGGGTATTATCCCTTGCAGTGGGCTGTATTAAAAGGTAAAGCATTTTACTTTACTGAAAACCTGGGGCCAAGGTTCATGTTTTTGAGTATTTTTTTATCAAGTTGAAGGAAAGAATGACCCAATAGCCTTGTGGGGTTTGATCCAAAACCAGGGGCTGACGAGTGGAATTTTCCGATTGGAATGAACGAGTTCTAGAGAGATAATAAGGCCCAAAGAAATTAGTATCATCGTTTCTTGTTTTGATTCAAATTTGTTGCCCTTGCCTATTTCTTTTCATTTCTTTTTCATTCAGTTTTATCTTCCAAATAAAAAACTGACAGCTCTCTTTGAATTGATAATAATTTTAAGTAGTAATTTGTTTTAGTTATGGATACTTTAGTAGGAGAAGAATGATAGAGCATTTGAGTCTTGTTTATATAGAAGGAAAAAGATTTATACCCTTGCTTTATTTTGATTTGACTTCTTTCCTCATATTTTACAGTTATATATAGGAAAACATAATAATGTAATGATATTTATAAACAAGGAGTAAATAATGTGATTTCATTCTTTGTTTTTAACCAAGGTATCTCACAAACATTGCTATGAAAATCAGGGGTGTTTAACACTCATCTTTTCTTACTCATCCGTCCCGACTCGAAGTTAATTACGATAGGTTTGGATTTTAAAAATTAGACTCCGGTCTATTTTTAGGTTGAGCTCGGCTTATTTTTTGGATCATCCTAACTCAGTTCGTTGTCCCGCATTTTTTAAAAAGTTTATAGTTTTTTTACAATTAAGTTTAAGTAATAAGACTTCTTGATTTAAATCAATAACTTTTTGCAAAGCATGATAATATATTTATTTGTTTTGAAATATATATTTTGAAATATAGTTTAGTTTTAGTTTCATTCTTTTTTAATTCTATGTATGCAAGTCGGGATTCATGCAAAGCTCACATGAGCCAAGTGGAAGAATGCAAGAAATATCTCGTGAAGTGTGAGACAAGTGTATGTGATTTAAAATTAAATGAAGGGCTGCATGTATGATCATTGGTTGTGACTTTTGGAAAGAGGTTTCTTAACCTCTTAACTACTTGATATGGAGAGTAGTTAAATTATGGATAAAAACATAAAGAAACAAATCCTTGTCTGCCTATTAAAGATTACATCTCATAGTTTTTCATCAAGAATAGGGTGTAAGGAGGAAGAGGACAAAGAGATAGATAAGGGTTTCTATATCATTGCAAGTTCTACCAATTTGAAGCACTAATTTTCATCATGGATAAAGATTAGTACTTTCCACCCATTCTTGGTAGTGAAAATTATGAATTCTCATTATCTTTATAATTTATGCCATAAGATAGAAAAAATATTTTTTAGGCATCGATAGTGGCTGATCTTGAGTAAAATTTTTGGGGAAGCCACTAAACACTAATCAAAATGATGCACTTAAAATTCATAATTATTCATGCATAATTTATTACTCAAATATATAAAGTGAGTAAATATCCAATATGCAAAATCCTTACCAATCTTTGCTTATCTTGCAATGATGCATATGCACGCAAGAGAGATTAGTTAGCTTGAAGTAGACCCTCGGAAGAGAAGAATAATTATAGTGAGCCCTAATGATGTCGAGTTGGAAATAATATCTAGTTTGATGGAGTTGTTCAACTATTTGAATGTTTTTAAATGAATAAGATATTAGGGTCTAATAATAATGTTCTACAAAATAAAATATATGATAGTTACAAATTATTTTATATGTCATACATATTTTTTTATATTAAAAAAATTGGGAAATTTTTTTGGGGGAGCCGTGGTTATCCCCAGCTTTCTAGAAGGTCCGCCCCTGCTTTTTTTTTTTTTTTCCGATAATTGAGTTTTTATTAAAAAGTTCTAACCTTAATATCATAGCGCCTAAACTCCCCCCACCTTCTAGGAACGGTTGGGAAGAATATATTCAATCGTCTTCACCTGGTTAAAACAGCTCCAAAATAGGGCATATTACATCATACAATCAACTTACAGTACAATCCAAAAGTTCTATCTCAAGGCAAAAAAGCCTCCCCTTTACAAGCTTACACACCCTCTTTCCCCAGTAAAAAAAACTCAACGCAATCCTAAGTTAAATACATGATAAGACTCTATATCCAAAGTCATCTCTAAAAAAAGCCATAAATATCAATCCAGAAGAAAAAAACAACTGCTGCAACTTGCATCGTAGTAGTCCAAAACTAGACTAGAAATAGACCACCTATTTCCATCTTTTCCTGATTCTTTCACAATTTTGCTCACAAAATTGTCGAAAATACCCTTATACTTCACAGGAGACAGACAAGAGACCCTGCAGTTGAATCTTAAGCTGCTGAGGGTGCAATAACATATTGAATTGCTTTAGTGTTTTTTGCCACCTGTATGTAGCAAGGCTTGCTTCCTTCTCTTGTGTTGTATTAGCCCCCTCTATGTAATAGTCCCTCCTTCACAGCTTTTATCTTTTTGGTTACCTGTGAAAGTATAACTGCAAAAACTTAATAAGATCATAAAAACATAATAGCCAGACCAAAACATTAAAAATATTTCCCTTTTTATGGTGTGTTAGTATCCTGTGTATAAAGCCTTTCTCATGTCCATGTTAGCCACCTTTCTTCTCTTTGAGCACCTTCCTTTGCTAAAGAATTTGCAACACAGTTAGCTTCCCTACATCTATGCACAAAAGATACCTCTTTTAATAGCACAAGTATGTTTTTTTTAATTTTTTTTCCAAATAATTTCAAGTTCCAAGGACATGTTTCACTATTTTTAACCCCATGCTAGTGCATTCCTAGAATCTGATTCCACTGTTAATTCTTTTTTCATAACCCAAGTCTTTTGTATGGATATTTCTAGTGTAAAAACTATTGCCATAAATTCTGCTTCATTTGAGTCTCTAATGCCCACCGAGGCCGAGAACATGCCTAAGATATTGCCAAACTCATCTCTTAGGACACCCCTTATGCATGCTTCCCCTGGCTTTCTTTTAGCTGAACCATCTAATTCCACTTCAACTTTCTTAGTGGGTGGGGGCGGGGGGTTCCATTGGATTTGATGTCTTTGTCCCCTTTCTTGTTTCCATAGGCGCACAAAGGATTTTTTGATTCCATCATTTAAGCCAAAATCCAAGCCTCATCTTGATAAGGAAGGATATAAACGTCCAATCAATCATGGCTTTCTCAAAAGCTATTTGGTTCCTCTGAAACCAAAGGATCCACATTACCACATAAAACAGAGAAATCCATATTTTCTCTGAAAATCCCCCGTTATTGCTCCTATCCAGCAATCAAACCACTGCTCAATTGTTTGTGTCACTAGCATTTAAATCTTCCGCCAATCCAAGCATTCCATCCATATATTCCGGACATGCTTACAATGAAGGAAAAAGTGGTTGATTGTTTCCTCTTCATTAAGGCAAAAAGGACATTGTACATCATTTGCTTGAATCAAGTTTAGCTTTTTCAATCTACTTTTGGTATTCAATCTTTGCTGCATAGCAAGCCATACCAGTAGTTCAGCTTTTGGTGGAACTAGCCCTAGCCATGATTTCCTTACATTTTCTTCTGGAGGAAGCTGTTCCCAATAAGCATTTGTAAAGGATTTGATCGTGAAATTACCGTTGTTCTCATGTTTCAACCACAGTTTGTCCTTCCTGTTTTATGCTTGGTTAACTTATTTCAGGCATTCTTTTAGTTCCTCAGCCATTTGTACTTCCCATTGGAATGACTCTCTTCTCCAAGAGATCCAAGAGAGACCCTAATGCCATTAAAATCCATCTCAAAATCTCATATTTGATAAACCACATCCTTTTGTAGGGATATGAGGAAGAGATGCGAGAATCTATCTTTTAAGCTTGCGTTCCCTAGCCATTTGTCTAACCAGAATCTTGTGTGGGTTCCATATCCCGAGTTAACCCAACATCCTTTTTGTATGACTTCATGAATTTTCTCACCCCACCTATCTACTGTCATGATAGAGCTCCAAATCCCACCCTTCCTCCTAACTATTTGGTTGTTTTGCAGGGGTTTATCTAGGTCAAGTTTTATGAATGGAACATATTGCTCTCTTCCGAAGGGTCTTCCATTCATTAGAGAATCTCCACCACCACCTAAATAGCAACCCAACATTCTTTTTGACTGGATCACCTACACCTAGGTCCCCCAAGTGTTTTGGTTTCTATATGACCTCGCATTTAATTAGAGGGATTCCTCTTTTGTGCTCTATCCTGAACCAAAAGAAGTTTCTTTGTATTCCTATTAGTTTATTCACTACTTTTTTCGGTATCTTGAAAAGGCTTATGTAATACATTGGCAAGCTTGTAAGAACTGATTTTATTAGTATTAACCTCCCTGTCCTTGATAGGACTTTTGCTTTCCAAGAAGCTAGCTTTTTCTGGACATTATTAATTATTGGATTCTATCCACCCACATTCTTAGGATTGGCCCCCAAGGGGGCTCCCAAGTATGTAGTGGGTAGCTCTACTAGTTGGCATCCTAGTTTTTCAACCATTCGCTCTCCCTATGTTCTGCCCTTTCCTAACGCTATTAGGCTTGATTTCTGGAAGTTAATTTTCAGTTCTGAGAGTACTTGGAAACATGCCAACATCCTTCTAATATTTGTAAGGATCCTCCTTTTTTATGGACAGAATATGAGAGTGTTATCCGCAAATTGGAGATGTGAAATACTCACTCCACTTCTCTCAACTCTTATGTCTTCAATGATATTCTTTTCCATAGCTGTTTTCATCAGTTGGTTAAAAGCTTTCGTGGCTAAAAGGAAGAGGAAGGGGGAAAGAAGGTCCCCTTGCTTAAAACCTCTCTCCATCTTAAACGGGGCAGTAGGGGACCCATTCACCAGAATTGATATAGTTGCTGTGGAGAGGCATTGTCCTATCCATCCTCTCCATTTGGCTCCAAAGCCCATTATATCTAGCATGTGGTCTAAAAAGTTCCACTATATGAAAATCAAGCTTCAGCAAAACAATTCTTTTTTTTTTCTTCTTAGCCCATTGGACTACCTTATTTGCTATTAGAGCACCATCTAAATTTTGTCGCTCCATTATGAAGGTTGATTGTGTTTCTCCTGTCAAGCTAGGCATTACTTTCTTAATTCTAATTGTCATTATCTTAGCAATGATTTTTTAGATATATCCAACCATGCTGATGGATCTAAAATCCTTTAAATCTGCAGCTCTTTCTACTTTAGGTATCAAGGTTACCCAGGTAGTGTTAACGCCCTTTGGCAAAGTGCCTCCTTCAAAGAAATTCAGTATCGTCATTATGAACTCTTCTCCCACTACAACTCACATTTTTTTAATGAATCCCAGGTTAAACCCATCACATCCTAGAGCTTTTGAAGATTCACAGCTCCAAACTGCTCTTTTTATTTCTTCTCTGGTTGGAAGGGTCTCTAGCTCCTCCCTCTGATTATCTGATAGTCTTTGGAAGCCAATTCCTGAGTGCCTCACATCCATCTTCTCCTGCAGCATAGAGGCTCTTGAAGAATTTGATGGTTTCTTTCTTTTATATTTGTGGGGTCTTTTATTACTCTATTCCCCACTTTTAAACACCCCACATGTTTCTTTCCTTTTCTGATAGAGACCATTAAGTGAAAATATTTTGTATTTCTATCGTTTTCTATTATTGACTTCAGCCTTGAGAGTTGCATCTAATATTGTTCTTTCCTTTTGAGCCACATCCATAACTGTGTTGTAAGAGCTTTTAGCCTTGCTAGGTTGACGTCAGACATTTGTTGTTGCTCATTTAATTGATCTAGCACTTTAATTTCATGCTCAAGATACTCTACCTTCCTATCAATGTCCCTGAACACTTCTTTATTCCATTTCTTTATTGGGTTTTTTAGACTCTTCAGTTTGGAGTGGGGAGGCATATTTGCTAGTGTTGTCCATTCACCCTCTACCATCTTTACAAAATTTGGGTTTGAGAATCAAACATCTAGAGCTCTGAACGGACGGGGCTCCCAATTTACTCTTTCACAGTCCACCTACAATGGGCAATGATCCGAAGCAGATCTTTTTAGGCCCCACAGTTTCATATCCCTGAATAACTCTACCCACTCAGTATCCGCAAATACTCTATCGATAAGGCTTGCAGAGTTATTTCAATACCAGGTATATTTTCTACTCAAGTGGTAAATCAACCATATTCATGTTTGTTTGCCATCCCTGAAAATCCCTCATGCTAGCAGTAAGTAAGTTATTCCCTTTTCTTCCCTCAGGTTTAAGGATTTCATTAAAATCTCCTAGGATCGTTATTGGGAGGGCTATACCTTGTTTTAACTCTATGATTTCATTGCATGTCTCTAGACGTCCCTCCCTATTATTAGGGGCCATAAACAATCATAAAGGCAACTATCACATCTTTGTCCACTAATTTCCTATCTATGTAAATCCACCTTTGGCCCTTCCTAACTAGTGTTTTAATTTCCAGTTAACTATCACATCAGTCCATGTCTCTAGACGCCCCTCCCTATTATTAAGGCCATAAACAATCATAAAACTATCACATCTTCTGTCTCTGCTCAAATGTGATTCATGGAAGCCATGTTATTTCTTGTTTCCCCTTTTTTTTTTTAAAAAAAAGAAATTAAACTATATTTGAGCTTAAGATATGTGAACCAAGCACTATCGTAAAAGTGGGGATATATTAGAATTTAGCAATAAAACCACATACACAAATACAATGCCATTGCAACTTTATGTAATACATATTAGTTTGCACACTTCAAATTCACAATATAGGACGATTACACTGAACATATATCATATATATGCTCACTACTTTTATGTGACATCTTTTATTTCTATTTGGAAGTATATATTTGGACGGTTAGGATTGCAATTCCGCTTCAATCTTGGGACCCTTGGTGAAGAAATTTCTGCGGAATTCTCCAAATGACATGGATTTGTATATTGGTGGGGTGCTTCCATTCACCAAATCTTTTGCGGGTTCTATGATGCTTTCAAATGATGGATATAAGAAATAGGCAACACTTGTGCGTGGAGTGCTCGAATTTGTTACAACCCGGTGTTCAGCACCAATAAGTCTTCCATTACTGATGATCTGAAAGACTCGGAGAGCAACATTAAACAAAAGCTTTGTCATCGTTGAAATGATAGGTTAATAGAAATTAATAATTTGAAAATACAATATATGGGTGTTCGATATGAGTGTAATAAATATTGTTGTATATCATGTATAAAATTATAATATATATATATTATATATAAACACAAGTGGAGTATTATATGAATATCATATTTCCGTAAAAAAAAATGAATATCATATTATAATAGTATACGAGTTTAATTGATATATATTTTCAATATAAAGTTTTTTATATTGTCAATCAATCAGAAATCATGGTATGAATTACTTTTACACTTTGTTTGGTTCCCGAAAGAAAATAAGAGGAAAGAAAGTGGAAAGAAAGAAAGGAGAAGGAGAGAAAAAGAGTAAAAAATGATATGATTGTTTAGTTGTTTGGTAGAAGAGAAAATAAAAGAAAAGAAAATTAAAACTTTTCTTTCCTCTTGTTTAATTGGGTAGAAAATGAGAGGAAAGAAAAAAATATATTTGTGAAATGACTTAAATATCCTTAAGTAAAAATGGGATGTAATAAAGTTAAGGGTGTTTTAAGTCTTTTCACCATTTTTCTCTTCTCCCTCTCCCCTTTTCTTTCCATTTTGGAGGGAAAACCTTTTTGTGTGGGGCCTACAAATTTTTTTTCTTTCCTTCCTTTTTCCTTTGTCAATCAAATGAGGGAAAATGCTTTTTTTCTCCTCTTTTCCTTCATCTCATTTTCTTTCCTTCTCTTTTCTCTCAAAACAAACATAGCATTAATGTAGTTAGGATTAGAGTCAATATTATGCCAAATTATGATTGACTAAAAATATAAAAAGTCTTTACACTGATAATATATATTAGCTATAATTTTAATAATTAATTATATTATTCGTGCACAGTTTCTCAGAAGAAGGAAAATAATGTTCACTTCACAGTTGACATTAAAGGATGAACAAAGAAAAATTCATTCAGTAGCTGTAGATAACATGAAATTGTGGTGTAGTTTACAAAGAATAACACCAAATTCAATGACATACTCACACATACATGACACCTGTGCATTGTATAAGTATATTCCCAGGTTGCTTCTAGGAATTTGTAGCAAATTTTCCCTTGTTTTACAATGATTTTCCTTTTTTTAAGCTAAGTATAAAGTGGCAGAAATTTTACACTTATCCGGGAAAATATATATATAATATGTACGTCGTATTTGTGTTACTAGCTTATATATATATATATATATATATATATATATATATAAAGAAATACAACCTACGTGGATGTAATGAATTAAATATTAGAATATGTTATGGAGTGCGATTTAGAGCCCATTTGTTCCAGTTTTTTTTTTTTGAATTTTTTTTAAAATAATACTTTCTTTTGTAAAACTAGTTGTTTGTTTCAACTTTTGAAATATATGAGAATTGACAAAATGATTAATTTGAAAAAATTATAAAATTATTTTTTTGAGTTTCTCATAAAAACATTTTTATGATTGTATATAAATCAACTTCTACGTTACATAATAATCTCTAAAAAATAATGTCTAAATTATTTTATATAATTTTTTTAATTTGCGACAAACAAACTCTTAATTTTTTAAGGTAGTCATTAGCAATACGTTCAGTATCCAAAAACTACTCGGAATCAAGACAACGCAAAATGGGGAAAAAAAAAACAGGGTTAATGAAGATTTACCTGTAAGAGCAGACCTATGTTAATAACAAATGCGTTGGGAATAGGCTCAACTCCAATCCATTCCCCATCCTTGTGGACTTGAAGTCCAATTACCTGTTCCTCTTGAAGTAGAATGGTGATAATGGAAGGGTCTCGATGCTTGGCTAAGCCCAATGTTAAACTTGGGTCAGGGCATGGAGGGTAGTGATGAACTACAACCGCTGGATTTTCACTAAGTCCTCCACAGAAATATCCTGGGCTAAGTCCTAACCCTTCACAAAGCAGCTCCAAAATTTCAAGTCCCAGTTTCTTCACTTCTCGTGTATATTTCCCAACAACCTCTCTGAAAAATTCCAAAATTAAACCATGTTAAATAGCTAATTCAATGTGTATTTGGTTTCACTTTTAAAGACATCAAAAGTGTTTCTACCCTTGTCAAACATGATTTTAATAGAAATAAAGGTGTTTAGTTATTATCTGACACAATTCTGCATTGTTTTTGACACAAACACAATTAAAATGATTAATTTTTATGGAAATTGAGCATTGAATTAAACATTTATTTGTGACACATTATTAGTTTAAATGTTTTTTATATTATTAATTAATCATGTATTAATTGTCACCTGTTAAAAAAGTGTGGCTCTTGATATAACTGCCTTAAATATCCTATCTTTTTTTTATAAGCAGAAGAGTATATTAAAGAGGGTACGAGAGATATTCTAACCCAGGTACAAAAAGATCAAAGACAGAAAGAAAAAGAAAAAGTGGCATGCTAAAGCATCACTATAAGGAATGTCATTTCAACTGTGTTGACATCATAAATCTCAATTATCATTTGCAGCACATCACAAAATAAAGCTGTAATCATAATGACACCGTCCGACAAAAAGTGTAAGAACCTATAACAAGCATTAATCCATCAAAATCAACTATAGTGATGTATATTAATTGGTATTGTAACAAATTTTACATTGATATTAAAATTAAACTCTTAATTAAATTAATGTGTGGTGACGAAATTAAAAAGGACAAGATGTTGTTGAGATGGATTTTCTTGAGAATTCTTGAGAATTACGTCTTCATTTAAAAAAAATATCAATTCAATATCAGGTAATCGTACACCATTTGATTTTTTTATGACAATATGCGAGAGAGGAGATTTGGCTTCTTTAAAGTAAGGAGATAGTAAAGTAAATAATTTCAAACGTTTAGAAGAAAATCAAGAGTTTATATTTCAATATATCCATGATTTTTTATGTATATGCACATAATAATAATAATCTTTGATTTTTTTATCAACGATTGATATTACTTATTTTACTCTCTAAAGCGAACTGTTTATTTTAGAAGAGCCAAATCCAAAGAGACAAAGAAAACAAAGAAAAAGTAGCTCATTTTCGAAAATTTTTATGCCATTTTAATATGAGTAGTCTTAGCAACACACTCTAACACTCTTTTCAACACACTCTTTCTTATTGGTTGAAATCTATGTGGATCCCAATAATTCATGTGGGTCTCACTTGAATTTTGTAGGACCCGCATGAATTTCAACCAATAGAAGAGAGTGTGTTGAAAAGAGAGTGTTAGATAATGTATTGCTAGCATTTCTCTTTTAATATATTCCGCTTGAGCTGGATTTTCTTGGTTAGATCAAATATTATTGATTATTTCAATGTCATCCACTTAATATATCAAGTTTTGTGACGATGCAATTACTTCTTAACTATTGTTAGAAGCAACCGTAATAAACTAAAAACCTTCCATATCAAATCACTTTCAATTGTGAAATATTAAAATTGATATGATAGACCAAAAGTAAAATTACAATTTTGTTCAAAATTCTGAATGATAATAACCTTAATTGGATCTAACAGAACGTATAAATTGCCTGCAAGTATATATCGGAATTGACCTCAAAGACTACAAAATATTATCAACGGCAATGTTAGTTGCACAAAATATATAAATCATTACATATTCTTCACATATATCAAATCAACGGATGAGATTTTTTTAATCACCATTTCACGAAATTAAAAGCCCAAAAATCTTTAGGCCTTTGATTTTACTTCCTTTAAAGAATCTGTGTATCATTATCTGCGAATCTATACTTTCCCTATTACAAATTGTGAACAAGAAGGTGCAAAATGATAATATAACCTTAAAAAATGATAACAAAAAAATTTGCACTAAA
Organism: Ammopiptanthus mongolicus; assembly: GCA_039655645.1. Taxonomy (NCBI): domain Eukaryota; kingdom Viridiplantae; phylum Streptophyta; class Magnoliopsida; order Fabales; family Fabaceae; genus Ammopiptanthus; species Ammopiptanthus mongolicus. The sequence goes on from CM077347.1 coordinate 85,444,231, forward strand.
TGCAACATAACCGCAAGGGCAAATGTAATTAATTTAAAAGCATAGAAAATAAACAAAAGCAATAAGAAAATGAAGAGGATAGTGTATATGTATATATATATATATATATATATATATATATATATATATATATATATACAAACTTTACCGGTATCTGGATGGTTTCTGAGGCCAATAGTCCATGTTTTCTCCCGAAGGAGGACAAGGGTGTGTTAAGGTGTCCTTCCAATAATGAATCGCATCCCTTTTGTCATTCTCACTACTTGTATAGAGCCTGCAGCTTCGATTTGGGTCCTTGGAGCATTCATTGACCTTTTCCTTGGGAGGCATGGAATGAAATTCTTTAAAAATGTTCACCGCTTCATCCATTAAATCCTTGGAAACTCCATGGTTGATCACCTAGGTATCCACAGTTTTTTGGATTAGACTACTCAATCTAGGGTTTGTACTTCTTCGCTTTTAGGCTAAGAAAATGAAGCACTTCCTTATCATTATAGAAGAGAAGCCTTATAAAACCTAGCTATAAAGCTGCCAATCCCATGCATGAGAGAATCTAGAGAGATATATAGTAATCAAGGTTTTAAATTGCGATCGAGATGCGGTTTCAGAGACTGTCAAAATTAAAACATCACGATCTCAACTACAATTTCGGACCCAAATTTAAAACCTTGATAGTAATAATATAATTGAGGAGGATATATATAGAGAGTGAGAAAAGAAAGTGGAAGTGAAGTTTGAAACCTGAAAAAAGCCATACTCCTCGGAGGCTTTCAAAATGTACTTTGCTGTATCAGCACGATCATGTCCTCCAAGATCAATCACAGGAATTGTTTTACATGAAGTGCTAATGAGCATTCCGGGTCGACTTTCTGGTGGTTGTACATAAGATGGGGGCACGGAAGAATGGACATTAAACCAGCTTGACACAAGCATCTCATCTAAGGTCTTCATGCCTAGTCTAGAAACTTGATGAGAAACGCAATATGTTCTTCAGATAAAAATAAGAGTACATGCTGCTTGCCTCTTCTTATAGTTAATTACATGTGACATATGGCGATGTGAGCCATGCACATCTTTTTATTTTATTACAAATTAGGATGAGAGAGGTTATTGACCATATAACATACTAGTTTATTGGGTAAGACTACCTCTAAAATAAGTTTATCTCTAAAGTAATTAAGGAAGAAATTGTGTATTTACTCTTGATTTGATAAAGTATATAGAGATCGTAACCCACTTTATCAAATAAAGGATGAATACATTCTTATTTGCTCACTAAAAAAACAAACTCATTTTAAAAAAGTTTTTTTTTTCAATGTTTATAAAAAAAAAGTTTTTTCGAAATTTATTGAGTGTTTGACGTAATAAAACTACGTACAACATTATTAGATCTTGCAATTGAGCCAACATTCATGGACAACGATGTTCTTTGTTTTTGTAAAAGAATATGGTTAATTAAATAATGAGTCACAATTAAGAGTAAACATGTGGGTACGATTTCGAATCCATCTTTAAATTAATAGTAATATACATTACAATCTGAATGAAGTGATGGACCATTGTATATGGCCATAGTTATAGTTTTCTGGGTCTGATTTATTTGGGGATCAAGGCTATTGTAATATTTATACTGATCACTTGGTTAGAGGCAATATCAGTTATATAAGGCCTGTCTTTTTTTTCCCTTCGAATCGTATATACGGATTAGAATATCTCTAATACTCTACCTATATCTATATACTTTTGACTTATTTAAAAAAAAAAAAATCGTGCACGGATCTTTTCTATTAAAAGATGAAATCTTATACTTGTAATTTGTTGGATTCAATTGTTATAGATTGTCATTAATTATAAAGATTTTTATACTTTTAACTAATCATAAATCATCTTATATGATAATTTATGTTTGGTTGATAGTGTAAATAATTTTACACTAACAGTAATTAATTAATATGTGACTGATCTGAATAAAAACATTGTATGACAGATTATTTTTGTGCTATAAAATTTATGGAGGTTACCCATTTTAAGATAACGTCATTTTACAAGCCTTAACAAATTAAGGTTTATGGCTTATAAAAAAGAACAAATTAAGGTTTATGATCATATTTACGAATTACTTACCAAAAGAGAATTGGTCGAATCTAACCTTTATATGTCAAATGGTTCGATTGTTACAAGCAGAATGAACCAGATAGAGTTGGCGTCTCTATCAATGTTTAATGGATGACTCTTTCTTAATTCTTTAATTAACTTAAAGAAGACAGTTATTATGCGCGCGGTCGGTGCAAGTTCTGACCGGTGACGGAGGGAGGGGGAGGCCTATATAGGTCATGGCCTCCCCCATGTTTTTATTATTTTTTTTTTTACTTATGTATCCAAGTTTGATACTTGGATTTAACAATAATTTATCCTATGGATCAGGTTTGTTTGATTTTTCAGGATACTCTCCTCGCGTAACTGCGGAGACTAATCCCTCGAGATACTGAACGACATTTAACCTTTCCCAACCAACTTTTTTCCGTACACAAAAGTCGGAGATCGATTCCTTGATCCTATGGAGGTTTGAGCTTCAAGGTTTCCTACCAGATCAAGATCAAGTCACTCATGTTGATATTTGGATTTAACAATAGTTCACCCAATCAAGCATAGGTCTATGATTTGTGGACGCTTTCCAAGGATCATGTATCAAAGTATGTCAAATTAATTAGATGTGGCTTATTTGTTTGGACTTTACTACTGGTATGATTTGGCTTAATTTTTTATTTAAATGTTGCATTTATTAATAAATAATAAAGTAGTAATCTTTTTAGTTTCTTTAAAGCAGTGTTGGGTTGACTAGTTGAGATATATTTAAAAAGAAAACTATTGAGACATTTTCAAGAGAAAAGAGAGAATAAATGATGAAACACGGTCGGCTAATGCACCAATTTTAAATTCGAAAAGTAATGTTGAAAATGTTGTTGAGCAATTTATTGAGTCTTCTCTTTCTAAAGCTATACGGATTGAACAAAGGAAAAAAATAATTTTGATACTTCATATGTAATCCTGAAAAGTGTCTCAAATTTGGGATTATCCTATCGATCAACAAGATGAAGTTCGTAGATATGTACTTAAATTTAGTATCATATATCAAATTTATTTCATATAGTTTGAGTAATTTATTAATATTTTAATCACATATCAAATTTGTTTCATATAATGTACTTAATTATATATGTTAGTTTTTTTTTTTTTTGTTATTTTCATATTATATATATTTAGTTTTGATCCCTTTCCTAGAATATTTCTGGCTCCGTCCACGTGATTGAATAAGATGATTCCCCGTTATTCTGCAGATTATTTGCCATATGCTGAGATTACAACAAACATTTTTGCTTTTTTTTTTTTTTTATGGATATGGAGCCCAGCAATCTAGAACAAAATGATGCTAGCGTGGCAAAGTTAATTCACAAGTCAACTAAATGAGCATTTACATTAATTTATTACGTTGAATGTCGAAAAAGCAATGTAGATTAGGAGATAAAAAAAGTAAAATTGGTGGAACAATATCACATGATGATTCAGGGACACGGTGGAAATATAACAATTAACATCAATCAATTCCTATTATGTTAAATAACTAGTTCATGAACGTGGATATCTGCTTTTGCGTATGCTGTTTCGTAAGTGTAATTAATTTTCTAAAGGTAGTAGCCGCCTTGAAGTAACTTTATAATGCACCTCCCCCATAAATTGCCATTGATCAGACCAAAAAGAAAATATCCTTTTATTAATTTACTCCTATATAGTATAATGTATTTTATCCTATTTTAATCTATGGTTATATAAGCCAATAGGATATGATAAGTTATCATGTTGACTTATTTTACTCTGCTCGTTAATTAAGATTTTATGCTTTAGGGGCAAGGTTAAAAACAAGTAAGATATGATAGAAAATTTGTTTCCTACAGCCTCGCCCCAAATAATCCAAAATCGATGCATCTCCATGAAACCAGTTTTGCCTCGCGAACTCTATTTGTCACTCTCACGACCTCCCTGCCAATATGATCTACCTCGCGTCCACTATGCGGCCTAGCCATGCCTCCATTGCTTGCAAAATCGTAAGTCACTCCTTCACAAACCCAAACGTGCGTTGTTGTCAAATCTGCAAGGTTGTCGTCGTCCAAGTACTCGTTGTCATCTCGTGTCATTGAAAGTTGCGATGTGGGTTTGGCTGGAGAGGTCTCCAACCTCTAGTTAGGTCAACTGGAAGGCCAAAAATGAGTTTGCCATTGACGTCCATGTGCAGGCTTCGATTCGCGCCTTTCTTCATGCAATTTTGAGTGGGTTTCATCCAGAAACCCATTTCAAAGTGATTCAACACAAAAGCCCCAAAAGTTAATCACTTCTTTATACAAATTTCTTATTATTCAAAATGCGCACATGAGTATGAACCCTAAGCACAACTTTCAGTTCAAAATTCTATTGTTGATAGAAGGATAATTTTTGCATTTGAATATAATTTATATTATATCCTTGTGGGTTATCCGGTACGCACCAACCATAAGATAGGATAAGAGCTCATTAGGTTCATATTCTAACCTGCTCTTATCTCTCTCTTATGGTATTTGTCTTTATCCTATCCTAGCCACCAAACGAGGCATTAAAACAATGCAACTATTTAACTAGAATTTTTAAAAAAATAAATTCGATTAATTCATGTTAGCGATTTAAGAAGATAATCTTTAGCCCCAACAAAAGTAATATGTCCTTGCATAATATGGATTCCAAAGATTCATGATCAAGATGTGAATGACTCAAATTATTTATCTTCTTGTTGACATTACTGAACTATCTCTCGACGATTCTGAAAGATGTTTTACTAGAAAAATTATATATTAAATTGCTTCGACTCTATTCTCCAAAAAGAAGATCTCACTCTAATTGCTTTGCAAATTAAATACATGCATTAAGATATAAAGACTTTTTATTCCACAATAATGAAAATACTTTTTCACTTTTCATATACTAGGCGATTTCACTTGGAAAAAAAGGTGTTCAATACCAGTATACTACCGACTTCAGGTCCACAACTATAAATTCCAATGTACAAGAACATGTGACATTTGCCAATAAGGTCATATCATTAGTATTATACAAAAAAAATTCATTATAGACACTAATATTATTAGATATGATTTTCATAGACATACTTGGGATTTGCAATCACTACAAGAAAATCCAGTAATACCGACGGCTTTTTATTGGCGGCCGTAACGGCGTCGGTAATTCATGAATTTCAGACTATTTAGGCCGTCAGCAAAAGTTAAATTTGTTTACTCAGTCGGTAAATTTACTGAGGACTAGGCCGTCGGTAAATCCGTCGGTAGTTTTTGGCGCAAATTTTCCCGCTCAATTACCGACGGCTTAGGCCGTCGTTAACCTTACCGACGGTTTAATCCGTTGGTAAATTGAAAGGTGGTCGTTATTTTACCGATGGCTTAGGCCGTCGGTAACCTTATACCGACGGTTTAATCCGTCGGTAAATTGAAATGTGACCGTTAATTTACCGACAGTCTAAGGGTTTTTACCTTATCAGCCACCAGCCACCAGCCACCGCCACCCTCTCCTCTCCTCTGTATCTTCTCTCCTCGCCGCACCAACACCTCTTCGCGGCCCACCACCACCTCGCCGCACCACCATTGCGCTGGCCACCACCACAATCGCCAGTACCACCCCACCAGCTCGCCGGACCACCCCTTGCCAGCACCACCTCGCCACTGTTTGCTATCTCCACGTCTGGTCAGTCATTTCAAAATCCCCATTGGATTGTATTGTTTTTTTTTTTTTTGCATTACTGTATTATTGTTGAACATGTATTATGTTACTGAAATTATAGTTGTTGAACATGTATTATGTTGTTGAAATTATGGTGTCAAATTATGTATTGCTGGTGAAATTATGTGTTCTGTTGTGTAGGACTTAGGTTGAATTGAGGTTTAATTTTTTTTTTTATTTGTTCTAATTCCCTAATTTTATTTTAAATTATATTCATGATGTTTTAATTTGCATGGTTGTAGTTATAATGTAAGGCTTAATTTCACTCGTGAATTTTTTAGGATAAATTACATGTTTAATTACATAAGATTTAAAAAATAAAAGATATCACCATATAATACTTTCTTTTTAGTTTAAGTTAGAAACATCAACCCAATGACCTAGCCAAGTAAAATCAAATAAATAAATAAAGTAAAATAAATAAATAAATGTAATAAATAATACGATAATATAAATAAAATTAATTAAGATAAATTGATTGTTCTTAACACTTATAACAAGTGTTAAGCCACATATAACTAATGCATAAATAGTAAAATAAAATACTAATGCATAGAATATCAAAATCTCTTACCACTTGTATTTGTGTGAAGCCTCATAAGAGTTATAATTAAATAATAAATTATAAAGATAATTAGCTTAAGTTAGAAACCTGGACATGAAAAAAATGTCGGGACGGTGATGGTGGGGTCATGGCAAATTGCAGATGGTTCGGTAACGGATAGTGCGATGTGGCGAACCTAATTAGTGAATAAAATTTAATTGATTAAAAATTTAATATGGTAGAAATAATAAATAATATTTGATTAATTGAATAAAGAGGTTAAATATTAGAAATTAAAATTAAATTACAACAATGATTAAATAACAAAATAGGTTAATAAAATAAATAAGTCCGCAACAAGAAATACAGTACCAATTTTTCTTATCACTTAAAATAGGTGTTAAGATTCATAAGACTTAGAATAATTACTTGTTGGTTTATTTGCAACTTTGATCTGTTCTTATGCACTTTACCCTATGAACTTGACTTTCAAGTAAACTTATCTCATAGAGGTTAAAGTTTTATTTTCTAGACGAGTTATTAATACTGAAGCAAAACCTTAGCTTCCCGTTTGAGGTTCAGTATTATTGAGCAGGCGTGTAATCACATAGAGGTGCCGCTCATTGTATTGAACCTTGAATTGTCCAAGGAGGATAGTTTGGGAAAAAAAATTTCTTCATTTGTGTAATAGTAATATTGCTTATTTCTAATGTTTTATATTTGACGAAATGTCGGTCCAATACATTTTCTTTTGTTCTCTGGGTGCAAACTTGACCGCAGTATTGCGGTCAACTATTGTACTTAGAGACCAATGGGAAATGTTGCCGAAATTTCGCCCAATATAAGGCATATGAATTAGGTAATAACTATTAATACTAAGATCAGGTGTTGAAAAAGTTTCTTCTCGAACGAGATAAGGCCATACCAAATAAAGAAAGTGAATGTGGATATATCTGGGTTGGCATGTTGTCCAAATTTAATGGTTTTGCATTCTTTTAACATGCAGAAGATGAATTTTTATCCTTCAAATTGTAGTTGGATGTATGATAGGGTATATTCGGGAAGAAAGGGTCTGAAACGATCCTTTGTAGATGGGGTTGAAGAATTTGTTGCTAAAGCGAAGCAACAACAACGTTTCATCGATGATGGGGGAATTAGATGTCCGTGCCTTAAATGTTTATGTCGACGGATTAAGAGCGATGATGAGGTGAAAACAGACTTGTATAAAGTTGGGTTTACGGACAATTACTGGATTTGGACTGATCATGGTGAAGAAGTGCCAAATCTTGATTTAGGGGTTGATGAGAATTGCACGGGTAGGTCGAGCAGTTGCGCAGATATGGGATATGAGGAACAATTTGCGTCAATGCAGGACATGGTGGGTGATGCTCTCGGAGTGAATGAGGCGCATGATTACGATAACACCGAAGAACTGCCGAATGAGGAAGTACAAAGATTTTTTAATCTTTTGATTGAGACAAATGCTTTTATACGATAATGAATTCGGCAAAAATGACGGTACGCTGCTTGAGTGCAGATTTTGTCAAGCGTTTAGATATTGTCCTTGCAAGACCGGGACAAGTAAGAACAAACCAGTTCCTGTTAAGGCAATGTTCTATCTTCTGATAATTCCAAGGCTACAGAAAATTTTTGCATCAATGCAAACTGCAGGAAAAATGACGTGGCACAATGAGAACAGAACAAGTTCAAGTGTGTTACGCCATCCTTTTGATTTGATCCGCATCGTAGTTTTTTCCAAGAGATCATCCATTTAGACGAAACAAGAACGCCTTCAAAAAGAGAGAAGTCAAAAGAGATGAGCCGCCTCCTAGGTTTACACCAGAACAGATTTGGACGAGAGTCATGGAGCTGCCCAAAGTCTATGACAATGGTCGTGTGTCTAAATTACTAGGATACGGGGAGGTGCATAATTGGACAAAAAGAAGTATTTTTTGGGACCTCCCATACTGGAAAGATAATTTGTTGAGACACAATCTCGATGTTATGTACATAGAGAAGAATTTTTTTGACAACATATTCAACACAGTCATGAATATAATGAGAAGGCAATAATGGACTTAGCTTTGTACTGTAGACGACCAGATTTGGAGCTGAAGCAGCATGCTAATGGGAAAATATTAAAGTCCAAATCCAATTATAGTTTATCTACTGAGGAAACAAAGTTAGTTTGTGAGTGGATAACAGAACTAAGGATGCCAGACGGTTATTCTTCGAATTTGGCAAGATGTGTCGATATCAGCAAAGGAAGGATGCATGGGATGAAAAGCCATGATTGTCATGTATTCATGGAAACTTTACTTCCTATGGCTTTTAGTTCGTTGCCAGTCCATGTCTTGAATCTCCTTACTGAAGTGATTCAATTCTTTAAGGATTTGTGTTCTGCAATGTTAAGGGACGATGAATTGATAAGGATGGAGCAGAACATTCCAATCATTCTATGCAAGTTGGAGAGAATATTTCCCCCCGGCTTCTTTGATTCCATGGAACATCTCTCAGTTCATCTCGCATATGAAGCAAGGCTTGGTGGACCTGTTCAATATAAGTGGATGTATCCATTTGAAAGATATATATAACTATCATACAATTTTAAAAATAGATTTGTCTCCATTTGAAATTAAATGTAATATATATAACTATCAATGTGTTATTTTATAGATTCATGGGTGATTCAAAACGAACGGTGAAAAATAAGGCTAGGGTTGAAGGATCAATTTGTGCGTTTTACTTACATCGCGAGACAACTCATTTTTGTTCTCATTATTTCAACAACTTCATGTTGTCACCGAGAAATACTAGGAATGAAATGGAAAATGAAAGTTAAAGACATCCGTTAGCCTTGTCAGTCTTTTGTCAACCGGGTCGTCATTCCGGGATGGAGTTGACCCATTGGTTAACAGATGCAGAGAGGAAGTCAGCTCATGTCCATGTGTTGATTAATTGCACCGAAGTTAAGCCATACCTTGAGTATGTATTGCATATCTTTTTCTTTCAATTACATAAAATAATAAATATTACTATGCTAAAAATATGAATTGTCCAATTTGTACAAAGCATTCTTGTTATGTGAAAACGAAAGTGAGCAAGAATAGTCTGCACGTATACATACAGATTTTTCAATGTGGTTTAGGCAATAAGTAAGTATATTCAAATTCTCTACGTAGGATTACATAATTTTTTTACATCTAACATAAAGAATTTATCCATACGTAGGTTTTCCGTGAGGCACCAACTCCCCTCAACAGACACTTAAGGAACTTATCCGACGGTCCGTATTCATGTGTCAAAGAATGGCACACATTCTTCGTGAACGGGTACAAATTTCATACTTATTCATGGACGGAGGGTAAAAAAACAATTAGCAGCAGGGTTTACGTGAAGGGCATCACAGAAGGGGGTGAAGATGACTTCTACGGAGTAATCCAAAATATATATGAATTCGCGTATACTACTTTAGACTATACTAAAAGAATTGTTCTATTTTATTGTAATTGGTTTGATCCATCCATTAGAGGCACAAAATTAAATGTCAAATATAATACGGTGGACATTTGTAAGGGTAGCAGATATCAGAACTTTGATCCGTTTATCCTAGCACAGAATGTGAGACAAGTGTATTATGTCCCGTACCCAACAACCCGAAAGGACAAATGAGGTTGGTGTGTCGTCATTAAGACGAAACCAAGGGGGCATCAGAGAAGGGTGGGAGCCTGCACATAGGAGGTTCCGTTAGCCAGGCGGAGCACTGTGAGTGTCTGGTACATTTATTCATATTTAATACATATGTTATTCGTATTGTTTTTTAATTATTGTTTACTTATAATTTAGGTTTGTGTACGTACAGGCTAGGGACAGAAAGGGACCAGTGCCGATTAACGAGCTCCACCGCCACACCCATACTAGGAAGGGTACTGACAAGTATTTAGATGAGCGTTCTAGGCGCACACATGTAATACCTCATTTATTAATTGTTTTGAAATGTATGGTTTTATTATATGTAGTCTTCATTAAATTATTTGATTATGCATAACAGAAGGAATTCGAGGAGAGGATATCTCAGGCAAAAGCATCTTCCTCCACCCCACTTGAGCCCGAGGAGTAGCGGCGTTTTGCACTGCGTGTTTAGGATGAGGTTGTTGGCGGCAAGAAGAAAGGTCATCTTTACGGTGCAGGAGACCTTTGCGGTAACTATCGGAAAGGATCTTCGAGCTTGGATATCAGTGCCACAGCATCCACCGGAGCCAGTCGCCATGCTGATCAGGAGATTGCTGAGCTGAGGCGGAGGCTGACCGAGTCTGAGCGACGTGCCGAGGAGCGTGATCGGCATGCCCAGGAGCGTGAGCGGGTTGATGAAGCAGATGCTACAGAGCATATAACAAATGCACCAACAGTCTCCTCAGTAGCTGCCCCCTATCCAGATCGGCCGACTAGTCACACCAGTGTCGATGATGATGAGGAAGACTCTTTCGATGATCTTATCCAGTCTCCTCATCCTTATAATAGAGATTATTAGATTTTCTTATTAGTTTTTTTATTTATATTTTTATGTATTGTAAGAACATATGTTATTTATTATTTGGATATAATTTTAAATGTTTTAATGTTATTTTTAATTTTATTTTGCATTATTTATTTATTTAATATTTATAAATAATTAATAACAAAGAAAAATATTTAATAAATATAAAATATAATTTATTAATAATTAAATAATCATTTAAAATGCAATTAAAAAAAATTATATATACCGACGGACTAGGCCGTCGGTAAAGTACTCCAATCATTACCGACGGCCTAACGGGCATAGCCGTCGGTAAACTATCGACGGGACTAGCCATCGGTAAACTACCGACGAGACTAGCTGTCTATTTCGGATGGATAATGGACCGTCGGAAATGTGTAGTTACTGACAGTTTTTGTTGATTACCGACGGTTTTTGGCCGTCGGTAATCAACTGCTTTCTTGTAGTGAATGGGTAAGAATAGTTTAGGATCATAAGATCCTTTTTTTATCATAAAGATAACTACTCCATTGATTATATATCTATCTATGTGAAGAAGAATTCATGTAACGAGGGGGATTCTTATTTGTACAAATAGTATCTCAAACATGGAAAAAGCATGAAGAAATTGAGGATACCTCTTTATTTTTTGAATTATTTTTATCGGATCGTTTGCTTAAGACCTTTGGTATTTACGTGGACCAATGAAGAAAATGGGATCACTTATTAAGGACTCGTTGAGAATGACTCTAATCTAGTGCATGGCCTATTAGAACTAGAAGACGCTCAAGTAGGATCCTCGGGGGATAGAAAAAGATTGCGACAAGTTTTGTTGGTTAAGGGAGCCCAAACCAATAGGAGTTCTCCTCCCATGGGTTGTAATATTCTTCCATTGTCTAAGCGGGAAATCACAATATGCGGGATTAACACTACATCTTGATCCAAAATCTTAAGGTATTTAGGTTCATGATCCTCACTTTTGTCAATTTCTTCCATGTGATACTTATTTTACTCATACTTAGAATCCTAACAATCTCCCCTCAAGTGTGAGTCCTTCAGACGAGATAGGCTTCCCCTAAAACGCAAGCCTTTTGAGTATTTGACAATGCCAAACAGAGTCCAACCCGCATCCAAGAGCTATATATCCTCCAAGTGGGGCCAACATACTCTTCTTCATACTTGTACCATCGTCGTTCATTATCTGCAATAGAGCATACCACCTAAAATCAACATTGCTAAGAAGATTTTCAATACAAGAGATCCCCCCACATAGATCCACCAACTATATATCATCTTATTTCTTATACTCATTTCAACCGAACTATTGGCTTCGGTGCTACTTGTTGCACCATAGGAGAAGCCCAAAAGTTGGAGAGAAGTCTATCAATGGGCTAAGTGAAAAGCCACCATAGTGAGTATGACACCATATCGTAACCTAAAACCTTAAGACATTCAAATAACCCATTGATATGAGTTTAGTGTATTAGGCTAGATTAATGAGTTTCAGGATTGAAATAAATTATGGGTTTCATATTAAGAATAAAATTAAGGATTTAATTGATATGTACTGTCAATGTAAAGATTTTTTACACAGACAACCAATCGAAAATTGCCACATAAGCTTTGACTCTTATCCCAACTATTTTAAAAGTCACTCATACCATAATTTCTGATTGATTGACAGTGTAAAAAACTTTACACTGACATTGCATAGTAATTAAACTCTAAAATTAATAAAACTTAAATAAAACGTGAAATACGTAATATATTTTAAGTTTAAGAAGCTTTAATTTTTATTTATAAGAAAAGGAGAATGTGATTATGGAATATGTGATTGGTATATATGATCGTGGAATATGCTAAATTGAAATAATAACAAAAAAAAATAACGTAATTTAATTGTGCGATTGTGGAATATGCTAAATTGAAATAATATAAAAAGTAAATAATGCAATTAATTAGAGCATATAAAAAATGACTAAGGCAATTAATGTAATTAAAAAATAAAATATAAAAAGTTATACTTAGAGTGTATTTGGGAAAGCTGAAAATAATAGATTGTATGAATAATCGATTATTGTGATAATCGATTATAATCAGAATATGTTTTTGTTTAGGTCTGTTTGCTGAAAAGCGATTTTAAGATAATCTATTTCGTTTGGATGGTGTAAAAAAATCACTTTTAGATAGTAAATTATGAAATAAGGTATGAAGTTATTTGTTTATATTAATAATATTTGATGCTTTTTTTAACATTAAAACTTAATAAAATAGTTTTTATGTATCTTTTTTCAAAAAAACAGTTGTCAAAGAGTGATGAATTGTTATCAATGAAAAAAGAGTAGAAAGGAAAAAATATTAAAAGAAAAGCAAAAATGAAAAACAAATGTAACAGAGATTGAGAATTGTTATCAAACATATACAAATACAAGGGAAAGAATGGGTAATGTATGTCACGATGATAGGGGAGAGAGAAAAATAACTATTTTTTTCCATTAACCAATCCTCCTAATCAGTTGCAAAGAATCGATTTTTTTTTCTTCCGAAAAAAGCTTTTTAAAAAAATTAATCTAGAGATCCAAACATAATAGATTACTTATAAAAACAACTTTTTGAATAAAAAATAGCTGAAAGTCTAACGGTTCATCTTTTCCAAACACACACTTAATGTATGTAAAACCATGTTACTCATTGAGGACAAGAGTAGATAAGGAGTGTCTCGCATTCAAGAGTGATACTCATATTTAATTTATAAGGGTTGATTAAGATTTTAGTAAAAGAAATTACTTAATTTCCATTAATATTCAATTAAGAGGATATAAAATTATTCCACAATATTTTTTTAGAGATATTTATGAGAAGAAAAAGAATCAAATAAAAGATACAATTTTTTTCTTTGATCAAATAATGGCAATGTTAGGCACAACCTTTTTTAAAAAATTAAATAAAATGTAACTCTCTATTTTCATGGATACTATGGGTTTGTTTGTTTAAAATTAAAATAAAGTATTATTAAAATACTATAAAAATGACCTTTGTTGAATAGCTTTTGCGTTTAAATCGGAAGCTATTTTAGGTTCGGTTAAAATTATAAAAAGTACTTTTAATGAAAGTTTTTTATGTAAATCGAGAGCATTTTTAGATAAGCTAGAAAATATACCTTCTCATAAAAGCGTTTTTTAGCTTCTTCTTTATTGTAGCTTCTGCTTTTTAGTAAGAGCCCCATCATTCAAACATTCAAGTGTCTGCAGTGGTTGTCTATTAAAACATACTTAAACAAATGAACCCCTTCTTATTAACACTTTCGCTTCTCACTTTTAACTAGCACCTAAGATTGAAGACTCGATTTTCATGTCAGGTTTAACCACATTGAGACTATGTAAAATTATGGAGAGAACAATAGAGGTATGAGAGAAGCCGAGCCATACAAGATAAGGGAGTGTTTCCTTCATTCTTTCAAGCCTTCATATTCATCGTGAAGAAGCCTAGTGAAAGGATGGACATTTGGTAGAGGTTCTAGGCCTTCGTCAGTGAGGGGAAACAAAGGGTATCATGATAAAGGTAGGTCAACCTCATTCTTCTTTACTAATTTCCCAGATGGGTTTGGTGTAGAGGAGATGTAAAAGGTTTTTATAAAATAGGGAAGGGTGATACATGTTTATATCCCACCTAAGATGGATAAGAATTGGAAAAGGTTTGGTTTTGTTAGATTTAAAGATGTCAAAAATCCAAGAGCCATGGAAGAACAACTGGAAGCAATATGGATTGGTGATAATCGTTTGAAGGCTAATCTCCCTACGTTTGTGCATTGACAATTTCTGGGAGAAGAAGGATTACACCAGAAGCTAAATAAAACATGGAAAATCGGTAGTAATGTTAGAAGAGATGTTTCCCATGCTAAGGTGGTTGCATATGGGGTATGTAAGGGGGAACAAAAAAAAAATGGTTCAGAAGCAAATGGGAGAGGAAGTAAAGGCAAAATCGGATAGATGAAATCAACATAGTAGTGAAACTGAAGATCAATGATGGAGTATATTCCATTCGAATGATAGGGGATGTTTTTCATGATAATTTCTTCAGGTTCACATCTGATCGGCTATATCAATGGAGTGTTGTGAGTTCATCAGAAGGAAATGAGTCTCTGATAGACAGCTTCCTTGATCTTCCAGAGACCGAACTATCAAGTGATTCTTCATCGGGGGACCTGCATCAACTAGATAATGAAATCTCAAATTCGAAATTTGGTAGGCAGAGTAGCTGTGAAGGAGGACCTGCGTCTAGCCTCAGAGAAGTATCAGGTTTTGGTGCATGTCCCAATAAGTCGTATGCTAAGGTTGTTAATGCATATGACTCTACTTCTCTGCAAGTCAGTGACATCGGAGGAAAACTGATTTCTCTTGATAATGAAAGCAAGCAAGAAAGCAAAGGGAGAATAGGCTAACGATGGGGTATAATGGGGTCTGCGATCATTTTAGGAAGGTGTTGGCTTTTGGACGCATGTGGGTGAACTGGCCGGTCTCATTGCATATTGGGCCAAATGGATGTGTCGTGAGTACGCTTTAGTCAAAGATGCTTTATTATAAATGTCTACTCTCAAGGAAGTGTTTTGGTCAAAAGAAAGTTATGGGAGGTATTGAAAATTTCTAAAAAAGGATTCGGATATGGATTATGGCATGTGGTTGGAGACTTTAACACAGTTAGGTTCCCTGGTGAAAAGAGAGGAACCTCATACATGGTGGGTGAGGAAGGGAGGAGTGATGAGGGATTTTATCTAATTTATAGACGACGTGAACTTAATAGATCTTCCATTGTTTGGAAGAAAGTTTACGTGGTTCGGGGCTAATGGATTGACTATGAGTCGGCTAGTTCGCTTTATTGTGTCTGAAAGTTGGCTAGAGCAGTGGGGCAGTGGGGCAATATCTCTCGGCGGGCTCTAAATAGGGACATATCCAATCACTGTCCCATTGTTCGACATGGAAACATGAGCTAGGGCCAAAGAAACATATTCCAATTTAAGAACTTTTGGCGCCAACATGAGGAGTTTCGTGATGTTGTTCTGAACAACTGGTCAGAGGCTAATGTTCGGGGGTTGAAAGGCCTTTGTTATGAAGGAAAAACTTAAGTTGTTGAGAAAGGTTCTTAAAAATGGAGTCAAGAGGAATATGGTATTATGGACTTTACAATCCAGGTGTTAGTGGAGAAAATTAAAGTCTTGGATTTGAAAAACGAAGATGTAGGGCTATCGAACGAGGAAGTGAATCAAAGAAAATCTTTGTTTACGTAATTGTGACAAAATTATAAAAATAAGGAGAGTCTGGTTCATCAAAATTCGAGAGTGAAATGGCTAAAAGAAGGCGATGCAAATACTAAGTTCTTTCATGCATGTGTGGAAGCAAGGAGGAAGACCAATCTAATTTCATCACTTCTGATTGAGAATGGTTGGGTGGAGGATGTCCGGGGAGTGAAAAACGAAGTGATTAGGTTCTTTTCCGGTCATTTCTCAGAGGTACAATGGGATCGTCCTTGTCTTGATAATATTATCTTTCTTATGCTATCTATCCAGAGAAAAAAAAAAAAAAGAAAGCTTGATAGAACCTTTTAGCCTTGAAGAAATAGAGGAATCAGTTTCCAAGAGTGATGGGGATAAGTGCTCGGGATCGAATGATTTTTATTTTACTTTTATTAGGTATTTTGGGACCTTTTGAAGGAGGAAGTCAACCAACTATTCACGGAGTTTCATTCTCATATGAGTCTTTTGATGAGCCTGTCCTCCTATTTCTTAAATCTAGTGCCAAAAAATGCATGCAACAAAATCTTGGAGACTATCATCCTATTTCCCTCCTAGACTGCTTGTATAAAATATTTGCAAAGGTTCTAGCCTCTAGATTTGGGGCTGTAATAGGCTCTATTATCTCAAGGAATCAATAAGCTTTTATCCAAAAAACATGCAACGTATGGATGCGGCAATGGTCGTTAATGAGGTTATCAACCTGGCGAAGAAATCGGGTAAGGATCGTATTATCTTCAAAGTAGACTTTGAGTAGGTTTTCGACTCAGATAATGGGAAGTTTCTAGACTATATGTTGGGTATATTTGGTTTTGATGGAAAGTGGAGATTATAGATTAGAACTTGCATTTTTTCTGGTAAGCTATCGGTATTGGATAATGAGAGTCACACGGAGGAGGTGAATATACAGAGAGGTTTGAAGCAAGGTGATCCATTGGCTCCTTTTCTTATTCTCTTGGTGGTGGAAGGGCTAAGTGGCCCGATCAAGAACTTAGTCTCCCTAGTTAAACTAGGGGCTTTCAAAGTGGGTAACTCTGATTTGGTGATTTCGTATCTACATTACACTGATGATACCTTTTTGATGAGGAAGCTTGGAAAGAAAACCTGTGGGTTATGAAGTCTGCACTTAGGTGTTCCGGTCTTGTTTTTCACAAGCCAAGCTCAAGTTTCAAGTGCTCGGCTCGTTTACACCCCTCTTTGTAGATGTGCTAAAATCTAATATGGGAATATTATGCGGGTCCCTTTGACAGCAGGGGTGACAATTAAAATGGGTTAGGTCGCCAACCCGTTTAACCCACTTATTTTGGCTGGTTGGGTTGGGGTTCTCAACCCACCAATCCGTTTTGATCCGTCCCGCTTAACCCACCAAAAGTCAACTCGCCTATTCTAAATATATAAGTATTTTAATTAGTTTTGTTATTATTTTAATAGTTTGGAGGCGGCGCGGGGAGGGTTGACCCGCCAACCCGTCAGCTCATTTTCGATTTTTATGCCTAATTTTAATCTTTTATAATTGTTTTTATTTTTGGCGGGCCAACCCGCGCCCGTCCCGTTTTAGGTGGGTCAAGGGCGGGTTGACCCGTTTTTCCACCTTTATTTGGGAGCTTAGAAACCAAATTATTTTTTGTGAATACAATGCTGATATGATTTTTCTCCAGGATCGGGTCAAGTTGTCCTTATGAAAATGGTTTTTAGCTAGGTCTTCTGGTGCTCCTTCCTTTTTCTCAAATGGGTGTATAAATCCCGCGTATTGTGTTAAAATATTTTTTATTTTAGTAGGTGTAGGGTCTGTTTGGTAAAATTAGCTGTTAGTGGATAAGCTAGCTGATAGCGGATAGCTTATAGCGGATAGCGGATAAGCTAGCTTATTTTTTGTAGAAGTGTTTGGTAAAACTAGCGGTTGAACTAGCTGAAAAATATAAAAAGACATAAAAGGACATCTTCATTAATGATTTTACATAAAAGAGAGAGAAGAGAATAAAGGTAGAATTAAATGTAGATAATAAGGATAAAAGTGGAAAGAAAAATGAAACGCTATAAGCTATAAGCTCAAACGCTACTTCAAGTAGCGTCTGGAAAAAACGCTATAAGCTCGTGAAAAAACGCTATAAGCTCGTGATAGAAGCGCTTACCAAACGGGGCTACTTTCTCATCCGCTATAAGCTATCTGCTATAAGCTCGTAAAAATTGCCTTGCCAAACAGGCTCGTAGTGTATGATGGTTGCAGGTAGGGGTGTAAATGAGCTGAGTTATTTATGAACTATTCGAGCTCGGCTCGTTAAATACTCGATCAAACTCGTTCGTTTAATTAAATAAACAAACTCAAGCTTGAAGTTAGGCTCAATTATTTAAATGAGCCAAACCCAAGCTCTATAGGCTCGACGTTAATGGCTCGTGAATAGCTCGTTTATTTTATATATATATATATCCTAAATTCCTAATCCTAGTTTTTGTAATTATTCTAGGCGATGCAAACTTGTAACTAAAAGAAAAGTAATGAAAAGGCGGTGGCAAACCAGTAATTATATGGGGAAAAAAGATTGTAACCAATAGAATCTACTAGTTCTACTTCTCGTTTACCACAGATTATCATCCTCAACTGATTGGTCTAAGTTGATGAATTATGTCAAGTAAAAGGAATCTACTCCAACTTCCAATGAAATTGAACTCTATGTAGATGAGAGTCCAATCATATGTGAAATGGATCGAGAGCCTTCTCATCCTGTAAAGCTACTGCATACTTAGTTTTAGTTTTAACCTCTGTAATTGGTTTTGTAGATCTACTAGGTTCCTTTAATCCTTCTTTTTTTTATCTCTTGTATATGAGTTAGAGTATCCTTGTACAGTTGTACTCTTATCAATGTTCCTTTTACTTATAAAAATATATATAATATTTTATTAAAAATTTATAAAATTAAGAAATAGTTTAAGGAAAATTTTCATAAATGTAAAAAAATAATTAAGTTATAAATGAACTAAGTAATATGTAAATGAACTGAGCTATTCATAAACTATTCGAGCTCGGCTCGTTAGTTAACAAGCTCAGCTCAAACTTTTGGTTAGACTCATTTAAATAATTGAGCAAAGCTCAAGCTTCCCATTTTTTCACAAGCTAAGCTCAAGCTTCAAGTGCTCGGCTCGGCTCGCTTACACCCCTAGTTGCAGATGTGCTAAAATCTAATATGGGAATATTATGCGGGTTTAGCAATTTTGGGAGGGATTTTTCCATTTAGTTCCGTAATAATTGTTGTTTAAATCAATTTCTCATATGTTAGTAGTAGTCTTGAGGGCTCCCTCATGTCTCTGTTGGTTTTGTGGCAGCCATTTCATAGATTGGTGTTTATATTATTTTCGCAGCTATGAATCAATTGTCAGGAAAATTCTGTTTGTTTTGTTGTTGTTTTGTTGGTTAGAGTTTGGGTTTGGACATGCAGGGATTACTTCTCATCTGTTGGTCTTGTTGCGGTTCTTTCACAACCTAGTGTTTATCTCAATTTGTTAGCTTTAAATTAATGGCAGCAAGCTACACTTGTTTCTGCTGGTTTTTGTTGTTGTTTAGTTGGTTAGAGTTTGTGATTGTAAAGTTTTGGGATCGCATAGGGAGGGATTGTAAAGTGCAGCTAGCTAGTGGTTGTTGTTCTGTTCTGGGCTGCACCCTATTTTTCTGTTGGTCTCGGATGCTGGTAACAATTTTGGGTTTGCACAGGGAGGATTTCCTCTGTTCCTATTGCATTGCCTGTTTTTTTTTGTTAGTTTGTGACTAGACAGGGAGGGTTTTAACTGCGGTTCTGATTACACAGCCAGAGCTTTTTGGCCGAAGTTATGAACAAGGAGGGTGTTTTGATGGCACAACCTATTTTTTGTTGGTTTGTGATTGGGTTTGTAAGGAGTTACTATAATAGGTACTGCTGTTTCTGTTGGTTTTTGTTCTGGTACATGTGTTGGAATTTGACTACCCCTTCTAATCCTATTAATAATTTTAGTTTGCTTTTAAAAAAAAAACTTTAGTATAAAGTAACCACACAAAATTCAGAAAATTATAGTCCCACCGCACAAATTTCCCTTTAACAATATTTAGTAACACTTTCCATTAGAAAGATAGAATATAATATTATTTTTAATTTTAAGAGGAATACTTTTTTTTTTTTTTTTTAATTTTAAGAGCAATGATTTTCTGTTGACACAAAATTTGCTTTGACCAAATAATGCTACTATTATTCATAATCTTAATTTGATTTCTCTTTTTTTCTATCAACTTTATTTCTCTTTGCATAAACCATATTTCTTCTAGTTAAGATTGAGATTTCTTTTTCGCGGTGCAATGCTTAATCGAAAGTTATATAAAATGCTTTTTTTAAAAGTAATAATTTTTATGAAGAGTCATTAAGGAGGATATACAATTATTTCACAATTTGATTTTGGAAATCTTTGTTCTAAAAATGAAAATAATTAAATAAAAATAAATAAATGATCATCAAAATTGATAGTTATAACAATTAATTAGTGAATTTGAGGATAAAATAAAAAGATATAATTAATTTATGTGACGCCATATGACTCACTAAGAATACCAACATCTGGTTGGTCCGATTGGTAAGAGACTCAGACACCTTAAGCAAGTGGTTAGGGATTCGAATCCTGACTTTTGTGTATGGAGAAAACTTGATTGGAAGGAGAAAACTCACCTTATGTGCCCAACAGATTTTTTGACGGAGATTAGTCACCGCTAACGATGGTAGATATTTCATAACAATGTCATGATTACCAAAAAAATATGATTCACTAAGAATAAGAATTAGTTTGTCCCTTTCAATCAATTCAGTTGGTTAAGTTGCAGGACATGATTTGTGAGTGCATAAGGGTTCAAACCCGCGTAAAGCGCTCCAATCCTTTTCCTTTCCATTCTCTTCCTTTCTTATGCAAGGTCTCTTTCGAGTCTTCTTTTAAAAAAAAAGAATAAGAATCACTTTGGAGAGTGACACATTCAAAAATTAAGACTCTTATTTAACAAATAAGAGTTAATTATTATTTTTTATTCTTGTTTCTTCATTCAACTATTAGCACAAAATAACAGCAAAGTGATGAGTATTTATAAACTCTCGATATGAGTTGACTTGATATCTACAATTGCCCTAATTTAATGACTATACTTTCTTAGATATCACCATCTACTAACTGTTATCCACTGCCCTCCAAATGCATGCACCATTTTCACATGCTCACCGTCTAATATAGTACTTACCCATGTGACCAAGGAATTAGTGCTGACTTTTCACTTGCCATTGACAAGTTTTCTCATTTGGGCACAAAGTTGGGCATTGACTGATAAGTATTCATGCTTTACATCCGATTTAAAAAAAGGTTTAACTAACGAGTATTTTAAGGACACTGATTAAGGAATCGACAAAAGCAGGACCGTCCCTAAGATTTTAGGTGCCCTATGTGAATTGAGAAATTAGTGTCCTATTTCTTTTTTTTTTTATAAGTCAAATATATATTGATTATCAAAAGCGCACAAAGAAGTGCAAAAAGCTAGCCATTAATTATTTTAATACAACCTCAGGTGAAACAAAATATTACGGAAGAAAAGAAAAAGATTACAATAGCAAACTACAATAGAATTATAGCAAAAATATATAGTTATACTTATATCTATCAACCTGAACATGTTGCAACAACATCCCTACACCAGTTGACCACCAATATCCTCCACTGATAGTAAATGAATCACACGGGCTAAAGAAAGAAATTGACGCCCGATTAATGTTTGAATATTTTCCTCTTTGTATTTTTTGTTGCAAAATCATTAATAATTTGTTCATAGTCAAGGTTCTTTAAAAAATCATTTTCAATAGGAATCAAAAGTAATACTATTTAATCTATCTTGTGACATAGTAAATCGCAAATAAGATTTTAACAACTTTAATTTAGAAAAACTTCTTTCAGCAGATGCAACAGTAATAGGGATAGTTAATATTATTCTATAAGTTATGCATACATTTGGAAAACAATTAAATGTCTTCAAAGAATTCAGTATCATTAAAGCTTGATTTTGATTCAATTGTGAAACTCTCTCTAATGACTTTTAGTTCTTCAAATAGAATTTCACCATTAAGATCATAAGAATTACCATGTTTTAGATAAGTTTCAAGATTTTTGCAACATAATTTCAAGTACTTATCAGAAAATGACCTAAGTCTCATCAACAGACTCAACGTTTGATTATAAATGAAGCAATGCACCACTGCCAATAGAGATATGTGAGGCATAAAGACTGACCAACTGGGGTATGAGGTCAGAGCATCAAAGAGAGAGACGCACGTGAGTTGATGAGTGAGGGAGAGTGAGTTTTTTGGCTTTTTTTAATAAAAAATTATTAAAGTAAGTGAAGGAAAAACGGACAAATATATGTGAGTGAGGAAAAAATGGAGAGTCTTTTATGTGACTGTTAATTTTATTTTATTTTTAAAAATATTAAAATAAGCACTAAAAGGATTGGGACCTAAATTTTGAAAAATAATTGGGCCTTCAAGTTCCAAAAATAAATTTTTTAACCATATAAATGTTTATTATATAAAAATTTTATTTTAATATATACATATATATTAAGTAAAAAAAATTGTTTGCCTCCTAAAAAATGGGATCATGTACGGTCGCACCACCAAATCATGTTCAGGGCCACCACTGGACAAAAGGAAATTTTGTATTGGAAAAATAAGTATAAAATTTTTCAACATATTAAATACATCACTTTTCATACAAAGTTTTCTTTTTTATTCCTTAACCAGTACCCTTAAAACACTCGTTAGCAATTCTCCTTAAAAATTTACATTGGTAATTTATCAGAATTAAACTCAAAAATCAGTCTTCAATTAATCAATCAATACTATATAAATATATATATAAAAGGATTTTTCTGTTTGACTCTCACATGTGAAAGTTGATTTTGTTGTTCGACTTCTGTTTAATTTTCACATTTGACATTAAACTAATGGTTACAATTTAAATAAAGATGTGAGATAACTTATAAGACTTATTTGATAAATTTTTAAGAGTTACACCATTTGAATATAGATTTCCTTAAAGTAGTATAAACTATAAAGTAAAGAGTGATGATGTGACATAGTATGACTCAAAAAAAGAGGAATTAAACAGCTTCAATGAATTACACCATTAAAGATGCTCTTTTTTATAGTTTCCTAGAGTATTCTCGCGCATAATTACGGAAATTAATCCCTCCAGTTAAGTAGGATTACAAGAGCGACAAAACTCTTCCTTACAAGTTTTAACATTGCTGCATTTTCAGGACTCAGATTCGGACTCGAGATTACTGATTAAGCTGGAAGAGACTCATATCATCTCATCCAAGCGCTTTTGGGTATCATCGGAGATGCACCAATAACATTCTTTTCAAATTTACTCTATTCCCAATACTTCCAACTTTTAATTTTTTTTATTACACACTAAATTAAAGTTACATTTTCAAAAAAATAGATAAAAGTTTATTTTTATTTAAATTTTTTTTTATTTGATATATAGTATTATGTGATTTTTTTTCCTCTATAATATGTCCCTTAAGTGGCATGAGTGATATGCTAGTTATCTTTTAAAAAGATAAATACTTCTATTCATAAAAGTGAAAATAATTTCATTAAGAGTTTAATTGATATATATTATTGATAGATAATTTTTTACATAATTAATCAATCACAAATCAAGATATAAATGACTTTTAAAATAGTTAGAATAAAAGTCAAACATACTTACTTATATGATAATTTATAATTAATTAACAATATATAATTTTTTTACACTAATAATATATAATAATTAAATTTTTCCATTAATCGTGAATTTATTGAAAATTTGCCAAAAGCTTCTTACATGATAATGAGAATTATTTGTTTTTTTTTTTTAGGGTTTATCTATCATGTGTAATCTTACATATGTCAAAAAATCTAAAAATAATAATTATTTATTGAAAAGCTAACCATCTTATTTTTAAAGTATAAAATATATAACTTTCTATTTGAATTTATTTTTTTAAAATCTTTAATCAATATAAGTTTGCATCGATAAAAAAATCCTTTTTTTTTTTTATTCGGTGACACATAATAATGAAAACTGATGGCCTAGAAATCAGTTGCTTTCCCGTTGTGTCATTCACTGGTAGTAAATTATAATGTGCCTTTCACTATTTATTTATTTTTGGTGTTTGGGCCTTTCACTATTTTAATCACTACTATCACTGCTACTAAATTACCTAACTGTTTTTTTTCCCAGACCTAATTATCCCGCCAAATCGAATTATAATGATTTCATAATTTTCATCTATGCACAGGTTAGTCATTAACGACGTGGCCGGCAGCATTTTCATCTATGCACCATTTTCACATGCTCACCGTCTAATATAGTACTTACCCCATGTGACCAAGGAATTAGTGCTGACTTTTCACTTGCCATTGATAAGTTTTCTCATTTGGGCACAAAGTTGGGCATTGACTGATAAGTATTCATGCTTTACATCCGATTTAAAAAAATGTTTTGCTAACGAGTATTTTAAAGACATTGATTAAGAAATCGATAAAAGCAGGGTCGTTCCTGAGATTTTAGGTGTCCTATGCAAATTGAGAAATTAGTGTCTTATTTCTTTTTTTTTTATAAGTCAAATATATATTGATTATCAAAAACACACGAAGAAGTGCAAAAAGCTAGCCATTAATTATTTTAATACAACCTCATATGAAACAAAATATTACGGAAGAAAAGAAAAAGATTACAATAGCAAACTACAATAGAATTATAGCAAAAATATATAGTTATACTTATATTTATCAACATGAACATGTTGCAATAACTTCCCTACACCAGTTGACCACCAATATCCTCCACTGATAGTAAATGAATCACAAGGGCTGAAGAAAGAAATTGACGCCCTATTAATGTTTGAATATTTTCCTCTTTGTATTTTTTGTTGCAAAATCATTAATAATTTGTTCATAGTCAAAGTTCTTTAAAAAATCATTTTCAATAGGAATCAAAAGTAATACTATTTAATCTATCTTGTGACATAGTAAATCGCAAATAAGATTTTAATAATTTTAATTTAGAAAAACTTCTTTCAGCAGATGCAACAGTAACAGGGATAGTTAATATTATTCTATAAGTTATGCATACATTAGGAAAACAATTAAATGTCTTCAAAGAATTCAGTATCATTAAAGCTTGATTTTGATTCAACTTTGAAACTCTCTCTAATAACTTTTAGTTCTTCAAATAGAATTTCACCATTAAGATCATAAGAATTACCATGTTTTAGATAAGTTTCAAGATTTTTGCAACATAATTTCAAGTACTTATCAGAAAATGACCTAAGTCTTTCAATGCTAAAAAAAACCCAAAAATTTCCTCATATGTGTTATATTGCTCAAATCTTCTATTAAATGAGCCAATTGCTTGATCTACAATCTACAATAAATAAAAATTAGTGAAATCTAAAAGATTCATCAACAGACTCAACGTTTGATTATGAATGAAGCAATGCACCACTGTCAATAGAGATATGTGAGGCATAAAGATTGGCCGACTGGGATATAAGGTCAGAGCGTCAAAGAGAGAGACGCACGTGAGTTGATGAGTGAGGGAGAGTGAGTTTTTTGGCTTTTTTTAATAAAAAATTGTTAAAGTAAGTGAAGGAAAAACGGACAGAGATATGTGAGTGAGAAAAAAAATGGAGAGTCTTTTATGTGGTTGTTAATTTTATTATTTTTAAAAAATATTAAAATAAGTAATAAAAGGATTGGGCCCTAAATTTTGAAAAACAATTGGGCCCTCAAGTTCCAAATATAAATTTTTTAACTATATAAATGTTTATTATATAAAAATTTTATTTTAATATATACATATATATATTAATTAAAAAAAATTGTTTGCCTCCTAAAAAATGGGATCCTGTGTTATCGCACTATCAAATCATGTTCAGGACCACCACTGGACAAAAGGAAATTTTGTATGAGAAAGATAAGTATAAAATTTTTCAATATATTAAATACATCACTTTTCATACAAAAGCTTCTTTTTTTTATTCCTTAATCAGTACCCTTAAAACACTCGTTAGCATTCTCCTTAAAAATTTACAATGGTAATTTATCATAATTAAACTTAAAAATCAGTCTTCAATTAATCAATCAATACTATATAAATATATATAAAAGGATTTTTCTGTTTGACTCTCACACGTGAAAGTTGATTTTGTTGTTCGATTTCTGTTTAATTTTCACATTTGACATTAAACTAATGGTTGCATTTTAAATAAAGATGTGAGATAATTTATAAGACTTATTTGATAAATTTTTAAGAATTATATCATTTGAATATAGATTTCCTTAAAGTAGTATAAACTATAAAATAAAAAGTGATGATGTAACATAATATGAATCATAAAAAGAGGAATTAAACAGCTTCAATGAATTACACCATTAAAGATGCTCTTTTTTGTAGTTTCCTAGAGTATTCTCGCGCATAATTGCGGATATTAATCCCTCGAGTCAAGCAGGACCACAAGAGCGGCAAAGCTTTTCCTCACAAATTTTAACATTGCTGAATTTTCAGGGCTCAGATTTGGACTCGAGATCACTGATTAAGTTGAAAAAGACTCATGTCATCTTATCGAAGCGCTTTTGGGTATCATTGGAGATGCTCCAATAACATTCTTTTCAAATTCACTCTATTCTCAATACTTCCAACTTTTAAATTTTTTATTACACACTAAATTAAAGTTACATTTTCAAAGAAATAGATAAAAATTTATTTTTATTTAAAATTGTTTTTATTTGATATATAGTATTATGTGATTTTTTTTTCTCTATAATATGTCCCTTAAGTGGCATGAGTGATATGCTAGTTATCTTTTAAAAAGATAAATACTTCTATTCATAAAAGTGAAAATAAATTCATTATGAATTTAATTGTTATACACCATCGATATATAATTTTTTACATAATTAATTAATCACAAATCAAAGTATAAATGATTTTTAAGATAGTTAGAATAAAAGTCAAACATACTTACTTATATGATAATTTATAATTTATTAATAAAATATAATTTTTTTTACACTAACAATATATAACAATTAAATTCTTTCATTAATCGTGAATTTATTGAAAATTTGCCAAAAGTTTCTTACATGATAATGAGAATGATTTGTTTTTTTTTTTAGGATTTATCTATCATGTGTAATTTTGCATATGTCAAAAAACCTAAAAACAATAATTATTTATTGAAAAGTTAACCATCTTATTTTTAAAGTATAAAATACATAATTTTCTATTTGAATTTATTTTTTTAAAATTTTTAATCTGTGTAAATTTGCTAGAAAAATCCTTTTTTTTTATTCGGTGACACATAATAATGAAAACTGATAGCCTAGAAATCAGTTGCTTTCCCGTTGTGTCATTCACTGGTATTAAATTATAATGTGCCTTTCACTATTTATTTATTTTTGGTGTTTGTGCTTTTCACTATTTTAATCACTACTATCACTGCTACTAAATTAGCCTAACTGTTTTTTTCCCAGACCTAATTATCCGGCCAAATCGCATTATAATGATTTCATAATTTTCATCTATGCACAGGTTAGTCATTAACGACGTGGCCGGCAGCATCTTTATTCATGGAATTTTCGGTAGTTTCTCTCTTTCTTTTCGTCCATCTTAATATTGTGTGTAAAAAGCAAAACATTAAAGAGATTATTGACACTCTAAATTGTATATTTATATTTTGGAAAAGGGTTTAATTATTATATATTGTGAGTATAAAATTTTTTATGTTGTTAACCAATTAAAAATCAATGTATGAGTGATTTTTAAAGTAGTTAGGGTAAATGTCAAATATTTTAGCTTATGTGACAAATTCTGATTGGTTGTCAGTGTAAAAAACATTTACACTGACATTGCATAACAATTAAATTCTTTGGAGAATGGTAACCTGTATCCTAAGGGCATTAGTTAAAGAATTAAAAGAAGAAAATTTTTATTGGAAAATATTGTATTTAATATTTTAAGA
This sequence comes from Ammopiptanthus mongolicus, assembly GCA_039655645.1. NCBI lineage: Eukaryota > Viridiplantae > Streptophyta > Magnoliopsida > Fabales > Fabaceae > Ammopiptanthus > Ammopiptanthus mongolicus. The sequence goes on from CM077347.1 coordinate 85,472,468, forward strand.
TGGTATACACTTAGATTTTCAATAAAAACTTACTTTTTATGGGTTTCTTAATCAGTACCCTTAGGTCATTGATTAGCAAGACCCAATTATTATTAGAATTTAATTGATATGTATTATTAGTGTAAATATTTTTTACACTGTCAACGAATAATAAATTGCCACATAAGTAAAAATGTTCGATTCTTATCCTAACTACCTTAAAAGTCACTTATACCATAATTTATGTTTGATTGAAAGTTTAAAAAATTTTACACTAAAGATACATGATAGTTAAACTCTTTTATTAACCAATAATAATAATAATTTTATAAAAAAAAAAACTAAAGTTATATTTAGTTAATAAAAAAATTGAATTAATAATTTGAAGTGTCAATAATATCTTATATGTTTTCGAAAAAAAAAATGTTCAGTCTATTTTTTTAGAAGTTAATCACTAAGAAGTTTTTTTTTCTTCCACTTGTGTAGAGGAAGGTAATATTGATTCGACACATCATGAGTTCTTATTAAATAAATAAAAACCTCTTTAATTTAACTAATATAGTTAGGTGGCATCTAAGGTGCATAAGCGATAAAGTAATGCATAAGTATATTCCCGATTTCCACCTAAAATAGTTAGGCATCCATTATTTTCAAAACTCATCCCTACCCTCACCATCAACACCCCTCTGTCACCCTATCTCCATTTGTCGCAACTGAAAAATGGCAAGGGAAAAGAGAGAAAAAAGAAATTTTATTAAAAACATGAGAATATTAAAAATGTGAGAATCGTCACCAATTTTATTTAATTTAAGAAAAATTGAAAAACCTTTTAAAATAAATGGTCTTTGGACCCAAGTTGGATTCGAAAGTCAATTGCGCACAGGGAAGGATAAGGACTTAATCCTATAACATCCCTACTACACCTGTAAAAACGGTTATCCAAATTAATTATGCAAATCAATAATTAGTTTTAAAATATTTATTTTACCCCCAAAAAAAAATCATTCTACTTTATTTCACTCTTAATGAGCTTTGTGTGGGTGTTCCAAGACTCAAAAAAGTCAGCTGTCAGTATATTAGCCAATGAAAACACCCTCATCCTATTGAGCTATACATTGCCGCAAGTAAACCCAAGATACAAATAAAATTATGGCTTAGACATTAGCATGCAAGCATGTACATTACCTTCATCAAGAGATAATGGGCTTAAATGTATTATTCTTGCGGCTACCAACACCAGGAAAACTCAACAGTACACCACATTTGAGTGGTGAAAAGAACTCAGCCTCTGTTAACAGGATGCGCTTGACAACATCAACATCACTATCTCCATATTGTACTTACTATAGAGCTTCTGCAGCAAATATATCATTCAATGCCTCAAGCTATGCAATAACAAGTCCTAAGACCAGGATGTGACAAGCATTATTAAAGGGAACTTATCATTAACATTCTTGAAGAGAAGCATAGAGAAGCAATGTCCGATTTGGAGTCAAAAGTCACGCATGAGAGCTTAAACATGTGCACAAACACATAGCACTAATACTTCATTAATTTTGTCAGTGATAATCTAGAACTTTGAGAATAGGCCCTAGAACAACTTTATTCATACCATAAAAGACAATCACTTCATGAAAAACAAACACTAAGACATGATATGTGTTTGAGTACTCAAAATAAGGATGTTTCCCTATGACAAACACAGCAAGTATCTACAAGTCAACATAGCACAACTTACTACTCATGTCTTTTATCATAAGCAGATTGCACAAGCATGAATCATATAATAATCGCCAATGACATTGCTGCATTTTCTATCTCTCATAATCTTCTATTTGCTTAATCCATTCATGCAACCATTGACATGACCAACATAGGACAAATAAGACTGACATTTGAAGGACCTAAAATTCAAGCTTCAGCCATTGATATTAAAAGAAAGAAAAACACTAAATCCAGGCACCTGTCATAAAGGGGAAAAGGAACACCGCCAGAAATATAACATGATCAATGTATAAACACAAGTTCTTCAACAAGCAGATTATGTGCAATGAGACAAATTGATTAATTCCTCAAAATAACTATGATCCTCATGAAAGACATGATCATAAATTCCATAAAACAAACACTAAGACATAATGTGTGTTTGCAAATCCAAGTCCTCTCAAAATACAATGTTTTCCCCTCCCCAAAATTTTGGACCCAAATTTCCTTTTATTGCTGGTAAAGGTTTCAGCGGCCATTATTATTGCTGCTAAACATCATAATAATTGTCGCTAAAAATGTATTTTGTTGTAGTGAAAGAAGAAACAGAACTCAAAATCTCTCCCAAAGACGAACAACCAGAATCGAAAATCTCTCTCCCTCCCCTTTGTGTTTGCCTTTATGGTCCTTTCTTGTTGTGCATCTCTCCTTTTGTTCTCTCCCCATGCACTTTTCGTCCCCCCCCATTCCGTTTCTGCTTCTTTCTTTAGAGAGATATTTCTCCCTCATTGCTTTGATTCCCTCTCCTGCAAATCAGCGAAAATAGCAATTAAATCCCTAATTTGAAACGAAAATGGAAGGGAATAACACATACCTTGCGTGATTGAGATCAAGTGGTGCGAGTGAGAAGGGAAAGAAGCGAGATTCCCGTTGTTGATGAAGGCTTGCGGCTGCTAGGGTTACTTTTGGGGGGGAGCTGCATTTCTGATGGAAGGAAAAGGGAAAATGGGCACTAGGTCATGGTCAAACGAAAATGGGTAGGGATTGGACATAGACCGAACAATTTGGGCCCAAATATGATAAGTTATGGATTTCTCTGTTTTTATCTTTATTAACAAGATAAGCCGAATGACAAGAACAATGAAATGTAAACGTTTTTCTATTTTTTTCCTAAGGCAAGTTATAATAATAAAATATTTTTGTGATTTTTTATTTTTTCCAATAAAACTAAACACACCCTACATTTCTTTTTATTTTCTTCTCAAAATGTAACATTTTTATGATTTTGACTCTTTTTTCAATTTCTTTGGATTTTTAGTAAATTTAAGTGAAAATCAAAAGGGACTCGGTCAAAATGGGGTGTTCACACCATTCCCACCGCCATTGCCACCCCCGTGCTTCGACCAGCCACCGTCGCACCAACTATTGCTCTATCGAAACCACCATCGTTAGCCTTACCCTAAAAGTTGTTCCACGCCCTTTCATCGCCAAACTGCTGAACTTCGCCATCTTGGAATCATTGGCTCTCTATCTCCTTGAGAGCGAGGCTTCCTTCTCCACCTCCACCATTCATCTCACATCTTCCTTCTTTGACCATAACATTATCCCTTTTTTTTCCCAAAATCAATTTCATTCGCATTCGCATCTCCATTTCCACCTTTCACTCTCCGAATCCTCACACCCAGAGGTTTCCAACCGTATCTTGTAGTTCTGAGTTTTTGGTTTTGCAACCTCCATTATAATAGTTTCTATTTCTTTTTACTTGGTTGTAAAATTTGATTTTCTATTTTATTTAGGATTTTCATTAATTCTTCAATTCTGAATAACCCAAAGATTCGAATCGTATCACATAGTTGCGGGTTTTCGTTTTGCCACTTGTCAATCAAAAAGATTTTGTTTTTGGTTGTAGGTCTAAGGTTCTTGTTCTTGCTTTGCTTTTGATAGAGAATGGGTGTGGCTTCAAAATCTGGTTCCGCTGAGTGTTTGAGCAAAGTGATGACGTCGTCGATGTCGAGTTTTCGCTTCCATCCCATGGATTATTGTAAAAATAATTAGAGTATATCTTCTACCCGTCGAACATTAATCCAATCGAATCTGTCCAAAATGGAGGGAACCAGTAAAACAAAATCTTAATAAATTTACACACTTTACCCATTGATTCTTGATTGCTCATTAATCAAAATTCACCATTTCCATCATTCACCATTGTTGGTTCCTTTTTGCAGAACTCAAGATAAAAGGCAAAAACCAACAACTATTGGGAGCATCGAAAAGACCCCATTGTTAACATTGAACACACAATGCACTCTATCACCAACCCATGATAAAAATCCAATTTTAATTTCTATGTGATTGCTAGAATTCCATTTTTGTTTCTGATCTGGCTTTGTTATGATTGATTTGGGATTGTGGTTATTGTGAAAGACCATGAAGCCTTCATCATCGGATCACTGGAGGAGTTACTTTCGTTCTACCAACTCTGATATATTTGAAATAATTGACCATGCGATTTGAAGGAACCTGTTTGAAACACAATAAGGGGGGTTGAATTATGTTTCTTAAGTTTTTTGAAAATTTTTCGCAAGCAGTTACCTTTTCGTAATATGTTAGATGCAAAAAGGATACATGAAACAGAGAGCATGTAAGCTTGAAGCTTGGACGCACGCTAAAAAACATTGTCGTAAGAATGGACATTAAGAAAACAATTTCGATCTCGAATGTTAGTTATAGATAAATTAAAGACAGGAGTAAGGGAGAGGAGATAACATAAGATATTTATCCTGATTCACTTTTAACCCAAGAGCTACGTCTAGCCCCTCTGTATGAGAGCTTTATCCACTATAACAAAACCCTTGTTACAACAAGTATTCTACACCTCCTAATCAAGCACAAGTATTCAACACCTCTTCAGACAAAACCAAGTATTCTTTTCAGACAAGCCTCTTCAAGCTCAACTACGAAGTTTGAAAAGAGTTTAAGATAAAGTCTAACTCACTATGTGTGAGAACATCAAACTTAAGAACAAACTTAGAAAGAACAACTCTACGCAGAGAGTGATATGAAAAATAAGATCTGAGATAGCGTGAGAGCTTTTTGGTTTTGTTTGCTTTCTTGATTGTTGGTAAGCTTGTATGAGAATATGTTCAAGTTCGGTAACTTTGCTTCCTCAAGGTTGAGGGTATTTATAGCCTTCAAGTCTTAAGCAATCTTTGATTTCTTCAACGATTGGCAAAAGAGCCGTTCTGATTGAGCATTAAATGCAAAAACCCGTTGAGTCTGATAACTTGTGGAGAGCTCCTAAAAAGCAGAATAGACTATCAGATAGACAGCTAAAATTAGTATTAACAGCTTTTCTTTGTACCCGAAAGTTGCCTTTTGTCTTTCCTTGTTTGAGATAGTCAACTTCAACTTTGACAGGGACAGACTGGCTTTAGCGTTCGAGTGTACTAAGAAGCAGAGAACGTTTGTCTAAAGGATATTCCCCTTTTTATTTTCAATGAAAGATAATAATTTGAACTTTATTACCCTTTTACATTTTTACGCTAAGAACAACTTTCAGTAAAGTAAAAAACATTGGATCTTAAATTAAAGAGCGTGTACTTTTACTTTGATGAGTCTTTGGACTTAGATAAGATACTAAGAAGATTCTTAGTCCAAGATGGACTTCGTCCATTTATCGTCTATAGAAAAACGATGAACTGTGCAATAAGGCTCACGGTCTGTTAAGTCTTTGGACTATTAAATCATACACACTTAAGATAAACTTGTTAGACTATTACAGATTTTTGTTCACCCAATTTAATTCTTTGTTAACATCAAAATTTTAAGGAGTTATGGACCATAACCACTTTGGTTCCAACACGATCATGGTGACCGCTTCTGATTGTCCCAAAGAGTTCAGGTAGAGAAGGGATGGGATTGCAGAAAGGTTGTGGGGTGGGATTGGGTCTATCTATTCTTCGATTGTAGAAGGGTGTTATTTTGGTAGAGAGGCAAAGTTGTCACATTAATTTTTGTGTGGTGAGTAATCATTACCCGATTTGAATCCAAACTATTCAATTATTTTATTAATATATCTAATGATTAAAAACATTCTCCATCGGTGCACCACTTTCTTACATATGCACCTTAGAAGCCACCATATAGTTAAATATTGTTAAACTTTTATGTAAAACTTTTGTCTGGAAAATTGTTTCACACTTTTACTTCTAAACTAGTTAAACAAGTTATAGACCCGCATAACCTATTACATAGTTTCATTTAAACAAAAAAAAAGTTTATCTTGATTTTAAAGCTTAAAAAATTGTAAGAAATTGAAAAGGTGTGAATTTACTCTATGGCAGTTTGGTGCAACTATAAATAAAAGGTAAGATAATTACAAAGAGGATACGTGTAATTAAGAATTTAATGAATGGAGATAGACTACAATGATGAAGCTAGAAAGAAGATAAAATGTGAAATGATGAAAAAATTAGAGGAATTTCAAAATAACCATTAGTGGGTGCTTTTGATGATTTAAGTGCGAGTTCCAAGACTGATATTGTTTTGAAATGGATAAAGTGAGAAGTTTTAAGTGAAAGGAGAAATTTTTTTAATGCTTTTAATGCTTTTGGTTAATTAAATATGTGATATTTGACTCATTGTTGTTATTCTACTTTAAGTCTATTCATTTCAGATGATTTTCTCTATATTTTGGGTTATTCTCTTTCTAACAAGTGATGTCAAAGTTGTTGCTTCGTTTTACGCAGGAATATCTTGATCACGGCCATTGGTGTCTCAGTTTGATGTCATCATTATTAAAGAAAGAAAGCCTGACTTTGGGACAAGATTGTTGATCGTTAATCCATTTAAAGGCGAGTGTCTTTTGTGTGTGATGTCATTGTATATGGACACACACCGAGGGAGCGATTATTGAAAATACAAGTTTGAGTTTCAAGCCCCTTATTGCTTAGGATTGAACAAAGTGAAGATTTTATAAGTGATGGGATTCATAAATCTAACACTTTAAGATTTTGGGTTGAGATGTGATGTTTGACCCATTATTATTGTTACTCAAGTCCATTTGTATCAAATCTCATTTCTCTTGGTTTGATGCTTCCATTTTTTAGGATTAAACATAGCGAGGACTTTATAAGTTGTTAGACCTATGAACTTAACACCTTAAGATTTTTAGTTAGGCTATGATACTCGACTCATTGTTATTATTCTTCTTTATGTATCTATTGGTTTCAAGTTTCCAGAATATTTTGATCTTTTTTGTTATTAAGAAGTAGTATAAGAGGTTTAGGTTTGGTTTGTGTGAGTATCTTTGTCATAGTTGTTAGTTTTCTCAAAGTTTCTCATTCTATTAAAGATAAATAGAGACAATTTCGAGGCAAAAACTATTGATTGTTATTATGCTCGAGAGTAAGTGTTCTTTGTGTGGTATCCATGTATGTGGAATCGCACTTGAGGGGAGATTGTAGGATGTGATGCTTGACCTATTGTTATTATTCCTATTTATATATCCATTGGTTTCAAATCTCCTCAATAATTCAATCTCTTTTCTTTTTAAGTAGTACAAGAGGTTTAAGTAAGGTTTATGTGAGTATCTTTGTATAGTTGTTAGTTTTCTCATAGTTGCTCATTTTATTAAAGAAATAAAGACGGTTTTGAGGGAAAAACTAGAGCTGTCAAAATGGGTTCTGCCACGTGAGCCAACCGGCTCATTGGTGGGTTGGGATGGAAAAAAAGTAGGCTCACTTTTATCCCAGATTGTTTTGGCCCGACTCACTTAACTCGCGAGTTAAATGGGTTCGATCCCGGTTGACCCTAGAGGCCAAATCTCCATCCAGTGAGTAGTCACAAAGTTCTTCATCTAAAGGCCAAATCTCCATCCCAGTTCTCCGTCGAATGGCAATGAACTTGCTTAAGAAGTTGAAGAATCAGTGAAAGCTTCATACCGTTTTCCTCAGGGAGGCGTATAAGAAAGGCGAGCTAATCGAGCCCAATGACTTGTATTTGGCATGAAGGAGATTGGATGAGTTGGTCTTGATAAGCCCGCAGAAGCTAAGGTTGATAGGGAATTGGTTGGGTACAAGAGAAGCATGTTGGATGATGAAATGGGGTAAATAAGAAGAGAATGTGTGGAGGATGTTTATGAGGACTTTAAGGGTGGGTAGAACTGTCAAAACGGGTCAACCCGGCCCACCCGGGTTGGTCCACCATGGGTTGGGAAAAAAACGGGTCAACCCAGCCCGGCTCACATTTTGGTGAGCTAGGAAATAAGCAACCCGGCCCGGCCCACCACGGGTTGGTGGGTTATGCGGGTTGGCTCATCTATAATTGAAAAAAAACTAAAAAAATTCGAACTCCTTAACTTAAACATACATGCTGCTTAATAGGACAAGGGTTTTCACGAAAAGGAAAGGAAACTGCACAAAAAAACTGACTTGGGTCTTTTTTTCAAATGTCTCAACCCGCGGGCCAAACCGGCTCACCACGGGTTGAACCCACCCAACCCACGGGTTCGGTGGGCCGAGTCAAAATGACCCGGGATTTAAATGAGCCAGATTTTTTGCAACCCAACCTATCGGTGAGCCGGGTTGGCTCACGGGTTCTAACCCATTTTGACAGCTCTAAGGGTGGGGATGATATGAGGCAGGATAAGGATGCAGATAATGATTTGATTTCAGATATAGATTTTGATATTGATGCTGACATTAGAGTTGAGGATGATGATACTGACGATAGTGTATCAATGCAAAAGGTGTCTTACCTAATATTCAGGGAATCTTTTGATCCAGGTTATAAAAATATGAAATTTTTTAACTTTAAGTGAGTCAACCCGTTTAACTCACCAACTGAGTCGAACTGAGTTGGTTATTTCTTGGCTCACCAAAAAAATGAGTCAGGTTGGATTGTTTCACTTTTTATTCAATCTGTGATAGACCAACTCAATTGAGTTGGGTTGGCCCAATTTTTATAGTTCTAGCAAAAACTATTTGACTATTGCTTTGCTTGAGAGTAAGCGTTTTGTGGTATAATGTGTGTGGGATCGCACTTGAGGGGAGATTATTGAAAATTCAAATGTTAGTTTCAAGTTACACATTGTTTAGAAGTAGACAAAGCAAAGACCAAATATAAACTTAATATACTAAGGTTTTGACGTGCTATGAGTTGAATATAAACTAAAAACAAAGATAGTTTGATGTGTTTAGTTCCCTAACTTGCACTTAAAAAATCAGATATTACAAACAAATTAGTTATGCACTGCCAATTAAATTCAACCCTTTTGTCTCTATTTGTTAAAAAGTTCAGTTAAATTTAAAAATTATAGAACAGAACACCGAATTTTTTTTATAAATGTGTATTGAATTTCTTCGAATTTTCTCTTTTTTAGCCATGTTTTGCAACAAAATTGTCAATTGAGGTTATTGTTAGAGATATTGTTATCAGCACTCCTGATTATCTATTCATATTTTTTTATTAATCACCCATATTTTTTATAAAGTTAAAATTTGGATTAATTAGTAAAAAAATGTAAATAAATAATCAGAAATGTATGACGTTTATGCAGCCCAATTAAATTCATTTTACAAACCTAAGATCACAGCAATTATAGCCCATTTGTCTTAGGCCCAGAAAATTTCTGATTAAACGTAAAATTAAAATCAAAATTGTGGCCCATGCAGGTCTCGAACCTGCGACCTTCGCGTTATTAGCACGACGCTCTAACCAACTGAGCTAATAGGCCAGTTGTCTATTCATGTTTCATAAAACTACAAGTCTCATCTTTTAACGATTATTAATTAAGCTCAGGTTGCAGAACGGAGGAAGGAGAAGAAAGAGAAATGGATAATATTACAGCAAGTGAAGTAGCAGGTTTAGGAGTGGGCACTCTGCTCCTTTGTGCCACCATTGCTGCCCCCAAAATCGATGCTTTATTCTCTTCTTCTCAGCGCAGGTCAATCTCTCTCTCTCTCTGTTCTCTTACTCTTTTTTTCTTTTTTGTTATCCTAATTTTTAAGTCTTGTGACCAAAATAACCCATTAGATTTTGTGAGATAGTATGTGTTTTGGTGAGGAATGCTAGCAACACACTCTCTAACATTCTCTTTCCAACACACTTTTTCTTATTTGTTAAAATTCATGTGAGGCCCACTTGAATTTTATAGGACTCGCTTGAATTTTAACCAATAGGAGATAGTGTGTAGGAAGGAGAGTGTCAAAAGAGTTTCTCGCTGGCATTGTCTCTTTTGCATTATTTTCACTAACCCATGTTTTAACTTGTCTTAAGTGCTACCCAAATGCTATAAAAGGTGTTTATTTTGGCTGTGCTCCATTACAATTCATGTTAATATCTTTCATTCCAAGACTCCAATTCATGTTAATTTTCATACGTCCTTAATGTTAAGTTTTTTAGAGTGTTAACTAATTGCAAATCATGGTATGAGGGATAAGTTAGTTTTGACAAGAGTTAAATATTTTCAATTTTCAATGACATGACATTTTATGATTGCTTGATAGTGGAAAAAATGTTTATACTGATAGTGCATACCAATAATTATAATTCTTTTTTAAACAATAATTACTCTTTGTCACCGAATTTTGATAACCATGAACAATGTTCTGCACTTAGTTCTAACCTTGTTTTTCAACTGTTATTTCTGTTTAATCTTTGGTCTATGTTGCATAAGCTAATAAAGGGTGCATATTCAAACTTGTTGCATATTGCTTTGTGCTTTATAACAGCTTAGCAGTTTGGAGTACCCTGACAATTTTTTCATATAGGGGAGCATTTGAATCATGTATAATTGCCAAAATGTGTTAATCAAGTCCTGCAATAGTTTGTACCGAGATAAGTTAACACATATTTCTCAATCTTTCCTCATTTAAAATCAATATTTCAGGCCAATCTCAGAATAGATTAGCTGCATTCATGAATGAGACTGTTGTAAACATCACTGATTACACCCGGAGGTTCTTTAGTCTGGGGACAATTTTTTTTCATCCAAAAAAAAAAAAGAATAATTCATCTTGTGCCTTAGTCAGAACTATCAATTTATTTCTAGCAATTCTTCTTAGTACAACTTAATGAAACTTCAAAGTTTCTCTCTCCATACCATCTCAAAAGCAAAGATGCAAAATTGCAGATTTCTTCTTTCAATGAATCAATATTATAAAACACTGAATAGGCACAAGACAAACACATTAGCCGTCTTACAACAGAACACACTACTGCTTAACAAAAAGGTCGGAAGCTGTATTAAGCCTTATCCTTTCTGTTAAACCTTTGTCCTTGGATCCAAATATTATAGGCTTGCGGCAAAGTAAGATTTTCCCATTGTTAGGAACCAGAGTTAGATACACCCTAAGTGTCTTGAACACTTTATGGATGTGATTGGAAGGTACTCGAATATGTTAAGAACGATAGATAAGAAAATTGTAATGTTAATAGTACTTTCACAGCAGGACCCACCAATCAGAATTCACTGTAGGACCCACTGACATTATTTGCACTAGCAAATATGGATCAAGAACAACATACCAAATTTAATGTGAAAAGCCCCCTAGTACATCGAGAGAAAAAACCACGAGAGAATCTTCGAAAATGTTCCATTATATCTTGGATAATTACAATACCCTGTCTAAACTTTTTTTACAATAGGAACAAGATATAGTGTATTCTAGTAAGACCGTTTCCCATTACAATTGTTGTACTATAAAAACTAGAGAGTATACCCAAAATCCCTACTGTATTCTCACACACTGCACTCTGGGAATTTCCTCACAATCTTTCTATTTTTCTTCTCACTACAAAAAGTTCATGTTGCTATTGCTTGTTTGTTTCCAGATGGAGGAATTGATCTCTTTATATAGAGACCTCTCCCTGCATTTTTGCTTACCACCTTCCATCCACCAACTACTTGCACTAAAATAGATTTGTGCATGAAACGAAAGTCTTCCTATAATTGCTGACAAATGGATATCCATGGGCTTGGTCTATATTTGCAGAGGTTGAAGACTCTTGCAGCATCCAGGCCAAGGTGGAGAATTGTTCAGTGGTGGCTTGCATTTGTCAACAATCGTGGAAGACTTTAATTTCATGCACAAACACATTTTGGTACTAGTGGTTGGTGGTTGGCTGGTGGTAAGCAAAAATGCATTAAAAGCAATGCATGAAGGGGTCTCTTTTTGAAGTATGGGTGTTTGCACATTAGATGGGATCGGTTTTGAGGGAAAAAGCCAATTAATGATAGGGTTCTGATACAGCAACTCTGCCCAGCATGTTCAACATTATAGTTTCCGCTTTTTAATTTGAGTCTTTCTCTTCCCTCAAGTTATCATTATGGTTAGACTGCTTCACTATCTGATTCTAGGTCATGGTATTGGACCTTTCACAGACCCCTGAATTGTAATGCACTAATGATCAAGTAAATTCTGGTGACTAGATTTTTAATAGTGGTCACAAAGTGGTTGTAGCTGAGGAATAAGAATTTATGATATCAAGATAAATATAACAGGTTAGATTCTGTAGAACTAAGTTCAAGAATAAAATTGCAAACAAGCTCTGTAATGAGACATTGTTTTATTTTTATTTGGTTAAAATACCATTTTGGTCCCTTAACTTTTAATAGTTTCAATTTACTCCCTTAACTTTTCTCTGTTAACACAAGTTAGTCCTTTGCATCAATGACATAAGCAAATGAGTTTCAAATTGGTCCTTTAAATTGTTAACAAGTTTCAAATTGGTCCCTTAACTTTTAAGTGAGTTTCAAATTGATTCCTTAACTTTTAAAAGAGTTTAAGTTGGTCTTTTAAATTGTTAATATATGTGATACTTCCGTCACTTTTGCTTATATCATTGACAAAGAGGACTAACTTGTGTTAACAGAGACAAGTTAAGGGACCAAATTGAAACTTTTAAAAGTTAAGAGACTAAATTGAGACTAAAAATAAATTAAGGGACCAAAAAGGTATTTTACCCTTTTTATTTTTAATCTACTTTTGAGTTTTGATATATATGCTGCCACCCTTTCCTTGCAGATCATTGGGGATGTGCAAGCGATGTGGCAATCTAAAGAGATTGGCTTGCTCTAGATGCAAAGGAACCGGCTCAGTTAAAGAAGGGGGAATACTTGGTATTAACCTTGTAGATGATTTGTATGAAACACTTGGTAATCGTGAATCCAAGGTGAAGCAGATAGCATGTGTAAAATGTCAAGCCAAAGGTTACTTTTCATGCCCTGACTGTTCTAAACTATAATATGTGTGGTGGTTTTATATTCCCTTCCTAGTTCCTACCAAGTATTCCCGGCCTGTAACATTGTGACTATAAACCCTCGTAGATATGTAACAGCGGTTTATCTTCTGATCTTGGGGTGTTCTTAGAAACTTAAAAGGCAACATGGTAGACTGAGAAATTATCTTTTTCAGCATGTGGTGAATGAAGCACAATCATGATTACCCCCCACCATTGGTTGGTAATTAACTCGCCTAGGAAATCTAAGAGGTTTAGTGAATGCGGATTGGGCTAACACTAATGAACATGTAAAGGCTCACCCAAATATATATCCTTAAATTTTTTTGCAAATTATTTATATACTTTAGTCGTTTGACCCCTTCAAATAAATAAAATTAGTATTTGGCCTCCCATACATGAAATAACAAGCAACCATTTTCTGCTTCAAGCAACTTACCATTTTTGCCTTCTCATTGATGCCCATGCCAATACTGGTAAAAGTTGCTTTGACGTTTGCTTTGAGAAAATTATAGACTTGTCACCGCCATCGCAACTGAACGCACTTTTGCCCGCTGCAAATGATAAATCAAACTTGCCGTTAGAAGCCATTATTGGTTCAGTTGCTTGTTGTTTTAAAAGAGTATATGCTTGTTCCTTCGATGTCTCGCTGCCTTTTGGTTATTCCGAGTTGTCCTTTAAATTTCAGGATCAAACAACAAAGAATTTTGATCAAAAGTACCTCATATAAACAACTGAAAGACAATAATAGAATGAAACAAGAATGCAGAATTTAATCTAAATTAAAATTTAAAATGCTGAAAAAAATTAAAATAAAATAAAATAAAAGACTCCAAACGAGATTTCACTAAGGGCACTAATATTAACAAATTACAATTCCCGACAACGGCGCTAGAAACTTGATTAGTACTTTGGCAGGTATACCAAATCGTTACCATAGTACAAAAAGGTTATCGTCCTCAGGGATTGTATTGTTAACTACTAGCTCGCTAATTTAATTTGGTTTTAGCAATTGAAAATTCAAGTGATTCATACGTAACTCTAACTTTCAAAATTAAACAAAGCAAAAATTATTTTTGTATTTTTCAGGTGGCCAAATTCAAACAAGCAAATCTGGTTTTTAAATAATCAAAGACAAATTGTTAGAGGATTGATTTCACTGCCCTTCCTAGTTGTTTCTTACACTGGATTTTAATGTAACGGGTTCATCTAAATTTAAGACAAATTCGCTTTATGCCTTGTTGCAAGTACAAATATAATCAGAATACTGCTTGTTTGCCAGGTATGTTTTGCCTATTGGTTGTTTTCTCATAAACTTCATTATTGTCCTTAATGGATAAGTTTTTAACCCTATTCTTTCCATATTAGTTCTGGCATACCACGAGGTCCGTGTTATTACTTTCTAGGGAAGATGCATTTCTTCTGTCATTGGACCATTATAACAAATAGAGAAATGATAGTCTTAAAGGAATAATGCTGTATGGATTACACTTTAAAGTACTAATAAAAAGAGTTAATAGAAAATTAGAAATCATATTGATTGCATATTTGCATGTGAATTTGTACAGAAAAAAATTTTGGTATGGCAGGAGAAAGATTAAGGGATAAGTTTCATAGTGCATAGATGAGTGAGTTTTTTGGTCTTTGACTAAGGCATCCCCATTGGTGTGAGGCTAAATTTCAGGTCTGGGTGATAATTAAATTCTAAAATTTAAGGGTTTGTTTGGTTTGATCATTTCATGTTTTCATTTTCAACGAAAATAGAAATTGGGTTTGGAAATGAGTTTGGCTGATTTGAACGAAAACATTTTCACGGAAAACATTTTTTGAATTGGACCTAAATCTGGAAGCAAAAAAAATTGTTTTCAATGTTGATCAAAACAAACATGTTTTCAAAATTTGAAAATGAAACAATTTTATAAAAATAGAAATAAGAAATGGAAATAGGACATAAAAATACAAATCAAACATACCCCTCTGACATCGTAGGTAAACTTAGAAAAGAAGGGTTTTATGACCATTAAAGTAAACTTAGAAAGGCTTACACTAGACTCTAATGGAAGTTCAATATAGACTAAAATGGTTTATCAGGAGGGTAAGAATGCTATTTGTGGAAGCCCACTTTGATCAAATAAACATTATATTTTCTTGCCTTAAAGGCTAAAACAGATTCATGATATATCTGATCATCCAGTCAGTCAGAAAATGACAATGTATTACGTTATTGTCATTATTACGTTTTTCTGATAATGTTGAACCAAGTAACAGACATGCATTGATGCAAAGGAATGGCTTTGTGCAAAGTGGAAATCACTGATCTGGGGATATTATTAGGCACTTAAAAGGCAACATGGTAGAGTGAGAAATTCTTTTTTCCAGCAGGTTGTGAATGAGGGACAATCATGATTACCCCCCCCCCCCCCCCAATTCTTATAACTAGCTGGTAATTAACTCTCGCACAATTCATTATTTTTAGAGTAAAGCCCAATTTGGTATCTAAAAAAACACAGGAACATTTTTGGTCTCTGAAAAAAATAAATTAACTATTTAATCCCTTAAATTAACAAACGCGAGTCACATTAGTCCCTCCGTCTAGTTCCAATGTTCGTTTACTTGCCTATGTGTCTCGTTAGCCATCTCGCATGGTCCGTCAGTGATCCTGCGTGGCCTATAATGAATTTTCACTGTGAAAAATAAATAAAAAGTAGAAAACGTACACAATTTTAAAATCCAAATACTTGAGAATTGTGTACCTTTTCTACTTTTCTACAATTTTTTTATCCATATACTTAGTTTCGCATTTGTAAATTTAAGGGAGTAAGTGGTTAATTTATTTTTTAGATACCAAAAGTGTCCCCCATGTTTATTTTTAGGGTCCAAATTGGACATTTAGTCTTATTGTTAACTTGCCATCTTTCCAAATACAACATAGGTTTCTCTAACGTAGTGTTTGGTTGGAGGGAAATGGA
The DNA here is from genome assembly GCA_039655645.1 of Ammopiptanthus mongolicus. NCBI lineage: Eukaryota > Viridiplantae > Streptophyta > Magnoliopsida > Fabales > Fabaceae > Ammopiptanthus > Ammopiptanthus mongolicus. Next base: position 85,488,361 of record CM077347.1, read on the forward strand.
GGGGAAGGGAGGGATTTTTTTAAACATTTGTTGTTTGGTTCATTTTTTTAGGAGAGGATGGGAGGGGAATGGAGGGGAGCAAAATCCCTCCTCACCCAATTTTGGCTCCCCTCCAAAAGTGGGGGGATTTGGAGGGGAAAGGATGAGATTTAAAATATTTTGAATGGAATAACTAAAATATCTCTACTTATGTATTTTAAAATCTAAAATTATAAGGGCATAAAAGTAAGTTAGTTTTAAAATCTCTCCCCTCCCCTTGTGAGCCAAACAAAAATAGTATTACTTTCCCTCCCCTCCATTAAAATCCCTTCCCTCCCTTCCTCTCAACCAAACACAATAGCTGCTTAAAATCTCTCCCCTCCATTAAATCCCCTTCCCTCATTTGAACCAAACACACGCTAAAGGTTTAGTGAATGCAGATGCAGATGTAATTCGTGTGGGATAACAATAATGAACATGTAAAGGCTCACCCAAATATATATTCTTAAAATTTTTGCAAATTATTTATATAATTTAATCGTTTGTCCCCTTCAAACAAATAAAATTAGTATTTGACCTCCTATACGTGAAATAACCAGCAACCATTTTCTACTTCAAGCAACTTACCATTTTTGCGTTCTCATTGACGCCGACGTCAACGTTTATAAAAGTTGCTTTCATGTTTGCTTTGAAAAAATTACAGACTTGTCACTGCCAACACAACTAAATGCACGTTTGTCCACTGCAAATGTTAAATCAAACTTGCCGTTAGACGCCATTATTGGTTCAGTTGCATGTTGTTTTAAAAGAGCATGTGCTTGTTCCTTCGTTGTCTCGCTGCCTTTCGATTACTTCGAGATGTCCTTTAAATTTCAGTATCAAACAAGAAAGAATTCTGATCAAAAGTACCTCACATAAGCAACTGAAAGACAATATTAGAATAAAACAAGAATGCAAAATTTAATCTAAATTAAAATTTAAACTGTAGAAAAAAATTAAAATAAAAGACTCAAAACGAGATTTCTGCACTAATATTAACAAATTACAATCCCCGACAACAACGTCTGAAACTAGATGAGCACTTTGGCAAGTATACCAAATCACTACCGTAGTATAAAAAGATTATCGTCCTCAGAAATTGTATTGTTAACTACCAGCTCACTAATTTAATTTCGTTTGAGCAACCGGAAATTCAAGTGATTCGTACGTAACTAACTTTCAAAATTAATTACAAAGCAAAAATTATTTTTGTATTTTTCAGGTGGCCAAATTCAAACAAGCAAAACTGGTTTTTAAACAATCAAAGACAAATAGTTAGAGGATCGATTTCACTGCCCTTCCTACTTGTTCCTTAGAGGATCGATTTCATTGCCCTTCCTACTTGTTCCTTACACTGGATTTTAATCTGACAGGTTCATCTAAATTTAAGAAGCTGAGTTTTAATATTTATCCTCTAATTCCTCATGCTGGCAAATCTTCTTATAAAAAAAGTAATAATTCAATTCCTTGAATATTAATAATTTAATAAGAGCATGAAGAACCCAACAACTCAATAACGTTAATTCGATAGTGTTTTTATTCCTAAGAAAGCACGCACAAATAGTCCGTTCTCAACAGCAATTATAAATTCCAACTTTCCAATTGCAAATTGATACTATAAATAAACAAGATAAACCAAAAAATTCAGATTAAAACTCAATCTCAGAGTAAGTCATACAAGCAGTTCCATCCACCTCTAACAAAGGAAAATTAAGCCGACACAGTATTAAAGGAAAAACCAATTAAAAGACATGAAAACAAGGACCCCAGCTTGAGCATACGCTTCCTAGCTTCAACCTCAGCTCTCTGTACGCTCTCCTGGCTTCAACCTCTCCAATGAACCGTGTATCAAAACAGAACACAACGTGCATATTTTATTATTATTATTATTATTTTTAGAATCCGTACGACCACGCTCAAGCGTGACCTTGACCAGCGCTTCATCGTTGGGACCCTTAAACGTTGGAGGAGCGCCAACGCTTAAGCGTTCCCCTCTGCAAGAAAGAACAGCTAAAACTCTTTAAACTCCTCATTTTTTCTAAAATAACAAAATAAAATAAACTATTCCTATAAAGTTACTAAATAAAATAACAAAATAGACTACAAAATAAACACTAACTTAATCTAAAATTAACTACAAATTGATATTCATCAGACATTCATTACACAAGACATGACTACAACCCAAATCAAAAATCTCTGCTTCCAATTCAACTCATCCACCTTCCTCAACAACTTCATGATAATCTTCTTATCTCTTTCATTAATTTTCCCGTCATGCCACTCAACGAAGTTGCAGACCCGTTTGTTGCCCTAGAAGAAAACTAGTTAGGGCAACAAACAATTTGAAAGCAACAACACCATTTAATAGGACTCACCTGAAATCAACCACAACCATAAAAACGATGGCTTGGGTTGTCGTTTTTCTAAGAGGTCTTCAATGGAACTTCAATTCCACAATAGCACCTACGTCTATATCTTGATTTCGAACTCAAGGTTGACGAAGCAGCAAAGAATTCATTTCCTCCACTCATTGACGTGCTTTTCGGAAGTTGAGCCACGATGAGGAAGGTGCATCTTGGTGGTGAAGAAGAAGAAACCGTTGAGCCAAAATGAGAAGTCTCGACAAAGAAGATGAGGAATAAGGATATTTAAGTTTTATTTTTATTTTTTAAATTATTTCATGATTTTTTAAATTATTTAATTATTTATTTATTTATTATATTATTTAATTATCTCCTGACAGGTGGACCCATGTCGCTTCGACATGTGGACGCCAGAGTGGTAAGAATGTTGCTCCCGCTAGATTTTTGATGGACAACCAAAGGAAGGATGCTTTTTACAACGTTGAAATTATGTGAGGGCTGAATTCGCCAGAAAAAAAGTGCAGGGATTAATTTCGCCAAAGTGAAAAAATTTGCTAAAACTAAATAAAAAAATTAAAATTTAAACTAAAAATTCTGTATTAATTTCGCACCACATCAATCATGGATTCTTTGCTGAACATTGAACGAGATGTTTGGGGAACACAAATTGCCTAGGGGTTCAAGTCCTCATAAGTATGAATGGAAGAGGAGTCAAAATTGTCAAAAGATACAAACAACTCTTCCTCCCAGTGCCATTAATCGACAACACCATATTACTTGTAGTAAACAAGGATCAACTACTGGTCCATATTATAAGAAACATAGGAGTAAATCACACAGACCAAGGAACGGCTTTGAAATGATATACTTTCAATTAATACTCCTAAATATTTAACTTATTTTCCAAATTACCCCTTTCATAAATGATGGGTTATAAATAATGACATTAATACAAATTCCACTAACTTAACTCACCAACCACTCAAGCCAATAGCAATAAACAAAGTCTACACAGAACATTTAATATTGGTACGTCATAAATATGAATCGTATTATAAATAAGGATATAATTGGAAATGAACATTTAATATATCTGAAAATTGATGAATGTTTATTATATTTTGGACCAAAAAATTAGATCCTTTTGTTTCTTATAATATGGACCGGAGGGAGTATAAGTTAAGAGTTCTAATGATATCTTAGTTAAACATTAGCAAATTAAGATGAGTATAATTTGAGATAAGATATAGGGTAACTGAAGTTTCACCACTGCAAAAAAATCTTATTTTCACGTTGGATGTGATTTTAATTAGATAAAATTGGTTGATTGATCATGTGCGTTTTTTTATTTTTCATTTTGGTCTTGTTTGTTTTGTTTTTTTCTTTCATTTTAGTCATATACGTTATGTTCTGTCTCCAATGTTAGTCATAAAACTGGCGCCGTCAAGAAGGAATTGACGAAAAAGACTAATATGGAAGACGAAACATAACGTAATAAAACCTTTATTTTTTCAATTTGGTCGTAAATGTTATCTTCCGTCATCTATGTTAGTCCTAAAACTGATGTCGTCAAGAAGGAATTGACCAAAATACTAACATTGAAGATAGAACATGGGGGTATCTTAAAGCTATGATGATCAAGATGGGTTTTCCTCAGAAATGGGTGAATTGGATTATGCTGTGTGTCAGCTTGGTTAATTATTATGTTCTTGTTAATAGAGAGCAGATTGGTCCTATTATTCCTGGAAGAGGCCTCCGATAAGGGGATCCCCTTTCCCCATATCTTTTTATTATTTGTGTAGAAGGCCTATCTGCTCTTATTAAACGAGCTAAAAGTAGAGGTGATTTACATGGGGTGAAAATTTGTAGAGGTGCTCCTATTATTTCTCACCTCCTTTTTGCAGATGATAGCTTTCTTTTTTTCAGAGCTAACTTAACTGAAGCTATGGTAATGAAGCGCATCCTATCCGACTATGAACGAGCTTCTGGTCAAGCTATTAATCTGCAAAAATCTGAAGTGTTCTTTAGCAGGAGTGTTGATATGGCCTTGAAGGACCAATTAATGTCTTGCCTTGGAGTGACGAATTTTCTTGGTAGTGGTAAATATTTAGGCTTTCCATATATGATTGGGAGGAGTAGGAAAGGGACTTTTTCCTATTTGAAAGATCGTATGTGGAGCAGAATAAATTCTTGGAGTGGTAAATTTCTCTCAAGGGGTGGAAAAGAGGTTATTATTGAATCTGTTTTGCAGGCCATACCTTCTTATTGTAAGAGTATCTACTTGATTCCCCCGTCTCTTAGTGAGGAGCTCCAAAGAATGATGAACTCTTTTTGGTGGGGATCGGATGGAAGTGGTCAAAAAGGTATTAATATTGGTTGTCATGGGATAAATTAGTGGTTCCAAAGAAGTTTGGTGGTATGGGCTTTCGCTTTCTTGAGGGATTTAATTTGGCCATGCTAGGAAAACAAGGTTGGAAGATTTTTTCTAATCCTGATGCTATTATTTCTAAGATTTTGAAAGCTAAATATTTCCCAAGAGGGGATTTCTTGGGTGCAGTTGTTGGCCATAACCCAAGTTATTCTTGGTGTAGTATCTGGAGTTCTCGGGTATTGGTTAAAGAAGGTTACCGATGGTGTATTGGGGAAGGCTCAAACATTAATTTTTTGAAGGACCCTTGGCTACGCTCTCATGATAAACCCAGTATTATTGGATCCCACGATAATGTGTCTATGGACTTGCGGGTAAAGGATTTTTTCATGCAGGGACAGAAATCTTGGGACCATGTGGTTGTGTGTGGCATGCTGAGTGAGCCACTAGCATCACAAGTTCTTGGGAATTTTCTTTCCCCATCTGTTATAAAGGATCGAATTATTTGGCATATGACTTCCAATGGGGAGTACACTGTCAAATCTGCTTATAGGCTTGTTCTTGATAATTTGGTGAATATTAATGATTACATGGTGCGGGAAAATTTCAATGCTCTCTGGAGATTGGAGATTCCCCATAAAATAAAAAATTTTCTGTGGCAGGTAGGGCGTGATTGCCTCCCTCATAGAATGGGTCTTAATCACAGAGGTGTTCCTTGCCAAACTCATTGCTCTTTTTGCTTGACTGAGGTTGAAAATTGTAGGCAATTATTCCTAACGTGTCCTGAACGTGTTATGTGTTGGAAGTCTTATAATCTGTGGGGCATTATTGAGGAAGAGATGGAAAGGGCAGAGAGCTTTGTGGAGCTATTTTTTAAGATTTTGAACAAGCTTAGTAAGGAGAAAGGAACCTTGTATGCCATGGTGCTTTGGAGTCTTTGGAGAAGGAGAAACTTGAAAGTGTGGGAGGGTATTGTTGAAGATCATACTCAAGTTATACTCAGAGCTGGGCATATGCTTCAAGATTGGTTACGTGCCCATCATCCAGGTCCGTTAATGACTACTCATGCAGTTATGCAGGGTAACTTGAGGGGCGCTGCATGGTGTCCTCCTGCTCATGGTTTCTTTAAATGTAATGTTGACATCGATTTCTACTTTGACAAAAGCTCCATGGGCTTTGGTAGATGCTTAAGGAGTGAAACTGGTGCTTTTGTGCTTGCCCAAACTTCATGGATGCAACCTCTTTGTCCTGTTACAGAAGGTGAAGCACTTGGACTTCTCTTAGCTATTGGATGGGTTCGCGAGCTTGGATTGGACTATGTGATTTTTGAGCTTGATAGTAAAATGGTGGTAGATAGTGTGAACCATCCCAAGCTAGATTTTTCAGAAATAAGTGATGTTGTTTTCCAATGTAGACACATGCTTTCTTTTTCACCAAACTGTAAGGTTCAGTTTACTCGGAGACAAGCAAATATAGTTGCTTATACTCTAGCTAGAGCGGCTACTAGTTTAGCTAGTCTCCATACGTTTACTACTATTCCTCATTATATTGCTACAATTGTTGCAAATGAATTGCATTAAGTTTGTTGCTATAAAAAAAAAAAAGATAGAACATAACGTATTGGATCAAAATAAAGAAAATAAAACATATAATATCAAAATGAAAAGTAAAAAAATCGTACGGGATCAATGAACCTATTTTATCTTTTAATTATAAAACTATCCCTTCAAACTTACTTTAGGTTCACTACAGTGAATCTAAAGTGGCTCATATCAGTTGGGACTCTACGACTGGTCATCTGAACGTAGCAATAATCATTTGTTCGATATTCCAAAAACACACCACCACACTCCATGTATTACGAGATTGCCCTGGAGCACCTTGAGCGTGGAAATCTCTGGTAAGACCTCCTCACATGTGGTATAATTATTATTATTATTATTATTATATTCTATAAACCTGTATGGTTGGATTTGGTTAAATTAATTTGAAAGGTTGGGCTGTGCACCTAAGGGAAGTGACCTTTGAGGTAGTTTGTTGGGCCAAATGAGGAGAAGATTATGCTCCTTTACGGTAGACTATGGGGACTCCTTAGTGATTCCCTCATAGTGGTAACTATTCTAAGACAGAAACTAGCACGTTGCAGGGGCTAGCGAATCACACACCTACAATAAGAAAACTAGTGGCTAGCGAGTCACAAGTACACGAATTTTGTCCACCTTTCTAAGATTTACATTATGCCTATGTCTTATAAAATATTGAATATATATATGGAGACGGCTATGATATCCCTGTTAATTTAAGGATTTTGGTATCTTATAATTGGATATCAATGCGTTAATTATTTTGATATTTTGAAATTGGATAAAAATATTCAAAGGTGTTAATGGTTCCAAATATTTTACCATCTTGTCTTTTATATCGAGAAATATAGGCTAATCTTCTTTTTGCTTTAGTAAGAATTGCTTGTTCTATTTCTTTAAGAGCTATATTTTTCTCATGTAAGATTATTCCCTCAAAATGCTTTATCTTTTTTCTAAGATAATTCATGGCTTCTCTATATTCGTATATAAGGATAACATCGAATCCTTCTATGAGTGTTATTATTTTTCCTGCCATATGTAGTCCTAGCTCTTCTATATACTCTATCATTTTCTTAGTTAATTTTTTAAAAGGATTAATCTATTTTCTCTCCAAAGGGTACCTTTTTCAATTAATTTCGCACTTGTTCATCTATATAATCTTCTTCCTTAGTTTTTAACAAGGTAGACAGATATGCATATTCATCTTTGAGTTGTAATTTTATTACTTGTATCCTTTCTTTTATTTGAGTTTGATTCATGCTGCAAAGTTTTCTAATTCGTTTTTGATTCTTTTTAGCATTTTTAATTTATAATCTATTATACTTTCTTTTATACAGTCATCAAGAAAATCTCCAGCTTCTTGCTGTTTCCAATATTTGATTTCTTTCTTAATTTCTTTTATCCATTGTTTAAACATAGTAATTGTTTTCATGCTATTAATTTTATAAGTATCTTCTTTATCCATTTTTCAAATTTTAAGTGATGCTCTAGCATGCTTTCTTTAAGTCAGTAGTCTTGTAAAGTTATTCGTTCATTTTCTTGCCAATAGATTATTTTTTTACGATTAGTTTGTAACCATTGTTTTAAGGTGAGGTAGATTTTCATGCTATTATTGTTTCTAATCGTTGTTTAAAAATCTGAATACGTGTTTCAACTCGTCTTATTTGTTCTTTGATTATAGGGTTAGGATTTTCTTCATCTAATTCCTTTAAAGTTTTGCAATAATTTCTTAAATTATTTATTGTTATCTTTATGTAGCTAGCAGTTTTCATTATCTAGCTCTGATACCAGTTTGGCCCAAAGTTTCCCAGAGTTTATCATATTTTATTTTTTATATAGAGAGTTAAATCGTTAACTTGGTTTACTAATTTATTAATATTCTCATTGTTACTTCTTTCGGGCTCTAGTAGCTATTTACATTAGTAACCCTATAGCACGTAAGTGCTTACATCAGAAAACTAATAATTTACATGTTGTCGTCACTGCTTACATCATTCTTCCATTATTGTTTCGTCTTCGGAATCTTTCCCTTGTGGCTGACAACTAGTAGTGGCTTCTAACATGGCTTGCTTTATGCATCTTTCACATGCATGATTGCCGTTTTCTTTAATTATTGAGCAAAGTTTATGGAGAACAGCTGGACAATAATTCATTGAGGGTCCCTCAAATGCATAGAAGGGCATCTCGAATGTTGTTAGTAAAGCTAAGTCTTTTTCTCGGATAAGCTTTCCGCTTGTCTTGCTTAGAAGCAAAGTATTTGGTCCTTTGTACAGGGTTTTAATAAATGATTCTTTTCCAATGGTTTGACATTGGGAATATATGCTGACTAATTGATGTGCTATGAAGTTATTAATTTGATCTTCATCATAGTCTACTCCCGTAGGTTCATCCATTAATGGAAAGTTATTATTGCTGACACCAACAAAAGCTAAGTGCTTGGCTGGTTGCTTGGTGGTGAAGTCTGGATAGGCTGAGTAAAATTTTAAAAAAATAGCTCTTTCACCGGCAATACTTTTTCGAAACATTTGGACTGCTTCTTTAAAGTTGTAGGGAAACAAGTTAATTTCTTCAAGATTGGGACTTAAGTAAAGACATTCAATTAGTCCGAATTGGAACAAATTGAACGCTAAAATTGATGGGGCTCCAGGTGTGAGTACTGCTTTGGTGGCGAATAATTTTCTATCAACCATACACATGCAATTACTTTTTTCTTTTTCAGTCCAATGGATTAGTCTTTTGAGGTGTTCATAAAAATTTCTTTCGAAAATTGGACTTGAAATTCATGTTCTTTTCGTGTTATTATTGGGAAATTGTCTAGGGAAGAAGGAATTCTTCCTAGAACTTTTAGAGTTTTCCTTGGTTCTGGGTTTAGAGTAGTGCTTTCTGCAAAAGTTCTTGGTCCAAGATAAATTTGTTTACCTTTGGCAATCTGAAAATCCTTTAGAGCTTTTTCTGCCTCTTCCTTTGTTGTATAGGACTTATGAATAACTCATGGAAATTTCTGACAATGGGGGGTTGCTTTGTGCCACTCGTCATAAATTCCGGGAAATGGTCCATTAAAAATAGCATACCATTTTTGATTTCCTTCTCTTTGTGCTTGCTACTTAATCTCTGTTGGGATTGCTTCTTCTAAGAAATTTTTAGTTTCTAACTGTAAATCCAAGACTTTGATGTCTGCTTCAATCAACTTTAATTCCTTTAACTTTTGATCTCTGAGTGCCTTCTTAAGTTCTCTTTGTCTTCTTAGCATTTCTGTGGTTCCACGCTCCATTCTCTGGATAGTATATCTGATTGGACATTCTTTTCTCCCTTAATATGAGATATTGAATAATTATATTCAGATAATTTCATTTGCCATGGGATCAGCCTTCCTTGCTTATAAGTGCCTTTATGTTTGAAATTTTTAAAACCGGCCACATAAGTGGAATCGGTTCTAACAATAAATTCTTTATCAAGCACATAAATACGATGTTTTTCCAATATTCGAATAAGTGCTAAAATTTCTTTTTCATGGGTAGGATAATTAATTTCACTATCTGTAAATGTTCCTGACATGTATCGACAGAGTAATTCTTTCTTTTGTCCAAGAGGTTTTGCTTTCATAACACCTCCCCAACATTCATATGATGCATCTGTTTCGATAATAATTAGATCATCATCTGCAGGATGATATAATTTCGGAAGCTTTTGACATAAGTATTTTAATTTTGCAATAATTGCTTCATCCTCCACTGTCCAAGACCAACGAACATCTTTCTTTAATTTCTGTGACAATATTTTGCGTTTTGTTGTAAGATCTTTGATAAAACCTTCATTTGAAATGTAGGTTAGTAGTCCAAGAAACCTTTGTAATTCCTTTTTATCTTTCAAGGTTACAGGAAAATTGTTAAGTTTTTCTAACACATGTTTCTGCATTATTAATTTTCCTTTTTCTATTTCAAGACCTAAATAATTAATTTTATTTTGGGCTAAAACTACTTTCTTTTTACTTAATACTACTCCGTGTTCTAAGAGTTAATTAATGACTAAGGTTACTTTATTATAATGATCTTCTAAATCCTTTTTGGTAAATACTAATATATCATCGATATATATTAGGCAAAAATCTTTATATTCTTTGAGTATTGAATCCATGTGTCTTTGAAAGATTCCTGGGGATTGCTTCATCCTCATAGGGAGTACATTCCATTCATATTGTCCTTGAGGACAACTGAAAGCTGTTAATGCCTTAGATTCTTCAGTTAATTTCAACTGATAAAAGCCTGATTTACAGTCAAAAGTACTAAACCAGAGCATATTTCTAATTTGTTCGATAATTAAATCTTTTCTAGGAAGAAAATATGCATCTCCTTCCATTGCTTCATTTATCTGCTTGTAATTTATTACCATTCTTCGTTTGCCTCGCTTAATTTCACTATGGTTTTCTACATAAAAGGCTAGGGCTGAGTGCTTAGTGTTGGATGTTCTGATTAATCCTTTTGTGATCATTTGCTTAATGTCTTCTGCAAATTCATCTCTATCTTGTTTAGTGTAAATCATGGGTTTACATTTTACTTCTTTAGTGGGATCTTTTAATTTTAATGTGACTAGTTCAGTGTTTATGTTGTTTATGTTTGGATCTAGTGGATGTTCACTACATATTTTCTCTAATAGATCTTCAACATGGGTCGAAATTCTTCTATTTGGTTATGAATTAATTAGAGCATAGCGAATTTTTTGACAAAGGATATTAAAGAGTTCACTGGTAGAGTAGGGACACGAAGAGGAATGGTGAATTGGTATGGAAAGTATTTCACGGATTTGGATATTCCGTATATACGGTGTTCGAAGAGTAATGTATTCTAAGTATTGGCAGAAAGGGGCATAAAGTCGTAAGAAGTTATGGCCTAGAATGACATCTATTCCTGTTTCTTGCTGGTAGATTGTTGGAATAATAAATCGTTTATGTTGTATTTGTAAGGTTATTTGTTTGACTACCCAAAATAAATAGTGGATGGATTCATCGGCTATTTTTATTTTTATTGGCTTTTCTAGATATTCCCATTTGTCAAACAATGCTTTTGTTGCTAAACAGATACTTGCTCCTGTATCTATGTAGGCTTCGATTTTTTTATTACTTTTTTCTATTATAATTTTGATATAAGTACTATTCGGATTCTGTTTCTTCTGAAGATAGTTCATCATATTCAGAATATTCATAAACACTATCATCAGTAGTACTTAATTCCTCTTCTAGTGGTTCTAAATTATATATTTTGTAAACTCGTTTTATTATTTTAGCTTTCTCTTTGAATTCCTTATCCTTTTTCTGAGGAAATTCATTTGCATAATGGCCTTCTTCATTACATATCCAACATAAGCATTTCTTTTTTCCCTTTGGGCAATATTTTTTAGAGATACGTTTTTTCTTAAAATATGTTTTCTTTGTATCTTTATAGGCATTTTTCTTTGGATAGGTTTTTCTTAATCTAGTTTTCCCTTTTTTATAATACTTTCTTCTTTTTATTGGGTTATTACATCCGTAGTTTCCTGGTAGTTCTATTTCTGGTATGTCGCAACAAATTGCATTTCTTCCACTATTTAATAGTCTTATTGTTTCTCTAGCTAAACATCGATCTCTTAATTCCTTTAGAATTACTTGGATAATTCCTCCTAAGGTTTTAGCCGTAGTTAGTGGATTAGCTAACCATATAGCCTTTATTTTATGATTAAGAGGAAATGGTAATTTATCAATAAAAATTTCTTTATAAGTTTCTTTTGTTTCAGTATTTAATTGGTAATAGTATTTTTGGTATTCACAAATAAAACTTCCTATTTCACACATATCACAAATTTGTATTTTATTTAGATGTTCTTTAGCCCTTTCATGTAGATCTATTTACTTCAGCACTTTGTTCAATGCTGACAAATCCTATGAATTCTTCATAAATTAAATCCATTGTAAGTCTTGCAAAGTCTTGATTTGTTGGTGTTATGTATATATTGTTGTCATTTGTCATCTCTTATTTCATTTAAAATTTTTTGTACGTTACCTGAAGTTTTGTAGAATATAAAATTTTTTATTGCATTTCTATCTAAGCTATTAAATTTGTCATCTGTTACCATTAGCAGAGTAAGTTCATTAATCCATTGTAAGAGTATCTCTTCCTTGTTTTTTGCACAATCAAGATTTAGAATATTTCCTGATTTAATAGATTCATATCTCGGTTTAAATTCATCTGGAATTTTAGACCGTTTATTGTTTCTTTTAATATATCTGTTATTATACATCGTTTCTTTTTTCATATTTTCCCATATTTCAAATACTTCTTTTCTTTTTCTGTTTCTATTTGGTGTCATGCTACTACTTGTTTCTCCATGATGCATTCGTATTTCGTTAAAATCTGTTTCATCTGAAGAGGAGCTATAGTTTAGAACTACTTCTTCAGTTTCATTTGGAGTTGAATTAACTGGTTCTGCTACTTGTATCTGATTATGTTCTTCTTCAATTATTTTTAATTGTTCAAGAAGTTGTTGAATTTCTTCTAAGTCGTTTGATCTTTTTATTGTTTCAATATAATCGGTTTTTAACCTCTCCATGTTGTTCTTGGTGTTAGGGATTCTAAGTGATTAAGGTTTCAGATGTCTTTAATTTTAATAATTCTTCTAAATCTCCTTTTGTAATAGGTCTATTATTGTTTTCTTCTTCTAAAAAGGTTTCTAGTTGTAAGAGAATTCTTTTAAGTCTCAAGTCATCTTCATTTTCTATTTCCTTTCCCTTATCTATAGTTTTTAGTGTTTCATATATGTCTGTATATTTTGTTTGTTCTTTTTGTGCCTTATGATAATTATATTCCGCAATTTTGGAAGTAGTTTTCATTACCTGTATTATATTGTTATTTATTTGTTCTAATATCTTTTTTAGTTCTTTATATTTTTTATTAATTCCTTCTAGTAGACTTATGGTTCCTATTATTATGATGATATCGGTACCTTCAAATATCCCAAGGTACCATAGAATTTGCTTATATGTATAACCTTTGCCCAAATTCTATCCATTATGCTACTTTCGTTTAAGCTAAATATCAAGTCACACAACATCTCAAATTCATATGGTAAAAGGCTGTAAAAGAAGCGTCTACAGCACACGGAAGCCAAAGGCAAACAATTAAAATTAAAAGAAGAAAAAAAATAGTGTAGTAGATTATGAGTTTGTTTGGTAAATTAGTTGTTAATGGATAAATTAGTTGATAGCAGATAACGGATGAGGTAGCTGATAGCGAATAGTTTATTTTGTGTGGAATTATTGGTAAAACTAGCAGTTAAACTAGCTGAAAAATATCCATCTAAGTTTAAGTATAGAAAAAAGAGTAAACCATCATTTTAATCTCTGAAGCGCTATCAGTTCAGTCCCTGAAAGCATTTAAATTACGAAAAAATTTCTCAATGTTAATTTCGTTAGTCAAGTTAGTCCCTGACTAACGAAATTAACATTGAAGGACTAACTTGAATAACAAAATTAAGATTAAAGAACTTTTTCTTAATTTAATTATTTATAAAAATTGAACTAACAACGACTCATATTTTCAGGAATCAAAATAATAATTTTCACACTGAAAAAATCATTCATTTCAGAATTTGGAATGTTTAGGCAAAAGAGAACATATCTGTAAACTTGGCAATAAATGCTTATCGTATTCAATTTGGTGACTCGACTCTATGATGAAGTTTGATACTTATTTTTGGTTACTTGTTGTATGGTTAATATTTAGGCTAAATTATTTAAATATTCATAAAAAATATTCCCCTGAATACATAAATTCTCACATTATTTCATATAATTCCTTTTTTTTCATCATGGGCCAAGTCGGTTTCGACATCCCTTCTTGCACAATTTTTCTATTAATTAAAGAAGTCGATTAGAGCAAAATCGATTTTGCTTCCTCTTCCTTTTTTAAATTCGAAATTAATTAACTTTTTGATAGAAAAAGAAAGATGCAAGAAAGGAAGTCAGCTTGGGGACTTCGGATAGAATGAAAAAAAGAGGGGAGGGGATTATGGGAATGTATGTATTTTGAGAAATATTTTTTTTAATTATAATAATAATTTAATATAATATTTATTGCAAAAAAATTAGTAAATTTTATTTTTGACTTCTTCAATAACGATTGGACCTTGTCAGTGGTCGAATCTACCCAGTTTTTCTGCCCTACTTCCACATCACTGCACAGTAACTCTCGCTTGGCTTTTAACGGCACGCGTTTAAAGCACTGTCACCGAGGGAAATCCAATGGCCCTGTGCTCCCGCTCTCGTCATTCGACACGTGTACATTTAGCAGCTGCAGGTTTTCCATCAATCGACTTTGCGTCACCTGGTTCTGTGCATAACAGCCAATCAATGATCGACACGTTTCTTTGAAATTACCTTATACACCCTGAGGACCTTCGGAACTTGATGAGGATGGATTACTACGTGATGTACTTACCGTTGACGATGCAGCAATGCTTACATAAACATTTCATGTGACATGTCTAAAAGCTTTATATTATTAATTTTTATTTTTATTTTGTATTATAGTTTGATAAAAATTATTACAATTCACTTTTTTTTTATCAATTTTTATTTGTTTTAAAGTTTAATTTAGATATATTATTAGTGTAAAGTTTTCTATACAGTCAGTCAATCACAAATGCTTTTATTTTTAATGATATAATAATTTATTATTAATTATTAATTGATCATATCAAAATCTTTACATTAAC
The DNA here is from genome assembly GCA_039655645.1 of Ammopiptanthus mongolicus. Classification (NCBI taxonomy): domain Eukaryota; kingdom Viridiplantae; phylum Streptophyta; class Magnoliopsida; order Fabales; family Fabaceae; genus Ammopiptanthus; species Ammopiptanthus mongolicus. The sequence goes on from CM077347.1 coordinate 85,503,438, forward strand.
AATACATATCAATTATATTTTTTGTTTTAAATACTGATATAATTTTTTATTTTAGGATTATACTCCTCTAAAATTTTAGCAAAAATATCAAGTGAGAAAGAAAGGGAGTATCTACCTCGATTAATTTAAATGGGTTGAATAAACTATTATTTTTTTCACTTTGAAGGTGTTTTATCCTTTACTTTAACATATAACTAGAACGTGATCCCGTGCGATGCACGGATGTTTTATGTGTGAGGAGTAATATCTTTAATTTTTAATTATCCTAAAAATCAATATATTTCTGAAGTTGAAAGAAAAAAAGACAATTAGAAGAGTAAAAATATATTACTTTCAGTACAATTAAAGCATGAAATATGAAAAAAAAAAGAAGAAGAATTTTTGTAATTAATAATGCAAACAAATTGTTAAATTATTGACCATTTTGTTTTCATGGGATACATGTAATTTAGATTGCTTAAGATATAAAAAAATAGTTTCGTACAAAAAAAATTCATAAGTAAATAAATATATACTAAAGTATCTAATATTTGAAATATGCGTGTAGAATTATAAACACTATGAGTTTTGAATTAAAAATATAATAGTAATACTAATAGTAATATCATTAATATTTATTATTTCTAAAATATAATGACCCAATAACAATTTATCAAGTTTGTTGAAATTTGCAGATTTTAACGAACCCGTTCATTAACAGTCACTTCCATTGATTTTTTAAGAATAGTAATATTAATTATATAATAATAATAATAATAATAATAATAATAATAATAATAATAATAATAATTAATTCAAATGAAGCTATAAGGGCATAAAAAATTTAATAAAACATTTTTTCATGTTTTATTATGTTGTTATACGTATAAACCGACTAATAAAACTAAGTGTAATAATATTGATGATGGTGGTGTTAATATTAAAAAAATCTTAAGAATTACCAATCTAAATATTACTATTAATAATTTTTTCAGAAAATTAAACTCATAATTCACAAAAGTAGTATTTGATTTCATGCCCGTGAGAGTATTTTTGAAGGCAGTGCCGCATTAGTTCTCCAAAATTAAACAATTCTTAATGTTTTTTTAACTAGTATATTGCAGAATTGTAAAAAAATGTGAGTCACGCCTCTTTCATTCTTGCCATAATTACAGCTATATGGATTCATTAAAAGAATATAACTCTTACGTGATACACGTCTGCAGGGAAGATATTCCACCTTATGCTAAATTGTTTTGGTCCACCACTCAAGTTTGTCATGTCTTCCGGGAAGTACCCCAAGCAAATTGAACAGGGTGGAAATGATATTTGGATTTTTCAGTCCACCACAAATCATTAGAGAAGGTGTGGAAACAGAGCCGGTGTAGGGTAGTTTTCTTTCATATCCTGTAGGGTATACTTCCACTTCCAACTCGGATGATGTTAACTGCACCTATTCGTAAATGTCAGGTCAAACATTATTACCATGTAACTAATTATTAAGAACACAGAGACACAACATCAATTTCAAATTTAATTTACATTAGAAAGTCAAAGAAATGCAACTTCCCATAAAAATCGAGTTTCAAAATAGAAGACAAACACTTCATGAGATATGCCCGACTCGATTGACTTTTATTGTTACTCTTACGTTTGAGAGGATGGAGTGGGTTGGGTTTTTTTTTTCTTTTTGCCGTGAAGTGGAGTGGAATGGTTAGTAATGGAGTAAGATGGTTAAAAAGACTTAACCAATTGTTTGGGAGTTTAATAAATAATGGAGTGCGAGTACTCCAAACCACTCCATCCGACCCAAACCCCTAATTTTTATACCCTCTAAATTGAGAGGTTTGGGATTTCCTTGTTAAACTTCCAAACAATGGTGTGATATACTTCTATCACACGAATCCACTCCATCACTAACCACTTCATTACTAACCATTCCACTCCATTTCCTTCAAAACTCCGAAACATAGCCTAAGTGTAATGTATCCCAAATAAAAATAAAGCTTTACAATTTTTTCCATAAACACGTCTCATTAGGTGCAAAAGCATCAAATTATTTAGGATTCAAATATCGTCATGTCTAATTGATCAAGGGAGCTACTGTACCTCTCAAGAAATATCCATACCTAATCGATGACCCTTTTCCAACTTGCACATCTCCAATGATGGAGCCACTTATTGCAACAAATACATCCTTATCAACATCAGGATCCATGTAAAAATGATCATTAGAGTTTGATGCCTACACACTAAACATGATAAGGAAGAAGATTAGTCAATATATTTGAAGGCAAATGGCAAAGCTGTAAATACAGAACGTTATTCTATTTTTATGCAAGTTTAATTGTAAACTACTCATAACACTAATAAATGAGCAATGAATTATAGTAATTACTAAGAGACTTAGCAAGATAATCTACTAAAAAATGCTTACATTGCTAGAGACATTGTTTTTGCCACGATCAAGAATGCTGCACAACAAGCAAAAAACAATTACAATCGGGCGTGCTGGCACCGTTGCAGTCTTCCAGGTAGTTCCAAGGGTTGAAATATTTTCTAAATATTGCAATTATTGGTACATTTTTTAACACCATCAAGCAAAAGTGCAAAACAAATTATTTAACAGCATTTCAGTTTACATTGGAATCATATTAGATTATGATAATTCAGTTGCAATCAATTGCCATGATATAATAAAACAACAAAAAACAATATAAAATTAAAAAATCACCACTAAACTTTACATCGGAGCATTCATTGACATAGTAAACCAACAATCAGTGTCTGGATGGTTTAAAAAGTATAAAATAAATCATATCCTGCTTTGATGAAAGAAAATTCTCGGGCTACCAAAAAGTGAAGAAACTATTAAATATCAAAGAAATTTAAAAAACAATATATAAAGTCAATAGTCACACGAAAAACAAAACTAAGCACTCACCTAGTAAAAAATTACTACTCCAATATTATAAAATGATAACTAAAAACAAACTGTGGAGACTCTCTCTCTGGGTTATAGTTCGATTCCATAGTAATTAAAAGTTAATGAAATTCCACTCCCCAATTAATGGCCTATCATTGAATTCCAAATTTAAAAAATATGAGAAGAAAATATTTCAATGAGTATCCAAAGACAATTGATACATTTAAAAAAAAATTTATTTTTTTACACAAGTGATTTTACAAAACTGTCCCAACCACTACTCTTCTTTTATATATAAAGATTTGATGAGTATCCAAAGACAATTAATACATTTAACAAAAAAAATTATTTTTTTACACAAGTGATTTTACAAAACTGTCCCAACTACTACTCTTCTTTTATATATAAAGATTTATTTTAGGCAAATACTAATCAGTGCCCTAAAAGTATTGATTAAGGAAGCAAACATAGAAACTTTACATTAAAAATGATGTATTCAATACATTGAACAATCATAAATTACCTTTTCCAATAAATTTTTTTGATCTATGAATTTCTTAAATAATAGCCTAAAAACATTTGTTAGCAAATACCCTTTATTTTATAATTTTAACATCCTTTTTAGTGTTTTAAGCAAAATTAATAGACATTCATTCGATAAAATCCTTTTCGTGAAATTCACTGGATAGCTACTAATGCTATCCAATTGAAAGATTAAAAATGCTAATGTACCATGGCAATTCGCAATCCTAAATTGCACATGCACACAGCTAACACATGTTTTTTAACTTAATTCAAATTTTTCAAATGTGCTATGATGATAATACGTCCATTTGGTTTTAGTTCTGAAAACATCAAAATATTTTTGCACTTAGCAAATGTGATTCTAGTAAGAAGGATGTTTGGTTATACGTTTGAGGAAATAATTTTGCATCCAAAATTGATTCTATTAGAAGCAGCTTGGAGTAGCTTTTGTTTTTGGATTGAAAAATGACACTAAGTTTTACATCAAACTTGATTTCAAAATAAAAACATTCAAATATAAATAACTTTATTTTAAACTTAATTGTATTGAAATCAATTCTACAAAATCAATTTCATTCAAAATCACGTTTGTTAAACGTTTATCGAAACACAAGTCATATAGTTGTAAGGATTAAGCAGCGGAGTCATAGCGATAATTACGTATGTGTTTTTTCTGAAGTTAAATGTAGAGTGAATGTCCAAATTGGTCCTTGAAAATTTTTTGAGACCCACTTTCAGTCTCTGAAAAAAATAAACTAATCATTTAATCATTCAAATTTATAAACGCCGGACAAATTAGTTCATAGATTTAGTTCCGACGTTTATTTACTTGCCAACATGTCCCATTAACCATCACACCTGATTCTTTAGTGATCCTGCGTGACCTATGACAAATTTCCTTTATGGAAAACTAATAAAATGTGAGGAAAACATGCACAATTTTAAAACCTAAAATACTTAAAAATTATGCATTTTTCACTTTTCATTCATTTTTCACATTGAAAATTCATCATAGGTCATACAGAACTACTAATGAGCCAAGTAGAATGGTTAATGAGATATGTAGGCAAGTAAATGGACGTCGGAACTAAACCTAGGGATTAATGTGTCACACGTTTATAAATTTAAGGACTAAATGATTAATTTATTTTTTCAGAGACTAAAAGTTGATTCCCAAAAAATTTCAGGGACTAATTTGGATTTTCACTCTTAAATTAAATTGGTTATATATATATATATATATATATATATATATGATATTGATTGTAATTAATATTGGTGTAAACATTCCCCTTTTTGTGAATTGTAATTTTGCTTTTAAAAATGAAGCACGTGTTACCACTAAAAGGGAGGAGGCACGTATTAAGAAAGGTACGTAGTAAAGCTTTTAAAAGTCCATAATAAGAGAGAGAAGCAAAGTTGGGGCTCTTTCTTAGGCCACAAAAAAAGCAGCACATTTAGCAAAGAGTTAGTTGGAGCGGTGGATTTTAATGTGATAAAATAAATCCAGGTTTCTTTTCCTTGTTTGGAATATATGACCCTACCAATTCCAACTTCAATTGCCTTCTTTGGCATATATAATACAAGTGGATGGAATCATCCGTAGCTAGCTGTGTACAATTAATCTGCGCTCATTTGACCTTATAGCGTGTTTTTGCATCTAATTTACCTAAGTTACCCATCATTTATGGGTTCCGATCAAACCCAAATCCTTGACATTTCTTTATAGGGTGTGGTTTTAGTATAGTACGGCGGCACCATAGCTGCAAGAGAATAACAAATAGCTAGGTTTGTGGTTTGAAACCCTTAAATAACTAAGAACTAAATTAGACTACGAGGTTGGTGTCATTTACTCTACTCATTATATATGTCACAATGAAGAAAAATCTAAGCTTACTTAACATTGGTTAAATGCTTCTTGGTTTCATGGTTGCAAACATCAGCTAGCTTCTAAGCTGAATGAGGATGATTAAATTTTACCTTCTTTCATTTAGCATAAAATAGCAAATTTAAGAAGAAAATAATTTAAAATTGATAGAATCTTCTTTTTAATTAGGGGATTAGTAAATATCAATGAATAGGTCCATTATATTTATAGCTAATGAATAAACTCCTTCTTGCTTAGCTTATAAAAGATAATTTGGCAATAAATAAATTATGTTGAAAATTTCTCAATGTACTTAATGGGTTGATCATGATGAGATAGTACGCATTTGAATGGCAGAACATCAATTTGCACCATGGAAAGGGTGAGAAAGAGTATTTTTACTCACCTTTTGAAGACCTCCAAGAATCTCCAAGCGTACCCTATGGCGAATCCTAGATGTCGCCTTCCTCAGTTTTGAATCCCCTTCTCCTTCCCCTTCTCCTTCTCCGTCATCATCTTGTTGTTGTTGTTGTTGATGCTGTTGTTATTCTCCTTCCAAACTCATTGTTTGTTGCAACCCCATCTCCCAAGCATGAAGATGCTCCACAGCTGTTACTAAGATGTCTTAGAGTGCAAAAAGGGTTTCTATCGCACCAGGGTGTCATAAGATGGTGTATATATATATATATATATATATATATATATATATATATATATATATATATATAGTGTTGCACTGGTCCCCTATTTTTAAACTTATTTTTAACGCATCCTGACATAGTGCACGGGTGTGCTCTCGATTGGCATGACCATGCCAATCAGCGTCAAAGTTTGTATAATTTCCGAAACGGGCGTGCTATTAGTTAGCACGGCGCGGCTCAGACCGTGCTCTATCGGCATGGGTATGCCAAACAATTAGCACGGCCGTGCTCGTCCGAGTAAGGGCGTACTCAAAAGAGTCAGGGTGCGCATTTGAGCACAGGCGTGCTCATGCACTAGGAAGTGAATTTCCCTTAGAAAATCAGTACTCTTAACCACTTTTAATTATTTTTAATCATTTTTATTTACTTCAAGGGCTTAAAACATATATTCTAAACCTCCCAAAAAATCTATAATAATCCTCATATTATAATCTCTATTTATTTTATTTTTTTAGGATGTTACACCACAAAATTCAAGCTTGTACCAAGCTATCGTCTTCTCCATTTGAGTGTGAGGGAACTGTGGTTTCCAAGACTTAAATCGGATAAAAGTCAGTTGCCTTGCTTATTTTGCTTGTACTTTCATCTGAGTTTTACGTTGCATGGAGTTTTGCGGGTGGCTAGTTCGTGGTTGCTAGAATAAGGGGTGTCGTATTTCTAGTTCACTAAGTGGTTACTAGATCGGGGGGTGGCTTGTGGTGGCCAACCGTGACACATGGGGTTGGTGATGCTGGCTCTGGTCTTTAAGAAGATGGTTGCTTGCAGTGGAGTTGTTCAGGCCTTGACTTCGTGGCGTCGTCAGTAACGACAATACATTTTAGATTTGATTACTGACGGATCTTTAAACATTACTGACGAATTTAGTTACTGACGGATTTTAGGCGTTACCAACAGATTAGGTTACTGGCAGATTTTTTGACATGAATCATATTTTATTTGTCAGTGACGATAATATATTTCTGATCATATTATCAACAGATTTTTGGACCTTAATTACTTACAGATATTTTACTGACGGATTTAGGACGTTGACGACGGATTTTGAAATCCATCGCAAATTCCTTCGCAATACAACTCGCTAAAGCAGGGGAATCCTTCTGACGGATTTACCGACGAAATATTTGTCGGTAATGCGATTTTTTTTATACCAACAACTTACCTTATCGACGGAAAAGTTTGTCGATAATTCTTGATTATCGGCGGATTCGATCCATCGGTAAAAATTTGTAAGTAATTCTACATTTTCTTGTAGTGTTTGTCCTTTCTTTTTTTTTTTTTTTTTTTTTTTTTCATGTAAGGCTTCTCAGGTTACAATTAATAAAATCTGACCTTTCATATATTTTATATATAAATAAATGACTTTGATGCAAGGTGCACCATGCGCGGTAAGATTAGAAGGTGAATCATAGAATCCATCACGACATATATAAACCTAAAATCATGCTACTTATATATATATATATATATAAATCCAGAAAATAATAGAACTAAACAATTTGAATAAATTTATTAAAAAAACAGAAAAGGCTGTGATTAAAAGATAGGGGCGGCAGCCCCTTATAAAGAAACAACCAAATGAAACGACTAAAAAACCACAAAAGAGAAAAAAAAAAAAAAAACACCACAAAGGTGAGAAAAACTTTGGCCTAGCTGGTTCACTATATGCAATACTTAATTAGTTGGATGCAATAATAAAGTGAAAATAATATTTAATGACCTTGTTTTGTTATACTGTATGGATGTTTTCTAGTATATTTAGAAGAATGGCATTATTTTTTCCTTTTATATATGATTAATGGTGCAATATCCACTCCAGAAAAGGCATATAATAATGTCCATTTAATAATGTTTGAAAACGGAAACACTATTTAAAAATGCGAGTAAATGTTTAATAGTGCTTTCTAAAGGAAACACTATCTTTTATTGCACATAAGATAACGCATCCTCAAGGAAGCGTTATTTTTTATGGTATTAAAATAAAAAAACTCAACCTATGATAACGCGCTGGGTGCAGAGAAGCCACGTTTATCTTAGATTTCACCTTAACATAGTGCTTCCATGAAGAAACGCTATCTTAGGACTCAGGGGACTTAAGATAGCGTTTTGAAACGTTTTCTTTAATGACAACGTCTTTTAATAATAGAAGAAATAACAGTTTACGTGCTATTAAACGTCACACGGATACGTTATTAAACACCTTTTCTGACGTAGTGAATGATTAAAAAATTATTAAAAATGTACTTAAAAAGTTTTTTTTTGTGACGACTCAAAAGGTTACTAAAACTGCTTTAATTATAAAAAACATAATTACATTTGAGTAAAATATCCTTTATAAAGATAAAGAAATTTAAAATATTATCATTCTATTAATGTTTTTATTAATTCCTTTTCTCATTTTATTTCATATTAATATCCAGAAACGAAAATAAAACTTCTAAAAATGCTATTTGTGTAGAATAGCAAATAAATTGAACCATAATTAAAAACAAATGGAGTCCTATATGTAGTACATACAGATTCAATCAAAAAATCAAGCGCATAAATATTTTACTTTCAATAAAATTGTGGAACAAATCAGTAAAATATTTCTCCAGCATTTATGAGCTATTTCCAAAATAACCTGCTGGAGATAATTAAATAGTTTCACATCCTAGCCCCATAGGGAAGAAAGGGTACATAGGACCTGGCAGTTGTTCTCTCAAACTTGTGAAGATTTGAAGTTCTCCATCTAACTATCAAGGGCACAATCTTACTTTCACATGTAGTTCTGACATTGTAAAGATATTTTTTGCCCCCATAGATAAGATTCCAGCCTTTACAATTTACCATACAATTCTTTTACCCACATAAATTATTTAGGACTATCAAGGTCACAATCTTAATTCTAGTTCATTATTTAATGTAACGTTCTCAAGCAATTAACAATTGTAATGAAATTTCTTCGCTGTTTTTACCCACATAAATTATTATTAGCACAATACTATATACTCTTCATCTTCGAGAATAAATATCAGTATTATTACCCTGCCTGTTTCTCAGAAAATAAAATTTTCTTTGCAAGATAGAAAAATGGATGTATATCCACCCCAACATTTTTGTTTTATACGAACGGTTAAAAAATATAATCATAATAAAGAAAAATGTTGCTTAATGTTTCAGGTAATAATTCTCAGCGTTTCCTATTCGAGCATTAATTATTGTTTAAAATAACATTTGTTTTTTACCTTCTAATCATATTTTTTGCATAATTGTTGTCAATATTATAGGAATAGACAACATTTATTAAACAAGAAATATTATCAAAGACATAAATATTATGGAAATAGTTGTAAATTATTGGTTTTAGACACTATTTTTTTGATCTATAATGGAAGCCAGCGACGTAGTGACACGCGTGGGGGTCCAATTTAAGGAACGTCGTATGTGACAAAGTTTTTGTTCTACTTCTGCTATGTGCAGTGAAGTGAAATTATTATGTGCTTTTTAAAATCCAATAAATATATATTTTAGTTGGGTTCCATTTATGGGAGGGATGAAGAATGTTAATTGTGACTAAACATTCTAACTAAGATTATTCTCATAACGGATCTAAAGAATTTAAGTTTATGGGATATTCTATAGATTCACTGTTATAAGCCAATTCCTAATGTTACGTGTGTTCCAACAAAAAAAATAATTAGATTTCTTAGATATGTTGTTAGGGATTTGATTGATGTTGTGTATATGAAAAAAAATTTATTGATAGAGATAAAAAATCTACTTCGACAATCTCTATATTTGAAAATTGATTAATTTCTAGTTATCATTTGAAAAGGATTAATCTCTCGTTATCATTAATTTTGAATTGATGATATATAAGTTATATAATTTTTTTTTGATTTTGCAAGATATTTCACACAAAATTGTGGAGAGAGTCGGGTAGAAATGAATTTATTTAAAATCAATGAATAATATGTATTAAATATATAATACGTCAAGTACATGTTACAACACAGATTTTAATCAACAACAGTAACACGAAAGACATCTGTCTCCACGCGCAGGTGTAAAAAGGGGTCCTTTGTAAAGTGAAAGAGAGCGGGGCGTGTTAATCACGGTACATGGTTGAGAATGGCAAAAACTTAATTTTCCAAAAATAACTTAACGAAGTAAAGTATGGTAAAAAGAAAGATGTATGAAACTGGAAACTAACACCAACCCTAAGCTGCACTCCATTTTCTGTTGGAGATTGGAAAGAAAGACCTTAGAAGATAAATAAATAGGCAAGTATGAGACAGTAGAGATAACACAGTACTGTGTTTGTTCTCTTTCTTCTATTTTTTTCCTCTCTCTATAGGGTTTCAAGTTTTTCAATCCAAAAACTTTTCTCTAGTTTTTTCACAAATTTGGTTGCACTTGGGTACAGACCTAGAAAAGGAGGATCAAACAGGTACCAAAAGAAAATAAAGAAAGGGAAAATTTGAGTAAGAGTAGGGAATAGAGGAGTGTTTGGGAATAATATTAAGTTAGAGAAATAGAATTGAATTAATATTATGGGGAGAGGAAGAGTGGAGCTGAAAAGGATAGAGAACAAGATAAACAGGCAGGTCACATTTGCAAAGAGGAGAAATGGTCTTCTTAAGAAAGCCTATGAGCTCTCTGTTCTCTGTGATGCTGAAGTTGCCCTTATCATCTTCTCCAACCGTGGCAAGCTTTATGAGTTTTGTAGCTGCAGTGCTGGGTATGTATATATATATATTGTGTCTGTGCCTATATATATATATATACTTGAATGAAGTTCTTTGATCTCTCTATATATAGCTCTTTTTTCTTATTGTGCACCAACTTTCTCTTTGTTGATATATATATATATATATATATATAAATATATGGGAGATCTACTTGCTTCTTTTTTCTGTTTGGTGTCTCTCCTTTGATTTGTTTGCTTCAAGCCTTCAACTAATTGAAGAAGGCTATTTTCCCTTTTTTTCAACCCTTTTTTTTTTATTTCTTTTTTATTTATCCGGATCCACACACTGCTTCAACCCTCTAATCTTAGGTATACTGGCTAGAGAGAAGCTTTGTGCTTTTCTTTCTTATGAGCTGCAGTTGAAGTAATGAAGCTTAATTAAATTTTGATTTGATCTTTTGTATGTAAGATTGTAACTTATAGTGGATATATATATGAGATCCGGAGATGTTGTACATAGATGATCTGGTCAATATCTTATTTTTTGATTACTTGTACGGTAACTTTTGTTAGATGATTGTTGACTAGCTAGCTTTGTCTAATTTGTTTTCTCCTTTCTCCTGTATTGATGGATCGAGTTTTGCTTATTTTTATGTATTTTTTTTGTTCTTGAAGTTTCTTTGCTAACTAAGGAGGCCAATATCTGCTGATCTCTTTATTGACCTGATTTTTTTTTTGTCTTCTATATGTAATTAAGTAATTTGCTCTCTAGATTTTTCCTTTGAAATCTGGATAAGTGAGTTGCTGACAACTTCAAGTTGTTAGCAACATACTAGATTATCTTGAAATGAACTTCTTATGATTACTTCCTTTGAGCACATCTTCCAATGAAGCATGGACAGGATGTGAGCATGATGATTGATGAGCATCAAATTTTTTTTTCAACAAAAATAAATAAACAAATTTCTTTCTTTTATTCTAAAAACAAATAGCTTTGTATATGGAAAGCAATAGAGAGATTAATTTTAGCTTGCTACTGTGTATCGGACTTCTTGTCTGAAATTGTTGCATTTAACAATTACTTTTTCTTTTGTAAGAAATGGGGGCTAATTATTATATCTAACTCTGTACCAAAAATTTATTATATCTACCTCTCGAAGCTTATGTACAAATGGTTATAAATTTGTAATATCATTTTGGTACTTCCATGCAAAAGATATTTTTCAACCCCAGAATTTTCACCCTATTCTTTTACATTATTTTTGTTACCTGATTGATGATGATAAATTTGTGCGGTTACATGTATGTTGGACGGTAGCAGGTTGTTTAATCAGTATATATATTCAATGTCAATACTTATACTGTATTTTGTTAGTGCTAGTATCATAGTTACATTCGACCAGACTTTTTTATCTTATTTCTTGTATACAGGTTGGAATATCTCTTGTACTCATATTAATATATTTTTGCTTATAATAAAAAAAATTCAAGGTTAATGATAATCCCACCATTCACTACACGTGATTAATTATGAATTTATCCAGCGTTAATAGATGTAACAAAGTACTAAGAGATGATAATTTTTGTATATTTTCTCTTCACTTCATCATCTTTTTATATATTTGTACATATACTTTGTTTTATCAAAAAAAAAAAAAACTTATTATTCTTCTCATTCCTTCCCTCTCTTCCCTCTTATTATTTTTATTAATTTTTTATCCCATGTTGTTGAAGTCAAGTGCTTAGCTAATGAATTTATTAGTACTTCAAATTGAAATGATCGACAAATAAGCCACAAATGTTGGTTTTATTTAGTCAGCATCTTTAATTCTTTGGATTCAACGGACTTAACATTCATGTCCATGACACTTGAAATAAGTGCAATTCCTTGAAGATGTGATTTTGAGAAATTTTAAAGAAATAAAGATGCACCCTTACTAATAAGTATAGATTTTGATCGAGTGATAAACACTTGCATGAGCAAACAAATGGTATTGAAATGAAGCTATATATGAGTTCAAATCCCCAGGTAACAAGTCCGGAGGGGGGAAATTATTGGCTTTATTTTATTTGGTTATGTTTGGGAGTATGGAATGAGGTGGTTAGTAATGGAGTGAGATGGTTAAAAAAACTTAATTCATTGTTTGAAAATTTAGTAAGTAATAAAGTAAGATGGTTTAGAATGGTTTTACTCCATCCCACCCAAACCCTCAATTTTTATACCCTCCAAATCGGGGGGTTTGGGTTTTCCTCATTAAACTTCTAAACAATGGAATGATATACTTTTACCTCTTCACTCCACTCCACTCCACTACATTACTAGTCGCTTCATTACTAACCACTCTACTTCATCTCCTTCAAAACTCCCAAAGATAGCCTTAGAGTCTCTCTTATTATTTGATAAACTCAATATTTCAGCCCATAACATCTATAAGATGCAGTCCCTCAAACTAGATGTAATTAAAAAAAGCTTAAAAAAAAAAAAAGAGCGCCACTCTTCTTTTGATTACTTTCTTTTTCTGCTTACAATTAGAGTCTTTTTGTTGTCCTTTACTTTTTTTATATAAGCAAAAGGTGTATTGATAAAAAACATTAGTGGTGCTCTAACCTGCATATACAAGAATAAGAAAAAGAGTAAAAAGAAGTGTTGTGTTATCTTATTTTCAAAGTAAATCAAGATGTGTTATGTTTAGACATCCAATGGCAAATAAATAAGTTTGAGAAGCTATAAATAATAATTTTATTTAGTTTCTTACTTTTTGTTCTTTTCCCTGCTGGGGTGAGTATTCTTCTTTCATGGGGAATAGGACATTGTGACATGCTATTGAAATAAGTACTCACACCAAAATGTGCATAGCATATCTGTTAGATCATTTATAATCTAGGACTATTACACTATTCATGGACTATTACACTATTCATCCTCATGAATATATTACTGATAAATTGAATGCATCCGAGTAAGAGATTATAATACAGCTGGCCAGTAAATGAGTCAGTTATCTGAAGATTAAAGTGTAGAATTTTTTTTGGGTTGGAAACTTCTAGTAGAAGACAAGGGAAAATAAAAAGGCAAAAATGAAATAAAATAAAAAAATGGCAGCATAACTTGGGATTTAACTCTGGAAAAGATTTATCCATTGGCAATAGGAGAATTAATCCATAGGAGTATGGTAATTAAATTTAATAAAAAATTACTGTAACCAGCATCCAAAATATAAGAATAGCTAGGACCAACTGTTGTATGAGTAATTGCTATTTATGCAACTATGAGCACAAATCCATGCATACATATCTATATATATGTATTGAGAAGGCGCAGGTGGTCTTATGCATGCACTTTTTTTTACTGTTAGTCTGTAACTGTTACAAATGTTTAACTATCTTTATTCATGTTGTATATTCTAGTCCTATATATCCAGATTTAGTTTTCTGATTTTGCATATCGATCACCAATTGAACCAAAATATACTTTTAAAATGCAAGGGCCGTACATTTACATTCTAATTAATGTCATAAAGTTGCTCATGAAGTTATCGGATTTGGACCTCCAAACTTTAGGGCAAAAAAGTCACTTACCTTTCTCTCTATGTCTCTGTTTATTTATTTTCTCTCATTCTTATATCCCCATTTTTAATCACCCTTCTCTCTCCTTTATAGACACAAAGTCATGGTGACTTTCCAAATCTAAAGTTATCTTGTCATCATAACTGGTTTAAGCCTTTTTAAAATGGAAACAATGTTCACTTAATAACAGTAGTCACTAGCTCTATCTGATATGCAGGGCAAACATATATTTGCTTTCATACTTACAGCTTCTTTCTAAGTAGTTTTCTGTTCTAGCTGTCCATTGTATTGCTTCAGAAGATCAACTGAATCAGTACAGGGCAAACATAGTGCTTTAATACTTACAAAACTTATTTGGTTTAATGGAATGACAATAGGATTGGTAATTAAATGAACTGTTTATTTCTATAACTTGTTTTGTATGGATAGTAATATAATTATGATTCCCTTCCTATTTTTGTTATGTCGGAAGTGATATAAAAAAAATATAATGAAAATTTATTTGTGATATTTTGGTGAAATCTAATTAATTTTTTAGTTGAAATGGAATGAGGATATGTATCCATGTATCCAAAAAGGATTCCTTCCCTTTCATAATGTCATTACCTATTTTTATGGATGATGATCTGCTATTGTATTTTGGTGTATCGTACCTTATCCCCACTAATAATATATTTTCATATAAGTTGAAATTTCTTGTAATTTAAAAAAAGATAAAGTATATGACAAGATATTTTTGATGGGGATAGAGTATGTATACCAAAATGGAACAAATCCTCATCCCTATTTTTATAGTTGAACTCGAAGGAAAATGCACATTTTCTTGGGAATGAGCGTTTCCTTTCCAACGTACCAGCTATATTCTTGTTCTCGTTCCATCCCTCTAAGTCTCTAACCAAACCGATCTTTGTCCTTCCTTCATAAAAGATTTGTATCTGAATAATATAAATACGTAGATAATACTGAAATGAATAGGAGTTTAAAAGATGCACATTTTAAATGGGCAACGTTTCTACGTTATCATAGAATTAGAACCAGTTCTCTAAAATATGAATATGAGCACACATAAAATATGAAGCTTATAGAAGCTTAACCTGCAAATTATTTTTTCCAGTTTATATGTCTGTATTCTCAATTGTACATATAGTTTTATATCAGCAACCACAAAAGAAACAAAGTGACTTGCCTATTTTCTGCTTTAAATGCTTTAATTTCTATTGTCTTCAACTTTGGTTGGGGGTTTTGCAGTGGTTTTTTTGGTGTCAACTTGCATCTGCTTCAATTATGCCCTAGAAAGCAAAGTCGACACTCATAACAAAACATTAATTATAGTGCTCAGTTCATTAGAGTCACACAGAGAGTCCAATCATTCCACACCAAGCTCAAAAGGATTTTCTAGCCATTGCATGTTAAGTTGGTTTAGAGCCTGTTTGACACGTCCCTTCTGCGAGCTTATAGTGGATAGCTTATAACGGATGAGAAAGTAGTCTCGTTTGGCAAGCACCTCTGTCACGAGCTTATGGCTCTGTTTGGCATGTCCAATAAGCTAGCTTATAGCTTATTTGACTAGCTTATAAGCTAGTTTGATCAAAGTAGAGGTGTTTGATAAACAAGCTTATTTCATGAGCTCATAGCTTTTCTTCATAAGCTAATTTATTTAGCTTATGGCTTATAGCTTATAGCTTATAGCTTATTGACTTTTCTCTCATTTTTACCCTCACTCATTTAATGAAATTCTCAATTTACTATGTTGTCATAAATATGCCCTTTTATGTCATTTTACATTTATAAGCTAGTTCAACAGCTAATTTTACCAAACACTTCAAATTCAATCAGCTAACTTTTCAGCTATAAGCTATAAGCTATAAGCTTTCAGCTAAAAATTAGCTTACCAGATATAAGCTAGCTTATTAGCCATAAGCTAACTTATCAGCTATTTTTGCCAAACAGAGCCATAATAGCGTTTTCTCCATACGCTAGTTGAAGTAGTGTTTGAGCTTATAGCTTATAAAGTTTCAGTTTTTTTTTTTTTTCACTTTTATCCTTAGTATCTTAATTTAATTCTACCTTTATCCTCTTCTCTCTCTTTTATGTAAAATCATTAATGAATATATCCTTTTATGTCATTTTATATTTTTCGGCTAGTTCAACCGTTAGTTTTACCAAACACTTCCACAGAAAATTAGCTAGTTTATCTGCAATCTGCTATCAGCTACCTCATCCGCTATCCGCTATTAGCTAGCTTATCCGCTAACAGCTAGTTTTACCAAACAGGCTCTTAGTCTCCCAGAAACTTAAATTCACTTGTGAGTATGTAATTGGTCTATAAGATAGGCATGAGTCTTTGTCTATGTGGTTATGTAATAGGCATGAGTCTTTGGGTTTGGTTAATGCCCCATTGCCAACCTAATTGGAATGTCTCTTTCTATAGCGATATTTTTGCATATCATTTTGCTTAAAAAAAGGGCATTCATCCGTATGAGTGGTTAAATGTGGGTCGTGAGATTACAAAATTGGATCGTAGAGTGGATGGATGTAATTCAATTGGTGTAATGGGTTAGAGGACTCCTTGTGCTCCTGTAATATAATTGTTTGCTTATCAAAAAAATTGGATCTCACTTGCCCCACTATTAACTATTCTTGTATTAGAGTTCGGGAAACTTGTAAATTATCATAAATGTAAATCCTCAGTTTTTACTTCATGAACCCCTTTTTTGAAACCGGTTTGTTTGTTTTTTATTCAGCTTGCAATGTTGAAAGTAAGTGTGATATTAATGACTAATCAAATTATACCTTATTTTAAACTTGATGCAAATCAAGATATGGCCCACTTGTCGTTGTTATTCTTTTAGTAGTGTGTTATGGTTGTCCATACACCACACATCATCATCAATTTGACGGATCTTCTATTCTCTTCCTGAGATCAGCATGCTCAAAACACTTGAAAGGTACCAAAAGTGCAGCTATGGTGCAGTGGAAGTCAACAAACCTGCCAAAGAGCTTGAGGTAGTGACTGCTTTTGTTTAATAATATATTATAGCATCTTTTAGAAAGTTTACATAGGATAGCCTTAGTAACTGCCAAAACTTTGACTTATATTCCAACTTATAATTCTATCACATGGAAAGTATGTTTTTTTTTTTTATTACATAATATTGGAAGCAGTTTTGTTATTTTTCATTTGTAATTTTCTTTGAAGCAGAGCAGCTACCGTGAGTACTTGAAGCTGAAAGCGAGATTTGAGTCTCTTCAAAGGACCCAGAGGTAAATTTCACAGAAAAGTATATAAAAAATAAAATAAAACCAAACCCGTTATAAAATTAGTATTAACCTGACTTTTTTTTTTCTTTTCATTTTTTTTGAGTTAAGGTGTCACAAAAATTTCTTTTAGTAAGTTAGTGACTTATTGAATTTTCATAATTTTCAAAATTGGTTTACCATTAATTTGCATAATTAGTTTTTCATGAAGACCATGGCATTTGTTCCTTACTGCAGAAACCTTCTAGGTGAGGACTTGGGCCCATTAAATACCAAAGATCTTGAGCAGCTTGAGCGGCAACTGGATTCATCTCTTAAGCAAGTGAGGTCCACAAAGGTAATGAAATATTTATGGCAAATTATTTTTTAATAAGTCTGAAATTTCCTTATGTAAAGCTTATTATGACTCCTTTTATATGGAACTATCTGTAACATCATTTTGCAGACCCAATTCATGCTGGACCAGTTAACTGATCTTCAAAATAAGGTACATGGTGTTTGCATAACTATTGGAATAAAGCAACTTTATGTGTCCCTAATACTTTCAAGCTATTACTTGGATACAGGAGCATATGTTGGTAGAAGCAAACAGGGCTTTGAACATGAAGGTAGCATCCACGAAGTTCATCTAACAGCAAGCAAGATTGGCTACCTTGCTTTCCTCGTGCTTCTTTCTAGCTGCATAAATTTGTAGAAGATATACATCTGACCTTGTGTGATAGTTTCTAATAGTTATATTTGTTTGTACCAAGGTTTTAAATTGTGTTTGCGGTCGTGTTGTGTTTTTCATTATTGAGGATAATTGTAGAAAAATGCGGCCGCAATTATGGTCGCGATACGGTTTCGGAGACTGTCAAAACCAAATCGTCTCTACCCCAATTGCGGTTTCAGACTGGATTTAAAACCTTGGTTCACATAAATCCATTTAGGAATGCAACCTTGCATCTCTATTCTTGTCCAATCAGATTGGAATTGGATATTTGGAAGTTAATTTTTTCTTGCAAGTATTCTGTATATGTATTGATATAATTGTTCTATTTCTCATGTTCCATAATATGATTGTGCACTTGTCATTGTCCTTATAACATGAAAATAAATACTATTCTGCATTTGTTTAATGTATCTTCAATCTTTATTTATTCTTCCTTTCAAACTAAGGTCCTCTGCTGATAATTTGATTCATGACTACTCTTTGTTGGCAGCTGGAAGAAATTAATTCAAGAAACCATTATCGGCCATCATGGGAAGATGGTGAACAAAGTATGCCATATGGTACACAGAATGCTCATTCTCAAGGCTTCTTCCAGCCTTTGGAATGCAATCCCACATTGCAGATAGGGTAATCTATACTCAGTTTCTTCTCTGCTAGCTCTTGCTGAAGATAGTTTGAGTTATATTTTAACATATATCCCTTTGATTCAGTCCTGACTACAGGTACAACTCTGTACCCTCAGATCATCTAACTGCCACAACTCAAGCTCAACAAGTGAATGGGTTTATACCTGGATGGATGCTTTGAACTAAGCTCAGTATTTAGCTAGCTACATAAAAGCAAAAGCCTAAGACCAAAGACAAATGCCTGTTAATGTTGGCAATGTGTAAATGCTGCATGTGCTTTTGTTATTTGTTTTGCTATAAAAACAGCAGTGACTGACTAAAAACTATTAAAACTTTAGCCATAGACATATGGCAGAAGTTTATTGTATTTTGAATATCTTTGAAAAACTTTTATCTGAATGACCTGTTAATTTCATTTTTCTTTTGTATCACTTACTAATCTGACTCTTTAAGCATTGCTTTCTCATCAAGCTTGCATTCATTAGTGGAGGATTGGACTATGATACGAAAATATGGATAAAGAAGGAACACCATTTGGTGATTCTATTTGGCCTCATTCTATTTATATTAGTCGGTGCTTTGCAGCCAACATTACAAAGTGCAATTGGTCTAAATTGTAAAAATTTCAGGTGTATCGACCATTGGTACAAGCACCAATTAAGTCCAATTTGTATCTTGCACACCATTATTGTGAGGTTCCTAAAATATTTGATGAAATTGCAAATTTTATCCTCTTGAACTTCATTCAGAATGCTAAAAGATAGTCGGAAACCGTCATGGTCTCAACCCAGAAGTAAAAGTATGTATTTGTGGGATAGGTTTGTCTTGATTCGAACTTAGATTGATAATTTGATTAGGCCAACTTTGGAATCTGAATCTGCCTCGACTATGTTCTGATAATAACTGGACTAGAATTAGATCGACTCAAATATGTGGATAAAATTTGTAAATTTAAACACTATGCATAATTAAATTGTTGTCACGCTACTGCAGCTCAGTTGGTGAGCGTGTAGGGACATCATATGTGTGTCTGCGGGTTCGATCCTGTTATTGGCACCTTTCCCCCTCTCTCCCTATATGTAAGGCATATATATATATATATATATATATATATATATATATATATATAAGCCTCCCCTGAAAAAAATAATATAAATTATGGAAATAAAAAACTAAAGTTAAGATAAATTTTACATTATATAATTCTAAATAAATAATATCAATATACATATCATTATTATCTTGGATAAAAGTTATTAGTTTAAGTCAAAAAGTCATGATAGTTATAACTAATTATAAAAATTATATCTTAAAATAATGTGTAGTATCGAATCAAGTTGAGACGACCTAAAGTATGATCCAAATCTCACCTGAGATTACGACACTGTCTCCAATCCTCCATGAGAGTGTTGGAGGATCCGTCCACCTTAGTTAGGAGCCATATTTTAATCAATTTGCAAATGTAATGGTCTAGATTTTTATTGGCAACCTGTTTGGACAATAATTTTTTTTTTCATTTCTCCAACAAAACATCATCCATGGCAGCCACCTCCACCCCATGCCTAACGGCCTCCTTCACCCTCATTGGCACCCATTTCGGCCAGCCCTCCCCCTCCTTCTCAATGCCTTCGCCTCCTCCCTGTCGACGCCAAGATTCAGGCTGAGATTTACTTTTGACAACTCCCGAAGAATTCGCTGAAGGCCCAGAGTAAGCTCCTTGAGGCTCTTCATTTCGAAGAATGGGCTCTGATGCCTTTAAATTCAGTAGGCTCAGTATAACAAATATTATCTATGGATTTACAACATTTTTCAATACTTGCGGCAACATTTCTTGCCTTCTTTCAATCACCACCCTCTCTTGTGACCTGTCGTTTTGTGATTTTGTGAATAAACACAAGGTAAATGATTCTGTTGTAGAATAAAGCTTTTTTTTTTGGGTTTCTACTTGCTACTATGGTAAGAAAATCGTGATTCGATGAAGGCATTGCTCGTTCTACAAAAAGTTTCCTATTTTGATACTATCTTCCAACTGTGGATTTTGCTTGCAAAGTCGCTTTCTTTTGGGTCTATAAAGCTTTCACTTAAACTAAACCATTCCTCTCAGACATTGATATTTTGTTTTACTGGGTTGTTCAAACTAGTTGAGTTGAATCCGAAACCGAACTTTCACCCAAGAAGATAGATATATGTATCTCTCAGTGGTTGAGGAGGAAGAACATGTCTATTGTCATAGACATATAGGTTGTTAAAGAACACAAAATCGACTTTATAAGCTTCTCTTGGCACGTGTACTTGGCATAGGCCCGCTCGCCGTTGAACTTGTTGCCGGAGATATGGAAGGATTCGAGCGGATCACAAGCAGTGAACTCACCGGGGACGAAGCTTGTGAGGTTGTTGAAAGAGAAATCGAGGCTGACGAGGACATGCTTGTGGAGTTTTTTTTCGGAGTTTTTCTTTTGTAATCACGAACCTTGTTCCTCCATGCCTCGTCCACCATGGCAGAGGACGCTTCGTGCCTCCATCGGATCGTCAAACCCTAGGCCACCACCAACCACCTTCGTTGCCTCTGCTCTGTGCCTTCAAGAAATGCCACTCCTCCACGTGAATCATTGTCACCATGCTCCCACCAAACAAGTCGCGACCTATGAACCACAGCCATACCTCCACTTCTGCCGCTTCCCACATAAAAAAATAAAATGTGATAGCAATATGTTCATGATAGTTGGTAGAGTACATGTTCGAGTCTTCTTGATGCCCAAAGGAGCGTTTCGTCGGTGACCCCCACAATGAAGGGACTACGTAGCTATGAAGTTCAAACATTCAAAATAGTTGTCATCTTCGTATCGGACACGTAATCGTATTGAACACTTCACCAACACTTTTGAACATTCTTATAACTATACTTTATGAATTTTTATTTTTATTTTTTAAACTTCTATACCATTAAATATGAAAAGCCCTAATAATTAGATAAATGTTAGGGTCTATTTGCTTTGTTTTCATTTTCATGTTTTCTTTTCTTGCTTTCAAAATAATTACAAAATTGCCATCATTTTATTTCTTGATTTCTAAAAATTGTACACAAAACACTAAAAACAACATTTTGTTGTTTTCACCGTTTTTTTATACAAATCTTTCGAAACAGGAAACAAAGTGAAAACAAGGTGGCAATTTCGTAATATTTCTGAAAACATAAAATGAAGACAGGAAACTGGAAACAAATTAAGCAAACAAACCCTTAGGTTTTTATTATCTTTACGATGATTCATACTAACTTTGAGAACATAATTTATCTTTTTTAAAGTTTTCCCCGTGTCCATGTTGTGTTATATTCGTTTCCTATGTCGTAATTGTGCTTCCAAGATGCTCCGATTTTGAGAATAAGGGTGAGGTTGATAGGGTTTCAGTTGTAGACTTTTAGGTTTCTATTATGTAACTTTTGAGTTATTTCACTATTTCAGGATGAGGAATTAGGATTGGGTTTGGGTTCGAACTTTGGGCTTTAGAAGAAAAATTCTTTCAATAAAAAAGTAACCCTTGTTAACCTGCCCTACGAGACACCTTGAGCAATTATTAAAATTCTTTGACCTTCGAGCAAGCTTTTCAAGCTTCTCCCATGACGTCATCACACTACAAGAAAATGCATAATTATCGAAGAATTTTTCCGTCGGTAATTGGGTAAGCCGTCGGTATAGAAAAAATCGCATTACTGACGAACATTCCATCGGTAAATCCGTTGGAAGTATTCCCGCGTTTTAGTGGGTTGGATTGCGAAGGAAATTACCGACGGATTTTATCCGTTGGTAACAAAATCTATCGGTAATGTCTTAAATCCGTCAGTAATCAAATCTGAAATTTATTGTCGTTACCGACGGATTTTATCCGCCGGTAATGAAATCCGTCGATAACGCCAAAAAATCCTTCGATAAAGAAATCTATCAGTAATGTTAAAAAATCCGTCAATAAAGTGTTTTATTCCATTGGTAATCATATGTGAAACTTATTTAGGATTACCGACGGATTTTGTTCATCGAAAACAAATTCCATTGATAATTGTCAAAAATCCATCGGTAATGTCCTCCTACTCTAAAAAAACCAAGTCTGATCATTTTTTCCAATAAACCAAAAGATGATCTAAAGAAAAGACACTCTAATTGACATGCTCCGTATCATGTTACTAATTAGCATCATCTTTTTACTTTCTTAGTAATTAGCATTTAATTGAGTTAGAATATCTCTGAACCAATTGATTCTCATTATAATTAATATCTTTTTAAAGCTCAATAAAAAACAGATTATTTATGACAATATTAATAGATTTACAAATATAATAAAAATGAAATCGACAAAATAAAGTAGAAGGTAAAATATTAATATTATTTCGATTTGTTATTTGATTTTTCATTAATTAGAATTAATTCCCTATTGTTTGGGTCTTTGGGTGGCTGCCTACGTGAAACTGGAAGGTAAAATATTATCATTATTGGGGATTAATTTGATTTTTCAGTAATTAGCATTAATTTCCTAAAAATAAATTGGAATGAAATCCGTGTGTTATGGGCATAAGCCAATCACGATCCTCAAATAAAACGCACACCGATCGCTTCAATTATATCAGAATTTGTCCCTAAAATTGTAGGATTATATCAACTTAGTCCTCCTAGTTATCAATATTCCAAAATGATCATTGAAATTATAAAATGTTAATCAGGTTCGTCCCTCCATTTGGATCTGTTAGCAAATGCATCCCTGACATTATTCACTTAATTTCAAATGCATATCTTACATTACCAACTTAATATCCTTATAGTCCATGCAAATACCAACGAAAAGATGAATCTGATTAACTTTTTACAATTTTGTGAAATGAGTTGGAATATTGATAATGCAACTCCTTCTGTAATCTTCTTTCCCTCTCTCCATCTAGATCGTCTCCATGCAGAAATCGCCCCCCCTGTAAATTGCTTAGTCTGTGTGTTTCTTTATTTTATCAATTGCTTAGTCTGATACTGTAAATTAATGCTTAGTTGTTTTTTGGTTGATTTTTTTAATGGGCTAGTTGTTAGATCTTTTGCTTCCTGCCTCATGGTCATGGAGTGCAATTCATTTTTGAAAGAGGCATTTTGAGTTTTAGAAACCTTGAGTGAGTACTAATACTATTCAAATAAAAATGTGTCAACTTCTTAATTATTAAAGGAAGTTGAAAAACAAACAAATCCGTGGGTAACACGGGAGAATATTATCGATGGAAAAATCCGTCAAAAACATTATCAGCGGAAAAATCCGTCGAAAAAGTTCGTCTGAAAAAATTTGGCGGTAAATATTATCGACGAGCAAATTATCGACAGATTTTTTTCCGTCGGTAAATTCGTATTACTGACGGATTTTTGCGATTATCAATAGATTTTATCTGTCGGTAATGTGCGAATTTCTTGTAGTGTCATATGGTGTTGTCTCCTCTTCAACTCGAGCAATTACTTCATTTATAAAATAAATAAAGAATTTAAAAAGCACGAGACATAGAACATATTTAAATAAATAAGCCACGACATGCAGATCATATTTACCAAAATAAATAACCACCATAATCTAAGGTTGTAATCATATACCCTCAATTTTTAGATATTTAATAACAAACAATAATAATTATAAACCATTTATTATTATTAAATTAAATCAAAATAGCAGTGTAAACGCACATATACGCATGAGCACGACCGTGCTGCAATGGTGCACGACCGTGCTTCGTCCTCGCTGACGGAGAACGACAGCGCACAAAGGTGCATGGCTGTGTTGCACAGTGCACAGCCCGTGCTCGAGCTCGTTGGTGCTGATTACAAGGTGCACGGTCGTGCTGCAATGGTGCACGATTGTGCTTTGCATCACATTAGGATTCTAGGTTCGAAACTTGAACCCCAAAAGTCCTATACACATTCCCAAACATTTTCAAATACATACAATAGATTCATATGCATAATATACACATATAAAACATATTATGCACGGTATATCATGCGATTGAATTATAGCACTAAGAACATCAAGATTCAAGAACATACATATGTTCAAACAACGATAACATGCATATAATTGAATCGCGTTTAAAGCAATAAATCATGTTATCAACCAAGGCAAACAAGCACTTAGGATTCAAGGTAATAACGACCATACTCTCTGATACCACTGTTGGGTTTTTATGAGACAATCCTCTTTTAAAATCGCATCTCAAGGCGGAAGAAAATCATACCCCATGGATCGCGCATTACAAAACAAGAATCACATAAGGTTATTGTGTTTACCTCTTCAAGCATGCTTTCAAAACAATCCTTAAAGTGTGCTTTGAATCACATGTGCCATGACAAGGGCAACACCTCTACTCAGTCCACGCGAGCAAATGTCTGTTGGAGGAATGCATCTTGTGCTAGCTAACGACTACAGGGTATAGCGCGATGTGTGTTATGACAACTGTGTGTGATGAGGGAGGCGCGTCATATATTTAAAGAGTGGTGCTCCCTCACTCTTCATGCTACAATCTTGATGGGTTTGTACACTACTGGCCTAAACTGGAATTATTTATTGAATCATATTTAATAAACTTATTCCTCTCCAACTATTTGCTCTATGCGTGTGATCCTATAGGTTCTCACTAAATTGAAAATAATATTAAATATAATAATTTCACACATTAATTATAATATCAAATATTATAAACAATGAGTGACATCTTGCAATGAATCATTGCTACCCAATTTATGAGAAAATCGGTGATTTGATTTTAATTTTACCGAAACCAATTTACCGTGCAGTAAATCTCCAGTCGACCATATGTCATAATTGAACACAAGGCATAAATGTGTCATCATTTTTATGTTCAATTATATGCTCCTCAATCTCCGAATAGATGTGTAATCACAAACAGGCTCAATATCTCATATTGGCCCATTTTAGCATGGTCATGCATTTTCACATCTCACTTTATCGAGAAGCCCATGACATTGCTCATGTTATGTAGGAGGGACGAATCTTATATACATCACTCGCATTCCTCAACATGATTCATTTCAGGCCCAATTACTACCATTACGATTATCCTGTTACGGATAACGTTTGATATCATTAAAGCCTACAACTTCACATGTAGGAATCATAGTGATTTCAAGTTGAAAGACTACTTCACTATGGTTCTCATGAGAAGCGCTTATGACACTTACATAACTATTATATAGTGTTCTCATAATGGGTCAATCCAGTATAAATATTACTCTAATATTTATACCTATATGAAGACTTGATATCTCATATCCATTACCCGTGAGATGTGGTTATCAGTCTACTCATATAATAGTCTCGATGTATTATTGTTTTCCTAAATAAAAATAATACTTGACTACGGATATTTTAAGAATAGTGTTCTGATGTTCAATAAGGTCTCACGATCAAGTTACGCCTGATGTTCTATTAAACTGAACCCACTATTTTAAGGACTTTATTAAGTACAAAAGAGATAACATAATAAACTAAAATGCCTTATATTATAAATGATATAAATCATAGTCATGATACAAATGTAAATCTAATAAATAGATTGGCCACTAGGTTTTACACCAACAGAATATTCTCCTCAGTGCCAATACTCCACCTGTAACCCTCTTTCAAAAGTGTTCTAGAATTCCAAATGCTCCTCCAAGTAAAGCTAGGGTTATGACCAAGATTAGCATCCATAAAATCACATGTAGGGAAATATTTAGCTTTAAGAAGCCTAGATGTGAGATTATTCGGGTTGGTCATTAGCCTCCAGCCTTGCTTGCCTAGCATGGCAAGATTGAAAGCATATAAGTTTCTAAAGCCCATACCACGTTGATTCTTGCTAACCGAGAGTTGTCCCATGACATCCATTTAATCCCTCTCCTATCTCCTCCATTAGAGCCACACCAAAAAGAGTTCATCATTTTT
Organism: Ammopiptanthus mongolicus; assembly: GCA_039655645.1. Taxonomy (NCBI): domain Eukaryota; kingdom Viridiplantae; phylum Streptophyta; class Magnoliopsida; order Fabales; family Fabaceae; genus Ammopiptanthus; species Ammopiptanthus mongolicus. Next base: position 85,530,221 of record CM077347.1, read on the forward strand.
TGAATTTCATCACCTAGAGATTCAAGAATCATAAAAATACTCATAATGTAAGAAGGAATAGCCTGAAGCACAAATTTAATAAGAACTTCTCTACCAGCTCTAGAAAGACATCTCTCACTCCAAGAGTTAATTTTTCTATGGATGCAATCTTTAATAAATTTAAAAGTGGCTTTTTTACTTCTGCCAATCACAAATGGGAGACCAAGATATTTACCAGTTCCAAGGCAAGCATGTACTTCCAAAATAGATGCAATGTCCGATCTACAATCACTAGAAGTGTTCCTGCTAAAGAAGACCTCTAATTTTTGAAAATTAATCATTTGACCAAAAGCTTCCTCATAAGTCTTCAGAATATTTTTCATCACATGTGCTTCATTCTCTCTAGCTTTGAAGAAAAGAAAGTAATCGTCTGCAAAGAGAAGGTGTGTTATAATAGGAGCTCCACGAAAAATTCTCGTCCCATGTAAGTCCCCTTGTCTTTCAGCTCGATCATCTAGAGCTACGAGACCTCAGCACAAAGAATAAAAAGATAAGGGAATAGTATAACCATTTTAAAAATTAAGATTCAAATTGTCAATACAAATTTATCTAATAGAGGGACGCAATTTTCATAAGGAATATCAATTCAATCAAACTTTGTTGCGTTTATAGGAGGACCATTATTTAGTATGATACGGAAACCAAACGGACATGATATACAACAAAATACACGGTAAAAATAATAATTCTATCACATGTCTATAATATTAGTTGCCCTATCAATGGTCAATTACTTTCATGCTCATTTCGAACTGAAACTATTCGTATCATAAAGCAACTCTTCGTTTATAGCCACACATAAACGTGGCCATAGACAACTAGCTTGAGGGAGGCTATTAAGATTTGATATTGTGTAGCTTAGAATTGAAAATGGATCCTCTCTATCCGGATTCTCCCTCTATCATATCTTCAGTCAAATGTCGTTCGTTGGATTAATTTAACAGTCGGGAAATTTCTAATACCAATCGTTAGATTAATCTAACGGCTTACGTTTGGCTAAAGAGGGGATGAAGACGGAATCCGAATGGAGAGTATCCAAATCCCTTAAAATTAGCAGCTCATCAAGAATTTGGTTTTTGTTATTAGCGAACCAATATTTTATTTTGTTCTCATAATTACCCCAGAATTATAGGTAGTGCATATATAATCATTGACATTTATTTTATTCTTACTCTCTCTCTCTCTCTCTCTCTCTCTCTCTCTCTCTATATATATATATATATATATATATATATATATATATATATATATATATATATATATATATATATATATATATATATATATAAAGAAATTGAATTGAGAGAAATGAATCATATTTTCTTGATTATACTGTTTACAGTAGCCTTGTTATATAGATACAACATAGTAACAAACTTCCTAGAATAACTGAGATTCAAACTAAAGATAAGGCTTTATCTTATATACATTTGAAACTAGAGTAACTACTCTGATCTTATCTACAGTAACAAACAACTAATGATGACATGATCATATCTTATCTTTAACTCCCCCTCTCAAACGAGTGGGTGTAGGAAGAACTCTGAGTTTGTCTCTAAGCAGACTGAATCTTGAATGAGAGAGAGCTTTAGTTAGACAATCTGCAATTTGATCAGTAGAGGGGACATAGGCTACTATGACTTGATTGCTTAACACCTGATCAAGTATAAAATGGATATCAACTTCAATATGCTTGGATCGTGTATGCATAACAGGATTAGAAGCCAACGCTTTAGCACTTAGGTTATCACACCATAGGACTGGTTGCCTTTGCGAAGAAAACTTGACTTCATTCAGCAATGATTTGATCCATGTGATTTTAGCAGCTAGATCAGCCAAGGCTCGGTACTCAGATTCAGTGCTTGATCGAGAGACCACTTTCTGTTTTCTAGGTGACCACGAAATGAGAGTTTCTCCTAAGAAAACACATTGTCCTGCTACTGATCTTCTGTCATCAGGGCTGGTTGCCCAATCTGCATCTGAGAAACCAGAGATGTCCAGATCAGTGGAAGGCTTTATGTGTAGACTCAATGTCTTAGTCCCTTGGAGATACCTGAAAATTCTCTTCACACCTTGCCAATGAAGTACTGTGGGACAACTCATGTATTGGCTTAGTTTGTTTACAGAATAGGCTAGATCTGGTCTTGTGTTAGTTAGGTACTGAAGTGCTCCTATTGCCTTCCTGAATAAAGTTGGATTTTGCATAGCCTCTTCTTCTGCCACAAAGGCTCTGCCAGTGACCATTGGAGTAGGACATGAGGATGCACTTTCCATATTGAACTTCTTTAACAAATCAATAATGTATTTTGTTTGTTTGAGATACATTCCAGCCGAGTCTCTTGAAACTTCTATTCCCAAAAAATAATGCAGTGCTCCAAGATCTTTTAGTGCAAAAGTTGCACTGAGCTGTTTGATGATATCATCAACATATATTAAGAGAAAAGTAATCTGCTTGTTCCCTTTGAGAAAGAACAGAGAATTGTCACTCTTTGTATTCTGAAATCCCCATTCAAGCAAAGCATTTCTTAGTCTGTCAAACCAGGCCCTTGGCGCCTGTTTTAATCCATATATTGCCTTTGTCAACTGGCAGATATGATTGCATTTTGATGGATCCTCAAAGCCTTCTGGTTGATGCATGAAAACAGTCTCTTTGAGATAGCCATTTAGGAATGCATTGTTAATGTCCATTTGCCTTACCTCCCAGTTGTAGTGAACAGCCAAGATCAATATGATTCTCACTGTGCTGGCTTTGATGACTGGACTGAAAGTTTCATCAAAGTCTATACCTGCTGACTGTTGAAAACCTTTTGCAACAAGTCTAGCTTTCCTCCTTTCAATAGTTCCATCGGCCTTGCACTTGGTTTTGAACACCCATTTTGAGTCTATGACATTTTTTTGACCTTCATAAGGTACTAAGAACCATGTGTCATTAGAAATAAGAGCATTGAATTCTAATTTCATTGCTTCCTTCCATTCTGGCCTTTGAAGAGCTTCACTTGTACATTGTGGTTCTGTTTCTGCTACCTGTTTCTCAGCTGTACCAACATATGGATGCTTTGGTTTGAAAGTTCCAACTTTGCTTCTTGTACACATCTGGTGAGTATTTATTGGTGAGGGAGGATTCTGTTCTGTGTTGTCAGCAGACTCAATAATTTCAGGTGAAATTTCTAGTCTTTGTTCTTCATAGGACTGTTCAATAATAGGAGAGTTTTGCTGCTCATGAATTTGAGAGATTGGAGGGTCTGGTTGCCTGCTAATATTTCTGCTTTCCTGAGAAGAAGAATTATGAATGTTGCTGCTGCTGTCATCATCATTTTCTGAATTTACAACATGTTCCTGATTAGACATACCTTGACCTCCATTGTTGATAGTAGGAGCAGTAGGAAGGAAGAAATTGATAGGATGAGTTGTGATTTCAGGAGATGTGTTTCTGTTTAAGAATCCATCATGAAAGGGGTAGTGGTCTTCATTCAACACCACATGCCTTGATATATAAATCCTGCCAGTGGGACTGATGCACTTGTCACCTTTGTGTGAGCTGCTGTACCCGAGAAAGACACACTTTGTTGTGTGAAATTGGAATTTATGCTTGTTGTAAGGCTTTAGACAAGGATAGCATGCACATCCAAAAGGCTTTAGAAGACTGTAATCTGGACTTTTGCCAAACAATAAGAAATGTGGATTCTGATTTTCAATCACTGGAGAAGGCAGCCTATTAATTAAGAAAGCTGCTGCTGAGAAAGCTTTCCACCAAAAATACAAAGGCATCTTAGCTTGAGCTAGAAGTGTCAGTCCCAATTCCACCACATGTCTATGTTTTCTCTCAGCTCTGCCATTTTGGACAGATGTATATGGACAAGAAAGTCTTAACTGAATTCTTGACTCATTAGCCAATTTTTGAAATACTCTGTACTCACCACCTCCATCACACTGCAATGTTTTGATTCTTCTGTTAAATTGATTTTTAACTTGGTTTTTAAACTGAATGAAAGCTTGCAATGTCTCTGATTTTTGTTTCAAAGGATAAATCCAGGTATATCTACTAAAATCATCAATGAACAAAACATAGAATTTGAAACCAGAAGATGAATTTATTGGTGCCGGTCCCCAAACATCTGAATGGATTAAATCCAGGGGTCCCTGAGCACGTGAAGTAGATAAATTTAAAGGCAATAAATGAGACTTTCCATATTGGCAAGCTTCACAAAATGAAAAAGGGTCACTAGGTGACACTTTTATTTGACAATTCTTCAAAACTTCTTCTAGAACTCTACTACTAGGATGTCCAAGCCTCCTGTGTCAGCTTTCTTTGACTGATAGAAGAACTTTAGGATCTTTAGATTTGCTCTTTGACTGACAAGGGACATTGGCCATTTGCTACAGTCCTTCCTTAAGCATCCCTTCCACCAGAATTGTTCCTGTCACCTTGTCCTTAACAAAGCAATGATTTGCATGAAATTCAACAATAATATTATTGTCAGCAGCAAGTTTGGAAATACTCAAGAGAATCTTAGTGATATTGGGAACATAAAGGACTTCATTCAAAATTAAGGGCTTCTTATTGCTATTAATAGTTGTTGAGCCTGAAGCAATTATTTTCAGCTTTTCTCCATTACCAACAGTTAGAGCAGTCTTACCATCATTTTCAGTCATCTCCTGAAACCGATTTGAGTCATGAGTCACATGATTGCTGGCACCACTATCAAAATACCATTCTGGATCCTGAGTAGTATGTGGAGAAGCAATGTATGCATTGTGATTGTGACCTCCAAAACTGTTTTGATCTTTGTTTTCTTCTGTAGGCTGTCCCATGTAACTTTTGTCAAAACGATAATAGCAATGTACTACTACATGTCCTGATTTTCTGCAAACTTGACACACAAGTTTGTCTCTGGAAAATCTGCCTCTACCTCTTCCTCCTCTAGAGCCACTTTGATGTGCTCCTCTCCATCCTCCTTTTGAGAAGGACCTATTGCTCTTATTGTCTGATCTAGTGGCAACATTTGCAGATGGATTGCCAGAAGAATGAATTGTCAAATTAGAAAAGTTGTTCAGTTGTTCGAGCCTATTCTCAAAGGTCAACAACTGAGCCTGCACTCAACCCACGTTAGATCAATCTTGTCAGATAATTGAACAACTATGGCATTATACTCACTGTCTAAACCATTAAGGTTTTGAATGATGAGATCAGCACTCGAGATTGGACTGCTTGCAAGTTTGAGGCTGTCTGAAAGAGTCTTCATCTTGATCAGATACTCTTCCATTTTCATTGGTCCTTTCCGAGTACTATGGAATTCTGATTTCAGCAAAGTGACCCGAGATCTTGTGTGTGCACCGGCTAGAATTTGAGCAGCATCCCAAAGTTCCTTGGAAGTTTCACAAAAAGCAGCTGAGTGGCAATGTCCTCAGTCATTGAGTTGAACAACCATCCCAAGATCTGTTGATCACTTGCAATCCATTCTTCATAAGCAGGGCTGGTTTCTTTGTTGGATCCTTCAGTGAGGTATTAATCTGGACACGTCTTTGCCCCGAAGATGAAACCATCGAGCCTGCTTCCTTTGATCAATGGCAACACGAGAGATTTCCACAACATGTAGTTGTTTCTGTCCAGCTTGACAGAACATAGGGAGGGAGGAGTGTTCTTCTAATTTGCAGCGGAATCCATGATTTGTATCAAGTTGATTGCTCAACCTGGCTCTGATACCAAGAAAGAAATTGAGAAGAAATGAATCGTATTTTCTTGATTATACTGTTTACAGTAGCTTTGTTATATAGATACAACATAGTAACAAACTTCCTAGAATAAATGAGATTCAAACTAAAGATAAGGCTTTATCCTATATACATTTGAAACTAGAGTAACTACTCTGATCTTATCTACAGTAACAAACAACTAATGATGACATGATCATATCTTATCTTTAACTATATATATATATATATATATATATATATATATATATATTTGCTTTGAATAATAAGTTTTGAATAATCCTTGACGAAATTAAACTTCTTGATGTTTGATTCAATTATGTCCAATATCTCTCCTATTTCAAACGTTACGTTCACCTCTTTTAAGAGACATCATTGTAATTCACTATCACAATTAAGGTAAATGTAATGATAGAATAAACCTTCCAAAAAAAATTGATCAAATTTTGAAATAAGAACAATGTTAAACTTTAAAGGAGGTCAATATAACTTTCCATGATCCTACAATCAAATACAGATTTCCGTTTACAATATACTTTATACCTTTTTAATATCCTACATTATAATTTGCTCTTTTTGATAGTCTCGTCACAGAGACCAAAGTTACGAAATTCCCGGAACCTGGATCTGTATAAGTGGCAAACACAGGGCCTAGTCACTCCTTTTTTGCCTGAAATCCAAGTAGCTTAATCATGAAATTATGTGTGGATGTAACCAATCTGACAATTTGCCTTCAACGTTACCTGAAAACATAAAATTAGGATATTTTTTTTTATTTCTGAACGTATCTTCCGTACATAATTACGGATATTAATCTTCCGAGATATTTGACGATATTTAAAAGTTGATCTCTCCCAACTAGATTTTATCCATACACAAGAGTTAGAGATCGAATCTCCGACCATTTGTTTAAGAAGCCCAAACTCGTTATCACGTGGACCAATCACATTGATACATAAAATTAGTATTGCATAGAGGATGACATAATAAAATGTAAATATATTTATTAGTTTTCCCAATAAAAAAAAGCATATGAGAAGTTTGATACAATTTAAGAACGTATAAATTAGAAGATAAAATTTGTGGAAGTTACCACCAAAAAAAAAAAAAAAAAATTTGTGGAAGTTAATAACGGCATAAAATCCCTAATAATATTTTGGAATTTTCTTCTAATTATATATTTTTTCTCCCCTAGGAAAATATGTGGTGAATGTAGAAGGAGGCGAATTGGGGTGTGGAAAAAGGGATGCATTGTGACAGAAGTGGGAGGTTAGTTGGAGATGTGAAAATGAGAGAAGGGAAAGGAGAGGGACTGAGGACCCCAAGAGTACATGCCTCCGCCAATCACCTGTTCCTTTTCCCCCCCACTTGTTTGGCCTTTTCATTCAACTAGAAAGAATAATCATTTTCATGCACAACTTTTTGGCAAGGGAATCATACATTCCTATATCATTGATTAGACACGTAATATCAAAGAGCACTATGCTAATGAATTAAACAATTGTATAAATCAATTGATAGACATTAAATCCACTGTTGTTCACTGAGTAGTTTTCATCTTTCAAAAAACGAGTACTCATTAGATCACGAGCAGGGGATAAGTTAGCATATAGAAACAGTCCCTAAGGAAGAACTTGATGGGGGAGTATTAGATATTTTTATCGATAGTGAAGCAAGGATGTTTGTCTGGGTTCGAAGGAGCAAGTGGTTTGAATAAATAATTCTTTTTTTTTTTTTTTTTTCATACCGGCTCATAAAATTATCTTTGAATAAGGGAAACACAAATAAATGTTGTAAAAAATAATAGAAAGAATAAATTACTCTAATACTATCAATTAAAATAACATGTTTTGTATTGATTTTTTAGAATAAATTAAAATGAGCCTTGTATTACAATGTTATCTATTAGTTTCAAGGTGGCATCTACTATGCAACTTCCTAGGGAAGCTGCATCAATGCACCCTAATTTTTATTTAATATCACCGATTACTTGGTTTTTTTTTTTTTTTTTTTTTTTTTTACAATTACCACTCCTTGAACTTTCCTTGGCCTTCAGCGACATCTTCGGTGAGCTTCAAGGGCTTACGAGCATGCCCTCGCCCGAATATGTCCATAAGAATGACGCCGACGACAAAAAATCCAAACAAGAACTCGAGCCCGAGTCATGCATGGGGTTATTGCAGAGGGAGAACTTCACCAAGGAGATTATCGAGAGTATTTCACTTGAGGATCTTCAGCTGACTGTGAAAATTTGCATCAATAGGTGACGACCTCGAGTCGTCGTTGGTCACCGTGAAGCGATCAATGATGACGAAGCTTAAACTATTAGCGAAGAATTGCGACGATAACCGAGTTCAAATCGCTGAGTCCAGTGCGGTCCCTGTTCTGATTCCATTGCTCCGATGGAGTGATCTGTGGACGCAAGAGCATGTTGGAAAGGTGTTGTTGAATCTGTCTCTTCACGAAGACAACAAGATGTTGATAACCAATGTCAGAGTTGTGAAGTCGTTGATTTATGTGCTGAAAATGGGGACATAGACTTCAAAGTAGAACGCAGCGTGCGCTTTGCTGAGCCTCGCATTGGTGGAATAAAACAGACTTCGATTGGTGCTTCGCGGGTGATACTGCCACTGGTTTCTTAGCTAATGAATGGTTCCAATAGAGGGAAGAAAAACGCGCTGACGATGCCATATAAGTTGTGTTCAGTGAAGCAGAACAAGGAGAGGGCAGTGAGTGAAGCAGAACAAGGAGAGGGCGGTGAGCACTGGAGCGATGAAGCCACTGGTGTAGAAGGCAATGGTGGTGTTGAATAGCCTAGCAGGAATTCAGGAAGGGAAGGATGCGATAATGGAATAAGGTGGGATAATTGATCTTGTGGAAGCAATTGAAGATGGGTCTGTTAAGGGAAAGAAGATTGTTGTTTTGACTAGAGCTATCAAAATGAGTTCTGCCTCGAGAACCAGCCTGACCCAACCTAGCTCACTAAGGGGTTGGGCAAAAACCGATCGAGTCTCTTTCACCCCGGGGTTATTTTGACCCAGCTCACTTAACCTACGGGTTAAATGGATTCGAGCTGGGTTAGCTCACTTTTATTTCTTTTTTTGTAAAAAAAATTTGTATCCTGTATGATATTATAATATCCACGTCCCAACCCAATTCCATTAATCCAAATCCAAAATCAGATCCTAGGCCTCCAATATCTAGTCGCATCTGTCTCCTCTCCCTCCTACCCTCCATCCAGCCTCCCTTGCATCAATGAGAACTTTGCTTTCCCTCTCTCGCACGTCTTTTCCATCTCGTTTGTATTCAAGAATTGTTTTAAGCTAGTGCTCTACTGATACTCTGCTTGATGTACGATGGTAGTCAACAAACTACTAAAGTCGTCGAAAATTATTATTTTGACAAGGTTTATCTTTTTTTGGTATTTTGACAAACTACTAAAATTGGTACTTTAGATAAAAAGCAGTTTAGGAAGGTAAATGGGTACAAGTCCTATGAGTCAACGACAAGCTTTATCTTTTTTGGTATAATTTTTTTCTTTTTGAACCTTTCTGGTTTTAATTTTAATTTTAATTTTTTTTCTATTTTTTTATAAAAAAAAATAGTGAGTCAACCCATTTAACCAACCAACCCGTGGTGGGTTGATTTGGGTTGGATATTTATTGGCTCACAAAAAAAGTGAACCGGGTTAGGTTGACTCAGTTTTTGGTCAACCCGTGATGGTCCAACGCGGGTGAGCCGAATTGGCCCACTTTGACAACTCTAGTTTTAACATTTCTGCGGCTGTGTGCCGATAGAGTGAGAAACAAAGGGTTGCTTGTGAGGGAAGGAGGGATTCCTCCTCTGGTTGCTCTTTCCCAAACTCAAACTGGGACTACTCAAGCGAAGCAGAAAAGGATGGTTGAAGGGTGCGATGGCAAGGGTGGTGCAGTGGCGAGGCGACAGCGATGTAACGGCCCGGACTGCTTTTTGGACTGTCGATTGTCCCCCAAACCAACACGGACCTTTTCAGCGTGCTTTGTCCTAGGCAACATGTTTTCTGGGAAACTTCCCTGAAGGCCACTCATCCCACAAGTGCTCCAAGTCAAGCACGCTTGAAGATGCATCTTGTTGGTATATGTAGTACCAATCAATTCTTATAAACCTTCCTTCATCTATACAGTCACATACCTGCATAGCCTCAGGATCCCTCTCATTTCAATGTGAATTGGGTTCATTTATGTATCCTTTTGCCAAGCGCCTGCCAGGAGTCGCTCCTTGTCTGTGCCTCATGCACCGACGATCACTCTCCGCCCTCGTCAGCCTTAGGCGTTACAAGCGACATGTGAAAGGATGGAAGGAGAAGAGCCTCTCTCTAATGTGTAAAAAAATTAACCTAAAAAGAAGAAAAAAATTATTTACCTTCTCAACTGGTAACACGTTGCTATTTTAATCTCACTTGGATAGATCAATGGTACACAATAAAGGTATATGCATGCAGCACTTTTCGGTTGGTGCATGTTACACGACACCTTAGTTTCAAGACATAAAGTAGTTATGTATGAATATAGTTATAATGGGCTGGTTTCATGTTATATAGTTGATGCATAGTGACACAATCAATCATTTAGTTATAATATAATAACATTGAGAAATCAAATTATGTCTGTCGTAGTGTTGTGCTAGGATTTCTTAGTGCCCACTACCCTGACGTACCACACTTCCATCACTACTAGAAAATGTGTTTTTAGCGACCGAAATTAGCTACGGAAAGTTTTCCGTAGCTAATGGCGACCGTATTAGCTATCATATTTTAGTTTTCTAAAAACTAATAAATATTGATATTTAGCTACGGGATTAGCTACCGAAATTTGGGGTCGCAAATATTCGGTCGCTAATACGGTCGCCAAAGCTGAGATTTTTAAGGTCAAATTTGTTGACTTTTTAGCTACCGAATCTGAGACCGAATCCTATTTCAACGGTCATATTTTTACATTAGCGACCGAAAATGTATCGGTAACTAAATATTTAATAGTTTAGAGATGCATTTAACGACTGAAATTTCGGTCGCTAAACTAAATCCCTAAATGTTCACCTTCCCCCCATTTTCTTCTTTCTCTCGCACTCTGCCTCCCACGCTCACTCTCTCTCGCACTCTGCCTCTCACTCTCACTCTCTACGCCGCTGCCTCCGATCGACTCTCTATCTCTCTTTCTCCATCACCGCCTCACCTCCGGTTGACTCTCTCTCTCTCTCTCCATCGCTGCCCCTCGCCTCGGTTCCGTCCACGCACAGGTATGCTCATCCCTCCCTCTCCCTTTTTCATTCATTATGTGAATGTGCCACAAACACCATTGCTTCTAAGCTCCACCGTCCACTTTATGAAATGGTGAAGGAAGGTATCAACATCAAGGATATCCAATGGGCACAGCACTGATTATCTTCGCAAGGAAAGTTAATGACGCGATTGGATATGTCGCGTGATGTATGGGACATATGTGGTGCTCAACCATATGAATAATCATTTGGTCATCCAGGTTTCTGGTAGCCTTTCAGAATCGTTTTGAGAATCACAATAGGTAATTTAGGATGAAACATGCTCATTAATAGTTGTGTATAATAAAACCTTTATGGTATTGCATGCATTTTCTTCGCAAGTACCCTAAATTAGATTATGATGACAGAACAAGCACTGATACTCATAACCTGTTATCAAATTTTGATTTTGTTTTGTACCTTGTTGAATCTTTAATACGTATGGTCAATTACATATGGTGAATTGTTGGTTTTATTTATATGCCTTTGGCTTGTAGATTACTAAACTGGATGATGATAACAGAATAGAGGGAAAATGTTCATAAACCATTGTCAATTTTCAAATTTGCTGGTTGTTTTGTGTGTTATTAAGTATAGATGTGGCAACTTTTCTTTACAGATCATAATTTATTTACATATCTTAAGTGAATAGAGTCAGTTTTAATTCATACTTTATATTATAGTACACTCAAATGACAAATACGTGAATAACTTAAGTAGTCAGCTGAAAAATTGCTCCTTGCAGCTTCTAATAAGTAGCTTCTATATGCTATTGATACTTGTTTCTTGAGTGTAAATTTTTTCTCTGCTCAATCGTTATTTGTATACAAAATGAATGAGCAAATTATAAATAAATGCTTAGTTGTTTGCTCACTACAGGAAAAACCAATGTCATTTGTTTATATGGTCTCTGATTTATAAGAGCGCAGCAATTTTAATGAACTTACGAGTTATGTTGCATTGCATATGACTTGTTTGTTGTATAGTTAAATATTCATGTATGGAGCTATGACATCTGATTGCTGTTTTTCTCTTTTGTATGTACTACAAGTCACATATTAAAATATCTGAGTGGTTGCTTGTTAATTTTGATGATTAATCTGAGTGCATCGGTCTATGAATTGTTTTGTTGCTTGGTTTGACTGGTAAAATGCAAATTGTTCCTTGTAATGAGAGATTTTGTTTGATATAACTTGGTTATGGTTGATAGCTCACTTTGCAGATAAGGGAATTGAACTTGTATATTGAACTAGCAAATATAAGGTCTGAAGTCACATGTTCATGGCTAGGTTCTGGAAATTGCATAAATTGTTTCTAGGCTTGACATGTGTTTGAAAATGTTTGATCAGGGATCAAGGTTGTACACATTGGATTATGGGAAGTGTAGAGGAACCCTTTTGGTTTCACTATTTGCCTATTTGGTCATCTTGATTGCTATTCCATGGGGGGACTATTTTATTTCTTATGTTAGCATACTTGGTTTTCAGTTTAATTATATATATGATTATAATATCCCGGTGTGATTCTCAAGGTTTCGTTGCCTTCATTATTCTGATTTAAGTTAAATTTGTCATGTCTTTTGAGGATCTTTAATTTTTTCCCGCATGCTGTCTTGGTTTTTGCATCAAGTCATGGTTTTTGGCAGCTGCTGTGTTTTCATTCATATATTGAGCTAGACACATCAGATTTAGGTGCCCTTCTCAGAAACTTGAGACACAAGGCTTTTATTTTACCTCAAATCTGATATTTAAAACTTTCATCAGTCAAAGTAAGTTTTGGTTTAAATCAAGGTCTGTTCTGCACATTCTCAGTTTGACCTCATCGACGTCACATACTCAATCCGATCCTGGCCCTACCCCCGACGTACGAGAGGTTATCGCCAATCTCAATGCTGAGCTGGCAGCGAAGGACAACAGGATAAACCACTTGGAGAGGACGATGGATCAGACACAGAGAGAGATGTACGCATTGTTCCAGCACTTAGGATACAGGCCCGGCTCCTCTAGTGCCGTTCCACAAGATGATTCGCATGCTGATCCAGGTGCCGATGATGAGGACGATGGCGAGGACGATAATGGCTGGATCCCCCCACCCCCCAGCACATTGATATTATATTTGTTACATTTAGTTACTATCACTATTGTACTACTTGTGTTGTTTCTATTTGGATATTGGATATTGTATTAGATATTTATATATATGGTGGATTTATATTGATGTTTGAGTTGAGTATAACTTTATGTAATTTATCTCTGTTTTGTATGATTAAGCAGGATGGTAATTTTGGTAAAAGTTTGGTATTATTGCAAAAAAAAAAAATGATATTTAGCTACCGAATCGGATTCGGTAGCTAAATATAATTTGCAAATTTAAAATTTAGCTACCGACTAGGATTCGGTAGCTAAATAAAATTTGCAAATTTAAAAGTTAGCTACCGAATAGGATTCGGTAGCTAAACCAAAATATATATTTAGCGACCGAATATATTTAGCGACCGAATAGGATTCGGTCGCTAAACCAAAAATATATATTTAGCTACCGAATTTTATTCGTCACCGATTCGGTTGCTAAACTGGTAATAGATATGGTATACGTGACTATTTCAGCGACCATAATATTTATATTTAGCTACCGACATATTCCGTAGCTATTGGCGACCGGAGTGAAATTCGGTAGCTAAATCGATTAGCTACCAGCACTTTAGTTACCAACTCCATTCGGTCGCTAATTCGGTAGCTAAACAATTTAGCTAACGAATTTTGGATATTAGCTACCGGAAAATTCGGTAGCTAAACAACATTTTTCTTGTAGTGTTAACAATGGTGCCATAGCTTCTTCGCTTTCGTGGAGTCTCCTTAGGTCTTGTAGGTTCTAGCACCCAATCTCGGTGCTGCTCTAGGGCTTCTGTGCCGCCTTGGATGGATCGTGGGTGTTCTGGACCATATCACGATTCCTAAGGCCCAAGATATCATTCGCCGAAATGGGCCGAGCAAGACTAGCCAGCAGGCGAGCCATACGGATTATTAGACCCAGTACACCAGGTCGTGTGCGCGTCCCGATAGGATCACCAGTCTAAGGGACAAGCCGTCCATTGATTGCCCGGTTCGTGTGCCCCTACGCTACCCACACCGCCACTAATGGATCCGCTCTGCGCCACAATAGAGTACGATTCAGTGTGGCAAAAGGCACGACACCACACCTGTGCATGCAAACCGAACAATCAGAGTTTGTCCCGCCAGACAATCCTTCTTCTTCTCATGGACCAAGCCCATAGGGATCCGAACTCTACGATGTCATGTTGTATATTTAATCTTATTTCAAAAAAAGTAATTATTATCATTTAAAATTTTTATTAGTAATTAAAATTATTGATTTTGTTTAAGGATTTTAATGGACGGTTATTCCAAATTCAAATGGAAGTCTTTAATGGTTTTAATTACAAAAGGTTCAATATTTTGGATAGTTATTGATTTGTTGATTCAATGGTTTCTAATATTATGTTATAGTTCTTGATCAAAAAAATATTATTGTTATAGTTTTAAATCTCATTCAATTATGGTATTCAAATTGCTATTATGCAATTGAATAGGATTTGCGAAAACGTACAACACTAACGTTTGCAATTTGGCTTATTATATTAAAATGACTTAATTGATTTAAATCAATTCAATTTATGTTTTAAATGTTTTTCTCTCCAATGGGTAGCTTTAGTTTTTATAAATTTGTTTTGTGAAAAACATAGTGGGATGTATCGTTGAATCAGAATTCCGAGAGTTATTAAAAATAAATAACTTCTTTTAGCTTTTTGGTGTGTTGTAAAATTTTTGAAAGCTATCGGTCTTGTTTCACTTCTTCTTCCTCCTGGGTTATGCTTTTCTTATTCTCCGTTCTGATATCTCGGTTCCAACCAGGACGAACCTATTAAATCCTGAGGGATTTTCGTCCTAGACGAATAAATCCTTAAAGACAGTATGATTCTACACATCTTAGACTTTTGGGTTGCTGTTCTATTATATAGGTTCGTGAGTTGCTGCATTGCTAGCCTACAGTTTGCCAAGAGTCTATATAAGTACAAGGGAGCATTCTCCTTAACTTAACTTATGTTACACAACACACCCTATATTAATGGGCAATTCTTTTATCCTCCTACCTAGGAGTTGGGATCCATCCTCCCTAGAGGAAAACCTACTATAACCAATTATCATGTTACTATATTTTTTATTTTTTTATCTATCAAAGAATTCTCTGTCATCCACCTCTTCCTCTCCTCTCCCACCTTCTCCCTTCGCCGCTTCCAATAAAATCCATTAACCATCCGCTGTCCGCCGTCCGCCATTTGTTTCCGACACGGTTACTCCAAAAACATAGCAGACGAAGCACGAGCATTGTCTTCCCCATCAAGTAGAGCCTCGCCGAGAAACCCCTCCGATGAGTTCTTCACCCGAGACTTCACAGGGCGCGGTTGGCGATGGGGTTGAGACACCTATTGGATCCACCCTTGCCTGATGAGTATTATGGGAATGCTTTTGTGGCTTCCAATGTAGTGCTAACGGTGAAGGAACTCAGTGAAAGACCTCTCTCATAGATTGTGAAGCTCATCAAAGAGAGCAAAAAGCTTTCTTTTGATAATAAATATATCAGAAACTCAATTAACATGTTGGAGACAATCGGGAAATTTAACATTAGGATTGAAGGTACAGGTACATCTATAAGGAGTGTGGATGGAAGACAAAGCCTATATTAATACCAGCATCTCCTTGACTTAAAGCATCAGAGTGCCACCACATCTACCCCACCATTCACCATAGCGGCCGACCAAGGAGACCCTGAGGCTGACCCGTAGACCTGGGACAGTGCACTAGAGACACATCACCTGAGGCTGTCTACTTGATTCAATCTGGTTTCTTGTATAATAATAATAATAATAATAATAATAATAAAGTCTAACCTCTCCGAAGAAACTAGGGAACAAACTTTCTTCTTCTTTATCTTACTTACCCCCCGACAAAAACAATTAGTATCAATGTGTTTTCAGTCAGCACAAAACTAAAAAGTCAGTTACTAATGGACACCCACAAAGTAACATCTATATGTAGAAGTAGAAGCAAAAATAAAAAGCTTCCTATGAATTCATAGTTATGCCACCATTTAGTGCAAACTACTAAATGAGAAAATATATAGATATTCACGACCCCGCAACATATGCATCAAATAATCATAAGTTCAACCTCATAACCCATGGAGAACACAAAATATATAGTTAATCATACAATCTACGGAAAAAGAAATAGATGCTACACGAGCGAAGTCAAAGAAGCAAGCCACAAAGGGGAAGTACTTACTTGTGAACCAGAAGCAAGCTAGGAAGAAACAGAAGTAAGCACTAGAGATGACTGAATCTCTTCTATGCTATTAAGAAGTAAGCACAGGAGCTTGCGAGCAAGAAATTAACAGATCGAAGCAAGAACATGGTTAAGAAATACAGACAACTGCAGTGGCAGCTAGCGAAGGCATATCTAGAATCATCTTATTTAAACCTTGGTATCATGCTAAAGAGACCTCATGTGTAGCGAAGCGAAATTCTTCTTCTTTCATTCGAACTTGGTTGTTAAGAAGGAAAGATCAAAGACGATTCATCCCTCCCAGCTTGCACAGTGCTTAGTAAGATGAAGAATCGGAGAAGGGAGATGGTTAATGCTTCTTGTGGTGGCTGGTGGTAGCGGTGAGCTGGGAGTGTGAGAGAAGTCCTTTTATGCAAATGGTTTACTCGTTATTGGTAATAAAATTTAGAGTACCTTTGTTTTACATTATTTGACCATAAAAATTATTTTTTTTAAGTTGAAAATTATTTTTAGTGGTTTTAATTATGTTTGTTTAAGATTTTTTATGAAATCATTTTAAAAAAAAAAATCCTTTTTAGGGCCAAAATGAGAAGCTATTCCATTTAGCTTCTTATTAAAATCTGATTTTATAGAGGAGAGAGAAAGTATGTTTGTTATAGATTATGAAAAAATGATTTTCATTTAATCTCTAAATTATTTTATATAAAAATTATTTTTTCATAATTTATAACAAACGGACCCTTAGTCATTTACTAGTATATTGACCCATGCATTTGCATACCGATGACGTTGATGTTTCAACATGTATCAAAATGACTTTTAAATATAATAATAAGTTAGTATATACTTATCAAACCCATCCAATCATTTTTATTTTTTATATTTCTTTTGTCAAATGTAGATAAAAAGGTCACTAAATTCTGTTTGAAGGAAAAACAAATAATTATTATCGACATAACAATATATTAAATTAAAATATATGACAGAAAATCAACACTTGTATAACAAATTTAAGAACAAATGAAGGGAACATTCACAGAAGAACCTTTCAGGTTTCTCTATTTACCAATCCTTCCTTCAAGAACAATAATATCTATTCCATGAGTCACCTAATGGACTTCGAGGGAGAAAGAATTATCAAAGTAAAACACAAAGTAACAAGTGAAACATATGTCACCATGATAATAGAAGCTTACTATTCATGGTGGAAAAATTAAGATAAACACATGTTTCTATTTTTTCAAAAATAAAAATGGTAAGAAAAGTATAAAAAATAATGTGTAATGTTAATATTTTGTTGTATAATGAGCAATCACTTACATTGGCACATGTTGTAATGAGCATTCACTCAAAGTTGTTATAAACATCACATGTTTATGGTAATGAGCAATCATTTACGTTACCTTTTGTTCCTATATAAAATTGCCAATTTTATCTAACCCAAAAGTGTCCATTACTTAGAGAAGTAATTGGTTTTCAATGCTGAACTTGATTTGGTTTCCAAAGAATTAAACATAAATAAGGAAGTTATGGTAAGAAGTGGTAGATAATGTAATATTCAGATGTCAAAAAGTCGTTATTTGTATTAGATAATAAAGCTCATAAATATGTGATGCAACGTGTTTTTAGGAAGTTTATAAAATTGTTATATGAAGAATTACTATGAGTCCCTCCTATAAAGCTAGTTGCCTAGGCATGTTAATTGCATGTAAATTGCTAACCTACCATACACATAAGATTGCTTACATGATTTAAAGTAGTTTAATATCATATGTTAGTTGAGGTACTTGTACATTAGTTAATAGTCAAATAGTATGCAATGACAACACAATTTAGAGAGACTTACTTGTTATCAGTTTTGGAAGACTTACTTGAAGACAACATTGGTAGTGGTGTTTATGGCTCTTCCTTCCTTATCATGGATTAAAATCTTCAATCCTTGCTTGCATTGAACTCTAGAAAATGACACATATAACTGACCGTGACTAAACACAAATTTAGGCAAGTATAACTAACTCTTGCTAATACCTTGAGAATTATTCATAGTCATAGCATATGAAACAGTTCTAGGAAATTGTCTTCTTATGAGCTTAAAAGGCCATGGTGATTGGGATGAAGACAAAGACATCATAGGAATGTAAATCATATTACCAATGTTCTTTCGAGACATAATCTTTGCTTCATTAACATGATTTGCTAGCCTTATGGTAATCAATCTAGTGTCATTGCATAGTCCTTCAAACAGTTCTAAATTTCTCAACAATATTATTGGAGTACCTCCTTTAATTTTATCCTATGGTAAGGAAAACCTCGATGTTCTGAGTTTGTTAATAAATTCAGGAGTAATTGCCTCAATTGCTTGGTTGTGAACTACTTTCGATTGGAGTACCATCCTTTAATTGCGATTATTGCTGATGGATCGTAATTTTAGTAAAAAATTATGAATTGGTTTGTCATAAATTATGAATTGAGTTACCTTACTTTAATATTTAAAGATAATAGCAAACTCCAAAATTAATCATAAATTACACTACACCCCATTTTTTTATACTGTTGACTAACTATTGACTTAACACCGTTAAGTTAATCAAAAATAAAATAAATAAGTAATAATGATTTATTTGATATTTATATACTAAAAAAGGGTTTGAAAGATTAATCCTATGCTTTCTTCCTTATACTATACAGATAAATTTTTGTTTTGAAAAATGAAATATATAATATCCAAACTTATAAAAAGAAGTATAGTTCAATTAACTACTTATTTTCTCATTCCATTATATATTTATTTTATTTAGATGAATATTTTTATAGTATACATTCTAACAAATAATGAATATAAAATGTTTATCAATCATGTGAAAAACGTTTTTCCATTATATACTTTTTTAATTATTTAGCTCAACAACTTTTTAAATACGTATCATGTTTTCACTTATTTTATCTATAGAAGGTATGAATTTTTATAATAATTGTTGTGATAAATATGATAAAAATATAGTTTAAACAAACAATTTGAGTGAAAACTAAATATAAGTTTGTCAAATTATGATATATAAATTAAATGAGTATAATATGACAAGTGTTTTGAATAATTTTATGATTTATATATATTTATTTTAATCTAAAAAATAATTAATATATCTTATGTTCATTACGTAACAAAAATATAAATAATACTCTTGTTTACTCGATTTATTTATTTTATTAAGCCTATAATTTAGTTGATTATTAGCAAACTTTTTACTTCAAATTATTTTGTCCATATGCATTACATAGAATATTATAATATGAACATATGTATTACAAATTTTTTGTTTTTAATCTAAATTTATTTTTATAAGTTTATATATTAAGTATTTACAATGATGTGAATTTTAATCCAACCTTTATCAAAATATTTTTTAAGCAAAATGGTATGCATAAGCATGCCAATAAAGGCTAACATCCCAACTAGATTGGCACCCTAACCCTTAATAATCATCTGTAGATTACCAAAATTATTTTTAAAATAGGAAAAAGAATACAAATAAGATAAACATGGCAGGGGGGACATATACCAAAATCCATGCCAAGAATGAAACATCATCTGAACCTATAACAAGGAAGATTCAATCTATTTCTATTGAAGCCATCCCAAATAAAATTCGGAATTAAATCCCACCAAGTTAATCCATGAGAATGAATTCCGAAATTAGTTAATTTATCCCCACAATAATTGTCTTCCCTATATATATATATATATATATATATATATATATATATATATATATATATATATATATATATATATATATATATCCATTTGTTGAACTAGAAGAAGACAATTTCTCCAACAATTCCTAAGCTTCCATGGAACTAAACTTACTGAATTAAAAGTTGCAACCACTTCAGAAGAATGATATTCAAGCCAAATCCTTTTCCAACCTTTATCAAAACCTATTGTAATAGCTGTCATGGCAGCGGCAAGCTCAGCATGCAAAGAATAAGAAATGCCAATATTCAAAGCAAAACAACCAAGAATACTTCTCATACTATCTCTGAAAATACCCCCACAAGCAGCCATACCGGGGGAGCCTCTAGCAACACGATCAGTGTTACATTGAATCCAACCACAGAGAGAGGGATGCCAATCCACTTGCTTAATTTTAGGAGATTTAGCAGCATGGCCTTTAACTAAAAATGAATTCAGCTATAGAATATGACATTGTACCTATTGAATGATTTCCAGATAGAGAAACAAAAGCTTAAATCAAGTTTCTGACACTTTTATGAGTGAAGGCTTTATTCTCAAATCGAGCTTTGTTCCTACTATGCCAAATGAACCAAACTGTATTGATTATAGTTGCTGTAATAATGTCATTAATTTGAGAACTGCATTTAGAATAGCAAACTGATAACAAATATGGAAAAGATGAAAGATCCAATCTGCAATTTAAGACTATGCTGAGCCAATGCCAAATTTCACAAGCAAAACTGCATGACAAGAATAAATGATCTGAATTTTCCTCTGCTTTTCCCCACAGAGAACACATAGAAACTATGACACAACTCCTGCACTTTAACTTCTCATCTGTTTGAACTTTACGATGCAAAAATCTACAAAATAAAAAAGATCTTGAGTGAGGAATAAAGGAGTTCCATAAGACTTTCCCCCATTTAACAGGCTGCTTATTAAGATTCAGAAAGTTAAATGCATCTTTGAATGTCAAATTACCAGAATTCGAGTGATGCCAGACAACTTGATCCTCACATGAAGATAAAGGAATAGTTACATTTTCAATCTGCTCAAGAGAGCAGGATATTTAGAGGATAACAGATGAGGAATAGACCAAGCTTGATTCCATATAAAATCTGCAACAGTGGCTTTAAGAGAACATTGAAAAGAGGCAAGAACTTTTAGAATATTCACAACAGGCTGAGAAAACCATTTATCAGTCCAGAAGTTAATCAAAAAGCCATCACCTAAAATCCAAGCCAAATGCTATAAGCAAGAACTGACTCAATGCAGTGTTTAATGCCCGACCAAATAGAGGACTTAACATAAGTAGAAGTTGGAAGTCTTTTCTAGAAAATCTGGCTTTGATCAAGTAGGCCCAATGAATGCTTGTAGAGATCAGATTCCAGCAAAGCTTAAACAATGTTGCCTCATTAATAGCTTTGAGAGATCGGATGCCAAGATCTCCTTCAAGACAAGGAGAGCAAATTGTATGTCAAGCTACTGTGACAATCTTTCTTTTAAAAATGTCACCTGACCAAATGAAATTTCAGATCCATTTGTCTAAGGATTTCAGTAAAGAAACAGGCCGGGCATAGGAATGAAAACTATAGAGAAGCATGCCTTGAATAATACATTTAAACAATTGGACTCTACCCATGATAGATAGCAAGGTACCCTTCCAAGCAGTAAGTTTAGACTTGATTCTATCAGCAATTAGCTATAGATAAATGTTGAGTCTCCAAAATGTCTGATGTGCATTTACCTTAGTTTTGATGAGATTAAAACAGTTATTCAATGATTTAATTGAACCCGTCTGTGGCGTTTAACTTATCTACTCAGTGTGCAGATTAAAACATTGAGTGTCTATATGATCTGAGTTCTAGCGTGTTATCACCCGTCTGGACCTAAGGCAAAAGTTCACTCGTCTGAACTAAGAGAAAGTTCACTCGTCTGAACAATGGAAAGTTCACTTGTCTGAACTAGGAGAAGCTCACCCGTCTAATGAAGTCTTCACCAGTCTGGTGACCAGCATTGAAAAAAATCCATTCAACCCGTCTCTGAAAAGGAACTTCAACAAAGAGCTTTACCTGAACATAGCTGCATCTTACACCAAAAGGGAAAGTCTTCCCTCTGATGGCAAAAGAAAGTATAAAGACCTGCTAAGACCAAAGGAGCATCAGAAGTCTTCACCATTTTGATGAGAGAGAACGAGCGAAGTTCTCAAGACTTTAATGGCTGATCAGAATGACTCTGCATTTATTGAAGATCTGCAAAAAGCCAAGCCTTCAAACATTGTGTCTAACAGCTTTAAAATCTTGAAGCCTATTTAATGAAGAAGACTTTGAAGATTCAAGCAGAGAAGAGAACGAACAAAGCATTAAAAGAGCAATTACTTTGAGCATTTATATCTTCATTCTTTCATTATTTATTCTTCAATCATTTGAAGTTATTACGCAATCTCTTAGAGCTTCACATTTAATACACTCGTCTGTCAATCATTTCAAGTGCTTGTGAAAGACTTGCAAATTGTAATTTACTTTACAACTTCTGTCAAACAAACCCGTCTGAGCCTGAAGAGGCTAGGTGTGCAAACAATACTTGTCTGGAGCCTGGAGAGGCTAGGTGTGCAAACAATACTCGCCTGGAGCCTGAAGAGGCTAGGTGTGAAAATAATACTTGTCTGTCCTGTAACCTAATTCAGTTATAGTGAGAAAACTTGGTGCTGCCAAGGACTGAACGTAGCCTCATTGTTAAGGGGTGAACCAGGATAAAACCTGCTGAGTGATCTCTCTCTTTCACTTAACTCTTTAGTTTGATTATTTATCTTAACTATCATCTAACTAAAGGGGTTTTTAATTGTGTTTATCAAACCTATTTTTATCTTGCATGATTGTGTGTTTTCTGTGAAAACCGGCAGACGAGTTATTAGTCTGATTGACCTGTCTGAGTTTACTCGTCTGTGCCTTACCCATCTGTGCTTGTGAAAACGTTTATAATTCCGCTTAAATTTAACAAACACCATTCAACCCCCTTCTAGTGTTTGTACCTGTCTATTTCAATAAATCCTTTTAGGCTTACCCTGAAAGACAGAAACTCCAAGATAGTTGAAAGGTAAGCTGCCACCTGAAAAACCCAACACACTTCTAATTCTGGAAACTCTATTAGGTGGAATGGACCCTGAATAGAATTTGCATTTAGCTAAACTAAGAGCCCGACCAGATGCCTCTTCCTAAAGATTAAACAAGGCCATCAAATTCGCCATATTTTTCTTGGTGTCCCTCCAAAAGACCATAATGTCATCGGCATAAAGAACATGACTTGGAGTCTGGAAGCCCTTAGTGCCTGATATAGTATAAAGTTGTCCTTCCTGAACTAGAAGTTAAATACCCATGCTGAGAACATCCTCGGGTAAACAAAATAGAAGAGGAGAAAGAGGGTCCCCTTGCCTAACTTCCCTTTTGCAGGAAAAGAAACCAACAGGCTTGCTAACCAAGAATGATAGCTTAGCTGAGTTAAGAATAACATGGATCCATTGGCAGAATTTGTTATCAAAATCGAAAGATTGGAGAACTTGAACCATGAAATTCCAATCAATAGTGTCCAAGGCCTTTCTAATATCAAACTTCAATGCCAGGTTGCCACCAAAAGACCTATTATGAAGTATATTAATTAATTCAAAAGTGATGCACACACAATCACTAATATGTCTACCCTTGATGAAGCCTCTCTGATGTTGAGAAATGATTTTGGGGGCCACATTAGCTAGTCTATCTGCCAAGATTGTTGTGATTATTTTGAATTGAAAGTTGGCAAGAGCAATCGGTCTAAAATTCTCTATTGTATCAGAACCTGGAACTTTTGGTATCAGCGCCACAAAGTTGGAATTAAGATTGAGGCGAATCCAGCTTTGGATAAAAAAATTGAAGGACAGAGCTAAAAACATCAGAAGCCTCAATATCCCAAAATCTTTGGTAAAAACATCCCCCAAATCCATCTGGTCCAGGAGCAGCCTCACCACTCATAGCAAACACAACAGCTTTAACCTCTTCTAAAGATGGTAAATTAGTTAACATAGAATTATCATCAGTAGAGACAGAAGTATTGAAAGTTTCCTCAATTGAGTCATTCAGAACACAAGAATTCTCAGAAGCATAGAGGTCTGAAAAGTAGTCAAGAACAACTCTTTCTAAGTCTTCCTGGCTATCATGAATAATAATGCCATCCTTCCTAAGCATAGATATCTGCTTAGAGGTATGTCTGATCTTGGAAATTTTATAAAAATAAGTTGTGTTTCTATCACCATAGCAATGCCAATTCAATCTAAATTTTCCTTCCACAAATTCTTTTGTAAAGTCAAAGGCTGCTAAAAATTCATTTGGGCATTAAGCTCTTACTTATGAAGAGAGTCTGTATAACCAGTGTTAGAAATTTGCAACTGAACAACTTCAACGGCAACCATGGCTTCAGTCTCTCTTAAATGAACATCAACAAAAACAGTTCTATTCCAAACTTTAAGCTCAGGTTTCAATGCTTTTAATTTTTGAGACAAAATATACATAAAGCATCCTATTACAGGTCTTTGAAAAACATCAGCAACAAGCCTCTTACAATCAGGGTGATCTAACCACATTTTATAAAATTTAAAAGAAGAGGTGGAAAATTTGGTACCTTTTTGCATATTTCACAAAATCGGATGGTGATCAGAATGAGCTCTTGTTAAAGTGCAATAGGATATGGAATTCCAATAAGCAATATAACCATTATTGCAAATGGCTTGGTCAAGTCTCAACTCAATGTGAGACTGAGCTCTCCTTCTATTAGACCAAGTAAACTCAGACCCTTTAGTCAACAAATGAGTTAAAGTGCAGTTGTCTGTCCTTGTTCTAAACTCATCGCAGGAAACCAGAGAAGGAAAATTACCACCTCTCTTTTCATGAGCACCTAGTATGGTATTAAAGTCTCCAATGAAACACCAAGGCCCCAGGTTACTTTGCTGAAGCAATGCTAGATCATACCATAATTGTCTTCTTAAAATGTAGGTGGTACAGGCATAGACTGCAGCAAAAAACATTAACTGACCCTCCAAGTCAATGGAGAAAAAAATATGCTGATTAAAGATTGACAAGATAGTGGGGGTCAAATGATCATCACAGATAGCCCAAAGATTTGGCATGAGAGCACCTCCACTATTGAAGTCAAAAGGCTTGAGATGTAATTGCCTCCAAAAAGAATCAAGAAAAAGATCAATATCAGTCTTAGGCTCAACTAAGAAGAAAAAATTAGGCTTGTGAGAAAGACAAAGCTCCTTTAAAAACAGCCTAGTATCAGGGTTGACAACTCCCCTGGCATTCCAGAAGATTGTCTTCATCAGGCAAATTTTTTGGACCAACCCTTGAAAGGGTTTTGAATGCCCCCGACTTAAAATTTATATTCTTCTTCTTCAATCTTTTGCTTTGTGACTTTGATAACACT
Source organism: Ammopiptanthus mongolicus (assembly GCA_039655645.1). Classification (NCBI taxonomy): domain Eukaryota; kingdom Viridiplantae; phylum Streptophyta; class Magnoliopsida; order Fabales; family Fabaceae; genus Ammopiptanthus; species Ammopiptanthus mongolicus. Next base: position 85,555,802 of record CM077347.1, read on the forward strand.
ACTGTAAAATTAGCTGATTGATCATGAGTTGTGGAAGAATTATTATTTTCCTAATTCCTAACCCCATTAGTATGAGTAGATGCTGATAAATCTTTATCACAATTTTAATGATAAAGGTAAATATATCTTCATTCTTGTACTCAAATATGCCTATTTAAATAACATTTTTATTATCTTTATTTACAACAATTATTATAATAATTCATATATTCTGTAGACAAAATAATTGAAAGCATGATATATGTTTAGAAGTTATTGTGCTAAATGACTCGGGAAAAAAGGAACAAGAATATAATAAAAAATATTTTTCATAATAGATACACATTTAATATCCATCATTTGTTAAAGTGTATACTGAGAAAACCATCTATTTGAGCAAAGTAAATATATATGATAGATTGAAAAAAAATACTTATATAAATTATATTCTTTTTAATAAGATTTTCAAATTTACATTTTATTTTTAATTTAAAAAATCAACTTTATTTTGTAAACAAGAAAATCAAACATTAATCTATAAAAATCATTTTTTAATGTATAACTATCAAATAAGAAATTATAAATAATTTTTTGATTTTTTATAACGATGTTAAGTCTTGATTAGTCAACACTAAAAATTTGGATGTGATATAATTTATGATCATATTTAAGGTTTGCTGTTATTTTAATAACTTCCAGATAACTGACCGTAATTTACTCTAATAAAAAATCGACGCTCCAGACTGAAGTACCTTTTAAAGGTATAGCATAGAAACTGCCAATAATGAATTATGACCATTTATATTTTTGTGGTCCCCAATTATAAGTTCCACGAGCCAAGGATCCCTAGTTGCTTCCTTCAGTCAAGAAATAATAAAATCACATATATTCTGGCATGATGTATAGAAAGAATGGGACCACATACAACTATATTCATTAAATAGTTGCGACTAAGATAGCACTGTTCCACCTTATTTTCTAACTTGATGGACCACAATAGGACATCCTTTATAGCTAGCTAGTCATAACAGGTAAATATAACTATCCTAAGTTTATGCTTATTTTTGCATATGATGGCATTATTATCAACCATAATAAGAATCCACATTAGTTATTTGCCTAGGTCTTTGGCCTCTTTCGTGTTCTTGTTTTCCTCATCTGAATTCATGCTTAAATGGGGACCAAAGAGGCCTTAATTTGTTTGAGTTTCGTTCCTCCTTATTGTTAGAATTCAGAGAAATTGAATACTGAAAACTGAATTCTCTGAAAATTACTCCTTAGAAATAATGCTCTTATAGAGCTACATTATTCAACTTTAGAAGCTAACTAACTAACTAACTGAAAACTAATAGAACTAACTAACTCTAACAATCCCTCCCTTAAACTAATTGCATAGCAGACATAAGCAACTAGTTTAACTGAGGAACTTCACAAACTCCCAGCTACTCTCTAAGCTTAAGAAAGTTATCCAACTTCAATGGCATGGTCAACAGATCAGCAATCTGATCCTTAGTTCCACGATGAACCATCTCTATAGCACCATCTTTAGTAAGATCTCTAAGGAAGTGAAATCGCACATTAATGTGCTTGCTCCTACCATGCATAACCGGATTTTTAGATAACTTTATAGCTGAGCTATTATCACACATTAAGGTAGTACAACCTTCCTTAGAATGCCCCAATTCCTTCAGAACTCTACTCATCCAGACAGCTTGATAAGCACAAGCTACAACAGTCACAAATTCTGCTTCTATAGTGGACAAAGTTACAATTGGCTGCTACTTGGAAGACCAAGCTACTGCTCTATTGCCCAGAAAAAACACATAACTGGAAGTACTTTTCCTATCCTCCATGTCACCTACATAATCACTGTCTGTGTAGGCTAGTAATTCCTTATTCCCTCTTTTCTTATACAAGATGCCAAAGCTGATAGTCCCTTGCAAGTATCTCGATACTCTTTTAGCAGCCTACATATGCATTTGTGTTGGTTGAATCATAAAACGACAGATGAGACTCACAATAAACATTATATTTGGCATTGTTGTTGTGATATACATGAGACTTCCCACCAATTGCCTGTACCGTGTCTCATCCACTTTTACTCCTTTCTCATCTCTACATAACTTCTATTCTGGCACCATGGGAACTCCAACAGAATTGCTTTCTGTCATGCCGAACCTTTTCAAACTTCCATAGCATACTTTCTTTGATAGATGTAGATCCCATAATCTTCTTGTAGTACTTCAATTCCAAGAAAGAACCTCATCCTTCCAAGATCTGTCATGTCAAACTCCTTCTTCATTGAGGTCTTGAAAGTGCTCATCAATGACATCAATGATTCATCATTACTAGTGTATATGAGATCATCTACATAAACATTGAAAATCAGAATTTTACCTTCTTTGCTGCACTTCAAGAACAATGTCTGTTCATGCTTGCTCTTTTGGAATCCTACACTGATGAAATAAGACTTTATACGACTGAACCAAGCTCTTGGAGCTTGCTTTAGCCCATATAATGCTTTGAGTAGCTTGTAAACCTTGTGCTCACTTCCCTTCTTTATATAATCCTTTGGCTGCTCCACATATACATCCTAAGTAAGTGTACCATATAGAAAAGCATATTTGACATCTAAATGATACAACTTCCAACCTCTATGAGCTGCAAGAGCTAACACCATTCTCACAGTATCCATTCTACTCACAGGTGCAAAAACCTCTGTATAATCCACCCTATACGGCTGAGAATATCCTTTAGCCACCAACCGAGGTTTATACTTGTCTACTTGACCAAGCTCATTCAACTTAGTCTTGTAGATCCACTTGACTCATATCTTCTTTGCTCCAGCTGGTAAATTAGTGAGTTCCCAGGTTCCATTCTTCACAATGGAATTGATTTCTTCATCCATAGCTAGCCGTCATTTTGCACTTTTAACTGTCGTTTCAAAATGCTCAGGATCCGTGCAATCAACCGAAGCCATATTAACTGCATCTTCTGATTCTGAGAGCTCTTCTCCAGTGACATAGTCTCTCATCCATCCAGGGGATGTCTATCTTCTTCTTCATCATTTGTTTCACTGCCTGCTACCATTTCCTCTTCTATATCAGTATTGCTCTCAACATCATCCCATTCTAAATCCAATATGAGCTCTTCCCTGTGACTTATATTCCAATTCCATGGAGTGTCTTCCTCAAAAACTACATCTCTGCTTACCAGGATCTTTCTTGCAATTGGATCATAAAGCCTATAGCCTTTAGATTCATCACTCATTCCAAGCAAGACCCATTTGCAGTTTTTGTTCTCGAGTTTTGTTCTCTTTGCATCGGGAATGTGTACTTGTGCCACACATCCAAACACTCTAAAGTGCTCAACTGTTGGCTTTAAACCACTCCAAGCTTCCTCTGGTGTTTGATTCTTCACAGCCAATTTTGGTGATCTATTCAGCAAATATACAATACGGTTCACTTCCTCAGGCCATAAGCTTTTGGGAACCTTCTTTTCTGAGAGCAATGTCCTGACCATATTCATAATTGTCCTATTCTTTCTCTCAGCCACCCCATTTTGCTGAGGGGTGTAGGCCATGGTTAGTTGTCTCTTGATTCCAGATTTCTAACAAAACTCATTAAATTCACTAGAAGTAAATTCTCCTCCTCTGTCAGTTCTAAGACATTTAATTTGCAAACTAGTTTCCTTCTCAACAAGATTCTTAAAGCACTTAATGTGATGAAAGGGTTCTGATTTCACCATTAAAAAATATATCCATGCTTTTATAGAAAAATCATCTATAAAGCACAATAAATACCTCTTTTGTCTATTGGAAGCTAGAGTGATAGGATCACAAATATCTGCATGGATCAATTCCAATTTTTGTGCTGCTCTCCATTGACTCTTCTTTGGAATTGGATCTCTATGTTGCTTCCATTCATACAGTTTGCACAGACCTTTTCTGAGGCAGCTAGGTGAGGAAGGCCTTGAACCATTTCTTTACTTTGTAGAAGTCTCAACCCTTTATGTCTAAGATGACCATATCCGCAATGCCATAAGTGAGACAGATCTTGAGCAGTGGTGTGGAAACAAAAGTCTTTCTTGGTTACAGAGTGAGCAAAACATCCTGTTTATTATCATACAAGTCTCAAGAATCAAGCCCTTGTCAGGATGATATGGTTTGCATTTGCCTGATTGAAACATCACAGTTAAGCCTCTTTATTGCAATTGGCCTATACTCAAGAGATTGTTCTTGAGTTCAGGCCCAAAGAACACATCAGTAATCACATGAGTAACTCCTTTAGTATTCAGCTTCAGACTTCCTTTTCCAGTTACCTCCATTCTTGTGTTATTGCTAAGCTTCACATGCTGTTTGAATGCCTCATCCATTTCACTAAACCAAGAACTGTTTCCACACATATGATTCGAGCAACCAGAATCCAAGAACCAAGCATCTTCTTTTTGCATATCATGTATCTCTTCATGAGCCATCAAGAGTAATTCTTCCTCCTCATTGAAGGCAGCATAATTTGCTTCCTTATCCCATTCAGGACACTTTTAATTATAATGCCCAATTTTGTGGCTTTTAAAGCATTCAACTGCGGCTCTATTATGTCTCCACTACAAGAAAATGCGCTAATACCGACAGCCTTTTACCAACGGCCTTAAAGCCGGGGGTAACAGAACAGTTTCCGACGGATAAACCAGTCGGTAATAGTTGAAAAAAAAACTGACCATATTACCGACGGCCTTGGTCGACGGTAATGGGAATTGAGGTTACCAAGGGTCAGCCCTTCAGTAATGCCATCACTACTTTTGACGCAAATTGGTGCCAATTTTATCCCGCTCATTTTCCGACGGCTTAGACCATCGGTAAGGGATAATCTATTTCCGACGGTTCTTTCCGTCGGTATGGCAAATGAAGGTGTTTTGTCTTCCGACGGTTACAGCCGTCAGAAATAGATTATCCCATACTGACGGCTTAAGCTGTCGGCATATGTCGTTTGTTATTCCCGTAGCAACGATCACTTTTTGGCCTTACCGACGGGGGAAGCCGTCTGTAATAGCAGTAAGTGTTACCAACGGTCACTTTTCTTATTTTCGATGGTTTGAACCGTCGTTAATGTAAATTTATTGTTATAGACGGCTTAACTGTCGGTAAATGTGCCTTTTGCTATTCCCGAAGCAACGGTCACTTTTAGACTTTCCGACAGGTAAGCTGTCGGAAAGTTGAAACTTTTTTTGGCCTTACCGACGAGTAAAGCCGTCGGTAAGTAACTCACTTACATTTCGACAGCTTTGACCATCGGTAACCGTCGGAAATGTTCACTAACCCTAGCCCCGCGCCTTCTCCCTCTCATTTCTCTCCTTCTCCCGCGACCAAGTTCCCCTTCCCTCCCCCTCCGCGTCTGGTCTCGTTTACGCCGTCCCAGCCACTGCCACCATCTCCCTATCCTCTCCTTTCCTCTCCTTTCCTCTGTATCAGCCACCACCGAGACCGCCACCATCCGCACCACCAGTAACCACCTCGTCGCGCCACCAGCAACCACCTCGTTGCACCACCAGCACCACCTCTTCGTGGCCCACCACCACCAACCGCACCACTGTAAGTCCAACCCTCTCCCTCTCCCTGTCCCTCTTCTCTATCCTTCTCTCCCTCTCCCCTGATATTTTTTTTTAATTTTTGCAGTGGACCACCAGCACCACCACCGGACCATCACTGTCTTTCCAGTTCCTTTGCTCCCACCTCTTTTTAATTCTTGAGTAATAATTTGTTTTGTGTTACATGATTAAAATAAAAATTCATGTTTTGTGTTAATTTGTTAATTTTGTTTTATGTTAGATGATTAAAATAAGAATGCATGTGATATTGCTGGTGGTTGTTATATTGCTTCTGTTTTGTGTTAATTATGTTAGAACTAATTTTAATAATATGTTTAAATAATTATAATAAATTTAACAAATTTTAAAAATTAATTATTAAATAAAAACTGGATAATTAATAAATCATAAATAGTAAAATAAAATACTAATGAATAGAATATCAAAATCTCTTAACACTTGTATTTGTGTTAAGCCTCATAAGACTTATAATTAAAAAATAAATTAGCGATATAATTAGCTTAATTTAGAAACATGAACCTGAAAAAAATGTTCGGGCGGTGGTGGCTGAGTCATGCCAGATTGCAGATGGTTGGACAGCGGATTGTGCGATGTGGTAGGACTAATTAATAAATAAAATTTAAATTTAAATAATTAAATAAGGTAGAAACAATAAATAATATTTAATTAATTGAATAAAGAGGTTAAATATTTGAAATTAAATTACAAAAATAATTAAATAATAAAATAGGTTAATAAAATAAATAAGTCCGCAATAAGGAATATAATACCAAATTTTCTTAGTACTTAAAATAGGTGTTAAGGCTCATATGACTTAAAACAAAAAAAAAAAATTTGAATAAATTTTAAAAATTTAATAAGGCTTGATTCAAGTATGACAACTTTTTTTAGATGAGTAATTTTTTTCGAATAGTTACTTGTTAGTTTATTTACAACTTTGATCTGTCACTATACACTTTATGTTGCTAAAGTGTGAGGGATTTGAACAATTGCATTTACCCTATGAACTTGACTTTCAAGTACAAAAGGTAAAATTACCTCATAGAGGTTAAAGTTTTATTTTCTAGATGAGTTATTAATACTTGAGTAAAACCTTAGCTTCCCGTTTGTGGTTCGTGAACGGGTACAAATTTCATACCCATTCATGGATGGAGAGTAAAAAAAAACAATTAACAACGGGGTTTACGTGAAGCGCATCACAGAAGGAGGTGAAGATGACTTCCACGGAGTAATCCAACATATATATGAATTGGCGTATACTACTTTAGACTATACTAAAAAAATACTTTTATTTTATTGTAATTGGCTTGATCCATCCATTAGAGGCATAAAATTGAATTCCAAATATAATACGGTGGACATCCGCATGGGTAATAAATATCAGAACTTTGATCCGTTTATCCTAGCACAGAATGTGAGACATGTGTACTATGTCCTTTACCCAACAACCCGAAAGGACAAACGAGTTTGGTGTGTCGTCATCAAGACGAAACCAAGGGGTCTCATTGAAGCTGATGATCAGCAGGAAGATGTGTCTTATCAAGTGGATGAAATGTCTCGTGTAAATGAAGACATTGAAGTTGAGCGTATTGTTGGTTTACGGGACTTGGAAGCTGCTGGTGAAAAAGTGGATACTAATAACTTGTCATTCATTCAGTAGCATTTGGATGAAGAAGACGAAGTCATTGATTCAGGAGAAGAAAATGTTGAAATTAGATCTAAAGATGATGGAGACTTTTTGTCAAATTCTAAATAAAACTTAGATAATTATTGTTCGATCTTAGATGATTATTCGTAATTATTTTATTATTTTATTATTTCATCTTAACATTAAATTGCTCTATAGACACATGGCATCTGGAGGATATGATCCACCACCACCCAGAGGTGGTAAAGGTAAAGGTGTTGACACTGCTCCTCGTTCGACTCGTCGTTGGACCGGGGCACCTCGCATTGTTACTCGTGATGTTGCGGGCGGTTTCATGTTTATCCCTTCGACATCTGCCTCTGCAGTGTCTGCACTCCCATCACGCCCGCCTGCACCTACAAAGTGACCACGTACACCGCGAGTAGCATTGCCTCCACCGGCTGCACCTACTCCACCGGTTTTACCTACGCCATTCACAGCATCCGGGATCGATATGATTCCTACCCTGGGGTTTGAGACACATACACATCGGGGCACTTCTAGTTCAGCTGGTGTGGGTGCATTGTCACCTGCTCATCAGGCTATGGAGCAGGAGCAGGAGTATAGTCCCGGGTATACGCCCTTACCTTCAAAGGCGGATGCAGAGGAGGAGGAGGAGGAGGAGGAGGAGGTTGAGGTCATGGCCGATAGTCGACCTATCATCAGGTCATCTGGTAAAGGGTAAGAATTAATAAAATAAATTTATTCAATTTTAATTATATGTTTTTACTTGATATTGATTCACTTGCTTTTACTGTTAAAGTTACTTCCTTCGAAGGTAGCTTCGAAGAACATCACAGCTGTTATTGAGTCGATGTTCTATTATTCTTGGTTCACATGGGGATTGCTCAAGGACAATGAGAGGCGGAGTGTCTTTGACGCTTATAGTGTAAGTTGTAATTTTCAATTTACTTAATATGTTTTGGTTTATTATTTCATATAAATTATTAATATAATAAATTACTGTTTATGTCTTTCTAATGCAGACAAAAGTTGCTTGGAGAGCCGAGCATGAGGCATTGGTCGAGAGGAACTTTCACATGAAGGCCTCCTATCGGCTATCCGATATGCTTAAGGACGCTCGCTTGAGGGGCGAGCGACCCTCATGGATGGGAGATGCAGTTTAGGATACCTTATTCCGCCACTGGGCTACTGCTGATTGCTAGAAAAAATCAGCCCAAGCAAAGAAAAATAAGGCATCAGAGAAGGGTGGGAGCCTGCACACAGGAGGTTCCATCTGCCAGGCAGAGTACTTTGAGCGTCTGGTACATTCATACCTTCATTCCTATTTAATACATATATTATTCGTCTTGTTTTTTTAATTATTGTTTACTTATAATTTATGTTTGTGTACGTACAGGTTAAGGACAAAAGGAGACCAGTGCCGATTAACGAGCTCCACTGCCACACCCATATCAGGAAGGGTATTGGCGAGTTTATAGATGAGCGCTCTAAGCGCACTCAGGTATTGCCTCATTTATTTATAGTTTTAAAGTGTATGGTTTTATTATATTTTATAAATGTCTTGATTAATTTGTTTGATTATACATAACAGGAGAAGTTCGAGGAGAGGATGTCTCAGGCAACAGTCTCTTCCTCCACCCCACTTGAGCCTGAGGTGGAGGAGCGGGTTGCGCTGCGTGTTTGGGCAGAGGTTGTTGGCGGCAAGAAGAAGCGTCGTCTTTACAGTGCAGGACAACTTTCCGGTAACTATCGGAAAGGGTCTTCGCGCTTGGATATCATTGCCACAGCATCCACCGGAGCCAGTCGTCACGCTGATCAGATGATTGCTGAGCTGAGGCGGAGACTGGTTGAGTCCGAGTGGCGTACTGAGGAGCGAGAGCGTCTGATGGAGCAGATGCTACAGACCATACAACAAATGCAGCAACATCCCCCCATCCAGATCAGCCGACAGGTCGCACCAGGGTCAATGATGATGATGACTCTTTCGATGATCTTATCCAGTCTCCTCGTCATATTAGTTTTTTTTTTTATATATTTCTATGTATTGTAGGAAAATATGTTATTTATTATTTGGATATAATTTTAAATTTTTTAATGTTATTTTTAATTTTATTTTGCACTATTTATTTAATTAATATTTGTAAATAATTAATAACAAATAAAAGTATTTAATAAATATAAATTAAAAAATAAATAAATTATATATACCGACGGTCTGACCGTCGGTAATGATCCATCCGCATTACCGACTTACCGATTGCTAATGTGGATGGGTCATTACCGACGGCCAATGCAAAAAATCGTCTGTAATAATTGCTGAGGACCCTTTTTCCGACGGATACTTGGCCGTCGGAAAGTCGTTGGAACGTTACTGTTACCGACGATTTTTGGTGATTACCGACGACTTTTGGCAGTCGGTAATGAGCTGTTTTCTTGTAGTGCCCCCTTCCTCTTCCTTTACCTCTATAACTGCCTCTACCTCTACCTCCATTATCATTCCTTTCTTCAGAACTTACTTTTAATGCCTGTTCCTCTACATGATTCTTGTGAAATTTATGCTCATGCACTATTAGTGAGCTTTGAAGTTCATCAACAGAAAGCAAATCGATGTCCTTAGACTCCTCAATTGAACAAATTATATAGTTGAATTTGTCAGTCAAGGATCTAAGGATCTTTTCAATAATTGTTACATCTTTCATTTGTTCTCCATGCGTTCTCATCTTATTGGCAACACTCATGACTCAAGAAAAATAGTCATTAACTGTCTCACTTGTCTTCATCTCAAGAATCTAAAATTCCTTCCTCAAGGCTTGAAGAATGGACCTCTTCACTTTTGCATTGCCTTCATACTTCCTCCTCATCGAATCCCATATCTCTTTCGATGTATTTTTTAGCAAAATTGTTTCCAAGATTGATCTGTGTATTGCTTGAAACAGGTAATTCTTCACCTTTAGATCTTTAAGCTTCACCTCATCCAGCCTTCTCTGTTGTGCCTAAGTTAAAGATTCTCCTTTTTTCTGATTTTGCAAATCCCGTTTCCACTAAGCTCTAATACTCCTTGGATCTTAGGAAATTTTCCATCAACATGCTCCAATGGTCATAGTGACCATCGATTCGAGGGATTGCAGGTTGCACAAAGCTTCCATCATTCGACATCTTTTGTCTCACTCACAAAGTGTATCACTCTCTTTTCTTCTCAGGCCGCAATAGAAGCTCTGATGCCAAAATATTATAATTCAGAGAAATTGAATACTGAAAACTGAATTATCTGATTATTACTCCTTAGAAACAATGCTCTTATAAAGCTACATTATGCAACCTTAGAAGCTAACTAACTAACTGAAAGCCAACAGAACTAACTAACTCCAACACTTATTATTGTACTTATTATAATTCACAAAGATTAAAATAGATTATTTGTAAATGAGGGTAACACAGATTGGATTCAACTGTAGAATAATAACTCTTGTCCTCCTATACAAATTAAATGACAATTAAGGACGAATATTGCACATGTTTCCTTGTTTACTACATTTCCTAATTTTAAATGTTTTTATTTACGAATGTGAAATTTGTCGAGGCATATTCACTAGCTCGTTAGAAGAGTTGAAATTGGTCTAATTGAGTCAGACATGATGATTGTCAGTGCACGTATTCTAACCTCGCAATGCGTTCCGTCTCTTTCCCTTTTTCATTCCCTATTTCCCTCTCCCTCACTCCCTTATAAGGTTTGTACTGTGAGCCTTCCCTTTAGACTAAAAAAAAGAGTTGAAATTGAATTATACTACAAATTTATTTATCATAAATAGGTAGTCAAATGAAACCTAAGGCTGAATCAACAAATGGAAGAACACACATTTACATGTGATAAAAGTGCTCCTTTATATGAATTAGAGTACTCATTGTACTCTTTTTAATGTAATTTGTTTTGATCATAAAAAAACATGTGATAGAAGTGCCAAGCCAAATATGAAAGGTGTGTATGTAACTAATTTAAGTCGAGGGTATTCTCAAACAAATGCATAGTACAAAAATAACTGAGGGTAATATGGTTGAAGTCCCTCAGATAAATATGGATGAATTCTGGACTAGTACGTTTTAAAAACATCTGACTGCAAAAACAAAAAAAATTATTCTCATTCTCATTTAATACACTTGCAGATATCAATGTTTGAGTGAACCAAAATATACTAGAATAATGCTGAGACAAACTATAGTATACATAAGCAAGATCACCATACAAATATTGAAATCTAAGTGTTCCCCATATAAATAAGTCAAAGGAGCGGTACGTCCAAGGAACATAGATACACATACATGATGCATATATAAAACAACGGTGAAGGCTAAGGAGGGAAACCATCACATATCTCCCACCGTGAGAAATCATAGAGAGGCCCTTGTTTGCAATTTTTTTTCTTTTCACCACTTCCCCTTCTCTCTCTCTCTCTCTCCCCCCTCTCTCCTCCACCGCCTCCCATTCCCCCACCCCCACCGTGCCTTCCCTTGCCTCTCCCTCTCCGTGAATCTTCTCTCACCTCTACACACCATGACCATTATTTTTTTCATCTAGAAGCAGTAACAAGAATGACAACGTCCTCCGCCAAGACCAACTCTTCCTCCCAAACCCTCCTCCCAAAGGGCGAGCACAACTTTTTGTGACTTGGCAAAGCTGGATAGAGGCGTAGCGGCTCTGGAAAGTGGCATGGCGAACGGCAGCGCGATGAACAACGATTAGGTGGTGCTGCTTCGATGCGGCAGCTCCGTCGTAGGGTCTGGTGCAGCTCGCGGTTGGTAGCTCGATGCTGCATGAAGGGTGGAAACACTGCATTGACGATGCTGGTGCAATGGCGGATCGCGACTTTCTGCTGCACGTGGAGTTTAGACGAAGGTCCTGAGCTCCTGGGCAGCAGATTGACGACGCACTGTGGTGGGGTTCTGCTCGTGATGGCCGGTCGGTGGTGACTCGTAGGGCTGGTTTTGCATGATGAAGGAGGCCTTATGAATTGATTTTTGTGTATGCCTTCATCTATATTAAACTGAAGTCCAAATTTGGTTTTCCCTTTCGTCCCTAACCTTTGAACATTACTCCATTGGTCGACATTGTTACTGTGGCTACAATGGCTCACACTCACTGACGATGTGGAGGTGGAGGTGGCATCAGAGGGATTAGGGAAAGGATGAGTCATTTTTTTAATTTAAGAAAATAAAGGGACTGAAAAAGAATAATTTTTTTTTGCTAAAAGACCTTTGCTCATGGTTGGAGACATTTAAAGGTCTCCCACTCTAGCCTTCACCATAAAACATCAGAGACTGAAACAATAGTTTGTAGAAAGAAATAAATGAGTTCATAGGTTACAACATAAAGGAAATCTTCATCGCTACAAATCAAACCCAATAGCTATATTCAGGGTCGGCCCAACACCTATTGAGGCTTAAAGACAAACTCTGTGGTGAGGCTTTTTTAAAATTAACCCAACGATGCTCATACAAAATTAATTATTTTGTGTAAAATGAGGAGTTGATCCCTGGACCTTGCAGCTAATGGTAAATATTTATACCAAATGAGCTAACTTATGTTTGTTGATATACCAAACATATCAAAAAGATAATATAAAAAGAGACAAAATGAGTTTTTTTTAAAGAAAAATTTTTTTTTTGAGAGGCCTAAAACAAGGATCTCACTTGCTTTACCCTTGGGCCGAGCCTGACTATATTATATAGTTAAAGAAACGAACAAGTAAACTTTGGTAGTTTGAATTGATAGCCACTAACCATAACCGAAGAGTGGAAACTATTTGTTTAAACCAGCTTATATCAAAAGCTTATATTTTTTTTTTTTTATAGGCAAATGTTAGTGTTAATATTAGTATTTTGTTAGTGGGTGGGGTTTGAACTCTCGACCTCCTTACCACTCCACTTCTTAACTCCTCCATCAGAACCACCAAGTCACCTTATAACCTCCGATCAAAAGCTTATAAAAAAAATTGAATGTGGAAAGATGCAAATGATTTTGTAACTTGTGGCTAAACATTTTTCTTTTTATCTGAAAAATGGTATTTTGTATGAATTTTGTTCGTACCTTTCACACGAACATGGTCATTGTATCACTTTTTTTCCATTTTCATTGGGATTTTACTGTGATTTTTTACAATACCAATACTTTATCGGTTCAAACAAAATTCGTAGAGTGTTCGTTGCTTTGTCATCCTAACTATGGGTGTTCAATGGTGCACCAAATATAAGTGGGTTGTATCATATACCCCGCAATGCACTTCGCCCCTTTCCTATTTCCCTCCCCCTTTGTAAGGCTACTATAAGTAGGGTGTATGAAACACCGAACTTTTTTATCAGTAATAACAAGTTTTTACATATTTGTAAAAACAAGTCCTCAAATTATAATATTTGCAAATGAGTCCCAAAAAACAAAAATTACTCCCACTACAAGATGAAGCAGAAACCTAGAAAATGACGGAGAGGAGATCCACCGAAAACAGAGCAGCGACGACAATTCCAAAATACAAAGAACAATTGGAAATTCCAAAATACGAAGCAAAATTGGAGTAACAGAGAGCAATAGATGGAAAACCTTGTTTACTTCTCTAGGAGGCGGGGCAGAAGAGAAGAACTGCTTGACCTTGGAGAATGACGAGGTAAATCCCACATTGCTGACAAGCGAAACGTGCGACGCCGTGAGGGGCGTTGAGGAAGGCCTTGCAGGAAGCGCATGGAAGCTAGATCTTTGTTGGATCGATATCATCGGCCAGCATGAGCGACTACTATGCCAGATTCAGGATTTAATAACGTGTATTTTTGACATTTGAAAGCGCTTTTAAGTGCTATATATCCATCTTGGCGCAATTAAAAGTGATAAACAAAGATAGCGTTTTTGTAGCGCTGTCGTCGCGGTACCTACAATAGCGCTTTCTCAAAGAAACGCTATCTTTTTTCGTTTATTTTTAATAATTCAAAATTTTTCCTGTATTCAGTGCTTAAACCTGCAGATTCAAAAGGAAATTCAAAGCAATGGAATGATATTCAACACATAAAAAATTCAATTATTTTTGAAAACTAAAAATGAAAGAATTTATACCTAACTTATTACAACAGAGACATAGGAATGGAAAAGAATCAAGACATTCCCTCTTAGAAAGTTCATTCTTTATGTCGCTATATTTGTGAACTAAAAAGGAAATTTCATCAATATCACGATTTGAAAACGAAAAAGGAAAGAATTCATAATTACCTTCTTCAAACGGAGACATAGGGATGAAATTAAATCGCAACATTCCTCTTAGAAACTCTAGACTTTACATCTCTAGATTTGAAAACCAAAAAGGAAATTCTATCAATATCACAATTTTGAAACTGAAAAGGAAGTAACTCATACTTACCTTCTTCAAACGGAGACATAGGAACGGAAATAAATCATGACATTCCTCTTAGAAACCCCAACTTTTGCATCTCTAGATTTGAAAACTACAAAGGAAATTTCATCAGTATCACAATTTGGAAACGAAAAAGGAAAGGATTCATACTTACCTTCTTCAAACGGAGACCTATGAATGGAAACAAATCGTAAAATTCCTCTTGGAAACCCCAAAGTTCGCATCAATGGATTTGGAAACTAAAAAGGAAACTTCATCAGTATCACACGATTTGGAAACAAAAAGGAAAGGATTTATACTTACATTCTTCAAACGGAGACATAAGGATGGAAATAAATCGCAAAATTCCTCTAGGAAACCTAAGACTTTGCGATCTAGATTTGGAAACTAAAAAGAAAATGTTATCGGTATCACGATTTGGAAACCAAAAAGGAAAGAACTCATACTTACATTCTTCAAACAGAGACATAATAATGGAAAGGAATCACGATATTCCTCTTAGAAAGAAGTCAAAGTATGTGATTGAGTCCTATGAAAACCCTAGAAAAATATGCACCAGGGGACAATGAACATATAAATCGATACACTATCTAGGTGGATGCGTTTTTTTTAAAAAGGGGAAAAGATAGTAACTCCTTTAATAGTGCTTGATTGAGAAAACGCTATTAAAGCATATCTGTTAAAAGCACTTCTCAGAAGAAGAGCTATTAAAGTTGGAGGGCATCTTTTTTAAAAAAGCATGAGACTATTAATGGTATATCTTTTAATAGCGTTTTTTTTTGGGAAGTGTAACACCTTTTTTTTTAAAAAAAAAATTTCTAACATTAATTAAACAGTATTTTTGTGTTTGTATTAGAGGGTTTAGAGAGTGAAATAAAATAAACTGAGGGCGTGGTCAAGCTCTACGTTATCGTAGGAAGCTATGGTTAAATTTTGGGCCGAAACTCAGACGGAGTCCGGTTTGCGTTTTCCACTGACAGTAGTGTTTTACTACTATAAAGATCTAATTTTGACTCGTGAACGAGACAGTTAGTCTTAGAATCACGTTTCCTACATTTTTGCTAAAATTGGTTTTTGACTAAAAATAATATAAACTATTCTGGCGAAAACTCGAACCGGGTGACAAACGGAGCTGCATATAGATTTACCGGGACTCTCTAACGGATAAAATTGATGTCACATCAAGTTCCATCACCTAGGAATGCGTGCCAAAGTCATGATTGCTTTTGAAAATATCAGGACGCGAAAAGACCAAAATGGTCCTGATTTTCTTCAAAATTACCATTTTTCCTTAGGCAAAATGACCATAATACCCTTAAGTGACTTTTGTTGGACTTTCCTACCCCTCCCTCATCCATTTCTTCGATCATCCTCCCCTCTCCCTTCTCCTTCATTTCTTTCTTCTTCTTCTTCTTCTTCTTCTTCTTCTTCTTCTTCTTCTTCTTCTTCTCCATTTCACCATTTTCCTTCATACTTTCTTCAATTTTCTTAAGAGTTTCTCAAGAGATTTTGAGAAACAAAGTTGATATTCTTGATCATCTTCATCATCTAAGTGGTAAGAGCTCATCCTTGATCTCTCAATCTTCACTTTTGTCCATCAAAATCTTTCAATTTTACCTATGGTCAACTTTGAAGCTTAAACTTCAAAAATCTCTAGAAATTTATAGAAAAATCCTTTTAATGCCAAACCAATTTCTATGATCTAGTTTCATCCTCTTCTATCCCTATCTAAGAGCATGAAATCAAATAATCTTCCTAGACTATTTATTTTAGAGAGGCCGAACCTAGGTTGTAATTTGGAGGAAAATGAGTTTTTGTTCAATTTGTATGAAATGATTCTCGATTTCACCTCTTTCATTCCATGATCATGCAATCCAAGTGATTAGAAAACCAAATCAAGCTCTCACCTATTTTTAATGGTGATGGCCGAAACCCTAGCTTGTTGGTTGAAGGGTTTTTGGTTCAAATATTTGACAATTGATCATGGATTATGTCTTAGTCATGCTTAAGGGTCATTGATCCAAGAGTTGGTAAAATTTCAACAACCCTACCTATTTAAATGAATAGGGGTAGAACCTTAGTCATAAGGATTAGGGAATTTTTGGTTGAACTGTACTGATTTCTAGTTGTGTTTTGTTGTAAAGGATCGGACAGTGTTCGAACATTCGACAGCGCACCCAATTGATAGTTGCCGAGCCTCAGTCGGAGTTGCACCAGGAACATTACTAAGGTGGGGAGAAAGATCTGATATCATCGGGAATGCAAGCTTAGTATAGAATATATACGTGCGTAGGGGAACCTTAAACCCTACTAGAGGTTGAGCCCTGGATAAAGTGCCTGGACCCTAGATGTAGGTTGTAATGCCCTGATTTTCTAGATTTTCTTAATTAATCAGTAATTATGTGTTTGTATTTTATTGAAGGGTCTAGAGAGTGAAATAAATTATTCCGAGACCATAGTCACGCTCTATGCTATCGTAGGAATCTATGGTTAAATTTTGGTCGAAAAGGTCTGCGATTTTCATTGACAGTAGTGTTTTACTACTATCAGGACCTAATTTGGACTTGTGAACGACACAGTTAGTCTTAGAATCACGTTTCCTATATTTTTGAAAAATTTTGTCCCGACTTTCGAAAATGAAAATAATATATTATATTCGGGCTGATAATCGTTCTGGGAGACGATTCGAGCCGTGTAAGGGTTTTATGAAGCCCATGAGCGGATAATCTTCATGCCAAGGCTGTGTCAGGGCATCTAGGGACTCACACCAATGTCGTGATAATTTCAAAATATCAGGATGCGAAATGACCAAATTGCCCTTGGTCTTTTTTACTAAATTACCTTTTTACCCTTTTTACCTTTCTTAACTCTTAAGTAAAACTTAAGAAAATATCTCATCTCACTTACTCTCTCTCTCCTTTCTTTCTCGGCCCTCTCTCTTTCTCTCTCCCCCATTCTCTTCTTCTTCTTTTTCCTCCATTTTCTTTTTTCTTCCTCCATTTTCACCTCCATTTTTCTTCAACTTCCTCAAGCTTTTTCAACCAAATTTGTGAAACAAAGTTGCTCCTCTCATCCTCCTCTATCACCTAGAAGGTATAGATTTCATCCTTGAGCTCTCAATCTTCATTTTTCTCCATTGATTTTCATGATTCAAGTTTTTAGATCTGGACTTCAAAAATCTCTAGAAAATTGTAGAAAAATCATTTTAATGCCAAACCAATTTCTACAATCTAGTATCATCCTCTACTATCATAATGCAAGAGCTTGACATCAAATAACCTCTCTAGCCTATTTATCTAGGGGAGGCCGAATGGGTAAGAATTTGGGGAAAAATGGGTTTTTGTTTAATGTTCTTGATTTCACCTATTTCATTCCTTAATCATGTAATCCAAGTGATTAGGAAGCCAAATCAATCTCCCACCTATTTTTTTTGGGTGGTGGCCGAAACCCCAAATTTTTGGTTTAAGGGGTTTTTGTTCAAATCTTTGAAATTGATCGTGGATTATGTGTTGTTCATACTTAAGGTTCATTGATCCAGGAGTTAGGAATTCTTAGACATCTCTAGCCTATTTTAAAAATAGGGGCAGCAGTCTAGTCCTAAGGTTAAGGGAGTTTTTAATTTAACTGTAGCGATTTTTGTTTGTGTTTTGTTGTATAGAATTGGACAGGAATCGAACATTCGACCGTGCACCCGACTGACCATTGCAGAGTCGTAGCCGGAGCTGCACGTGATCATTACTAAAGTGGGGAGAAAGAATCGATATCGTCGGGAAGGCAAGCTTAGTATAGAATATATATATATATATATATATATATATATATATATATATATATATATATATATATATATATGTGTGTGTGTGTGTGTGTGTGTGTGTGTGTGTGTGTGTGTGTGCGCGTGTGTGTGTGTTGGGGAACCCTTAAACCCTGCTAGAGGTTGAGCCCAACATAAAGTGCCTGGACCTTGGGTATAGGTACTTTTGGGCTATCACCAATTAAGTTTATAATATGGATATTGTGATTGATTGAGGTTAATGTGATAAATTGTTTATTTGATTATCTGTTGGTTTTATGATGTTGAACTGTTTGCGTGAATTACGGTTATCTAGCTTTATAATGATATTTATACTGGATGAATTTCTGTTGTGATGTTCTGTTGTGATTTGACTGGTGGTTGAGTGTTGATAAGAGTACGGTGTGCGATGATGTTGTTCGGGTTGATACTGTTGTGGTCCCGACCATGGAGTTGTGGCTCGTAGACGCAAGGCGTCATGATGCTGATGTTGATTCTGATGTTGATGTTGATGTTGATGTGATGCGATGTGTCGTGGTCGTGGTCGAGTGCGTAGGCGTGAGGTACCGGTATCAACCTGTGATGGATGTTTGTTGTATAGCATATCATTTTATACCACAACATTTTGTCCCAAAAGGGGATGTCCAATTGGGGACGTGTTACTTTAAATCCCGAGGCGAGATGTGATGTGATGTGATATAATCCTGACGAGGATGTCCAATTGGGGACGTGATGTATCGGCCGACATACATATAGGGAAGTCAGGATATACATAGGGACTATCATCCCTCTTATAGGCTTATTTGAGAGAATGATGTTTGAGATGATTATGATGGGTGACTTAAGAGATGGGTGATGTTGTGTTGTATATGTTATCTGTGTTGTGTGATGTATATATATATATATATGCTGTACTGATGCCCCTCTCCCATATTTGATGATATATGTTTCTTATCTCCCGCTATTTTCTATATGTGATGCTCTTATTTTATGGGAAGACCCCGAGGAGGAACCAATGGCTGAGGAGCTGGACGGTATTCCTTACGAGCCTGAAGCCGGAGGACGTGCCACGAACTCTAGTGTCGAGAGGTCGGGCAAAGATCGTGGTTAGACGGAGAGTTGTCTCTCGACGTACTTTTCATACTTTTATTTTGGTTTGTACTAATATACTCTATATGTACTACTTTAATACCATAGCTTTACTGATGGGGCAATGATGTGTGTGATATATTTCTTTATATTTTAAGCTGTGGACTCTGAAGCGTTGCGTGCCGTATATTTAATTGCTTCCGCGCTCAATTTTTCGCTTCGCTTTCGTATTAATAAGGAGCGCTAACGATTATTATGCGATTAAGGTTAATTAATATTTTAGGTCGGCGGGTCGTCTCATAGGTACTTTTGAGCTATCACCATTAAGATGATAATTTAAGTGATTTGATTGATTGAGGTTGATGTGTTTAATTATTTAATTGCTTTTCTTGATCTGTTCTGTTGAATTGCTTGTATGATAAAATGTTTGTCTGGCATTGTGATGATATCTGTACTGGAATAAATTTTGTTGCGATATTTTATTGTGATTGGCTGGTTGGGTGTTGATGAGAGTATGGTGAGTGTTGATGTTGTTCGGGTTGATATCGTCGTGGTTCCGACCATCGAGCTGTGGCTCGTAGAAGCAGGGCGTCGTGATGCTGATGTTGATGTTGATGATGATGTTGATGTTGATATTGATGTTGATGTGGATGTAGTGCATCATGGTCGTGGCCGAGTGCTTAGGTGGGAGGTCCCGGTATCAACCTGCGATGAATGTTTGTTGCATATCATAGCATTTCTTACCACAGCATATTTGTCCCAAAGGGGGATGTCCAATTGGGGACGTGATATTTTTAATCCCGAGGCGGGATGTCCAATGGGGGACGTGATGTATATTTAATCCTTACGAGGATGTCCAACTGGGGACGTGATGTATCGGCCGACATCCATATAGGGAAGTCAGCATATACATAAGGACTAGTACCCTTCTTATAGGTTTATCTGAGAGAATGACTTTTGAGATGATTGTGCTGTATGACTTAAGAGACAGGTGTCCTCATGTTGTATCTTTTCTATGTGTTCTGTGCTGCATGTATATATTAGCTATACTGATGCCCCTCACCCATATTTGATGATGCATGTTTCTTATCTCCCGATTTTTTCTCGGTGTTATTTTATTTTATAGGAAGACCCCATGGAGGAACCACTTGCTGAGGAAATGGATGGCACTCTGTATGAGCCCGATGCCGGTGGACGAGCCCAAGATCCTAGCCTCGAGGGCTTGGGAAGTGATCATGGTTAGCCGGAGAGTTGTCTCTCGACCTATTTTACGTATTTTGATAACCGTCTGTATTAAAAGCACTTTGTATTTATACATTATTATTGTAGCCCTACTGATGGGGCAACCAACGCATGTATGTATCTTTTTCATTTGAACTGTGTTACTCTGATATGTGCGTGTATTGGCATAGCCTTAATATAAATTCGTTTTCGCGTTTTATCCTTTCCGCTGCGTTTCGTCGTAATAAAGCGCGCTAACGTTTATAATACGGTTTAAGGCTTAGCTAAATATCTTAGGTCTTTAATGTGACGGCCGGTCGTCTCAGGAAGAGCTAATAAACACTTGTGCACATTTTTTTAAAGAGTTTCCTCCCGAAACTGCTATTAAACATGCGCTATTAAAGGTTGATTATGGCGTAGTGGACGAGGAAGGTGGAGTAGTAGGATGCGACGTTGTTGCCATCGTTGCCGTGGTGTGGTGGGCCTTAACCATGAGCTCAGGGGGAAGCATGTGCGACATTAGGAAGGTTGGGGAAGGTAAGCGAATTCGGTCAATCTGAGTGCCACAGTCAGGATCATGTGGTAGCCGGCGCAACGAGCACGGACGTCGCTGGAAATGAAAGTTTGAGGACAAGCTTTGCAAAGGAGGAGTGTTGATCCTTCAGCTGTAGATCTTGGTAGCACCTGGAACATAGGTTTTGCTTGGCGGTGCTGCCGAAGAAGCCGAAGTTGTTGGCTCAGAGGCGCAATGCTTTGTATCAGCATTCTTCCCCCATCTTTGAACAACTTGCAGTGACATTAGAATCGATCGATGGATGAGATTCAAGAAAAACTTCGTTCAAAAATTAAATTCCAAAGATTTGAAAAGAAAGGAGAAAAGGGAAGGAAGAAGACTACCGCCGCCGCCAATGGAGGTCAATCTCCCTTGCCTCTGCGTCACCGTTGTCGCCATAAAACTGGTCTAAAATTTTTTTTTTTTTATTTCCCAATCAAGATTCTTAATACAAATAATCAAAACTTCAACACTTCTTTTGAAAATATCACTACAGCTCCAACATTACTTGTTGATCCGGTGACACGTTAACCTCTACTCGTTTTTATACCAACGATCATGATAATATTGTTGGGTTTTCATGAGACAATGCTCTTTTAAAATCATGTCTCGAGGCGGAAGAAAACCATACCCCATGGATCACGCATTACAAAACAGGAATCACATAAGGCTATTGAGTTTACCTCTTGAAGCGTGCTTTCAAAACAATCCTTAAAGTTTGCTTCGAATCACTAATTTCGTGACAGAGGCAGCACCTATGCTCAGTCCACACGAGAAAACGTCCGATGGAGAATGCGTCTTGTGCTAGCTGACGGTTACAGGGTTTGGCGCAATGTCAAGGGTGAAGTGTTTCTCACCAATGTGTCTAGTGACAAGAGTATATCACTTACTCCTTGGTGAGGGAGGCACACTATCTATATGTAGTGTAACGCTCATACACCTTAGTTGCCATAATCCTGCTGGGATTGTCCACTACAAGCCCAAAGTGAAATTAATTAATTAAATCATATTTATTTAATTAATTCCTCTCCAACTATTTGCTTATGTGTGTGACCCTATAGGTTCTCACTAAACTGCAATAATATTAAATATTATAATAATATCACATATTAATTATAATATCAAATATTATAAACAATTAGCGGCATCTAAGAATACATTATTGTTACCCAATTTATAAGAAAATCGGTGATTCGATTTTAACGTTATTGCAACCAATTTACTGTGTAGTAAATGTCTCTTCGTCCATATGTCATAACTGAACAAAAGGCATAAATGTGTCATCCTTGCTAAGTTCAATATATATGTTCCTCGATGTCCGAGTAGATGTGTAATCATAAACGGGTCCAATATCTCATATTGGCCCATTTGAGCATGGCCATGCATTTTCACATCTCACTCTATCGAGAGACCATGACATTTCTCCTGTTATGTAAGAGGGACGAATCCTATCTAGATCACTAACATCCCTCAACATGATTCACTGTAGGCCCAATAACTACCTTTATGATTATGCTGTTAGAGATAACGTTTGATAGTATCAAAACCTACAACTCCACATGCAGGAATCATAGTGACTTCAAGTCGAAGCACTACTTCACTATGGTTGTCATGAGAAGCGCTTTTGTCACTTACATAACTTATTATGTACCGTTCTTATAGTGGGTCTATCCAGTATAAACATTACTCTAATATCTACACCTATGTGAAGACTTGATATCTCATACCCATAACCCGTGAAATGTAGTTATCAGTCTACTCACATAATAGTTCCGATGTATTATTGTTGTCATAATTAACAATAACATTTGACTACGGATATTTTAAGAATAATGTTCTAATGTTCAATAAGATCTCACGATCAAGTCACACTTGATGTTCTATTGAACTGAACCTACTATTCTAAGGACTTTATTATCTATAAATGAGATAGAATAATAAATATAAATGCCTCATATTATAAATAATATAAACCAATGTCATGATACAATATAACCTAATAAAAGATAGGCCATTAGGGCTTACACTAAGAGTCTCCCACTAGCAGTAGAGCTAATCAGGCATAAACCTAATACCCATCGATCTAGTATGAGCATCATGCTTTTGCTGAGCAAGAGCCTTAGTCAGTGGGTCTGCGACATTGTCCAGTGTTGGTACTCTGCATATCTTCACATCCCTTCTATCGATGATCTCTCGATTGAGATGGAAGCGCTTTAGGATATATTTGGACCGTTGGTGAGATCTGGGTTCCTTGGGATCGCAATGCTAGGAACTATACCAAGTTCAGTAATGAACTTCCTGATCCAAACGGCCTTCTTGGTTGCATTGGAGACAACAATATATCAGCCTCTGTAGTAGAATCGACAACTGTTTACTGGTTTGAACTCCTCCAGCTTACAACGCCACCATTCAGACAGAACACAAATCCAGACTACGATCTGGAATCATCTTTATCGGATTGGAACCTAGCATCGGTGTAACCCTTTACAATGAGCCCTTCCTCACCTCCATAGACCAAGAATGAATCCTTAGTTCTTCTCAAGTATTTGAGGATATTCTTGACCGCAATCCAGTGACTCTCACGGGGATCAGATTGGTACCTGCTCGTCATGCTCAAAGCATACGAAACATCCAGTTGAGTACAAAACATGGCATACATGATAGATCCAATTGCCGAAGCATACGAAATCTTACTCATGCGTTTCCTCTCATCCGATGTAGTAGGGCTGTGTCCCTTGGACAAGTATATGCAATGTGACATAGGCAAGTGTCCCTTCTTAGAATCATGTATGTTAAAACGCCTAAGCATTTTATCAACATATGTACTCTGACTAAGGCCCAGCAACCTCAACGATCTATCTCTATAGATCATGAGTCCTAGCATATAGGAAGCCTCACTTAAGTCTTTCATCGAGAAACAGTTCCCCAACCTTGTTTTCACATTTTGTAGCGTACAGATATCAATTCCAATAAGTAGTATGTCATCTTTATACAATACGAGAAAGATAATCACACTACCACTTACCTTCTGGTACACATAAGGTTCATCTTCGTTCTTGATAAATCCAAACTGTCTCACAACCTCATGAAAACGAAGATTCTAGCTTCTGGAAGCTTGCTTTAATCCATAAATATATCTCTGCAACTTACATACCTTTCCAGCATCTTTTGGATCAACAAAATCCTCAGGTTGTGTCATGTACACATCCTCGAGAGGATTCCCGTTAAGGAATGCAGTCTTGACATCCATTTGCCAGATCTCGTAGTTATAATATGCAGGAATAGCAAGTAGGATTCGAACGGATTTAAGCATTGTAACTGCGGAAAAGGTCTTATCATAATCAACGCCATGAATTTGCTTGAAACCCTTTGCTACCAGTCGCGCCTTAAATGTATTCACCTTACCATCCATGTTAGTCTTCTTCTTGAAGACCTACTTGCACCCTATGGATTTTACCCCTTCGGGTGGCTCTACCAAGGTTCATACCTGTTTAGTGTACATAGATTCCATCTCAGATCCCATGGCCTCAAGCCACTTCTCATATTTTGGGCCAATTATGGCCTCCTGGTAGGTTACATGCTCATCTTAATCCATGAGCAGCACCTTTCTGAGTCAGGAGAAGTCCATATTTATCAGGTTGGTGACGTGGCTTGTTAGACCTATGCAACTCTCGTGTTACTTGAACCGTCGGCTAAACTGCAACATCTTGCAGAACCGGTTCATGTTCCATAGTTGGGGTATCAGTATTTTGTGGTACTTGGATTTCTCCGAGTTCTATGTTCCTCCCACTGGCTCCTATGGAGATGTATTCCTTCTCAAGGAACACTCCAGTCCTAGCGACAAACACTTTGTCCTCTGAAGAATTGTAAAAACAGTATCCTTTGGTTTCCTTAGGATATCCCACAAATGTACATTTATTTTATTTGGGTCTAAGTTTATCAGTCATTAGACGTTTGGCATAGACATGACAACCCAAAATTCTCATAAATGATAGACTAGGCTTTCGGCCCGACCATATCTCATATGGAGTCTTTTCCACCGCCTTTGATGGAACATGGTTGAGAGTGAAAACAGTTGTAAGTAAAGCGTATCCCCAAAAGGAGTCTGGTAGTCTGAATGACTCATCATAGATCGTACCATGTCCAACAGGGTGTGATTCCTCTTTTTGGACACGCCATTCCATTGTGGTGTCCCAGGAGGCGTGAGTTGGGATATTATCCCACACTCCTTTGGATAGTCATCAAAATCCTAGCTTAAGTATTCACCACCACGATCTGATTGTATGGCTTTAATACTTTTGCCAAGTTGGTACTCTACTTCATTCTTGAATTCTTTGAACTTTTCAAAAGTTTCGGACTTGTGTTTCATGAGAAACACAAACCCATATCTTCTGAATTCATCATTAAATGTAACAAAGTAACGAAAATCACCTCTAGCAGATTTGGTTGGGGACCCACATACATAACTATGTATCAAGCCCAAAAGATCACTTTCCCTTTCACCTTGACCGGTGAATGGGACCTTAGTCATCTTTCCCAACAAGCAAGATTCACATACATCAAATGATTCATAATCGAATGAGTCCAAGAGCCCATCATTATGGAGCTTGGAGATGCGTTTCTCACCTATATGACCTAAACAACAATGCCAAAGATATGAAGGATTCAAATCATTGGTTTTGATCCTTTTCGCATTTATGTTATATATGGGCATATGGAGATCAATGATATAAAGTCCATTACTCATAGGTGCACTAGCAAAGAAAACATTATCCAAATAAATGGAACAACATTTGTCCTTTATCATAATATGAAAACCTTTCTTGTCCAAACAAGAAATAGAAATAATATTTCTACTAATAGCCGAAGCGAAATTACAATTATTAAGTTCTAAAACAAACCCAGATGGTAAGTCAATACATAAGTCCTTACAGCTAATGCAACAACCTTTGCTCCATTTCCAACTCATAGGTTAACTTCCCTTTTGGTCAATCTTCTACTACTTCTCAGTCCCTGCACATTAGTACAAATGTGAGAACCGCATCAAGTATCAAATACCCAGGATGCTGAAGTAGATAAATTAACCTCAATAACATAAATACCTGAAGCGGAAGTCTCACTTCCCTCATGCTTTTTAGTCTCTTCCATGTACTTCTAGCAGTTCCTCTTCCAATGTCCGGTCTGACCGCAATGGAAGCAAGTGCCTTCCTTAGCCACACCGCCTTTAGGCCTTAAGGCATAAGTTCCATGCTTGGACTTTCCTTTGCCTTTCCTTTTCTGATTGTTCATAGGCTTCTTGGGTTGCTCCTTGCCTTTTCCAGTCTGGACCATCATAATGGCCTTTCCCTTTCCTTTGTTAATGTTCTGTTCAGCAGTTCTCAACATGCCTAACAGTTCTGGCAAAGTTTTGTCAAGAGCATTCATATTGAGATTCATGACAAACTGATTATAGCTCTCAGGCAACGATTGCAGAACTAGATCAGTGGCCAACTCTTGGCCCAAAGGAAGATCCAACCTCTCGAGATTCTCAATGTACCCAATCATTTGAAGCACATGAGAATTCACAGGGTTTCCCTCTGCTAGTTTACATTGGAAAAGAGCTCTGAAAATTTCGTATCACTCATGCCTCGCTTGCTCTTGGTAGAGCATTTTGAGGTGTGCGATCATATCGTATGCTTCCATGTTCTCATGTTGCTTATGAAGCTCAGAGGTCAAGGTAGCAAGCATAAGATAGGCGACATCTAGGGCGTCATCCTGATGCTTCTTATAAGCATCTTTTTCATCCCTAGAAGGAGTCGCAGTTGGTGGCTCCTCATAAATGGGTTCCTTAATAACATAAAGCTTTTTCTCATGCTTGAGGACAATCCTCAATTTTTTGTACCAATACAGAAAATTTGTTCCAGATAGTTTGTCCTTCACCAGGACCAATCGCGGTGATAGATTACTCGATGTGTTAGATGCCATGAGTATCAGCATAAAGAAATATGCAACTATAAGTATCATGCATTAAACATATTTAATAAGGTCTTTTATTAAATACGCTTCCACTATTTTACTCAAATCAATGACCCTCATCGTTGATTTGGAAAATTCCGTTGGAGATTTTCTAACGGGACCAAGATCCATATTTTACTTCATTCTGAGTCAGTTTTGGCTGATCGCCCCAAACTTAGTTATTTAGACAGAAAACTCATTTCCAATTACATCTCATGTAATTCTTGGATCAGTTGGGTGAACAACTCTTATTCCAATTTATCTAATAAATTGATGCCCAACTTCTTTGCCTCCAGGTCTTTCAATCCTATTGAACTTGGCCCAGTTAAGTCAAGCCAAATGGTTGGCAGTTGGATATTACTATTATCCCATCACGCCTGACCAAAATGAATCAAGGTGCCCTGCTATGGCAGACCCACACTTGTTCGGTTCTGGTCTTGAGGAGTGCCACACATCCTAAGGCATTTTAAGACATAATATTAATTTGAGGGAATTTTAATTAAGTGATCTCACCGACGTTATATCTCATACTTAGTGTGACACCCTCAAAAACCCGTGCCACTTTCGTAACTCAACACATAAATGGAACGATAAATCAAGTTTCGCTGGTTTTACTTTCGGAAAATAAATCCTTTGTATAAGCAAATTCTGAAAGTCGTGATAAAATTTTTTCTTATTAATATTTATAAACCACCACTTAAGACAGAATAGAATTACTCATATATAATAAGATATATACATCAACTAAAACTATGGACAACACGTCCCTTTACAAAAGAACAATAAAAAGAACTCCTAAAAAGTTATAAACTAGGCAGCGACAGTCTAGAACCATATCTCTAAAACCTATGGCCATCAGTAGCCGTTAACAGACTACCCAAAAACCGCTGCCTCAAAAAAAGGTCTACACCCTAAGCTGGTCCAACTAATGGAAGCCATTGGACAATCCCCCGGAGGCAGGTCCAATGCTAGAACCAGGGGAAGAACCCTGGGAACCTACGTTCCCGTTCCCCTGTGGATGGGGCTCGGAAGCATCCAAAAGATGATCCTCCGGGTCCTCCTGAGGATCCTCCTCAGGGTCTTCCTCCTCCTCCTCCTCTTCCTCCACATCCTCCACTACGTGCTCGCCCGCTACCAAAATAAAAGGCGGGGGAGGTGTCTGTGGCGGCTGCTGCTGCGGGGACTGTGCAGCGGGGGCGACCGACTCGATCACACCCTACTCCATGACGGCCTGCAGCATCAACCCGATGGAAGGTAGAGGCACCTGGATGGTCTCCACAGTACGAGTGCTCTTCCGAGGTCCCGTCTCAGTCGTCCCACTTACGGTGCAAACCGGTCCTTTGTAAGCCGCGCTTTCCACTCCTGGGTGGATAACCCACGCGGCTGGGTCCGTCCTTCGGTCAAATACTAGGACGCACATCCCCGAGTGCGCTAGGTGACCTGGCATCGGCTCCATCTGTAAACACGATATAATATATATACCAAAGGACAACCCGTCCAAAAACATGCAAGGGTGAGAAACCAATATATGAATCCATAAACGACAACTATATGCTCAATCCAAACAACAGACTCATATAATATGACTCACTCAAATCATCATTCATCATATAATATAGCATGTATAATCAAGTACAAATAGCAGTAAAGTCACGAGGGCTTCGTACCCCACAATCAACGTTATCTCCTAAACGTATGCATGGCACTTCCATATATCTCAACTAATATTCAAACTAGATTTTTGGAAATCCCATCACCATTCACAATGAGCTGATCGGGCTCCTAAATCATAGGCCCGCAGGCTCTAATGATTAACACCAATATTTGGCCCAGAAACGAGTACTTTGAATCCCATGACACTACGCGATTCTCACATGGGGGCGCAATCAGAAGTACTCCACAAGAATACAGTCATACTATATTGCCCAACTTAAGACACAATATGTTCCCAGAACACATATGACACCATTGTCCATCAAGGCACAATGTCATGACAAATAAGTCATCTCAGGTTCTCCTTGCTTACCAAGGTCCCCCGTTTCACGGCACGTCTGCCTCGCATATAATGCATGAGACAACTATCTAGTTTCCGATAATTGATCTTTGTCGCATCAATATTTCCTCGTTGTAGCATCAACGCTAACAACCACCTTAATGTCTTAGACTCTTTAAGCCTAAAAAACACATTTTCTCAAAATAGGACACTTAGTCCAAAAAAAAAACAACTCAAATCCCAACATCCCTAACCGATGCACCAGTTTAGGACGCCGGATTCAAGATCATAAAAGCATCCTCAAGCTTACAGGACCACAAAGATCGTCCCTCAGCCGACCGGACCACAAACTAACACGGATCCTTGATCCACGTGTTTTGCAGAACCCTAGAACCCCGACGTCTCGGTTTCTAGTTTCTAAGCTTTAAAACCACTTTTCTTAAAACTCGAAAACCAAAAACCCAAATCTCCGATACTTACACAAAGTCATCGGGATCGGTTTTCCATAAAACAAAACTTGGTCCAAAGACCATTTCTTTTTCTTTTGTTGTTTTTCGGTGAAATACGAACTTAAAACAAAGCTTGCAGAAACTCATTTTTCTTGAATAAACTCAATATAACTTTGAAAACCACATTTCTCAAAATGCCTTTGCTCAAAGGGTCAACTTATCAAATTAGGACAATTGAAGGTTTCTAATGCCTTATTTGCTTTTAAACTTCACTTTTCATTATTAAAACACATTTCAGACTTTTAAAGCTTTTAAGTTACACGATGTCGGATCCTAATCAAAATTAGGTCCTCTAATGCCTTAAATCCTACAGCAGGGCACACGATACATCCATATAACCATTCAGCAAGTATAACATGCATTCAACTATATCAGCAGTTACATCAATACATATTCCAATCAACAGCAGTTAATCAAGAAATCAACCAACATCAGATACAAACTATTTAAAAACAATACAGACACCGATGCAGCACATAGCTGTCGGGAATGGAATTCCTCAGGTTTATCCCCTTACCTCTTGTAGCTTCCAGCTAAGTTTTTAACACCCGATCAACTTGATCACTGACCCCGCACGTTGCCGATCACTACATACACGCAAATCATAACGGCATTAACTTGCAAAACAAAGATTTCTCCTAATGCACCACCCCTAGGGTTCGGCCCTATTACACTAAGAATAGCTAGGGAGCTCCAAAATTTCTCATTTTCTGGATAACACCCTAACTAAGTGTGACAGCCCTAGATATCAGATCAGATCATCAAAAACCAACCAAAACCCTACCCTACACACATAGGGGGGTTTCGGCCTCCACCTAGAAAATATAGCTAGGGAGATTTCTTGGCTCTAAGCTCTTGGATCATACAAGTATGTCATGAACCTAGGCCATAGAAATTGGTTTGGTATAGATACAATTTTCTTACAATTTTTCATGGATTTTCAAAGATTTTAGGGACAAAACCCTAACATCCTTGATCATGAAAATATGAGGAGAGAAAGGAGAGATTGAGAGAGATAGAGATGGAATACTACCTCCTATGATGATCCACTCCAAGTTTGATGAAGGTTGCTTCACAAAAACCAAGCCTTGAAGCCTTCAACAATGGAGTTCTAATGGAAGAAGAAGAGAAAGAAGAGAAAGTGGGTGTGAGGGAGAAAGAGAGCTGCCGAAAGAGAGAAAGAAAAATGAGAGGATAAGAGTGAAAAGGGTAGATATTTATGGTTTAAGACTTTAATAATAGGTAAAGTAAACCAGTAATAAAAATTAACCAAGGGCAATTTGGTCAATTCACATCCCAATATTTGAAATCATCCCGACACTGGTATGAATTCCTCAAATAACTTGACACAATTTTGGCATGAAAAACATCTGATCATGGGTCTCGAAAAACCCTAAGACAGCTCGAATCGTCTCCTCGATCGATTATCGGCCCGAATATAAAATATTATTTATATTTTGGGCGTCGGGACACATTTTAGGAAAAAGATAGAGGATCAAAGTCTAAGACTAATGGTCTCGTCCGTTAGTCAAGATTAGGTCATGATAGTAGAAAACACTATCATCTGAAAAACATAGATCGATTTTTGTTTGAGTTTTCGGCCCAAAACTTAACCGAAGGCTCCTACGATTTTACGAAACAAGACTATGATTTTAGTTTTCCCAAAATCATTTTCTAAAACACAGATAAAAATATAAACTCATTAATTGAGTTTATCGTCCTTAGAAAGCACGAAAAATCGGGGTGTTACACTTAGTGTCTCTCCGCATACATGGCATACATGCTATCATAAATTCAACAACATACATAGCATACATTTCATGCATTTCATATATAAACATACATCCCATACATTTCATGCATCTCGTACATAAACATACAAGATATACAAGATGGGTATAACAGTTATGGCATCCTAAAGTACAAGAATGAAATAGCTAAACTGTTACAATCCTTTGACCCTCGAGCAAGCTTCTCAAGCCTCTCCCACTGGCGTCATCATATGGTGTTGCATCCTCTTCAATTCGAGCAATTACATCATTTATAAAATATAAACAAGGAATTTAAAAGGCAAGACACGCATGCTGTATTTAAATAACTAAACCACGACACGCAAACAGTATTTACTAAATAAATAAACACCATAAACTAAAGCTATAACCATATACCCATAAAAAAGCACGAAAAACGGTATAAACTCATTCATACAAAGGTGCACGGTTGTGCTTCATCCTCGCTGACGGTGATACAAAACGTGCAAAAGGTGCACGGCCCGTGCTCGTGCTCACGGACGCTGATTACAAGGTGCACAGCGCATCAGGATTCTGGGTTCGAAATGGAACCCCAGGAAATCCTCTAAACGTTCCCAAATGTTCCAAGATGCATACAACAGATTCATAAGCATATTTTATATATATATATATATATATATATATATATATATATATATATATATATATATATATATATATATATATATATATATGATATATATATATATATATATATATATAACATCATGGAATCATGATATGTCAAGAACATGCATATGTTCAAACAATGATAACATGCATAAAATTTGAATTGCATTCAAAGCAATAAAACATGTTATCAACCAAGGCAAACAAACACTAAGGATTCAAGGTAAAAATGATCATACTCTTTGATACCACTGTTGGGTTTTCGTGAGACAATCATCTTTTAAAATCATGTCTCAAGGCGGAAGAAAACCATATCCCATGGATCGCGCATTACAAAACAGGAATCACATAAGGCTATTGAGTTTACCTCTTGAAGCGTGCTTTCAAAACAATCCTTAAAGCTTGCTTCGAATCACCAGTGTCATGATAGGGGCAACACCTCTACTCAGTCCACGCGAGCAAACGTCCGATGGAGAATGCGTCTTGTGCTAGCTGACGGCTACAGGATTTAGCGTAATGTCAAGAATGAAGTATGTCTCACCAATGTTTCTAGTGATAAGAATGTATCACTTACTCCTTGGTGAGGGAGGCACACTATCTATATATAGTGTAACGTTCATTCACCGTAGTTGCCATAACTCTGATGGGCTTGTCCACTACAGGCCCAAAGTGGAATTATTAATTTAATTATATTTATTTAATTAATTTCTCTCCAACTATTTGCTCTATGTGTGTGACTCTATAGGTTCCCAATAAACTAGCAATAATATTAAATATTATAATAATATCACATGTTAATTATAATATCAAATATTATAAACAATGAGCGACATCTAACAATACATCATTGCTACCCGATTAATGAGAAAATCCGTCCCTTCGTCCATATGTCATAATTGAACATAAGACATAAATGTGTCATCCTTGTTAAGTAGATGTGTAATCACAAACGGGCCCGATATCTCACATTGGCCCAGTTGGTCATGGCTATGCATTTTCACATCTCACTCTATCGAGAGACCGTGACATTGCTCCTATTATTTAGGAGGAACGAATCCTATTTACATCACTCACATCCCTAAACATGATTCATTGCAGCCCCAATAACTACCTTTATGATTATCCTGTTACAGATAACATTTGATAGTATCAAAGCCTACAACTCCACATGTAGGAATCATAGTGACTTTAAGTCGAATGACTATTTCACTATGATTGCCATGAGAAGCACTTATGACACTTACATAACTTATTATGTTGCTTCTCATAGCTGGTCTATCCTGTATAAACATTATTCTAATATCTATACCAATGTGAAGACTTGATATCTCATATCCATAAACCGTGAGATGTGGTTATTAGTCTACTCACACAATAGTCTCGATGTATTATTCATGTCCTAATTAACAATATACTTGACTACGAATATTTTAAGAATAATGTTCTAATGTTCAATAGGGTCTCACGATCAAGTCACACTTGATGTTCTATTGAACTGAACCTACTATTCTAAGGACTTTATTATGTATAAAAGAGATGGCATAATAAATAGAAATGCCTCATATTATAAATAATATAAACCAATGTCACAATACAAACTAATCTAATAAAAGATTGACCACTAGGGCTTATACCAACAAATATCACAATGGGGCCGCATGCATGGATGCACCCCATTTTGGGGGTGCATAGTAGAACAAACCCCTAACTAAATAGCAAAGCTGTTTTTATTTTCATTAATTCTCTTATTAGATTTCATCTTATCTTATTTTTTTTATGCTTTCATTTTGATTATGTTGAGATAACTTTTTTCTCGAATTAAATGAGTGAGGATATTTGATCTTCCACAATAACCTTAAATCTTATATATATTAAAGATAAGAGCAATGTTTTAAAAACCAGCTGGACCGGACCGGTCCAACCGTCGATAGGTGCTCTTATCGATCCTAGTCAGACCATAGAACCGCTTAAGCGGTCTAGCTAGAGAAAATGCATCGAACTGGTTAAAGTTAGGCTTTAGCTACTGTTTGGTGTCATGATGATGACTAATATTACCAATTTACTAACATTTCCATTGGGCTCACGGCTCAAGTTAGGCCTGCTTGCACCATTTATATTTCAATTTTAAAAAATTGAAAGTGAAACCCTAGTTTCAGTATTCCTCAGCCGCCAAATGAATGTTGTGCAGAACCCTTGTTCTCTTCCTCAGCTGCCAAACCAAAGGAACATCTTCTTCCTCCTTCATTCCGGCTGGTATTCCTCACCGCAAAGCCTCCCTCCACTATTGTAGCACCTCAGTCCGTAACGCCCGAGGCTAATGAGGGTGGGGAGTGATTGCTTGTGCATGAGGCACGGACAAAGGAAGGCTCCTGACAGGCTTTTAGGCAAAGAGATACATGAATGAACCGAATTCACATCTAAATGAGAGGGATCCTGAGACTGTACAGGTATGAGACTGTACAGTTGAAGGAAGGCTTATAAGAATTGATTGGTACTACATATAGCAACAAGATGCATTTTCTTTTCAGAAGCTCAGAACATAAGAACTCCATAGTTACGTGTGCTTTACTTGGAGTAATTGTGGGATGAGTGATCTTTTGGGAAGTTTCCCAGAAAGTGTGTGAGTGAGGACAAAGCACGCTGAAAAGACCCGTTTTGGTTTGTGGGGACAGTCGGCAATCCTGAAAGCAGTCTGGGCCGTTACAAATGGTATTAGAGCGGACCTCTCCCAGTACGATGTGGTTCGGGAACGAACCAGGCGGAAGTTGGTGGGGATGTAACGCCTGAGGTTGACGAGGGCGGGGAGTGATCGCCGGTACATGAGGCATGGGCAAGGAGCGGCTCCTGGAAGGCTTCTAGGCAAATGGATACATGAATGAACCAAATTCAAATCTGAATGAGATGGATCCTGAGGCTATGCAGGTATGGGACTGTACAGTTGAAGTAAGGCTTATAAGAATTGATTGATACTACCTATATCAACAAGATGCATCTTCTTTTCGGGAACCTAGAACATAAGAACTCCATAGTTAAGCATGCTTTACTTTGAGTAATGGTGGGATGAGTGATCTTCTAGGAAGTTTCCCAGAAAGCGTGTAAGTGAGGGCAAAGCATACTGAAAAGGCCTGTGTTGGTTTGTAGGGACAGTCGGCAATCCTGAAAGAAGTCTAGGTCGTTACACAATCCGCGTCAGCACCGCCCATCATAGAGTGCATCGTCGCGCCGCCCTAGTCCCGCCGTCGTACCCGAATTAGTCAAAAATGTATTTCACACGAATCGGTCCAGATCAGACACTGACCGATTATGACTGATTTTCCTGGTTTTCAATCGGGTTTCTGGTTCTTGTATCGGTTTCTTGTAAGGCCGGTTCTAGCGTTAGCCAGACCGACTTGGTGCCCGGTTCACGGTTGGACCGGTCGGACCGGCCCGTCCGATTTTGACTACCTTGATGATAATAGTAGGACAACAGCAAAACAAGTACAATGGTAGAATAATAACAAAACAATATTCTAAAATTGCCACACAAGAACAATATGGTAATGAGCTACAAAAAATGGTAATAATATGATGAAACTTACGGAAAAACTGGTACTTGAAATTATGGGTCAAGTAAAAAACGTTTTTATATATATAAATAATATTATTAAATCAATAATTTAATTATAATGTATTGTCACTGTAAAAGTTTTTTACATTATTAACCAAACATCTATTATTAAAAAGATTTGACTCTTATTATAATTACCTTAAAGTAACATATGTGTATTATATAATTTATTTTATTTTTTTATAAATAAAGATTTATTAATAGGAGTACAATGAGTACTCCAACCTATATTAATCAAAATCAACTAACTCATGAAACACAGTGTTTGATACACTCTAGAGGAAAATTACACAGTATTTGGGTAATATATAATTTATTGATAGTGTAAATTTTTTTTATAGTAATACTACATTAAATTAAACTATAAAATCAATAAATGCAAAGATGTTTCGTCATTTCTTTGAAAATTGTGGTTCAATTTAAGTTAAAAATATTACTTGTATTTATGTATTACACACGTCATATCAAATTTGTCTTTCGAATAATGTAAGTGTGTGTTTGGATTAATTGAGAAAAATTGATTATTTTAATAATCGATTATATATGCATAATCGATTAATGTTATAATCGATTATAATAGAATCATTTTTATGTTTGGATTTGTTTATTAAAAAACGATTTTAAGATAATTTATTTTGTTGGGATTGTGTAAAAAATATTTTTATATAGCAAATTACAAAAAAAAAATATAAAATTATTTATATAATTTAATAATATTTATTTAATCGTTAGATTTGCATGAATAAAATAAAAAGAATGTTATTATTTTTAAAATAATCTAACAAATTTTTAAATAAGATTCAAATTTCAATTTATCTAAAACCAAATTTTTTTCCTTATACAAACAGTCTTTTGTTCGCTAAATATTTATTTTATTGAAATGAAATAATCTAGCAACAAACGGTATCCATACGAATTACGAGCACCTAACCCATGCATTCTCTCTTCATGCAAACATTGTTCCATCCTAGGACGCACAATGGACAATCGACACATAACTTTAAATAATTCATGATAATTATAACAATTGTTTTATAATTTAATCAATATATCTAAATATATCAACTTTTAATGAAAAATAATTTGTATCATAAAGAATAATTGTTTAGATAAAATTTAATCTTATTTGAAACATACTTTAAGTATGGAAAAAAAAAATTAAGTGATGAACTTAGTAATAATTAAATGGCAAAAACAACTTAATATGGCGGTAATGTCAGTAAAAATGTGTGTACTGTTATTTCATTAAAGTTTATCTTTAATCAATAGTGCTTGCCGACTCAAAATTTTCCTTTTTAAGCTTATGTTTAAATAGTCCTTGCCGCCTCAATCTTTCTTTCAAATCTGTTATTTTTATATATATTTATTCTAGATTCATACTTTTAGAAGAAAAAAATATCTTTCTCGTTTTGCTCCCTCTTATCTTGTTTTTTTTTCAATAATAATAATATATAAAACAATGGATTCTGATAATAAGTGTTTTAAAAATACTCTTTAAAAAAAATTAAAAAAATAATTTTATAATAAAAAATTAAATATATTATTTTTTCAAATAAGAAATCAATTAATTTTTAATAAAATTATTTTTTTATATTTTTTAATAAATATCTTAAAGACACTCGTTATCATTCACCTAATAACAAAATATATGTTTGAGTTGTAGAAATAATAACAAAATATCCTAGGAAGGGAGAGTCAACCAATGAGAAGCAAAGAGTGAGTGTCATAAACATAACACAGCAGAACACGCCAAACTTGTTTCCCGTCGGCATGTATATAAAATGGACCCCACAATCACGTACGGACGGTCACTATCTTTGTCAAAATGGGACTTCAACGATGTGTCTTTCTTCTTTCGACAACGCATCGTACCTGGTTTTTGCTATCCAATCCCAACTCGACAAACGATTGCACCAAAACACAAAACCTACACTACTTTCTCTTTCCTCCATTGGTCTTTCCCTTTCTTTTTTTTATTTTGATTTGACTCCTACGCAATGAAATTATCTATAAAGTGACCAATAAAGGTATATTTACAGTTTATTTTTATTTTTGATAATTTTAAAGGTATGAAATATTCATCATCATTAGATATTAATGGTGACTAATCTTTCATAAAAAATCCTGTTGAATATATAAGATGAGTTTTTTCCTCTCAACCAATTGATAAAATGCTTAAAAATTTTATTTATTAAATGATTTAAAAATAAATACACTCTTACATTATGATTTTAAATACAAACAAATTTCAAAAAGTTATATCGATCCCTTTATTTTTATTTTTATCAGCTTCTCTCCCACTTATCCTTTTACTTTTCTTCACCATGGAAACTATCTATTTAAGAACCACTTAGCACCCCACAAAAATAGAAAGATGCCTACATTGCTGTGCTACTATACATAGAAACGCTCCACTTCTTCTGATTTTATACAATTTCCTTCTTTGTCTTCGTTAAGGTGAATGAATACTCTCTTCACTCTAGTACTCTATAATCTCTCTAGGGTTTCTTTTCTTTATTCTCTCTCTATATCTTTCTTGCTTATTTTCTTCTTCTTCTTATTCTTTATATTGTTTTTGGGATCTTAATTTCAATTAGAAAGGGTATGAAGAAATAGTGGAAGAAAATGGGGAGAGGGAGGGTTCTGCTGAAGCAGATCGAGAACAAAACCAGCCGTCAAGTAACGTTTTCAAAGCGAAGATCGGGGCTAAGGAAGAAAGCCCATGAAATTTCTGTGCTTTGTGATGCTCAGGTAGCATTGATTGTGTTCAACACCAGGGGCAAACTTTTTGAGTATTCCTCTGAATCCAGGTTTTTACTTCAAACCTATCTCCATTATTTTGCTTCATCTTTGAATTCCACGTTTTTTTTTTTTTTTATTCTTCTTGGTTTATAAATGGCATTTATTAAATGCTTAAATATATTCCTTGTTTGATTGTTGTAGATTCACTTTGTTCAATCATCCTTATTTTATGTTGCTATTTAATACTTAACCATGTCTATGATTTGCATATCGATCGCAAATCTCTCTAACTATCTCTCTCATATCAGTTCTTTTCGATCCCCTTTGTCTTTTCTTGTCTTCTTGTTTTTTTTCACTCACTCTCTTTAGGTCACCCCCAAACTGAACTAGTACTCAGATCCCGACCAAAACTGAAATACTAAGTATGTGTTTGGAGTGACTTTTAAAATCCTCGAGAGAAAAATTATGATGGGAGTGACAAAGATGTAAAAAAGTCCGGACGTTAAAAATGGAATCTACATTTGCTAGCTTCCACGTTCAAGCCTTGAACGTAAAAAATCATGTCAAGAATTCACCCAAACACACGCTAATACTAATATTCAGTATTTCAGTTCTATTTCTATAACTTGCTAGATTGTTTCTTCGGTTTCATGGTCTAACTCTAAAAAGTTATAACCCTTTCTTCACACACAGCTATATCTCATAAGTGAACCTTTGTTTATCCATTGGGATGTCATGTAAGTCTGAAATATATTTGGGGTAGGTGTCTTATTTGGAGCTAATCCTCTCTTCTTTCTTCATTATTATAATTTTGAAGATATAAATATGATAATATAATATTAGATAAGATTCAAATATCTTTTATATATCTCAAAATTATGAAGAGAATTTTTATCTGTTACTTGATACATCGGAAAAATGGAGGACACAACATAATTTATTATTATATAGTATAATCTAACTTGTGAGAAGAGAAAGTGAAAGAGATTAAAGGGGTTTGAGATATTTATAGGATTGATACGATATACGTGAATAACTGAACAAGGGTTCTTGACTTCTTGTGTTTATTTATATGTAAAGGAAGGACTAGGCCTGGAGATTAAGCTACATATTTATATAATATAAATATATCTAGATATAACTGAATGCAATAGTGACGTTTTGGTATAAGATGCGCTTCTCCGCGTATCCAGTGTTACGTAGCCATCATAAAATTACTCTGATGACATTAAATTTAGTATGCTACTTTATGTGATATTTCTAAAGGTTTATATATGTGTTGTGTGTAAAAGCTCGAAAGGTTAATATATTATCATTATATTCTAATGCTCAAAATATCATAAGAAATACATAGCAAAAAAATATATATATATCATAAGAAATAAATTCAGTATATGTAAATAACAGCTAATCATTGCACCAAAATGCCCCATATCTCTTATTTTATTTTAATACCAAAACAAACAGAAGATCATTAGTTGCCTTTGCCTTTTATTCAGTTTTATTTCTCAAATCCCATGACTACTCTTTATAAAGGTTTAGACGTGGGGTACTGAGCAGGTTGTTTAAATTCCATTCAAATTAGAGATACTGTTTTCTAGTTACATAGGTTCTTTCTCCTATTTGTTGGTTTTGTATATATGGGTTAGAATATTTGTTTTTTTTGATAGTTTGTTTTCTTTATACTCTTATTAATATTAATATATTTTGGATTATAAAAAAGGGTGTTTAAATTAAATTCAAATTGAAAATTAATATTTAATTAAAAATAAATAATTTTTTTCTGTTTGACATTTGGAACATCGATATTTGGATTAGATTGGTTGTCAGTTTTAATTCGTAGAAAGTAATCCAATTCAATACGTGTTTGGTGTTGCGGTGCAATATCATGGTGGAGGAAAAATCACAGTGGGCATGGCATTTGTGTAATTTTTTTGCACAAAAAATAGAAGCTACAAAGTTGTAGCTTTCACGGTGGAGAAAAAGCCACCGTGAGTTTGGGATTGTATCACAATCCCAACATGCTATCAATCTACATCGACTTATGTTATAAAATACTAAGTTTGTTTCTTAATAAATTGAGTACTAGTATTTGTAACTTCAATTTTTCACAAACTTCTGGAGCTACCATTGCCTCTTTAATTAATTAATATTTGCATTGGATACTTCAATCTGTTTGACTTCCTGAGCTGATTGAACTTGCTTTGCCAGAGTCATAACGCCGGAAAAGGTCCTAAACTGGCCTCGAATTCATAAAATATTTTATTATTAAATAAATTATATATATATTTTCGAGAATCTTATTTTTAAGAATATTAATTTCTCACAATTATATATGAGAATATAATTTTTAACTTTTATTCATTAATTTTATTTTCGAATATCTTTTATGTTTAAGAATAATTTTTTAAATCTTATACTAAATATGAAAAACTTTTATTTCAATGTCTATATTCTTGAGAATATTATAATATAACTTATATCAAACGCTAGTTAAGTTATTTCGAAGTGGTTAAGTGGAGGAGATAGATAGATAAAAAGATTTTATTAATGAACCCACATAGAAATTTTGAATTTTATTTACAATCTCTGTTCGTCTCTCCTCCACTTGAATACTTCACGAAAAAAACAAAAAAGACATGAGAGGATCTACTCTCCTTATAACACATTGGATTTTTGATAATTTATCTTGATATTGTGTAACCTTTCTATAGGCAATGAAGAAAGCCCATGCAATTTTTTTTTTTTTTTTATAATAAGAAAGCCAATGCTATACTTAAGTGATGGACGAGGGGAACGGAGCTTTCCATGATACCTTTTTTTGTTACGACGTTAATTTAAAGAGAGATTGAGGTTTTTTTTTTTTTTTTTTTTTTTTTTTTCTGTTTAGTCGATATTGAAAGAGAGATTTAGTAGAAGAGAGAAACAAATACACAAGTTATAAAAAAATCATAAATTTTAAAATAAATGTTTAATTAATCCGTAGGTCTTTGAACTATTTTAGAATTTTGAAATATGTCCTTATACTTTAAAAGTTTTTGTAATTGGATCCCTAAACATAGAAAAATTTGTAATTGAGTCCTCAATATACATTTCCGATAGGGTTCACAAGAAGTATAGGGACTTATTTAAATTTTCCCAAAAAAATACAGGAATCTATTTGAATTTTCACATAAAGTTTAGAGACTCAAAAACACATGAGTGAGAAAAGGTCATTGAAGAGAACCATAACGGAAACTTAAGGAAGCCTAACTGAGATGTGTATAATGGATTCAATTACAAATTTTTTAAAAGTTCAGGGACCTAATTACAAACTTTTAAAGTTCAGAGATTTATTTGAAAATTCCAAGATCATTCAGGGCCTACAAATTTTTATTTTTGATAGGCAAATATTAGTGTAAATGTTAGCATTTCGTTAGTGAAAGGGGTTTGAACCCTCAATCTACTTACCATTTCACTCCTTGACTTCTCACCCAAATCACTAAGCCAACCTTATAACCCCTCAAGACCTAAATATTAATTAAACCTTAAATAAATCCATTAATAATTTATTTTATATCTAGTTGTGTCCTATTAAAAATTACATGCTCCTAATTATAGTAAGCAAATTCAGCTTTTCCGAGAGAGAAATCGTGGTTCTGGATCAAAGGTATCACAAACTGCTACTGATATTATTCTTCTAACTGCTATTTGTTTATTCTTTTGCCGTT
Organism: Ammopiptanthus mongolicus; assembly: GCA_039655645.1. Taxonomy (NCBI): domain Eukaryota; kingdom Viridiplantae; phylum Streptophyta; class Magnoliopsida; order Fabales; family Fabaceae; genus Ammopiptanthus; species Ammopiptanthus mongolicus. The sequence continues at coordinate 85,598,058 of CM077347.1, forward strand.
TTGCTTTATGGTCCACAAGTTTAGCATTAACCATAACGGGGGCATTTTGTAGTAGGATTTTTCTTTCTAGTTTCCCACCACGCTTGACTTGGGAATCCTAAATTTTCACGTTTGATAGTTTTTTAGAAAAAAAACATATTCCCAAGAAATCAGGATTCACAAGAATGTTTTTAGTTATATTTCCCCCAAAAACATTTTGGTGGGAAGGGAAATCCTAATTTCTCGTGGACATGAAAAACTTGTTTGTTATTTGAAAAGACTAGTATATCCTAGTTTCTTATCGATAATATTAATACTATTATTTTTATTTATTATTTATAATATATAAATATTAAAAAATATTATTTTTTATTATAATGTAATTAATATTTTTGAATTTTTTTTGAATTTATTAAAATATGATTATTATTTTAGAATAAAAAATATTTTCTAAAATAAGTTATATTATAATTAAAAACAAACTATTTATATATAATTAATAAAGAGTTTAATTTCTATATACTGTCAGTGTAAAGTTTTTTTACACTGACAACCAATCAGAAATCATGGTGTGTAAGACTTTTAAGGTAGTTAGGATAAGTCAAATACTTTAGCTTATGTGATAAATTCCGATTGGTTGTCTGTGTAAAAAATCTTTACACTGATAATGTATACCAATTAAATCCATTAATAAAATAGTTATTATAAATTATAAAAAATATGATTAACATTAGTAAATATCACGTGACCTTAAAAATATAAATTTTATCCACGTTCCAGTGGGGTGTGACACTCTATTAGCCACCTATTAATACTTAACGGGAGAAAACTAACGAGTAACAACAGGAACCTAATCCAAATTTTTTGAACTTGCACGGACTAAAATGTTAAATAAACCATTTTTTAAAATTATTTAATTTTTAACATTTTTATAATATTTTTAATTCTTCATTTAATATTTTTAATTAATCTATATTCCATAATATTTTTAAAAGTAATACGAACATTCTCATGAAAAATGTCTTTAAACCAAACAAGGGAATCAAGATTCCTAAGTAACATTCCCATGAATGTTTGAGGCCTACTAAACACATTTGTAACATTCCCAGTTATCATCATTCTCATGAGTCTTGTTTTTTTTTTAACAACATGAAAATTAACTAATTTCTTCTAAATAAAATAAATTATCACTCCTATGAACATAAAATTTACTTTTTCGTCAGGTTGTCAGAAAATGGAAGACAGTATTAGTGGCAATTCCTCCCATATACTTCCGAAGTAGCGACTGGTATTCAGCATTTTGTATATAAGATGTCTTTTAGCTACATAGTATGCAACATCTTACAAAGCTACATACATTTTTATTTATTTTGTAGCGAGCAAAATAATAAACTTTTTAGTATTCAATTTTTTATTGGTTTCATATTTCCTATTTTCACTTGTGGAACAGCATGAAAAACATCCTGGAACGATATGAGAGACATGTCAATGCAGAGCACCTTGATGGAGCTGATAATGAACCACAGGTAATTCATGCTAGGGATGTTTGCGGATCGGTTTTGAGATAAAAATCTTTCGATCCAAAGATTAGGCGGTTCGGTTCGGTTCGGATTGCTTTCCTAAAAAATTCGGATCCAATCCGATCTGATTAGATGCGGTTTGAATTAGATCGGTTGATTCGGTTTTTACCGACATATCATTATATACTACAAGAAATTTGCCTTTTAGTGACAGACAAAATCTGTAACTATATGTTTAAAATCCGTAGGTATATGTAAAAATTACATTAACCTATGGTCGGACCAACCGTCCATTATGAACGACAAATAACAATGAAAAATGATAGTCACTATAGGTTTTACCTACGATTCACATATATTTACCTATAGTTGTATTAGGTTTTATCTACGGCCAACCTAACTTTACCTACAGTTTGACTAACACTAATACCTATACCTACTGTTTGAACGACCATGGTTGTTAGAATCGCGAGTTGACTCGCTGACTCGGACGAGTCCACGAGTCTGGGTGTGGAAATCGAGCAAACTCGGAGGTAGACTCGCCGGAGGGGTAGACTCGGCCGTGACTCGCTCGGACTCGGTAGACTCGCGAGTCCGAGTCCGAGTCGGCGAGTTTGATTCGTTAGCTCTGATGCCTGAAACGCTGCGTTTTTGGGTCCAAAATTTGGATCCCTTTTCTTCTTCGAGAGACCGATTTGCTTCTTCCCACCGTTTTCTTCTTCCTCTTCGCGAAAACACAACACCTCCAACCCTAACAACGTTCTTCCTCCCTGTCGCGCCTCCCTTTGGCCTCGCCGGACTCGGCCGCGCCACGCCTGCCTTCGATCGCTCGCGCCTCCCTTCCCTGCACGCAAGTTCTCCTCCTCCTCCCTTCTCCTCTCTGGTTCGCAAGTTCTCCTCTCTGCCTTAGGTCGCGCGACGCGGCTCCCTTCTCCTCCCTACACGCAAGTTTTTCACTTGCTCTCTTATATCACTTCACTTGCTTTCTATTTCTTACAATGTCTTGCTCTCTATAAAAATCACTTCAGTTGGAGGATTAGATTTAGACACGTGAAGAAATTGATTATGTACTTGACATATGTTTGTATTCCTAATTTACTACTATTTGGATTTGGATTATGAGTATGTATGACTACTTAAGTTTTAATGATTATGAATTTATGATAATGTTAATTGGCTTTATTACTATTTTGTTACTTTTGTGTTATGTATATATGTCATTTATAGGTATTTTTTATCGTAGGTAGACTCTTACGAGTTTACGAGTCGAGTCTACGTGTCGAGTCTACCCCCCTCCACGAGTCAACCTAGACTCGCGAGTCTAACAACCTTGTTAACGACTGTCACTAAAAGTGTGTAGGTATATGACAAATTTATTGTTGTGACATATTTATATTACATCAAATAATCAAGATTACAAGTTAAATTGAACAAAATCTTAAACCTGTATATACTTGCTAATATATTCATGTAATAACATTTCATAAAATATGTTTAAAATAAATAAATATCATCATCATTTAGTTCCAGAATATATTTTTTATGTTTGGAACATTAGAAATAGTAGAAAATTACTTCAAATCAAACTATTAAGTATTATAAGGAAAGATATCAACAAATAAAAAAATCAATAATGCAAAAAATAGAATAAATATATATTCAATTTTATATGCACGGTTTGTTCGGTTTGGTTTTGTTTTAAAAAAGGATCTAAAATCCGATTCGACTCGATTGGTTTTGACAAAACAAGATCCAAACAATTCCAATAGACATCGGCTTTATTCGGTTTTCGGCCTTTTTTGGATCAATTTGTGGTTTTCGTTTGGATCGGTTTAGAAATGAGCACCCTTACTTCATGGAAACATAATTTCTATTGATATCTTCATATGCTAACTTACATAACCCAAGACTAAACCGACCTTACTATATTTTCTTTCATGCTTATATTGTACACATGGAGAGGTGGTAGGAGTGTAGAAATTGTATATTTTTCTTGATTAATAGGATAGAAATAACAATTATAACAGTTATGACAATTATAATTTAGCTGATAGTTACAATTAGTTATATAGGTATATAGTAAGTTATGACATGCATATACATTTGGTAGAGATTCTCTCCATTTCTTATGAGAAATGGAGAGCTCCATTACTATGATTTTGCATCGTACAGAGGATACTTGGATCCCACCCAATGTCGCATTATCATATTTATATCCTTGAAACTATAGTAATGGAGAGGAGAAATGGAGAGGGAAAATGAAGAGGATCTCAACACATATACAATATGTTCCTATTGATACACTTCTATACACACTTGCATTTACCAATCTTCCACCATCTTCCTTTTTAAGTTTTTTATTCACCACCAAAGGAGTATCAACAAGTTTGCAACCGAAGCATGTCAAACTCCTTCAAAACATTTTCAACGTATTTTCTTTGACAAAAACTCATCCTCCTCTTCTTCTTAGAGACATTAGATCTGGGCTTCAGTTTTCCGAAACGTTGTATGGAGACATGTCAGAGACATTGAAAGTTGCTGAAACTCCATAGTCTCCTGATACCTCCACTTTGTATGCATTTTCACCAATTCTCTTCAAAGTCTGAAAAGGACCATAAGATCTAGGCTTTAGCTTTCCGAAACGTCCTTGTGAGAATCATTCCTGACGAAAATGAATCCATACAAGATCACTTTCCTTGAAACTTGTTGGCTTTCGGAATTTATCAGTTTGTCTCTTAAATTTCTCGCATCTTCTGACGTAAACTTTGAATTTCTTTCACTCCCTTTTTAGCATCACTGCTAAAATACTGATTAGTTAGAATAGGGGCCAAATCTAATGGATTGATATGTTAGGTTTTCTTTATTGATTCTTTATGCGGAAGCATTATCTATAGGCATACATCCTAAAACACATAAATCATATAGCATAGGATCTACGACATGCCAGATTACTAGGATTCAGTGATTATGAATATACCTGGATCCATCGTATGCTGCTGATCTTAAGCATTCTTCAAAAAGAGAACTCGATCGGCAACCTTTGCGGAATGAAAACGCCAATCAATCACGAGTAGGAGGGTTTGATCATCTTCTTGTGCGGAATACCTTGACAATCCACACAGATGGTAAACGGTGGTCTTATGGTTCTTCCTCAACCAAATCTCTCTAGTTCCTTGATGGGGAGAGGAGTGACTGAGTGTGTCGATTTGATATATTGGGGACCATAATCATTCTTGACGTATTAAAACCTATTAGGATTCTCATTAACCCCTAATGGGCCAATACACCTATCCACTCATTAAGCCCATATCAAGTTCCTTTTGGTAGTCTAATGGGCTCACTTAATTAGATTACTAATATTTAGCCCCTTAATTAGATCAAATTGACTTTTACCTATGGTTTTGCTTTGAGATCGATTGTTGGCAAATTCTGCTTATGGTAATTGAAGGTCCCATTGTTGAATATTTCCTTTAACTAAGGACCGCAGCAGATTTCCCAAGCTCCGATTAACAACTTCAGTTTGTCCATCGCTTTGTGGATGATATGAGGAACTGAATTGAAAAGTCGTTCCAAGCTTCTTCAAAAGAGTTCACAAAAAATGACTCATAAATTTCGTATCATGATCCGAAGTAATGGTCTTTAGGATACCATGAAGCTTGACAATCTCTTCGAATTATATGTCCGCCACATGAGATGCATCCAAAGTCTTGAAATCAATGCTTACATCTTCCCATGGTGCAGTAGGAACTTAAAGTGGGGTATATAAACTCGTATTTTTTATTATGCCCCTTGTCCATGTGACAAGTATGAATTGTTCCACTTACCTTGAAACATTACGAACCATGTTAGGCCTGTAAATTTTGCTTGAACAAGAGCAAGAGTCTTATCTCGCCCAAAATGTTCTCCAAGTCCTCCACCATATGCTGCTTTAATTATTGCTTCTTGCAAGGAACTTTGGGTAAATACATAATCGATTATTATCCACTGAAGAAATCAATGAACATCTCTTACTTAATGCATCAACGACTTGATTTTGGGTACTAGCCTTGTGTTTGATCACAAAGGTGTAAGTTTGAAGAAATCGAGACTTTGAGATAAAAGAACTCCTTTTTCTATTAGACGGGTCAAGTTTGTTTTCCACTCTACAAGATGCCAATGTAATGTTGATACCTTCCTTAATAAGAGAGTAAGCATTTTTATAGCCGTCATGAATCACTCTACAATCATACAACCATGGTCGACCAAGAAGCAAATGGCATACGTCCATAGGAACCACGTCACACAAAATCTCATTTTTGTAATATTGGCCAATAGAGAATTGAAACAAATAACGTCAATTATCATGCACCTCATTGCCTTTCTTGAGCCAAGATAGCTTGTAAGGTTTAGGATGATTCTCCACCTTGAGTTGCAATTTATTTACCATGGTAATGGAAACCATGTACTCACAACTACCACTATCAGTTATTGTTGTGCATATCTTTTCATATGCAGTACAACGCGTATGGATAATATTGTGTCGGGGACATTTATCATCTTCAGTGTGGGCAGACTTTAACATGTGTTGAACCACTAGAGCCTTTCCTTGATCTCCATAAGTGATGACTTCTTCTTCCTTACCCTCATTGTCATTATCAAGTTGAGAATCAAATATTGGTTCCTCTTCATCTTCTACAACAAGAGATATGACTTTTCTATTGGGACACTAAACAAAGATATGACCAAATCCTCAACACTTGAAGCATTATTTAGAGGCAGAACTAGAAGCATTATGAGGCCCACTTCCTTGTTTGGGAATTGTCTTCGAAGAACTAACTTTGTTTAACGATGAAGGTTTGAAAATTGAAGCACTCCCCCAGTTAGAGATCTTTCTCAATGCGAGATCTTACTAGAATATTTCTCCTTCGGTTGCTTCTCAACTCTAATCTCTGGTCTACAAACATCATTAAAAGTCCAATATGGTTGTAACTGGACAATATCTCCAATCTCTAGTAGAAAACCACCAAGATATCAAATAATCGTTTGTTCCTCGAACTCCGCGACATCGCACTTTATCATGAGATGCTCAAATTCAGCGGTATATTGCTCCACGTACAACTCATCTAAGGAATCTTGCCTACAACTTGTTCGGAGAAAGTTCTTAGGCTCGTTTTTCATCTTTTCCCATATTACTATTTGTTGCTTTCCTTCATGCAGTCTTCATTTATTCAAAATTTCCCACCAAATTGAGGCATGCTTCTTTAACCTAAAGGCTACTAATTTGACCTTTTTATTCTTTGGAATGCTCTTGTAATAAAAAACACGCTCAATTGTAGCCAACCAATTGATGAAACCCTGTGGATGTAATTGACCTTCAAAATCGGAGATGTCAAACTTGACACCATAGTCTTTGTGGAAATTGTGATTCCTTTGGCTAAGCGCTAAGCCGAGAATAAGGCCTCTCACTAGATAAATCAGATTCATCCTCTTCTTTGCCATTTTCCGGACCATGACGTTGATCATCACAGTGTGTAGCTTGATGACGCTCAAGCTGTTGTTGTAGTTGTTGCAGTTGCCTTCTCAATTCATCCATTTCAATATCACGAAGATCGTGTTCAAGGGTGGTATTCCCACCTTATCGTTGACCATGACTAGCCATGGAATGACCCGAAGCTTTTATACCAACCTGTTGTCGCATAAGAAATGGAAATAGAAATTGAAAGAACAAACGAAATACACCTTAGGAATCCACTGAAGATATATCAAGCCAAGAGGAAGAATTCAATCCTGAGTTGCTAGAGAAAGTAGTATTTCACTCCAAATATGACTTGCTTACAACCGTCACCAAGACACCTATTTATACTAGTAGTGGTGCAACCCGTTCTGAAGCATTTATTACTTTCTCTTTTTTTGGACAATTGTTTATTGATTACACAATTTTATAGCTTTGAAAACAAGAAATTAACTTATTTTCCTAAAGACCCCAAAAATACATGAATTCAAAAGCTAGTCAAAAGAGGACATAACAAATGTGTTACTCATACACTTAACGCTCCTTCTAATACTTCTCCATCACTTTCTTTTAGGTGAAGTTGTTGTGTAGTGTTTGTATATGGATTGGAGTATCCTTGTACTCCGTTTACCCGGCTCACCGGTGGGTTGGGTTGCAAAAAACCTGGCTCATTTAAACCCCGGGTCATTTTGACCCGGCCCACCGAACCCGTGGGTTGGGTGGGTTCAACCCGTGGTGAGCCGGGTTGGCCCGCGGGTTGAGACATTTGAAAAAAAAAAAAATAAGGCCCAAAATGCAACGTATCAATGTGTCTGTAAAGTCAGTAAAGAAAAACTCAAAAAAGACCCTAGTCAGATTTTTTTGTGCAGTTTCCTTTCCTTTTCGTGAAAACCCTTGTCCTATTAAGCAGCATGTATGTTTAAGTTAAGGAGTTGAAATTTTTTTTAAAAAAAATTTCTGTTTTTTTTTTACTTTTTTTAATTTTTCAATTATAGGTGAGCCAACCCGCATAACCCACCAACCCGTGGTGGGCCGGGCCGGGTTGCTTATTTCCTAACTCACCAAAATGTGAGCCGGGTTGGGTTAGCCCATTTTTCCCCAACCCATGGTGGGCCAACCCGGATGGGCCGGGTTGGCCCATTTTGACAGTTCTACCGTTTAATACAGTTTGTTTTAACAAAATAAAAAAAATGGCTCAAGTTAGTTTCAAATCAAAATTCTGTTTAGATTTCATGTTTAGCATTAATTTTCTGATTTGACCAATATTACATATTGGTTAAACATCTACGTTTCCTTGGTATTCCGTTTTATGTCTCATCAATTAAAGGATCATTTTATTGTAGGGAAACTGGTCCTTGGAATGCTTCAAGCTCACCAACAAAGTTGAAGCTTTAGAGAGGAACTTAAGGTACAGATTTGAGTTTTCATGGTAAACTTTACAATCTTTTTAAGCTATGGAGGCAATCTTTCAACTATTTAGTGGCACTCCACTTGGGTGATTACATACGGTATATTGTTCAAATGCATTATACCAACTAAGAATTGTCCAGCCAATACCACTTGCTTTCTTCTTCTTCTTCTTCTTCTATTTTTTTCTTTTTATTTTACCAAGGACACCATGTAGTAGTAATTTTCTTTCTTCCAACATCATTTCGAAGTAATATGAAAATGGTCTAACTTAATAGCAACTTATTTGATGTATGCGTGTGTTAGTATATTTAAGTAGGAATTTGGAAACTTTGACTACCACACCCGCTTTAAGTGATTTTTTAAGTTCCTTTAAACTTAAAATAAATTACTATTACCAAAAGAAAAAAAACTATGATAATGTGATTCTTTTACCTAGACTCATTCACCTGTCGTTGTATTTATTATTTTGGGAGGGAAAAATAGAGACTTCCTCCGTCCCATTATATATGTCACATTTATAAAAAAAATTTATCCCAAAATATATGTCATTTTCTATTTTCAATGTAATATTAAATGCTTTTTATCAATTGTACCATTAAACATTTCATTTTGCATTTATGACAACAGTTAATACATCAATGATTAATAAGGTTAATTTGATAAAATTATCACTCTCTTTCTTTTATTTATTGTTTTTTGTAAACCGTATGATTTAGTCAAATATAATATATATATTAGGACGGAGGGAGTAAAATAGAAAGAAGTGAGGGTGATTTGATTTTTTTTCCCATGACGATAGATGCAAGGAATAAGTGTATCAATTTAGGTGAAAGAATAACACTATTTAAAAACTAAGGCCTTCGGAGATGTCTTTCCCAGAGGCTTGAGGTAACCCTGTCTTCTTGATGTGGAGCTAATACGAAGCATGTTAGGAGGTCACACCCTTCAGATTGGGACTTGACCGAATAATTGTGTGTGTATAAGTATTTAGGATTACTCCTTTAAAGTAAATTCAAATTTGTACCTTAAGTGTATTAGTAATCCTGCATTATGTTGTAAAATGTAGTTTATGATTTTACCTGGGCTGTCTTTGTTTTACTGTTTGGTTTTGTTATGTTGTTTACATTCTGGTTGGTTATGTCTGTATTGTCTAATTTTTTTGTACTGGTACGACTTTTAGATGCATTGTTGTAAGGGTTAGAGCATTTCTGATGCCCGATCTAATTTCAATAAAAATATTGTTGCTGATAAAAAAAGTTACCTATAATTAATTACTAACTCATTTATTAAAAAAAATTGCATGTGTTAGCGATGATTTTATACGTCCTTAACTAGTATAAGAAATTTGGTGTGTAAGAATGATTTTTCTCATAGGGGCACAACACAAATCTTACATTCAAGCACCAAAGCTACCACATTTATTAGTTATTACCTACTAACTAACCTTTGCCATATGGACTGCCACATAGAACTAGTTAGTTATGAACAGTTAATCTGGGATCAGACCTTCGATAGGGAACTGAACTTGGTTAGATGCTTCAAAACAATCAATTTTCAGAAAATAATAATAAATAGCTTATATCATATTCGATGTAGGAACTTCGTGGGACATGATCTGGATCCCTTGAGCTTGAGAGAGGTTCAGAGTTTGGAGCAACAGCTTGACACAGCTCTAAAGCGCATCCGAATAAGAAAGGTAAAAGATTGCGTTATCATTTTCCAGAAATAAGAAGATATAAACAGCGGAAGGAATTCATGTATTCTGAAAATTAAATTAACCTTAGCATAGCATATATAACATTTGGTCTTTTTTACGAGCTGATCTAAAATTGACCAATCATATTATGATTTATGCAGAACCAAGTTATGAATGAATCCATCTCGGAGCTGCAGAAAAAGGTAAGGGACAAGTCATGGTGGTATTTGTTATGGGTAGTTAGATTTGTTAGAATTAGTTGGAGTTAGTAATAGTTGTTAGTTGGATTAGTTGGCTATATAAGCGTTGATTACATATTGTATTTTTTATTTTTCTCATTTCCATCTTTTCACATTTTTATATTAACTTTTTTCTCAACTTTTTTTGGGTACCATATTTCTTAACATGATATCAGATACCATTCACCTTGAACACCTTGAACAATTCTTCGGCTCCATCTTTATTAGTGTATTTTCTTTTCCATTTTCTTTCCCGAGAAAATCCAAAAACTCAGTTTCTGTTTTCCTCTTTACTTTCCGATCCAAGAAAAAAAAAAAATCTTTGTTGTATCTCTATATTCTTTTTCACTCTTTGCCTTTCTCCCTGTTAAACCAGAAAATTCAATCTATCAACATCTGGATTTTTCCTTTCTTTTCCCGTTTCTATTTCTTTTCAGATCCGTCTTTTTTCTTGATCTAATTTCCTTAGATTTTCTCGTTCCTTGATTCAATTGGATCTACGATTTCTTGGATCTTTGTTGGCGGAGCACTGATCTGATCTAGTAGCTGTTATTGGATCAGTTTTCCAGATAAGGTGCTTCATAGCTCTTCGAACGATACGGTGCCGGAGGACATAGAATCAAGCATATCGAGATATTGGCACATCTCCTTTGTCGTCGGCTCCACTGGTTTGTCCGCTTCTTATCTGGATTTTCGTTGCATTTGTGCATTCAAAGTTTGTGAGGAATTATTCGGTTGCGTTGGATCCGTCGCCACCGTCGTCTTTGAGCTACGACTATGTTTCTCAGAGATCGGTGCCGGAGAATCGGTGATTCGGTCATCTTAGAGATTTGTTGTGGCGTTCTTGGATCTACACTTTTTCTTTTCATTTTTCCTCAGCATCTCTATACCACAATATTGGATGCGCTGTGTTGGATGATTATTTCGATGATTCCATTGTTCTTTTAGTCTATTGCTGGATTGCTCTTCCTTTGACTAATATTTAAGCTGATACTCTCATTTTCGTTGATTGGTTGACTTGGTGAGTTAATCTTGTGTCGTAGCACACAATGGTTGAAGGCTTAGAAGGTGTATGTGCTTTGTCTTCAAAAATGTTTGTGATAATTCCTCTTTGAAGCCAGATTCATTTCTTTTGTGAATTAGTTTGAAGACTGATTCACTCTCTTTGGCAATTGTTTGGATTTAGCTGTACTTGTTGAGAATTGATTTAGCCTTGATTTGGCTTTGTTGTAAGCTTCTCTCCATGGTGGTTAAGCATTCATACGAGCTTCTGCCATGGATGGTTAAGCATTGATATTCTTGCTTCTGTCTTGAGTGGTTAAGGCTCATCTTTTACCTTCTGCTCTTGATGGTTAAGCTTTGGTAGCTTCTGCCTTATGGTAGTTAAGCATTTCTCATTGGTTTTAGCTTCTGCCTTTGTTAGGTGGTTAAGCATGTACGCTTCTGTTAAGTGGTTAAGCCTTGAGTTGTGGCTTCTGCTTAATGGTTAAGCTTTTGCCTTTGAGTATTGGCAATATGTAATATATACGGTATACGTACGGGGCACACATTAACATTAAAAAAATCTCCAGTAGCATATATATTTGATAGACAGTTTGGCATTGAATTTCATGTGCATTATGTTAAGGACATCTTCAATCAAAGGCATACATGATACATATATAAAGCTAGATAGTTTGATTTGTGTTTCCCTTATAAGGTTGCAAATTCTATGACATTAATTCCTGGAAGTAATTCATAAATGTCCTTATGTTCTACTTTGTTTCTTCGTTGACTTTTTTTTTCCTACTACAGTTTATTAAATTATTGTCTGCTTGTGAAGTGCAATTATTTTTTCATATGATTGTGAGGTTATTATGGATAAATATAGTTAGGAATATAAAGATAAACTTATGGTGTGCATATGACAGGCAAAGGCATTGCATGAGCAAAACAACAATCTAGCAAAGAAGGTATAAGCCAAATGTGCCATTAGTAACGTTTTCAATCTATATATCAATCTCCTAGACATAAAGGATTTAAAAATAAAAGTTATCTCTTCTTTCATTTGTTGCTAGATAAAGGAGAAAGAAAAGACACTGGCTGAAAGTCCACAGTGCTTGCTAGAAACCCTTGGGCAAAATTCACCCACCTTCAACTTATGTCCTGAGTTACAATCGGCAGAAAGACTAATTCCTTCTCTAACACTCGGGTATTTATCTCGTCTCTCTCTTCTAAGCATGTTTTATATAGAGAAGGAACATCTTTAATTGTCACACTTTAAGTTGGATATTATAAGGAATGCAAGAATACAGTGGAAACATAAGGGAGATCACAATGTTACAGACTTACAGTAATAAAAAATGACAGATGAACTATGAACTATAGAATCGATGTATTATGAATCCCATTTCTACTTTGGTAGAACAAACTTTTGTTGAATTCACTACAAAAAAAGAGGTGTTTAGAAGCCACCAAATTCGGTTGCCAAATATGAAAATTCGGTTGTTAAACCATTTAGCGACTGATTTAGCGACCACCAAACATGATAGCAGATTGTCTAGTCGCTAAATCGTTCGGTGGTCGCTAAATAGGCCACTAAATCATTTAGCGATCAAATTTCCGTATTTAGTGATCGATTAAATGTGGCCTCTAAATTCGACCTTTAAAATACCTTTTTTTTGTAGTGATTGTTTCCCTCAAGACCAATAGAACAAGGCAGTTAGGAAGTACTGAAAATTATTATAAATGAAAAATTTGACTGATATACAATCTTACCACAGTAGCTACAATGAGAAAAGAATTCTAAGTATATATTTGCCTAGAGCCCTAACATAAGCAATCTATAACTGAATTATCCCATACCTGCAAAAAGTCCATCCCATTTGTGAGAAGCAGCCGCCTAGCTAGGCCAATTATATCTTATCATACATACATTATTTTTTCAGATTATAAAAAGTGTCAAAATGGTGCGGTGGGACTTTACAAGCAAGAACATCGTTGGAGCAAGTGGCTGAAGCTCGAACTGCTCCAAGTAGCAATACTCTAATCCCACCATGGATGCTGCATCATTTTACTAGATAAACAGGCATGACACTGTTAAGTCTGTGACATGTGTGATGAATGTTGAAGGCATCAACACGTTATATATAAACATAAATTTATATAGCTGCTTATCAAATTTGATAACCGCATAGTGTTCTTGTATAGGATGTGCTCTTAAAATTTTGACGATATTGCTAGTGATTATTGCATACACGTGATGCGCAACTTTTGCAATGAAGCAATAGAAACAAGCTGTTATTTTAGAACGAGTCCGTTATGTTGATAAGGCCAAAATCTCATCAATTAGTGAGACTTTTGGTAACAGCTAGGAGACGTGTTAGTCTTTATCCAGACCGTTATGCAGTCATTTATGACATTTTAATGCATTATTGCCCATTGCAGTTAATTGTTTACTCCTAATCCTATCAAAAGCATGCAAATACACGCATGCATTTGCTGAACGTCAATTGTTTTTTACCTCAACGGTTAACTTGTTTTACTTTAAATGTATATCATATGATTCCCACATGATTCTGGATGGACTTCTATAGTTTACTAAAATCAAACATTATGATTAGCGGACCTCAAAAGGTTTATCGGGTCAATCAATCCTATGGTGGCGGGCATTTTGAAGAAAAAAATTTCCATAATCGAGCTAAGTGACGAGTCGCCCCGCTCTTGGGTGTGAAAAGCCCAAGCCGGGTAAGGTCGTAAAAGGATTCAACCAAAAATTTCCTATATCCGAGCTTCACGTCGATGATGGATCGCTTTTCTCTTGGCCACCAAAATTCTGAGCCGAGTAGGTTCGTAAAAGGACTCAACCAAAAGTTCCCTATACCCGAGCTTCACGCTAGTGACAGGTCACCCCACTCTTGGCCATAAAAAGTCCGAGCCGGGTAGGGTCATAAAAGGACTCAACAAAAAATTCTCTATACCTGAGCTTTGTGTCGGTGACGGGTTGCCCCGCTCTCGGCTGTAAAAAGCTCAAGCCGGGCAGGGTCATAAAAGGACTCAACGAAGCTAGGACGAAGACGAACTGAGTTCCGTGTCTCATAAAAAAAGAAGAGTCAATGCAACAACTTGTAGAACTACTACGGACTTAATGTTCTTTGAAGATAAGTGAGCTATATACCGACATGTGCGCAACAGTAAGGTGTAAAGTAAAACGCCTTAGCTAAAATATGCGAAGACTAAGGTGTAAAGTTGCCCTTAGCTGAAATATGCAAACATCGAGGCTTAAAGCACGTAAATGAAAAAAATCACTTAAGCTCGTTCTCTACATCGGCACATAAATCATGAGCTCTACCTCGGCAGTAGTCGCCTATACTGCTTAGCACAACTAAGATGATGGCATACAAACTTTGAAACCCAAGTCTAAAGCTCGAGAATGGAACACTTCAAAAACTTAATCGTCGGAAAGGGTGAAATAACAACGTAAAAGCCCATGAGCGAGTTTCGAAGGACGATCAAGATGATGTGGAGCACACGAAAGGTTTTCATATCCAAGGGTTATTGAGCACACAACCATAATCATTATGAGATGTTTTCCCCTTGTCAAATGTCACATTCCCTTTATAACAACATGGCTTCCCAAGTGACGTGACCTTGTCGCTGAACGATGCAGCCTTAAAGCGGTTCGTCGCAGCAATCGAGATCTTGGAGGAAGGGAACTCCAAGGCCTAAAGGACTTTCTAAGCTCTTTTGCTAAACTTAGCTTGGAGCTTGAGGGCTCCTGTTCTTGCACAGTCCGAGTTGACCCTCGGAATAAAGCTTAAGTTTGGACTTCAACATTGAATGAGTCGACCGGCCCAAGTGAGGCTAAAACCTACTCGGCCTCAATCAGACCTCGTAACGCCGACCTCTCAATAATGGACGATTAATAAGGTATAACAGTTTTGTAATCGTTCTCATCAATGACACTCACTGTAACACCCTTCTTTTCACCTTTATGCTTATGTGCTTATCCTTGTTGTTATATGTTATATATGACTGATATGCTGGTGTTAGATGCTTAAAGACGTGTTTTGGGGTAGTTAACCTTAGAAACGAGCCAAAGCCAAATCAGCGATTCTGTTAGGGCAGCATGCTCGTGCTTGTTGGCCAGCATGCCCTGTTAGGATAAGCCCTAGTGGCCAATCTATTTTAAATAAATAATCATTTATATCATGACTTTGATCATATATTTTGTAATACCCGACAATTTTAATAATTTTAATTATAATATTTAAATGATGTCATATCCGGTAAGTTTAATATTTTTTTCCTCGTATAAGGTTACATGATTTTTTTTTTTTAATTTTACATGTTTTAAATAAACTAAGCTATAATCGAAAAAAATGCTTTTGGAGTCTCTGTAGAAAATTAACCAAGTATTTTTTTAGGGCATAAAAAGGGTGATGCATAACTGTCGTACTCGCGTATTTTAATAATTATGATTATGTCAATAATTAATACATTAGGAGGTAATAATTTATTTTATGAAAACTAGTAACTAATTTTTGATATCAAGACATCAATAGGGTAGTTCATAACTTGACATACCCTTAGAACGTTAATTAAAATGTAACTAGGTCAGTTAAGACCACTAGGTCTATAGGGGCATCTTGTGTTGAACTCCACAAAAGGCCGAGGCATCGCGATCCCGTGCCGTGGAAATCGGCTGCCAAACACGGATGAACTCGATCAAAGACTAGACTATTTCATGATATGGTTGAGACGTGATACCCTTGAACAATTGGAGTTCAGACCTAAATTTGAGAGGTCGAATCATGAGAAGAATTGTGTTATGGGAGTGTTACGACCTATCAGTCGATGAAGGGAAGTTAGGGATCGCCGGAGAACATCATGAACTAGAAAGATGATATGGGAGTCTCATGCATTATTATAACTCATGCTGATGTATGAGATATTATGCTATATGGATATCTGATAATACAACTGTGTTTATATGTGAATGTATGTTTTATGTGTCGCTTGTGCGGTTGTCGTGATAAACTTGTGAATGAGTATCTCACCTTTGATTCATACTTGTTGGATCTCTTGTTGTATTTTGGTTATATGCTTAGATGCTGCCTAAAGGCCCCCTTCACCATTCGGGGACACTAACCATGGACTTCCATGAAGGTGACGACGAGCGCATGTGGGCCATCCACTTTGAGGCCCGTCATGCTACTTACACTGGTCCCGTCAGCTCTAATGAGGGCACCAGTGTTGGATCCTCAACATCTATAGGCCACAACATAGCCGTGGAGGTGCCACTGCCACCAGCCAGGCTCCTGCGTAGGTACCTAGCTGAGATAAGCGAAAGCTCCTCACCTTCCCCACCAAGACGTCGAGGACCTTGTATTATGCATACCGTTGAGAGTGCACCAGTGGTACCTCACCCCGCTCCCCGTACTCTTGAGAGTGCGAGGAAGAGGGAGACCTACCCTAATGGTAGTAGTCTTGAGGCATTTGGCTTTGTCGTCGAGGAGGAGGAGGATCCCTCTGAGGATGACGAGGAGGAGGATCCCTCCGAACCCTCCGATGACGCGATGACTTTGGGGATCTCCCCAATGGCTATCATTAGCTCGACCAATAGTGTAGTCTTTTGTTATTGAGGCGGTTGTACCTTATCTGTGGTGATCATGTAGATCTGGCTTTTTGAGTTTGTACCTTTTGATAGTAGACTAGGACTTTTCTATCATTTAAAATATTTATTTCCAGGAACTTGTACGCTTCGGCATGATATCTTATGTTGTTGTTATGGATATGTTGTCTTGATGCATGCTAGGTTGTATGCTCTATTGTCCTTACGTTTTCTTTTTATCTTGTTGTGAAGAAAATTTTTAGACCCATGTTTTCGAACGTAGTTATTTACTTAAAATATTTTCCGAAAGCAACCAGCGTTTTTATTTGTTTATGTTTTCCGCATCGAGTTTGAGACGTAGCACCGAGGGGTGTTACATTAGTGGTATTAGAGCGGATCTCTCCCAATACGATGTGGTTCGGGGATGAAGGAGGCGGAAGCTGGTGGGCATGTAACGCTTGAGGCTGACGAGGGCGGGGAGTGATCGCCGGTACATGAGGCACGAACAAGGAGCGACTCCTAGCAGACGTTTAAGCAAAGGGATATACATGAATGAACCGAATTCACATCAGAATGAGAGGGATCCTAAGGCTGTGCAGGTATGAGACTGTATTTGAAGGAATGCTTATAAGAATGGATTGGTACTACCTATAGCAACAATTTGCATCTTTTTTTCGGGAGCCCAAAAACATAAGAACTCCATAGTTAAGCGTGCTTGACTTGGAGGACTTGTGGGATGAGTGACCTTCTGGGAAGTTTTCCAGAAAGCGTGTGAGTGAGGACAAAGCATGCTGAAAAAACTCGTGTTGGTTTGTGGGGACAGTCGGCAATACTGAAAGCAGTCCGGGACGTTACATCTTTCAACTATTTAGTGCCACTCCACTTGGGTGATTAATTACATACGAAATATTGTTCAAATGCATTATACCAACTAAAATTGTCCAGCCAAATATACCACTTGCTTTCTTCTTGCTTATAAAAAAAACTTGCTTTTTATTTTACAAAGGACACCACGTAATAGTAATTTTCTTTCTTCCAAGATCATTTCGAAGTAATATGAAAATGGGCTAACTTAATAACAACTTATTTGATGATGTATGCGTGTTTTAGTATGTTTAAGTAGGAATTTGGGAACTTTGACTACCACACCCGCTTCAAGTGGTTTTTTAAGTTCCTTTGAACTTCAAAGAAACTATGATAATGTTATTCTTAAACCTGGACTCATTCACCTGTCGTTGTATTTATTATTTTTGGGAGCGAAAAAAGAAGAGAAAATAGAAGGAAGGGAGGTTGATTTGAATTTTTTTTCCCATGGCCATAGATGTAAGGAGTACGAGTATCAATTTAGGTGTAAGAATAACACTATTTAAAAACTAAGGCCTTCGGAGATGTCTTTCCCAGAGGCTTGAGGTAACTCTATCTTCTTGATGTGGAGCTAATACCAAGCGTGTTGGGAGGTCACACCCTTCAGGTTGGGACTTCACCGGATAATTGTTTGTGTATAAGTATTTAGGATTAGATTTCTTTAAAGTAAATTCAAATTTGTACTTTAAGGGCTTGTTTGGTGGTCAGGATAGGATAAGAACAGATAGGATAAAAGCTGGATAAGGTTAGGATATGATATGAGCTGGATAAGCTCTTATCCTATCCGATGTTTGATGCTCATAAGATAATGATAGGATATGATATAAAATATAAACAAATTAGAATATTACCCTTATATCAATATTGCCTTTTTAAAAAATAAATTTTCATATTATTTGATTTTTTTTTATACAATTAAATTAAAAAATATAAATTTTTTTGATAATATATATTTTTGCCTTTTTAAGTATACATTAATCCATTTTTTAAATTATAAAAAATTAACTTGTGATATTTTTTTTTACTTTTTTATAAAAATTGTTAATTAAACCACATATTTTAATTAGTAATAAGGTTGACTAATTAAGTTTGAAACCATAATTAAATTAGAACAATATTAAAGGTAAGGGATAAATGAGAAAACAATTTCTTATCCTATCTTGTTGGTTCTAACCCAGCTCCTCCTTCAGGATAGAATTATAACTAAGTAAAAGGATAGGATAAGCTAACAGGATAAGCTTATCCTATCTTGTTAGTTCACCAAACTACAGATTAAAGCAAGATATGATAGTTTTTCTTATCCTGACCACTAAACAGGCCCTAAGTGTATTAGTAATTTTGCATTATGTTGAAAAATGTAGTTTATGGTTTCACTCGGGTTGTCTTTGTTTTACTGGTTGGTTTTGTTATGTTGTTTACATTCTGGTTGATTATGTTGGTATTGTCTGATTTTTTTGTACTGGTACGTCTTTTAGATGCATTGTTGTAAGGGTTAGAGCACCTCTAGTGCTCTAGTTTCAATAAAAAATTTGTTGCTAATAAAAAAAAAGTCACGTGTAATTGATTACTAACTCACTTATTAAAAAAATTGCATGTGTTAGCTATGATTTTATACATCCTTAACTAGTATAAGAAATTTGGTATGTAAGAATGATTTTTCCTATAGGGGCACAACACAAATATTAGATTCAAGCACTAAAGCTGCCACATTTATTAGTTATTACCAATTAACTAACCTTTGCCATGTAGACTGCCACATAGAACTAGTTAGTTATGAACAGTTAACATGGTTAGATGCTTCAAAACCACCAATTTTAAGAAATAATAATAATTAGCTTATATCATATTCGATGTAGGAGCTTTGTGGGACATGATCCGGATCCCTTGAGCTTGAGAGAGTTTCGGAGTTTGGAGCAACAGCTTGACACAGTTCTAAAGCGCATCCGAATTACAAGAAAGGTAAAAGATTGCTTTATCATTTTCAAGAAATAAGAAGAAGATATAAACAACTGAAGGAATTCATTTATTCTGAAAATTAAATTAAACTTAGCATAGCATATATAACATTTGGTCTTTTATTCTAGCTGATCTAAAATTGACCAATCATATTATGATTTAAATGCAGAACCAAGTTATGAATGAATCCATCTCATAGCTGCCAAAAAAGGTAAGGGACAAGTCATGGAGGTATTGAGTATTGGCAATATGTAATATATATGGTATACGGACAAGGCACAAATTAACATTAAAAAATCTCTAGTAGTAGATATATTTCATAGATAGTTTGGCATTAAATTTCACGTGCATTATGTTAAGGACATCTTCAATCAAAGGCATACATGATACATATATAAAGCTAGATAGTTTGATTTGTGTTTCCCTCATAAGAGAGCAAATCCTATGACATTAATTCCTGGAAGTAATTCAGAAATGTCCTTGTGTTCTACTTTGTTTCTTCGTAGACTTTTTTTTTTGCTACTACAATTTGTTAACTTATGGTGTGCATACGCATGACAGGCAAAGGCATTGCAGGAGCAAAACAACATTCTATCAAAGAAGGTAGAAGCCAAATATTGTGCCACTACTAACATTTTCATCTATATATCAGTCTTCTAGACATAAAGGATTAAAAAATAAAAGTTGACTTTTCTTACATTAATTTATTGATAGATAAAGGAGAAAGAGAAGACACTGGCTGAAAGTCCACACTGCTTGCCAGAAACCCTAGGCCAAAATTCTTCCACCTTCAACTTATGCCCCGAGCTACAACCGGCAGAAAGACTAGTTCCTTCTCTAACACTCGGGTATTTATCTCGTCTCCTCTTCTAAGCATGTTTTATAGAGAAGGAACATCTTTAATTGTAACAGTTTAAGTTGGATATTATAAGGGATGCACAAATACAGTGGAAACATAAGGGAGATCAAAGTGTTACAGTAATAAAAAGGACAGATGAACTATGTATTGAGGGTCCCACGTTGGATAGTGATATATATGGCCTGAATAATGGTTATAAGTGTGGGGCAATATATCCTCATCCCATGAGCTAACTTTTGGAAGAGGTTGAGTTAAGCCCAAACCCAAAATTCTAAGATGGTATCAAAGTCTATCCGAAATCCGTTGGGACACCCGCATATGTCCAATTGTTATAAGTGGAAGGCAACCCTCACCCCATGAGCTAGTTTTTGGGGTTGAGTTAGGCTTAAATCCAAAATTCTAAAATTATGAACTATAAAACCAATATAATTGTCAGCTGCCAACTGCCCTCATTTCTACTTTGCTAGAACAAACTTCTGTTGAATTGCTTCACTGAAGACCCATTAGGAAGTTAGTAACTACTGAAAAACATTATAAATGAAAAATTTGATTGACATACAATCTTACCACAGTAGCTATAGACTTAGAAAAGAATTGTAAGTATATATGCCTAGAGCCCTAACATAAACAATCTTTAAGCGAATTATCCCATAACTGCAAAATGTCCACCCCATTGTGAGAAGCAGCCGCCTAGCTAGGCCAATTATATCTTATCATACATACATTATTGTTTCAAATTATAAAAAGTGTCAAAATGGTGCAGTGGGACTTTACAAGCAAGAACATCGCTGGAGCAAGTGGTTGAAGCTCGAACAGCTCCAAGTAGCAATACTCTAATCCCACCATGGATGCTGCATCATTTTACTAGATAAACAGGCATGACACTGTTAGGTCTGTGACATGTTTGATGAATGTTGAAGGCATCAACTACGTTAAAAACATAAATGTTAATAGCTTCTTATCAAATTTGATAACTGCATAGTGTTCTTGAATAGGATGTGCTCTTAAAATTTTGACGGTATTGCCAATGCTGTGAAAATAGCACAGGTGAAGGCTACATAATCCTATTGATTATTGCATACACGTGATGCACAACTTTTGCAATAAAGCAATAGAAACAAGCTGTTATTTAAGAACAAGTTTGTTTTGTTGATAAGGAAAGTGGCAGGGCTCCAAATGGAGGAGTGACAGTGGAGACTCAAGTAGTGATGAGCAGAATTCTAAAGAAGGAAGTAACAGGCAGAATGCTGGTAGCAGTAAAGGAGGAAAGAGGAAGTTTAACAAGAAAGCAATTAGATGCTACAACTATCCGAAAATGGGGCACTTTGCTAGTGAATGTAGAAGCAAGAGAGCTAGTGACAAAGAAGATGAGGCTCAGATGGCTCAAGATGAAGATTCTGACAATGTTCTATTGATGGTCACAACAAAAATTGATATGGAATCTTCTGATGCCTGGTATTTGGACACTGGTTGTTCAAACCATATGTTAGGGAGGAAGGAGTGGTTTATTGATCTTGATGAAAGTGTGAAGAATAATGATCAGCAATATATTATCTTTTGAGTATTTTTTGAATCTTCTCGATTTGATTGTAATATGCTAAGAGTGTGGAGAGTTTATTGTTGGTGAGTAAAGAGTGAAACATAGTGGGGAAGTGTGTGAGCTTGTGCATTCTAACTACAACAGATAAGGCCGAAATCTCATCAATTAGTTTTGGTAACCGCTGGAAGACGTGTTAATTTTTATCCGTACCGTTATGCAGTCATTCATGACATTTTAATGCATTATTACCCATTGCAGTTAATTGTTTATTCCTAATCCTATCAAAAGCATGCAAATACACGCATGCATTTGCTGAACTTTAATTGTTTATTACCTCAACGGTTAAATCGTTTCACTTTAAATGTATATTATATGATTCCCACATGATTCTTGATGGACTTCAATTGTTTACTAACAACACACATTATGATTAGCGGACCTCCAGAGGTATATCGGGTCAATCAATCCTCAGGTGGCGAGCAACTTGAAGAAAAAAATTCTCTATACCCGAGCTCCGCGTTAGTGACGGGTCGCCCCGCTCTTGGCCGTGAAAAGCCAAAAGCCGTGTAGGACTGTAAAAGGATTCAACCAAAAATTCCCTATACCTGAGCTTCGCGCCGATGATGGGTCGCTCCTCTCTTGGCCATAAAATGTCCGCGTCGAGTAAGGTCGTAAAAGGACTAAACCAAAAATTTCCTGTACCCGAGCTTCGCGCCAGTGAGGGGTCACCTCGCTCTTGGCCATAAAAAGTATGTGCCAGGTAGGACCGTAAAAGACTCATCAACAAAAAGTTCCCTATACCTGAGCTTCGCATCGGTGACGGGTCGCCCCGCTCTTGACTATAAAAAGCTCAAGCTGGGTAGGGCCGTAAAAGGACTCAACAAATCTGGATGAAGAAGAACTGAGTTCAGTGTCTCATTTAAAAAAGAAGAGTCAATGCAATCGAGCTTTCAGTGTTGATGTTTCAAGAGAGATAATTTTTAAAAACAATTTTAAAAAAAACTCTTGAGCGGAAAACCCCCTTAACGAAGGACCACGTATTGCACATGAATCACAAGGATATTGTGTTTACCTCTTGAAGCATAGCTTTACCACGAACAATGTGACCACGTCAGCAGCACTGGTAAATCACGAACATTGCTACGGTGTGAATAGCAACTTGATCTACACAGCTACAATGCAGCAGATCCGAGGAATACTGGTGCTATCACCACAAAGAGAGGTTCTTCTATCACCAATATTGCAAGATAGCAATACCTCTACTCAGTACACGCGAGCAAACCAACGTCAGAGATAGCGTAATGCTAGCTATCAGGATTGGGAGAGGCGCGACACACAGAGAGAGAAAAGAGGACGCACCTATCCAGGGTGTACAGCGACCGTTATGAGTGCTCTGTGTTGTGTGTCACTTAAGTGATGTGCACAGCTTATTAATAGCTATCACTCACTTAACCTAACCCAGTTGAGCTACTCTACGCTACAGACCCAATGTTTATTTATTAATTAAATCTTATTTAAGTAATCAATTAAACTGATCCCCGTTTAATTATTAATTAAATCATATTTAATTAATCAATAAAATTAATCCCATTTAATTATCAATTAAATCATATTTAATTAATCAATTAAATTAATTATTTGAATATTTGTTTTATGTGTGTGACCCTATATGTTCTCAATTAATTGACAATAATATTAATTATTATTAATCATATTAATTATCAATTAATATTATAAATAATGAGCGACATCTAGAAATACATCATTGCTATCCAATTAATTAGAATATTGGTGATACAATAAAAATCATATTGTAACCATATTTAATGTGAAGTCAACGTCCTTTCGTATCAATGTCTTAATTGGACACAAGGCATAAATGTGTCATTCTTGTTAAGTCCAATTATTTATTTCTCGATCTAGTAATTGACGTACGATCATGTTGGCCCAATATCTCATATTATTCCACCTTAGCATGACCATGCATTTCTATGTCGCATACCATCAAGAGGCCTATTGACATTACTCTTGTTATGTAGGAGGGATGAATCTTATCTAAATCACTCACATTCCTCAACATGTTTTATTGCAGGCCCAATAACTATCTTTATAGTTATCCTGTTACATACAACGTTTAATAGCATCAAAACCTACACTTACATATGTTAGGAATCGTAGTGACTTCAAGTCGAATGACTAATTCACTATGGTCACCATGAGAATCGCTTATGACACTTACATAACAATTATGCAGCGTTTTCATAGCAGGTCACTCCGGTATAAATATTCCACTAATATTTAGACCTATGTGAAGACTTGATATCTTATATCTATGACCCGTGAGATGTGGTCATCAGTATACTCACGTAATAGTCTCAATGTATTATTATTGTCCTTATTAATAATAATACTTGACTATGAATATTTAAGAATAGTGTTCTATAATTTAATGGCATCTCACGGTGAAGTCATATTTGATGTTCCATTAAATGAACTACCTTTTCTAAGGACTTTATTATACTATAATTATGATCATCAAATATAACATAATAAATAAATGCCTCATATATTAAAATATAAAATAAAGTCATGATACAATATATAAATCCAATAAATATACATTGGTCACTAGGGCTTACACCAACATTTAGAACTACTATGGACTCAATGTTCTTTGAAGATAAGTGAGCTATATACAGAAGAGTGCGCAACACTAAGGCGTAAAGTAAAACGCCTTAGATAAAATATGCTAACACTGAGGCGTAAAGTCGCCCTTAGCTGAAATATGCTAACATCGAGGCATAAAGCCGCATAGCCCTTAGCTGAATATGGCTAAGACTGCGGCATAAATCACAAAATCACTTAAGCTCGATCTCTACATCGGCACATAAAGCACGAGCTCTACGTCGGCACTAGTCACCTATACTGCTTAGCAAAGCTAAGATGATGTCGCACAAACTTTGAAACCTGAGTCTAAAGCTCGAGAATGGAGCGCTTAAAAAACTTAGTTGTCAGGAAGGGTGAAATAACAGCATAAAAACCCATGAGTGAGTTTCGAAGGATGATCTAGATGATGTGGAGCATGTGAAAGGTTTTCAGATCCAAGGGTTACTGAGCACACAACCATAATCATTTTGAGACATTTTGCCCTTGTCACATGTCACATTGCCTTTATATATAACGGCATGGCTTCCCAAGTGATGTGACCTTGTCGCAGAACGATGTTGACCTCAAAGCGGTTCGTTGCAGCGGTCGAGATCTTACACGGTCCGAGTTGACCCTCAGAATAAGGCCTAAGTTTGGACTTCAGCATAGAATGAGTCGACCCGGCCCAAGTAAGGCTAAAACCTACTCAGCCTCGATCGCACCTCGTAACACCAACCTCTGAATAATAGACGACTAATAAGGTATAACAGTTTTGTAACCGTCCTCATCAATGACGCTCATAAATAACTCATACATGGTGAAGCTACCCTAGAGTATAACAGTTTTGTAACCGGCCTCACGTTATATATAAAGGGCATGGCCCTTGAGTATGGGTATCTCATTCTTACATTGGCAAACAAAGCAACACCAAGGGGAGATCAGTATTTCGGTTCTTAGACAAATCAGACTGGTGACATGGATCACAGTCGACCCTACAGAAACAGTAAAGAGTGCGTTGTGGAATTTAAATAGAGCGCAAACAAAGTGGCAGATGATGTGTTCCCCAACTGTTTCCCCTGATGTTCCCTTCAATTTTATGCGAATTTATGGCTTTTATTTATGATGTCTAGTTTGGAAATAGATAAATAAAAGTGTTTGTAGTCAGGATAAGAAGTGTGTACTTAGTCTCGTTTTTAAGTGGTAATTGATAATGGTTTCCTCCTTGTGTGGTAATTGATAATGGTTTCCTCCTTCTGTGGTAGCAATGCCAATTTACCTTGAGTCACTCACCTAGAAAGCATGTCATAAGCCGAAAATCATTGATTGTCGACGTTAAGGTTGGCCTCATCATAAAGTTTTTTTTAATAGGAATATCATATGTCAAAACACCAACATTCTACAATTGTTGAACGTCCTCAATCAAGGGCTGCAGATATACATATACGAGTGTCTTCTGATAATATAGTCCTGGTATAAGACAAGTCAGGAATATATACTGTTTGTACATGCATAGTTTAGGAGGAAGATTGTATGGTGTAAAAATTACCGACTGAGGACGAAGACGCATGAAGTAAGGTGTAAATCCATTAGCACATAACTTGAGCTTTGCATTTCGTGGATCATTCGCAAAATCTATATATACCCTATCGAAATGCTTCCACTTTTTCCCATCAACGGATAGCACAAAACATTGTCACTTCTTCTATTCTCATGATGTCGTCTCATTTCAGCCGCAGATTCCATTGATGCATACAATCCCTGTAACTCGGGATTATTGGCAAATGAAACTTTCGCTTCACCAAAGTATCATTATATATACTGGCCTATCCAGTTTTATGAGGATAATACCTTAGAGCATGACATGTTTTGAATTCATCATGCTTGTAATACAACATGCAGCCATTCACACATCAATCTATTTTTCCAAAATTTGCTCAATCGACAAACCAATAGATCTTTCACAAAGGCATTTCCATCTTCAATTTTCAAAAAGCACGTGCATAGGATTGAAATGCGTCAACTAAAGAACATTTCATAATTAATGTATTTTGAGAGGAAATAAGTTACCTATGAATATTGTACTATTTTTCTTTAGCTAAATTTTTTTCCCATTGGGTTTTTCTTAACAAGGTTTTAACGAGGCATATTTATAGTTATAGTAATCCAAGGGGAAGTGTTGTAAATGGAAATGGATTCTCTGTAGTCATTTTTTTGATTGCATGAGATCCTGATCATAGATTAATTATTGTGTAGGCAAATACATTAATGCAAAAATAATTACATGAGATCATGATCGTAGATTAAGGTGAATGCGTGAATGTAAGAAATCCCTGAATGCAGGGAATCTGGATCCGTTGTAAACATACATATTTAGCATGTGGTGGCATGGATGACTATCTTAATTTCATATGGGAAAGTATCTCATAATATTTTTACCATATCTTGAAATATTTTGCAATATTCTAGAAAATATCTTTGGATTTACTCCTTACTTATATTTTCTGATTAGGTTCACAATTAAGAGTCTATTATATGTATAAATAGGATTATTTGGTTTGTCCCTGTACACACTTGATCAGATTATCAATACAGAGATTATAGCTAGTTCCTAAAGAATTAGTCTTTGAATCCTAGTTCTTGAAGAACTAGCCTCTGAGTTCATATTTATATTATTTTCATTTCTCTATTTTCTTTTCTATTTACAATATTGAATAAGTTTTTTAAAATTTTTGGAAACTTACCATTAGGGGTGTTCGCGGATTGGATTGGATCGGTTTTGAGCCAAAAACCATCCGATCCAAAGATGAAAACAACTTGCGGTTTGGATTGGATCGGTTTGCTTACTTAAAAAAATCCGATCCAATCCAATCCAATCAAATGCGGTTTGGATTGGATTGGATAATTCGGTTTTTACCGATACATCGTTACATAGTTATATTAAGTCGAAAACCAACATTAAATCTATATATACTAGAATTAATGTAGTTCTAGTGCCTAAGTACATGCATAAAATCTTCTAGTAAATGAATAACTATTGATTCCTAGGTACATGAATAACTATAAACATTCCAATACATCTAGTATTTGACAATTCCAACAAAAATATTAAAGAGAATGAGAGTGTTCGTTCATAAAAGTATGAAAAATAATGCTTAAGTATGAGTAGTATTATAATTTAAAAAATAATAGTATATGTATATAGTAGGTCGGTTTGGATTGGATTGGATTGGTTTTCACTAGGGGATCCGAAATCCGATCCAATCCAATGAAAAAAAAGCGGTTTTTTAGGTTTTCGGTTTTTCGGTTTTCGGTTTATTCGGTTTTCGGTTTTTGCAGTTTGAATTGGTTTGAATCGGTTGATGAACACCCCTACTTACCATTTTCTAAATTGACAACTGGTTGGGCCAGGCGTGAGGCTTCCAATTTTTAGATGGTTGATTAGATGGTTGATTAAGTAAACATTGCCATTATTGCTTCAAAGGCCAAGCATTGTCCTAATAAATTAAGGTTCCCATAAACTCAACCTCGAGACCGAACCAATTATATGGCCACTTTGAAATGATCAAAAAAAATTAGAAGCATTCCCAAACTGAATCTATTATATAATGAATGGACAAGACTTTTTTAAAATGAACTTATTTATAAACTAGGTAAGAATATAGTTGTATTTAAATTATTTAATAAATTATCTTGCTCACTTTGCAAATAAATTCACTTTAGAAAATTTTTTCCATAATGAATTAGATGAACAAAAAAAAAAAAGAGTAAATTATATTCCACCACCTTTAAGTTTATTAAAATAACTGCAAATCCCAAACTTGACCATATATTACAGTATTTCATCCCATTTTTTTTAGTGTTGATTAACTATTGACTTAACACCATTATTAAGTTCCTTAAAATTAAAATAAAATATTTAGAATACGTTTTTTGATATTTATATAATAAAAAGGTTTTTAAAGATTAATCTTATGCTTTCTTGTTTACAAAATGAAGTTGATTATTTAATTTGAAAATTAAATTATATAATTTGAAAGTCTCATAAAAAGAATATAATTCACATAAGTATTTATTTTTTCATTCTATTATATATTTATTTTACTCAAAAAAATATTTTTTTAGTATACACTCGAACAAATAATGGATATAAAACGTGCATCAATTATATAAAAATTGATTTTTTCATTATATTATTATTTTAGTCATTTATCTCAATAATTTTAAAATAAATATCATGCTTCCAATTATTTTATCTATAGAAGATAGAAGATATAGATTATTATAATAATTGTTATTGATAAATATGACAAAAATGCTGTTTAATTAAACAAGCATATTTGAGTATAAGATTGAATGTAAATTTGTCAAATTATGATATAAAAATTAAATGAGTATAAGACAAATGTTATGAATAATTTTATGATTTATATATATTTATTTTAATCTAAAAGTAATTAATATATCTTATGTGTGTGTGTGTGTATATATATATATATATATATATATATATATATATATAATAGTCTCAATTTATTTATTTTGTTTAGTCTATAATTTAAGGTAACATCTAAGCTGAGGGATGAACTAAATCCCTCACCTGTAACGGAGAAAAAAAACCTGGAGATAGCAGGTAAACTTAATATACACCTTTCAGGATAGCGACGCTCATTCAGTTGGATCTCTTTTTGCAAGTGATGGAAAAGATGTGGTTATTCTTCTTTAGGATTTGATTGAAGGGAAGAAACTTTACTCGCTTGATGCGGGTTCTATCATTGATGCGGCTACTGAGCAGAGCATTAAGATATGGGATTTGGAGAGTAAGAGTATTGTTGAGGATTTAAAGGTTGACCTTAAGACTGAGGCTGAGGCTATTGGCAGCGGCGACACCAACCCCAACAAGAAGAAGGTTATCTACTGTACAAGCTTGAACTGGAGTGCAGATGGAAGCACTTTGTTTAGTGGTTACAATGATGGTGTTATCAAAGTTTGGGCAATTGGACGATTTTGGTAAAGCTACTCACTAATTTCATATGTGAATCTGTTTTTGATTTTTGAGACAAAACGAGTTCACTCTTTAATGTTGAATCAATTTTTATGTTGAAGACAATGGCTTTGCTTAAGTTTGTTGAAGCATCTTAACCAGACAACAAAATTGCCAATTAACAATAAAAGCAACCGCCAGATGCCAAGAAAAAAAGAGCACACAAATTCATGAGAAAATGAAAACACACCTAACTAACTAAAGTCAAATGACACACACAGAGAAAGAGAGAAGGGGGAGAGATAGGGAAAATCATAAAAGTGGTATAAATCGGTAGAACGGGTCATCCACAAACGATCACAGCCATCCATTTATTTAAGTAGTGTATCCTATGGCTGATTTGACTTCGTCATAGGTGAAGGACTTTGTTGGGGTTCAACAAGACTAATTAGGAATAAAGAACTCTCCTATGCACACAAACCAAAACAAGCAAGCATGAAAGCAACCAATGCACAAAATCAGCAACAATAAAACCGGAAAAAACAAGATAAAAAGGAAAAGAAAATTGCACACAAGATTTAAGTGGTTCGGTCAATGCGACCTACATCCACGGGAGAGAGCATCTTCCACTATGATGAACAAAAGAGAGTACACCATGACTTTTCAATAGAGACCTTCCCCAACCTTATTCTTGATCCTCCATGTGCTTCCCACATGCCTCCAAGAACCCTAGATTGTAGTTTCTATTCCTAAGTTCTTCCTACCCTCAATGTTCAAGAAAACAATAGAGAACCCTTGGTCCTTGCCTACACCATGTCCAAGATGAACATATAACAATTCCCCAAGTATATCTTTCACACTCTATTTTCTCTCAAACGCTTGATCCCAAACCAAAGATCACTATCTCTATCTCTAATCTCAGATTTCTCTCAAGCTCTATTCCTTTCTATGACTCATTGATCATTCCCTTTCTCTTTCACCTATTACAAGAGATGTATATATAGACCTATACAACAATTACTAATAGATTTAGATGAGTCATCTATCCAAGTGAAGTCCTTGATCCTTATGAAGTTCCAATCCATGTGAATCTTGGAGTTCTCTAACTTCCACAACTGATTTTTAATAGTCTTGGTCGACCCTGTTACTGACAATTTCGCTTAGCTAAATTCCATTCGCTTAACGAAATTGTGACAGAAACGAATACCTGAAGAAACTTCTGTTTTCGCTTAGCTAGCTCAAATTCGCTTAGCTAAAATGACAAATTCGCTTAGCTAGCTTAAATTAGCTTAGCGAATTATTCTGACAGAAACTTGTGATTTTGAGCCATTCTCAACAATTCTCCACCTTGACTCTAAATCACAAATCTTCACAAATCTCCACACTCCACCTTGAATGGAATACTCCACCTTGAACGGAATCCTCCACCTTGAACCCCAATCCAAGATTGAGAGATAGACTTATAGTGGTGCTCTCCCACTTTTGGGACTATGCATCAATGAAACCAACCAAGTCCAAGCCAACGCTTGAACCTGTCCCGAGGTGATGACTTAGTGACAATTTCTTCACTTGAGACTATCAACGCTTCTGCACTATCATAGTCATCCAAAACAATAGCAATATCTGCAGAATCACAAGGGCTTTGAACACCTTTGTTCCTTTTCTTCAAACAATCCTTCTTCAAATGACCAATTTTGCCACATATGTAACAAGAGCAATCCTTGGACATTTTCCCCTTTGGCCCTTTCTTTTCAATTCTCCCTTTTGACACATTCAAGATTTCACCGTTGTCTTCAATCTTCAGCTCATGACGCTTTTGAAGTTCCTTGGAACGTATTGAAGTTTGCACCTCTTCAAGAGTAATGGTTTGATCTTTTCCATACAGTATGGCATACTTGAAATGCTCAAAAGACTTTGGAAGAGAGTTGATAGGAGCAAAGCCTTATCCTCATCATCAAGCTTTACCTCAATGTTCTCAAGGTCATCAAGAATCTTGTTGAATTCTGCTAGTTGTTCCTCTATTGACCTCGCTTCTATCATCTTGAAAGAATAGAGTTGTTGCTTCAAATACAACCGGTTAGCCAAGGATTTTGTCATGTACAGCGACTCCAACTTGACCCACATTGATGTGGCAATCTTTTCCCTTGCAACTTCCCTTAGTGCTTTATCACCAAGACACAAAATGATTGTACTCCTTGCCTTCTCTATCATATCATCCTTTTCTTGTTGAGATAATGATTGAGACATTTTAGACTCACCCTTCAAAGCTTCTGCAAGTCCTTGTTGTACCAAGATGGCTTCCATCTTGATCCTCCATAACCCGAAATCATTGCTTCCTAAGAATTTTTCAATGTCAAATCTTGTTGCACCCATTTTTCTGTCTTCTCTCAAAAATGTTGCACGTGCTCCTGTCACAAGAAGAAAAGAACCACAACAGCTGACCAATAACAAAGAAAATAAAAGCACTAAAACTAAAGATATAGAAGCAATACACCTCTTCTTCTTCTAGCTTTGTTTTCTTTCTTCGCAAAAACAGTAGCTTCAATGTTCTTTCTCTTCTCAAGAACTTTCTTTCTTCTTCTCGTTTGGTACCCTGGTGAAAAAACCCGAATTCCTTCCTAATTCCCACAGACGGCGCCACTTGTTGGGGTTCAACAAGACTAATTAGGAATAAAGAACTCTCCTATGCACACAAACCAAAACAAGCAAGCATGAAAGCAACCAATGCACAAAACCAGCAACAATAAAATCGAAAAAAACAAGATAAAAGGGAAAAGAAAATTACACACAAGATTTATGTGGTTCGTTTAATGCGACCTACATCCACGGGAGATATCCTCTTCCACTATGATGAACAAAAGAGAGTACACCATGGCTTTCCAATAGAGACCTTCCCCAACCTTATTCTTGATCCTCCATGTGCTTCCCACATGCCTCCAAGAACCCTAGATTGTAGTTTCTATTCCTAAGCTCTTCCTACTCTCGATGTTAAAGAAAACAATAGAGAACCCTTGGTCCTTGCCTATACCATGTCCAAGATGAACATACAACAATTCCCCAAGTATATCTTTCACATTCTATTTTCTCTCAAACCCTTGATCCCAAACCAAAGATCATTATCTCTATCTCTAATCTCAGATTTCTCTCAAGCTCTATTCCTTTCTATGACTCATTGACCATTCCCTTTCTCTTTCACCTATTACAAGAGATATATATATATATAGACCTATACAACAATTACTAATAGATTTAGATGAGTCATCAATCCAAGTGAAGTCCTTGATCCTTGTGAAGTTCCAATCCATGTGAATCTTGGAGTTCTCTAACTTCCACAACTGATTTTTAATAGTCTTGGTCGACTCTGTTACTGACAATTTCGCTTAGCTAAATTCCATTCGCTTAGCGAAATTGTGACAGAAACAAATAACTGAAGAAACTTCTGTTTTCGCTTAGCTAGCTCAAATTTGCTTAGCTAAAATGACAAATTCGTTTAGCTAGCTTAAATTTGCTTAACGAATTACTCTGACAGAAACTTGTGATTTTGAGTCATTCTCAACAGACGTAGTTGCTCCCTCACCATAGATGCCACCATAATTTAATTGATTCTTAGCAAAGTTCTTACTTCAAATTATTTTGTCTATGCATAACATAGGATATTGTAACATGAACATATATATTACATATTTTTTTTTGTTTTTACACTAAATTTATTTTTATAATTTTATATATTAAGTATTTAGAGTGATGTGAATTTTAATCCCATCCTCTATCACCATTTAAAATAAAGACAAATTTATCTTCATTCTTATGCTCAAATATGACTATTTAAATGATATTTTTGTTGAAAATAAAAAAATGATATTTTTATTATCTTTATCAACATCAATTATTATAATAATTCACATATTCTATAAACAAAATAATTGAAAATGTTATACATGTTTAAAAATTGTTGAGCTAAATATCTCAAAAAGAAACAAAGAAGATAATAAAAAAAAAAATCATTTTTCACATAGTAAATACATGTTAAATATTTATCAGTAGTTAGTGTATACTAAAAAAAATCATCTATTACCCAACAGTGGTTAGTCGTAGTGGAAGTTGATTGCGACCCGACCCCAGGCGACCTTCACCTGTAATGTCAAGGGTTTGAATCCAGGAGTCACCACTCTAACGAGGGCTTTACCTAACCACTACCGAGAGTTAGTCTCACAGCTTGTTTATAGAATATCCGGTCAAAAACAAAAAAAAAAATCATTTATTTGATCAAAATAAATATATAATAAATTAAAAAAATTAATACTTATATGAATTATATTTCTTTCTATAATATTTTCAAAATATACTTTTTATTTTTCTAATTAAAAAGTCAAATTTATTTTCTATATAAGAAAACCTAAGATTAATCTTTAAAAAACCTTTTTCTAATATAGAAATATCAAATAACTAATTATAAATAATTTTTTATTTTTTTAATGATTTAATGATTTTAAGTCAATGATCGATCAACATTAAAAATTGAGGTAGGGTGTAATTCCTAATAATGTTTAGGATTTGTTATTATTTCGACTCCCCCTCCATTCTCTTCTTTTCCCCTTTCCTTATAAATTCCCAAAGTACACATTAAAATCTCAACAAAGGAATTCAAATCAAATAAATGGACAGAATCAACAACCAATTTCTATCTATCAAGGTTGGATGAGTAACTTAGACCAAAAGATAAATCGGTAATGCTTCAGAGAAATGAAAAATCCCTAAATTCTTCTCATAACAATGAGTAAACGAACGAAGGAACAATTGAAAGCTAGGGCTATAGAAAAATATATAGGTAATTCAGAATTTCAGATTGACACTGAAATACCATGAAGAGCATGAGATTTAAGCTGAAAAAATACCAATTAATTATGCCATTGACAAGAATTACAAAACATGTTTCGCGAAAACCTTCCGTGAATCATATAAATTGACAGAATCAACCCTTTTTTTTGTCTATAGTGAGGAAATTATTCTAATGCATCTGAAGATCTACTAATCTTCAAAGTGATATGAGAAGATTCACTACTCACCGGATGCTGAGATTAGGGGAACGATTTCTTCCTCACGAATTCGTCGATTCTGTTCGAGGATGAGACTTCAAATCGATCAGAGAAAGAGCGAGATTGGAGAGAGAGAGAAAGAGAGAGAGAGAGAGAGAGAGAGAGAGAGCGAGCCAACGAGAGAAAGAATAAAAAAGATTTTATAAAAAATGAAATTAATATTTAGTTTTACCTAACAAGTTGTATTCTAGTTAATACATAGTTAAACAACTTCAAAATAACTACAATTTTTTTAATAGCTAAAGTTAGTAGCAAAAATCAAATTTTCTTGTAGTGATGAAAGTTGCCCTCATTTTGAGAAGCTATTGGAATTGAACAGATATACTTAAGTCCATGTTTGAATTACAGTTTGCATTTGATAAATGTGGGTTAGTGACTCCAAACTTACTTTTGTAATTTTTTTATGATGTTTGATTTTCGGTTGCAAGAATTAATTTTACGGTCAAACGTAAATTTAGGTGGAAGTAAGAATTTATTGCTTGTGCGTTTGTCAAAATTGAGCTTGAGTTTTTCAATTACTATTTTTATTATACTATTCTTAAAAATTAATCATTGTTCATACTCATCTAAATTGAAGGACATTTTGATAACTAAACATTCCAAAAGTCAATTTGAATGATACAATTCAAACAACATTTATTATACAAAACTACTTTTAACAATAAAATATCAAAACTCAATTACTACCAACTCACTTTTAATCAAAACTTAATTTTTAAAATTCAGTTGATCAAAACTCAGTTTTACAAACGTTAAACCAAACACACCCTACGTTGATTGATTTAAATTTGCTTCATAAAGATATTACGCAAATGTGTTAGCATCCGATAAATTATACAACCTGATCCAAAAAAATCCGATAAATTATATAATGATTATGTTAGGGTGAAAAGCAGCTTAGGATTCGTTTGGTGGCCAGGATAAGATAAGGACGGATAAGATATGAGAACTGGATAAGGATAGGATAGGATATGAGCATGATAAGCTCTTATCCTATCTGATATTTGATGCGCATCAGATAATGATAGGATATGATATAAAATATTCACGAATGATAAAATTACCCTTATATCAAAATTTCATTTTTTTTGCAAAAGTAAAATTTAATATTATGTGATTTTTTTATACATTTCAATTAAAAAATATATTTGATAATATATATTTTTGGCTTTTTAATTATACATTAGTCCATTTTTTAAATTATAAAAAATTAAATTTTTTCACATTTTATAAAAATTGTTAATTAAACCACATATTTTAATTAGTAATAAGATTGACTAATTAGGTTTAAAATCATAATTAAATAATAAAAATATTAAAGGTAAAAGATAAAAGAGAAAACATTTTCTTATCCTATCCTGTAGGGATGGCAAAGTGGGTTGTGACCCGCGAGTCAACCTGCCAACCCGCCAGAATTTGGCGGAGTCCCACCAACCCACTATGACCCGCCCCGCTTAACCCACCAGAAAACAGGTTGATGGCAGAACGGGATGGATTGACCTGCCAACCCGTCATATTAAAAAATAAGTTTTTTTTATTAATTTATTAATTATTTAATATTATTTAATTTAATTTAATTGTTACTTGGAATTATTTCATACTACAAAAATAATATTTTTACTTTTGTAACACAAATTGTATGTTATAAGATAAGATTATTCCAATTTTTTAATAATAATTTAAGAAAAGATATGAAGATTGTCCAAAAAAAAGAAATATTATATGATTTTTTATTAATTTTATTTTTATTTTTATAGCAGGTCAACCCACGAACCCGCCAACCCACCAACCCAAATTATGTTTTTATGTGTTTGCCGGTCAACCCGCCAACCCACCATTAGGCGGGGTGGGTTGGGGGCTTCAACCCATATGTCTAAAACGGGTTGGCCCGTCCCGTCCAGTTTTGGGTGGGTTAATGGCAGGACGGGACGGATTGACCCACTTTGCCATCCCTACTATCCTGTTGGTTCTAACCCAACTCCACCCTCAGGATAGAATTATAACTAAGTAACAGGATATGATAAGCTAACAGGATAAGCATATCCTATCCTGCTGGTTCACCAAACTACAGATTAAATCAAGACAGGATAGCTTATCCTATCCACCCTCCCTTATCCTGACCACCAAACGGACCCTTAATATTTTCTAGGTCATGATCAGTTTGCTTTCTTCACTATCAATAGCGAGACTCAAGATATTACAATGCTATTTTGAATTAATAGCAACCCTGAAGATATTACATTGCTATTTTTAATTAATATGCTTACATGAATATGAAATCCCATCTTTTTTTTTTCTTTATATTTTGCATTCCTTTTTGGAAAAAATTATCCTGACATATTTCTGAGATTTGAATTAATTGCAGCCAACACCTTTCTTGTTTCAGAAACTATATCAATCTCCCTTAAAGATTATGTTGTAGAAGATGTAAATGTAAGTATAATGACAACATAAACCTCAAGAATATATTTGCAAGACAACATAAATCTTAAGGGAGATCGATTTATATCTGCAACAAGAGAGTTGCCGAATGTAATTAAACCAAACGTCAAGGGACAGTGTAATTTCCCCTTCCTGTTTTGGTTAATTTCACAACTCATGGGCTTGATACCACCAAAACTAACAAAACAAAGAAACAATAATAGGTCAACCTGTTGAAGCCATGACAAGGTTTCCATCAAAAATTGCATTTTCTTTTTTTTGTTTTCGCCACAGTTCTGACTAAGGGAGAAATTCCATATAAAAACAACTTGGATGAGGTTGAACTCACAACAATGGTTAATGAAACTTTTCATACTTACTATACATAACAAGCATTTAATCTGCAGTATTCACATTGTCTATATACCTTATATTCTTCTTTTCTTCTGTTGTTGGTTAATCCACCATATGAACCTTTTAATCAAGAGTAAGTCGTTTCATCGAATACCATCACCTAGACCAAAACAAAAAGCCAAATATATAAGCAATCTATCATGATTCATGAAACTCCAACTTATAGTGAAGTATTCAGCCCCTCAATCAATAACACAGTTTGTCAACAGTAAAAGAAAATATAATTTAAACTCTAGCTCTCAAGTCATGCTCGGCTGAAATATAGTCATTTATTTATGCCTTCAATTTGTTTTTAGTCCTATAAAATTCATGTTTTTTTATTTTAGTCTATACATTTTCAAACTTTTCAAACCAGTACCTTTAAGATCAGGCTGGGATTTAGCCTTTGTTTGGTTAAAGAGAAAATGGGAAGAAGACAATTGCTATGTTTGGATCCACGGTACCTTCCCTCAAACGCGCGTCCACTGCATCAGAAGCAACCATTTTTAGCTTCTTGGACGCGCATTTGGACCTCAATGCCAATTTTCCAAACATGCACAATTTAGTTTTCTCTCGTTTGAATGTGGAGAGAATAGTGAAGAAAGAAGAAAAAAAAGATCATGGGACACACCTACAACTGTTCTTCGCAGAAGTGGGAAGAAAAGTAGAAGAAAAGCTCTAAAACTCTCATCTCTCTCACATACTTCCAAATGACCCAATACAGTGAGCAAAAAAAAAAAACTTTCCTGATGCTTACGTTGGCTTTCTCCCATTGGATAATAGGAAACCTGTGGCTCATGGATGCCCTAAGGTCGCGTGGCCAACTTCTGTAAAACTTGTCAAATTTCTTTATCTCCTTTTTCTTTTCTTTCATTTTCCCCCATGTCAAACAACTCTTAAAATTCTTTCTTTTTCTCGTCATTTTATTTCTACTCACATTCTTTCTTTCTATCTTCTCTCTTTCCATTTTATTTCTCAAACCAAACAAAGCATTAAACTTTTCAAACCGGTACCTTTTCAAAATATTTTAAACTGTTCTTAGCACAAGGCTTAGTGCTAGCCTGATGTTTGCTATGCTACCAAGTCAATTATTGGGTTTTACTCCCAGCTTTGGCTTCTATTTCTCTGTCATTGCTAATGAACTAGAAATCGTTTCACCAAAAAAAAATTTAGAAAATATATATAAAGTATTACCTTCCCACAAACTGGACAGTTGTCACTTCTCTCCATCCATTCATAAATGCAACCAAGATGAAAATGATGAGAGCATTTTGTCATTATCTTTGGATTCTCTTTGGTGTATTCTGCAAGCAAAAATATTGTAGAAACATAAGAATCTTCGTAGATTCAATTCTCCTAATAGTGTGTTTCCAAGTACCAACTGTAGAGTCTTGCCATTACGCATGATACACTATAGAGTGAGACACTAGAGAGCCAAAAGGTTGAGTGGAACTGTGGAAGCAAGTATGACACACTATAGAGTCTCACCACATCATTTACATTCTACAATAAGTATACCAAATAAAAATAAAACATCCGAATTTCTGGGTATATGTCAAGACGTGTCCCTAAGCATCTTAGATCGATACTTCATGAAAAATTAAGTGCCAGCATCAAGGAGTCTGCTAATGAAAATTTGAGATTATTAAGGCAAAAAATTATCTCTACCTTCAAGACAGGTTGGACAGACATCCTCCTCTTCTGATGATGCATAGACAAGCCCAACTCCAGTAGTATATTTTGCTGATGAAAGTTTGAGTGAGGACTTGGAACGATATTCGTTTGATCCATCTTCACAGGCACATTCATTCCATTTGTCTCCTGAACTTAAAGATTCTGGATACATATCTACATCACTTCTTAGAGGTTCTGATTCCTCATTCAAATGACTAGAACCCTTCTCACGCCTTGAAACTAGTCCATCGCGTTGTGAGCGAAAATACCTGGGTTCTGCATCATAAGGTAAGGGCCTTGGAGGAGAACGGTATATTTCAGACAGAGAATTATCAAGTGATGCTGCAGAAGACATGGATGCTGCCCCTTGAAGAGATGAAGGAATTGAATGCACTTCCCCTCTACGGAATATTGACGCATACTGAAATTTGCAGTACATAGGAAAATGGTTATATTATATTATGTAGCTTTCATCAATGTCAAGATACATCATCCTGATTCCTGAAAAATGGGTTTAGGAGTAAAACATTCAAGTTGTAGTCCACCAAATATTAATGTAAATGGCAATCAATAAAGTGAGGGTGAGCCTCCTTGACACAACGGTATGCCTTGTGACCTGGAGGTCACGGGTTCAAATCCTGGAATCAATCTCTCGGCTTGCAAGAGTAAGGTTGCGTACATCTACCCTCCCAGACCCCACCAGATGGAGCCTCGTGCACTGGGCAATCAATATAGTGGATTTACCACCAAGAAACTTATATAGTTAGATAAACAGATGCAGAAAATCTCTCCTGAACCAAACAATTGGTGATTGTAAATTGCTCATATTTGATTTTATTTGTAACCTAGTTAGGACAAACAAACAAGCAAGCACTAGACCATCAGACACCAAACTTACCCGTCCCACAAATGGCTTAGAGGTAACTTAGGTCACTTCTAAAATTGATAGCACTTGCAGCATTTCTTTACAGATGCATATATGCCACATCACCATTTGTAAACTGTTGGGGATTAGGACACAGTTCAAGACTAGTGATATGCAAAACCAGAACACTAAAGAAGTTAATACCGGCATCCCCGCATATAACTAGTGTAATTTTTCAAGTTATATATCCCAAACAAAGGAACAATAGAGAAGATGCAGGTTTACACCAATGCTAATCAAACCCCATAAGTAACAATGCATTAAGCCATGGTATAGACCATTGCCCTTCCATGAACCAAGAAGAGAAAATGAAACAAAACGGGAGAGGGGAAGGGAGATAGGATTTAGAGACATACCACAGTCAAAAGGTTCTGTATAAAGCAACTGAGACACACGCAGTTCCTATATATAGAACTATTTGGATTTACATAATCTTCAAAATCGACAAAACTCAAACAACAACAAACAGAACCCATTGTTCCACCTTCCCAATCTCTTTCTTTAGCTTTTTTTCCCACTCTTCAACTGGTTAACAAAAATTAGTTAGTGCTACAAGCTTGATTTGAGAAAAGGAGCCTCCAATAGCACCACACTAACTCCAATTTCATAACTAAAAGAGAGAGAGGATTCTAAACTTGCAGAAGTCCCACAGCCTCCACAAACCTCCCTCCCTCTTCAGTTCAGAATTCAGATGCTCCTGAAATATGAATAAGCAGAAACCTTTTCCCTTGCTGACCTGTAAAATACACCAAAATTGCATAAAAATGTAGACAATAATTTCAGAATGTTGTAGAAGCTGTCATTCAAGCAATTTGACCAATTAAAATAGAGTCAATAGGCAACTTACTCTATGAAATTATGCCTTCACTTATTAATATACAAGTTTTCTTTAAATTTACAAAACTCGTATCAAGTTAGTCCTTTTTTAGGAACTAAATTGAGATACAAAACGGA
Source organism: Ammopiptanthus mongolicus (assembly GCA_039655645.1). NCBI lineage: Eukaryota > Viridiplantae > Streptophyta > Magnoliopsida > Fabales > Fabaceae > Ammopiptanthus > Ammopiptanthus mongolicus. The sequence continues at coordinate 85,639,294 of CM077347.1, forward strand.
CTAACATGATATACATAAATAAATTCAGCAATGAGAGGATAGAATAATTCAAGCTGCCTATTTACACTAATTCTTAAAATTTAATGTACCATTGAGCAATGCAGCTAATGCTAAAGCTCCAAAGCAACATGCATACATTACAGAACAGCAAATAGAGATTGTAATATAAGATCAACACAAAACACATAAGTGTGATAAAACAGAAAATAACTCGTAAAATAAAATTTAAAAAAAAATGACAAATTCGATTAATTTAAAGGACAAAGCTTTTAAGGTTTTAGTCTTTTGCCACACACTGAGAATTTGATTTACAAAGTGGTCCTTCAAATTGTGGAAAATTATGATTCTTTCTTTACTGTAAAACTATGCAGATGCATCAACCAACAGGATGATCATTATAAATTCCTTCTAGATGAAAATTCGTGATCACTATTCTTATTTAGCACATTAAAATAATATAGAAAAACAGAGACAGATAATGGAATATTCAATGAAAGAAAGAAAAAAAAAGAATCGACCCAGAAATACACGCTAATTGGGGAAAAGGAAGAGACCCAGTTTAAATTATCAAAGTAAATGGCAATCAGAAGGGTTTAAACGACGATCAGAAGAGGAACATGAAAGTGGGTAAGAGGAGAAAGAGATAAAGATTGAATTTTTTTTGTTTTTGAAGAAGCAACTGAGAGAGAGAGGAACCTGGAAGTTGGGAATTGGGGTGGAGTAGAAAGATGATGTTTGGAAAATAAGCATCACATAGAGATAGATTGGAGTGAGAATTTTGGATTTTTTTGGGTGATAATTGCAATGAATTTGGTGAGAACGAAGCTACCTTCTTTTACACTATGCTGGTCACTGTTTCTTCTTTTGCCCTTTGCTCTTTCCCTGCCTTTGATTTGCTGGGTGGGTGGAATGAGTGGAGTCAGTAGTGGAGGAGGAATCTAACCCAAATTAAATATTGAAATTAAAGTCTCAAACAAACAGAAACAGACGCTCTTCTTAATTTCTGCCTCTTTACTCAATTTGTTGAATTTATGTTCCGGTCTGGTTGACGAGGGTATGTTTGGTTCAAATAAGGGATGGAGAAAGAAGGAAAGATTTTAAGTAACTATTATATTTCATTTAAAGGAGGTAAAGAGAGAGATTTTAATGGAGGGGAGAGAAAATAATACTATTTATATTTGGGTCACAAGGGGATGAGAGAGATTTAAAACAAACTTAAAACCCTTATAATTTTAGATTTTAAAATTTATAAATAGGAATATTTTAATCATTATATTCAAAATAATTTAAATTTCCTTCCCTTCCAAATCCCCCCACTTTTGGAGGATAGCCAAAATTAAGTGAGGAGATATTTTACTCCCCTCCATTCCCCTCGTCTCTCCTTCTAAAAAAATGAATCAAACAACAAATATTTAAAAAAATCTCTTCCCTCTCCTCCTAAAAAATCAATTAAACAACAAATGTTTAAAAAAATCTCGCCCCTCCCTCCCCTATATTCTCATCCAACCAAATACTATTCCAGTGTATTTGCTAATCAAAGATGAAAAGTGATTAGTGGAAAATGGCATATAATATAGGACAGAGGTGTTCGCGGATTGGATCAGATCGGTTTTGAATCAAAAAACTATCCGATCCAAAGATGGAAACAACTTGCGGTTTGGATTGGATCGGTTTGCTTCCTTAAAAAAATCCGATCCGATCCAATCCAATCAAATGCGGTTTGGATTGGGTTGAATAATTCGGTTTTTACCGATACATCGTTATATAGTTATATTAAGTCGAAAACTAACATTAAACCTATATATACTAGAATTAATGTAGTTCTAGTTCCTAAGTACATGCATGAAATCTTCTAGTACATGAATAACTATTGATTCCTAGGTACATGAATAACTATATAAATTCCAATATATCTAGTACTTGACAGTTCCAACAAAAATATTAAAAAGAATAAGAGTGTTCGTTCATAAAGTATGAAAAATAATGCATCATGATGAGTAGTACCATAATTTAAAAAATAATAGTATATGTATATAGTAGGTCGGTTTGGATTGGATTGGATCGGTTTTCACTAAGGGATCCGAAATCCAATCCAATCCAATGAAATAAAAGCGGTTTTCGATTTTTTCGATTTTTGGTTTTTCGGTTCGATTTTTGCGGTTTGAATTGGTTTGGATCGGTTGATGAACACCTCTAATATAAGAGTGTTTTTGGAAAATGGTTTCCTAATGATAAGTGTATTTTTCTTATTTCACCTGTTTTTTGAGCTAAAAAGTTGTTTCACGTATAATCTATCATGTTTGACAAATAACTTAAATTTTCAAAAAAGTTTTTTTCTTGAAAAAAAGTTGTTTTTATACCATCTTCTACTACTGCATCAGGAATTTTAAAAAACTACTTTTCAACAAATACTTTCAATCTTTGATTACTTAATGGTTACCTGACTAGCATTTGCCTTATGTTTACTAGTTTTATGATGAATTATATGTGAATAATTGTTTTAAATAATAAGGATTTGCTAACCAATATCCTAACCAATGTTTTGGGGTTCTTCTGTTAAGGAATAAAATTAAATTTTTAATGCATTGAATATAATCATTTTTCAGTACATACTTTTTATTTTCTTAATCAATATATTAAGGACATTAGTTAACATTTCCCAAATAGGACACTAAGAATCTTTTGCTAACCCGCCCTTAGTGCACTCGTTGAGAATAGGGATGTTAGTGGGGCATGCGGACATGAGTAGTAATCCTCCGCTACCCGCCCCACTAGATGAAATCTGCTCTGTTCCGTCTCGTACCTGCGCGGGTATTCGTTAGTCGGGTTTTTAACAAACTTTATGAATATCCCCAGGTATCCACGAATATTTATGGATATTTATTAAACTATGAAAAGCATCCGTGGATATTATGAAAAACACCTAAATTGAAAATTAATGACATAATCAACACATTAATCAAAATACTTAAATTCAAAAGCTAAATTTAGTACATTTAATCCCACAAGTCCAAATAAAAATGGGGGTTAATTGCACTTTTTGTCTTCCAACTATAGTCTATGTATGATGTTTGTCCATAAACTTTTTTTGCATTCTTTTGGTCCCCCATTTTTTCTAACGTTGTAACGTTAGTCCTTTCGTCATCTTATCGTCTTAGCGCCGTCAATTTTGTCTCATGTGGTAAACAGTTTGCCACTTGCATGTCAATTGGCAATTTTATAATTAAATTAAAAAATTATTTTTAAAATTTTAAAAATAAATTTGTTTTTTAAATTTAATTAATTTAATAAAAGAATATTTTGCCTTTTTTAAAACCAAAGCCCGAAGTGAAGAACCTTAAAGAAGCTTGCAAGGTTGTGATGGAAGTTGTGATGATGGGGCTTCGTAGGACGGCAGCGATGTGGCGGTTCTGGCAAGAAGCTTGGTGGTGCTGGACAGAGGTGTAGACGGTGGCACGGATTTGGGCGTCCTCTTCTTCCTCCACTCCTCCCTTCTCCCTCTCCCTCCTGACGTCCTTTTCGCCCTCCACTTTGTCGACGTCCATGTGCGGCTGGTTCGCGAATGCTGCAACGCCCAACCCATGACTTAACCCAGAACTGCTGTGACTAGGCCAACCACGAGTCACTCTTCCTTCACTATCACGTTGTTGTCCTCGTTCTCCAACGACCACCGCCAGGAACCTCTAGTCACTCTCTTTAGAGGTGTTGTAGCAACAAAGATCTTGCATGGCATGGACGCCGCTAGCTTCAAAGTAGGTCTCAATTTGCATCCGTCCATGCCGTACGATTTGGATCTTGTAACACCATAAAATTTATACAGTTTACATGCACACTAAGCCGTCTATGGAGCTTCATACTCGCTTCCTGAAACCTTAGAGGGTTAGGGAAGGTTGTTTTTGTTAGCTGCTTGGTGGATGATCGGCAATAGTATGTAAGGGAACCAGCTTGATTCGAGCTTGTCAAGATTTCTAGTTCAGAGAAAGTATATAAGACTTGAGAGCTTTGAATAAATTTGTTTATAGCTTGATGACATATATATCTAGTTGTTTTCTATCTTCGAAGTCTTCAATATTTATAGATCTTCAGCACTTCAACTTTCTTCACTTCAACGGTGATAAAAGAGTGATGTTCTTATGAGCATTTAAGGCATAATCCCATTGAGACTTGATTGGTCTGATAACTTGTTCTTTATCTTCTGAAAAGCAGTGTAGGTTATCAAATAGCGGCAAGTAGAACTGTCATTTTAACTGTACCCGAAAGTTGCCTTTTGTCTTTCCTTCTTTAGTAGAGTCAACTTGGTTGAATCAGGCTTTTGTGTCAGGAACAGATAGGCGCTTATTTGTTTGATGGTACTATGTTCATAGGTGATTTTGTATGAAAACAATATTTGAATATTGCTTTCAAATTTTTGCGCTAATATTAGATAGTCCAGTAAAAGAAATCATATTGAAACCATTGGAGATAAACAACTTTACAACATGCAACATGACCGAAACATTGGACGCTTTGTAAGTTAATATCACAGTTGAGACACTGAGTCCATTAATCGTACATTAACTAGTTATCGAAACTCTGTGTTCATCTAACTTAATCATTCTGGTAACATCAAAACTTTGAGGGGTTATAAACCATAACCGTTTTGGTTCCAACAGATAAATTATAAGTTTTCTTAACTTCAATTAATATAATTTGCATAACATACTAATATTTGTGAATTGATATGATATGTTTCAAAATATGTATTGTAAAAAAATTTTGCAGTCCTAATTTTCTACCTATAATTTTTTACAATTAATTATATATAATATTTAAAATTAGGCACAACGAACTTTTTAGTCCCTCTAAAAAGGGGGCATTGGTTTTGGTCTCTCTAGAATTTTTTTGTTAGGATTTAGTGTGCACTAGTTTAAATTTTTTGGTTATTATCCCTTTCGTTGCTTCCTCTTAAATGCTTATGTGGCCAACAGAGTGTCACACTAGCACTACCACGTGGATAAAGAATCATCTTTAATGTCGCGTAACATTTACCAATATTAATTGTATTTATTTTTTAGAGAAAAAATCAAACCCATCTTGATCCTCCTTTCTTCATCAACCATATCATCTAGCTTCCGTCCTGCTAATTGAATCAAAACCAAAATTTTCATTCTCATTTGTTCATTCATCCTCACCACCTATTCTCTCTTTCTGCTTCAAATTTTTTCCCTTTTTGTTTCAAACCCATTTTCCCCAAAGTCGCACAAACACCAGCCACCACGCCAAAGCACCCCCACCTCACAGTCCATATATACTTTGAGGGCTTGCCACACTATTGTCTTCCCCTCGCCCATGATACCCTTCACCAAACATAAACCAGTCTCCATTCGGACACCGCGAGACACTGCACGTGCACAACAAGACTACACGAAACCCCAACAATCGCATACAACGTCGCCATACCAGAACACTTTCATGACCACCACGAGTCCAGAACCACCACATCAGAGTTGTTGCAATCACCGTGTGAGTCGACCGCTGACGAGCTACTCTCTTTGCTTTTGCCTTCGATCCTATACTTCTTCTTTATTATAATAAATAATAAATTTTAAAATATTAATATTATTATTATAAGTAATAAGTTTTATTAATTACAATCCAATGTGAATGTAAAGAGTTTTTAACTAACAACCAAACATTTATTGACACATCATTAAAAATATCTGACTTTCATAGGGTAGCTTAAAAGTTATACATGGGATGATGTGTGATTGGTTAACAATGTAAAAAATTTTACACTGACGATGTATCAAACTTAAACTCTTAAAATATTATTGGCTTAATTGCATTTTTCATCCCTCAAATTTTTTAAATGTGCGATTTTGGTTCCTCAAAAATTTTAATTACACATTTGATTATCTAATTTGTTAAATTGTGCAAAATCAGTCCTTTTTAAGCTATTTAGACTTACTCCTTTTTAGGCTATTTAGACTGATTTTGCACAATTTAATAAATTAAAGGACTAAATCTGTAATTAAAATTTACGAGGGACTAAAATCACACATTTGAAAAAGTAGGGACAAAAATTGTAATTAAGCCAATATTATTTAATACTAATATAACAAAAAAAATATTAAAATAATAAATTATTAGTTTAATATTTACAAATAATAAATAAAATTAATAATTAATAATAATCTTACATAATAAATTGAAGATTAATAATATTAGTGAATGCCATGTGACATTAAAAAAATAATATTATTAGCCATGTGACACTGCTGGTGTGACATTTCTTTTGCCACATCAACACTTAACATACTCATCCTAATGACAAGGACATTTCCCAAAGTTTCAAGATCCTAACAAAAAAGTTAAGAGATACCAAAACCAAATAACCCTCTATTTAAAGTAACTAAGTTTATTATGCCTTAATTGTATATATTTCCGGTAAATATTAACTCAACTCGATCACAATTAGAGCTTTCAATTTGAACACGGACCGATGGACTGACCGAACAACCCACATTTAAGGTTGAATTGGGCCTCTCAAATACCAGCTTGAAAAAACCAGGCATGTTCGGCCTGGCCTGAATAACCCGACAGACCAATTAGCGGGGCTCGAGGCTGGCCCGGGTACTCAATAAAAAAACAAAAGGGTGTAGCTACCTACACCCCTACACTTAAACATCCACCACCCCACTTTTTCTTTTTTCCAGGTGAAAAGACAAAAAGCCCATTTTGAATGTGTTCCGGTAATTAATTTCCGGAATACATAAAATTTGTATTCCGACAACTAATTGTAGGTAGATAAAAAGACTTTAAAAATATTAGAACACAATTTGTTTTGTATTCCGTAAACTAAATGTCGGTAGGTCAAAAAACTTGAAAAATTTCAGAACATTAATTTTTGTGTATTTCGGAAATTAATTGCCGGAAGTACATGTTTTTTGTGTTCCGGCATTTAGTTGCCGGAAGAACATGAAATAACGAAAAAAAATAACGTTACGGGATGGTGAATTTACCTATAGAGATATTTTTGTAATAAAAAAATAATTAAATGTTGTGGGGTGGTTCAATAACAATTGTAGGGGTGTAAGTAGCAATACCCAAAACAAAAACTATCAACTATCCTGGTCCAGTGGCAATTGCAGACATATTACATAGGGACTTTAATTTTCATACCCATAAAATTAATTTTCATACCCTCCAATTTTTAAAAAATCCAAAACTACCCTTCTTCTATCGCGTTTTCCTGTATGACTATATACGGTAGTTTAAACAAATAAACAACCGTATAGAGATATATGGTAGTTTGTTTAAATAAATAGACTACCGTATAGTCAAATACGGTAGTTTGTTTAAAAGTTTAAGTTACCGTATATAATTACATGGGAGCTTGTTTATTATACTACCGTGTATAGCCATATGATAGTTTAAGTAAACAAACAGCCATATGATATCATACGGTTGGCTAAAACATCAACCTAACATATGATTCCATACGGAATAATGTATTAAAACTTTTGTAACGTCACCGTATGGAATCATACGGTAGGTTGATGTTGTAGCCAACCGTATGATATCATATGGTAATGTACCAAAATTTTTGGTATAGACTATCGTATGGAATCATACGTGTGAATAAATTTGATATACAACCGTATGATTCCATACGGTAGTATATTTTTCTTCCAAAATATATGTACCGTATGGAAGCATATTGTAGTTTATTTATTTAAACAAAACTACAGTATAATTGGATACGGTGGGCTATTTATGAGCATCAACTACCATGTGATTGCATACGGTTGCCTATTTATATAACTTTACACAATCGTATGCTACCACATGGGGTTGTAATCATTTACAACCCCCATGTGATTTCATACGAGAGCAATCACGAACCAGAAAAAAATACGCGTGAAAAAATTGCATTTGAGGGCGAGTTGGTAATTTTGGTGGGTTAAAGGGGGTATGAAAATGAAAATGGGGGTATGAAAATTAAAACCCATTACGTAGCACTTCGTCTTCGGTCCAATAACTATCTAACCCAGAAGTGAATCCATTCCACTATTCGCCATTCTCGGTCTCTCATCCTCTCACTGTTTTCGCACAGATCAACAGGTATGTTCATCTCCCAATTTGTTCAGTGATTGAACTGATTTTAAAACGTAAGGAACATGTGGTTGAGGTTCAGTAACTTAGCTTATTTTGTATCATTCCTTTATTATTAAAACAAAAAGAAAATATATATTCTCTCACACTCGCAGCTTTCTCAATCAGAAACCATCAACGCATCAAGTCAAAAAATCAAGTCATCGAAATTATTAGAGTTAGAAGCATATCATCGAAAGAGGCAATATGCAGGTACCGTAAGACTCTTCAATTTCATGTGTTTCCAATATCTTCAAAACCCTAAATTGCTTTTATCATCTATCTATGCACTTTTTCAAGCTATGATAGTTTTTTTTTCTTTGGTTAAACTATACTTTTGGTCCCTATACATCACGTTAGTTTTCAACTTGGTCCGTATATGTAAAGAAATTTCAATTCAATCTCCATATGTCCAATTATTTTCAATTTGATCCTTGCTGATTATTGTCGTTGTAACACCTTTTCGTTGGAGTCAAAGTATAGGGATCAAATTGAAAATAATTGTCACGAATAAGGATAAAAGTGAAAATGGTTCTCACGTATAAGGATTAAAAAAGTATATTTTGGTCCCTATACGTGACAATCATTTTCAATTTGGTCTCTATATTTTAACTCCAACAAACGGTGTTACAACAATAATAACAGCGAGGACCAAATTGAAAATAATTGTACCTATAGGGACTGAATTGAAATTTTTTTATTTATAGGGATCAAGTTAAAAACGAGTATAGGGATCAAAAGTATAGTTTAACTTTTTTCTTTTTCTAATTTTTCAAGCTATAATATAGGTGAATTAGAATCAAATATTTGAAATCTCTTTATCAAAATCAAATATTTGTGTGTTTTGTGCAGGCCAGTGATAGGTTTAACATCAATTCCCAACTCGAGCATCTCCAAGCTAAATATGTTGGAACTGGGCATGCGGATTTGAACAGATTGTAGGATTTTTTTTTTCTCTCTTTCCATTTTTTGTTTTTGTGTTTTTTGATTTATTTGTTACCTGTTTGTTCTTTTTTGTGTGCAGTGAGTGGGCAGTGAACATTCAGCGTGATAGCTATGCATCATATATTGGGCATTACCCTTTACTGGCATACTTTGCTGTTGCTGAAAATGAATCTATTGGAAGAGAACACTACACCTTTATGCAGGTTCTCCTATCATTGAGCATATTAACTTCAGCTTCAATTTTTTACTTTTATGATATATGTGTGGCCATAGAGCATGCTTTGGTCTGTGTTGCTGCAATTTGGCTTGTTAATTGATCCATTGCCCTGTTTTCAGCCTGTTTGTGTTTGACATCAAATCACATCCTTATCTCATATCCATTAATTTGTTTTTCTGACACTTCTTAATTTGTTGTTGTTGTTGTTGTTGTTGTACCAATATTTTAGGCTTCTAGCGTTCTTTGAAGGATGCATAATTTTTGGAATTCCAACCAAAACTTTTATATATGTGAAATTGAGAATAAGCAGGATGTTTTATGACACTAAAAAAAGTTCCCTTTCTAAAGAAAAGTAATTTGATTAGGTTAAGGTTAAAAAAGTTTGGCATGAGTTTAGCCAGAGATAGTAATGGATTCTTGATCAAATCAACTTATAGCTGGTTGATTTGTTGTTGATTTTGTGCTCAACACATTTGATCTAGTTCCACCTATCCTTTTCCTTTGTGTTTTTTGCATGTAGAAAATCAATTATTTATTGCTTTTAGTTGCTTACTGCTATTACCACACTTTCTCCAATAATTTAAATTAGCCCTTTTGGTGACATGCTTATCTGCTAACAACTTGTGTGGATGAGAGGGGTGGGGAACAGGCAACAAGGAAATGGAGGGATAGATAGTGTATATGTTCGAGATTTTTAGAAGGGAAATTGAGGGGCAGGGAATAACCTCTCCCAAAAGCCCTCTTCAGAGTCTTTTTTCCATTTCCCCATCAATTTGCGGTTTTTGGAAGGTTAACTTCTCATTCTTCATTTCTTTCCCTTTTCTTCCTCTTATAAGTTTTGAATAAAAGAAGAAATATCATTATAGATGAGAGAAAGAAAGAAGTACCAGAGCAGAGAATAATAGTTCCTCCTTAGATAAAAAAACATAAGAACACTCAAGAAAACTCATTTGCTAAACAAAGCTTGCTAATTTCTTTGCATGTACGGCAAAGAAACTCCTTTGAATAGCCAATGGCTGAGAACCACAGAGGATAAGAAAATTACTTTTATCCAATAGGAGAGGAAGCGGCAAAATTTTGTGCTAAAAAGTTCTGGCATTCCTTTCTAACCATGAGCACCAAATTACAGCATACACTGTCTGCCTTCAAAGGCCTTTGCCCTCTTTCCTCTTCCCTAAACCTTGGAAGTGACACGAGAAATTGCTCCAAACTCTGGACAGATCCTACATTCATAAAAGATTAAGAGAGTCTATACCACAATCATCTAGCAGCTGAACAATGTAAATTAAATTGATGCTAGCCTCGGAATTGGAGACAACATAAGAAAAACATTAGGGGACAGATCTTTATGTGATCTGTGAGCCTGCAACAAAATTTGTATTAATCCTATTAATTACTGCAGTCAAGATGAAAAATTTCACCATATAAGGGACCTTGGACTTCGAAAAGGAATTATCAAGAAGAAAGTTGTCCTTGTTCAGATAATATATAACTAAAAATTGGATTTTAAGGTAAAACGCTCCAGAGTGTCTAGAGTCAATCATTTTATCTACTGAAGAAGAATGGTGAACAGAGTTAAGCAAACCAAGAAAAGTTCTAATTCCAAAAGCTTATCAGTAGAATTTGGGGAAGATAATGGGATGGTAAGCGGAGATGATAGAAGATAACGGAGGGGATAGGAAATAGAAAAAGGATTGTCTCCAACTGATAAATTCTCTCCAAAACTTTTAAGGGATCTGTTCCCAACTTTTTTCTTCTTTTGATTCCTTTCCTCTCCCTTTCAACTCCCAAACAAATGCTAAATCTCTTTCTCTTTCTGCTTTTACTTTTTCTTACCATCTAGCATTTTTCTCTATTTCACTTGAAGTTCGGAAGTAAATGATGAGGCTTAAGGCTGTAGTCTTAAAGGAAGAGTAGCTATTCTTTGGCCTACTCTCATTTCTTCTTTTGTCTTGCTAACTTTGTTTCTATGATATCAAATTGTTTTCAACTCATCAGTCATCACCAATTACTTCATTCCTGTCAAAATTTGGAGTTTCTGTGAGAGTTCAAAAGCATTTTTTGACTTAATCTTTTTGGGTGTGATGAAAAATGAGTTTTTCTAGAGAGAAAATTCCTTTTAACTTATGCTTATAACCCCCCATTGATATGGTTTGAGAAGTCTCGTGCCTTTTCATTTTTTTCTTTGTAGTTTAGCTTTTTCCTCATGTGGTAAGATTTTACTCAGTTGAATCTGTAATCTGTTCTGTACTTTAAAGATTTTGTTAAAATATGATTTGATATTGCTCTTAATTACAAATTTTGAAGGTTTGATGGCAGTTGTAGCATTCTTTTCCCATTGTTTTGGGAGGAAATGAGCTGAAAGAAGAATTATATTTTTCGTTGCAGTAATGTATTGGAATATAAATAACATACTTCACGATCTCAACTACTATATACCATGCTCTAAAAAAGATGCACTTTGCATTTCTGATTGTATATTTTTTATTTGATTGGATCCTTATGTGGGAGTACCATATCAGTGTTTAATGCTTACTGTTACTATATAATTTTAACTATTTGATGGGAGAATTTGTCTTAAGTAGCTGATACTTTTCTTATTTGACAAATTATACTTTCTTTGCAGAAAATGCTCCTGCCTTGTGGTCTGCCTCCAGACAGAGAAGAAGATTAAGAATTCCCAATGGATTACAAATGAATCATCAAGCACAGTGGGTAGCCTTTGTCCGTTTGTTGTACTGTGTTATTTTTTTGGGGTAAAAGTTGTATTGTGTTATGTTGATTGAGGAAACAGATGGTTGTGTTTGCCCTTGATTTGAGATTGTTGCACAAATGCTTAAGTTTTAGTTGTTATGGAGCTTGGAAAATTAGATAATGAGATGCCCAGTTTACCTTATTTTTAATGTTGTAATTTATGTTTCCTAAAGGATGGCCCTTTTAAGTTGAATGAGCTTGTGTTTGCATCCATAAAAATGTGATTCTCCCTCGAAATGACTAATTAACATGAATATTTGTTTTTTGGGTGCATTTGATGTTCGAACTTGGGGAACCCTCATTATTGAGTGGTTGACCGCCTGATCGGCTAATATGCTGATCTCCAGCTTCTTATACTTGGTTGGTGTCTTCGTGTGCTACAGCGTACGTATCCTAAATAACCTTAGCTGTATTGCAGCTATGGATTTTTGTTGTATTCCAATCTACCTAGAGCACTTACGGGTAATTCTTAGCCTTACCATTCAACTGTTATTCGGCCTTTTCAGCCTCGAACAATTGCTCTTTTGATGTCCTTAACATCTTGTGGGACATAAGGACCTTTTTCTATTACATCCCACATATTCATGCTAGTGGACTCCATGAAAATATGCATCCTCTCCTTCCAGTAATGGTAACCCTTACCATTAAAGAGAGGAGATCTTGTGACCGAAGCTCCCTCGGTTTGGTACACTCCACTGATGTCTCTCATCTTCGTAGGATCTTTCCTATCGGTGTTCAGGAGTCTGATCTCTGATATCAAATGAAAGGGAGAAAAACAACACAAGAGGCGGAGGGGTAGGATGATACTATATTAGAAGAAGGAAGCAGATTTTAAGTTTTCTTTCAAAAGATACCGGAATACTTATGCAAGTATCCCGAGTATTTGTTATTGTGTCTGGAGGCAGAAATGATTTAAGTTTTAAGTAGCTTTTTATAATGTGCAGATGATAAAAGCACAAAGCTCGATCCTGGTTAGTTCAATATTGTCGCGACCGGAATCGCGAAGGGAACGGCGAGAAAAAGATTTTTATGAAAAATAACGTAGAGTCGCCACCAATTTTATTTAATTTGGGAAAAATTGGAAAACCTTCATTTTTTAGAAAAAAGATTGGTCTTTGGAACCAATTTGAGTTCGGAAGTCGATTGCGCATAGGGAAGGATAAGGACTTAACCCCACAGCAATCCTAATACGCCCGTTAAGAAAAACGGTTACCCAAATTAATTGTACAAATTATTAATGAATTCAGAATATTTATTTTACCCCTTTAAAGAAATTACAAGGAACTAAATGCATCTATTACCCTTTTATTATTATTTTTTATCTTTTCACATAGCAAACCAAAAACAATTAACTCAATTTTTTAAAAGAAACAAAAGGGAAAATAAAAGAACTTACCTGAATGCATTGATACTTTTCTCCCCGAATCTTCCATTCATCCACAGGGAGAATACTTCTCTCAATCAAGCCTTTTAACGAACACAGTAGGTGCCAAATAGATATAGCAATTGCTATATGCAATTTCTTGATCGCTGCTGCCCAAGGACCAAGGTGTATCTTCAAAGAAAGGAATCCCCTGCCCAAGTGTGCTATACAATGCGAGGCAACCAAAATCAAGGTCCTGGGCTTCTCTATTCCGCATCTCCCCTGTACAAACCAGCATCACCTTATTTCTAATAATGAAACTTTGACACTTTATCAATTGATTCATTTAAGAGCTTGTAAATTTGTCTTTTTCCACCCGTTCACAAACACTTGCAGCTTGTGGCATAACCTTTACTTTCAAAACAGCAAGGATAATATAACAAAGAGATTTATAACTCACGAAATCCTGTTACTCCCATGCCACCATTTGACAATTAATAGTAGAACTTTCCTTCAACACTTACAAAGTCCAACTTGTTTCAACCAACTATAGAATTATTGGAATAAAGTAAGTCATAAAGATGAAATCTGTCAGTGGTGCGCAGGCAATGGTTCAAATAAGTTTATGCTCATACCCTCAATCCTCATACGCGCAACAATCAGAAAAAAAAAAACATTCAGGTTTCAAAGCATGTTGATTCAAGTGGAACAATAAACTAGAACATAAAACCAAAGTCATTTGACAAAGCTGATTGGGAGGCATAATATTGCAAGCACATCCAAAATAACCCTTCACAAATAAAGCAACATGAGTTCTGTGATTATCCAATTGACAGACATATCATCAAACACTTCAAAAACATAGAACTGAGTAAATATTAAAAATCATAACATTCGAAAAAAAAAGGCATTTTGAATGAAATCAATATAAAAAAAAATATAATTCTCCATCCTGTTTCATTGCTGTAGCAGAATTTGATACATAGTCAAGCCACCAATACAAATCAAGGTGGAAAACCCCTCCTTCCAAAATAAAAATGGAGGTCATCTCTCCACTACATATAAGAACTAGACTCTCTCAAAGGCATGAATCCAATTTACAGATTCTCTCCCCCAAAACCCAAACTTCCCTTTCTATGTTTCGGCCTTTCTTGGCCCCCCTGTATTTCCACTTTTGTGACTGCCTCTCTCTCCCGGTCCCCCCTCTTCTTCTGCGTGTTCTGCGTTTTTTTATAGAGCCATTCCCTCTTCAATGCTTTGATTACCTTCCCCTGAAAATCTGCTAAAAAAATTCAATTAGATCCCTTGATTCAAAACGAAAATGGAAGGAACAGTCACCTACCTTGCGTGATTGAACGGGATTTGACCAATATGAGAGTTGGTGGTGCGAGATTTCTGGAATTGAGGAGATTTAGTAAGGGGATGCGGCTAAGAAGGAAAGATTCAAGCAAAGATTTGATTTGGGATGAGAAAACAAGATTGGCACAAAGAGAGGAGGGGGTGGTGGCTAGGGTTTTTTCTTGAGAGGGAGGAGAGACGGGTTATGGGAGGAGATAGACGGGTTATGGAGATAGACGGGTTATGGAGGAGATAGACGGGTTATAGAGATAGACGGGTTATGGAGGAGATAGACGGGTTATGGAGATAGACGGGTTATGGAGGAGATAGACGGATTATGGGAGGAGATAGACGGGTTATGGAGCAAGGAGAAGGGAAATGGGTTTCTGGAGCAAGGGTATGGGCTGAAACTTGGTTTATTGGCCCAAAGACATTTTTCTTCTTATTTTTTCCTTATGAGTATCATAAACAAGACATAACTTAAAAACAACAAAATGTCCCACATTTTTATTCGTTCATTTACAAAACAAATTGCATTAACAAGAAATTAAAATATTTTTGTGATTTTTTATTTTATCATTTTTGGACTTTTATGAAGAAATAAAATAAAACTCCACTCTTTTTTCGGATTTTTCTCAAAATTCAACATATTTTTTATGATTTTAATTTTTTCAATTTTTTGGTATTTTTCGGTAAATTTAAGTGAAAAGCAAAAGGAACCCGGTCAAAATGGGGTGTTTACAAATATACATTTAAGACAACAAATAAAAGTGAATATAAAAGTGTAGGGTAAGAAGAAGAAGGAACACAAGATATTTATCTTGGTTCGGCCCAAACCTTAGCCTACCTTCAATCTCCAAACAATGCTGAGATTTTCACTATTAAGTATTCTTCGAACGCAACCTCTTCAAACTAATTACAACATATATTCTTCGAACACGCAGCCTCCTCAGGCTAATACAACAAAGTATTCTTTGAGATGCGACCTCTCCAGGCTAATATAACTGAGCATTCTTTGGAACACATCATCTCTAGGCTAATACAACAAAAGTTGAAATAAAGATGAAACGATGTCTTTTAAACAAAACATTCACATATTGGATAAGTAATGAATTGATTGAAAGGTCAGAGTATTCTCAAAACAAAGCTATGCGAGCACAAATGAAAACTGAGAATACAAAAAACACACAAGGAAGAAATATATCAGTGTTTGCAGCAGAGTTTCTTCACAGAGTAGGATGTATCAAAATGTAGCAATGTGTCAACTTGAAACCTTTAATTCTTCTTGTATTTATAGGCTTCTTCAACGTTAAGATGATTATCTTCTTCTTCATCAACACAGATGCGAATATCCGTTTGTCCTTTGCCTCTTTCTTGGTGTAATAGGTGTAGTGGATTGCTTGCTTGTCTATGATTGCATTGTGTAGTCTGGTACAACAGAATAGCTACTCTTTTACTTTTTGTAAAAAAAAAAATAGGATGTCTTTCTCTTTCTTCAAAATATTTGAAAAATATTTCTTCTTGATTCAACCTTGAAAAGAAAGCTTTTAAATCTGAATGTTTGCGTGCCCTTGAGAAAGTAAATGGTTAGATGTGTCCAAGTTGAGACTAATATGATAGGTATGACTCCTCATCGTCTGAGTCTAAATAATGTCTTCTATTCTTCAACAACACATAGTCTCAAGTTAGGCCTCCTTTGGACTATGACGAACTTCGTATAAGCTCAATTTCCTTCTAGAACAAAACAGGATATAAGATTAAAAAATGAAATATTTTGATTACACTTGAAGGGGTAGAACCAAAAGCAATGTAACATAATATCCTGTCTATTCATGTTCTGTCAGCACACCAATCGCTAACTTGCTCTTTCAATATCAGTAGCTTAGCAAGAAAGGAAACAAGCAAAACATTCATGGCCCTCCTTAATTAATCATAGACATAATACATAACACAAGTACACTCAAATGTGAACATGCTATGACTGCTATCAAGCGCCCGTGAAGATAAGACTTCATTGAATTTGACAATCACAAAGGCTCTTATAATTTGTAAATCACATAACTGTTTTACAAAACAATCTGGAGATTATATCATAACTACCACAAAAGGTGTATTCCAAGTTTTAACGAATTTTGTAAATGGAAAACCATGGAGCATTTACAATTTTTATTAAATAATAATAATTTTTTATGTTTTATGATAAAAAAAGTTATTGTGAAAAGTGTTTTTAACTTTTATTAAGTATCAAGATAACAAAAATGTTAAGATGTTTTTCATAGAAGGATAATCAAAACCAAGTGACAAATATAAGGGTGAGATCAGAGAAGTGGTAGACTGGTAGTCACACTGAAATTCACATGTTCAGCCAAAAGAAAAAACATTTGAAAAGAACATATGATTCTTCCACAAGTTTTGGCATCTTCTATGAGCAAGGGAGACTTTTGAATCTTAGCTTGTGGCAAGTTGAAATGACTGCAGTCACCCATTATTAGGTGAAACTATTGAGAGTCTAGATTGCTTATTCACACTATTAAATAATAACAATTCTCTAAAATAGAAAACACAAGTTATGAATAGTTATTAGAGAGTGTAAATATATAATTTAGGATACTAATAGCATTATCTCATTGTTAAATGTTTTTCTTGTTTTTATTGTAATGTATTTTAATTTACTTATTCTTTTAAGAAGGATAAAAGATTAAACATTATTGTCATTTAATCAATCTGTATCTTGCTATGGTTTATTGGTTTATATATAAATATGTTAAATAAAAATGATATTTTGGTCTTTATCCCGTGACTCGCCCTAATATTTACCTCTTATCAGTTAACAAGTACAGGTTGTCGGATTCATTTGGGAACCTTTCAAACAGTTTGGCTGCCAAAAAATTACAGTTCTGACATCTGAGGCATGAATAAATCACACTAATGGTCCAATATTATTCATTGGTACATCATCTGGAGTATACAGAACTTGGAACCAATCATTGAGAATCTTGTTTAGAGTTTGTCTTCCATAATGTGAGAAAGAAAATTCTACATATAGACAATGACGAAACCAAACAAAAATAGTAAACAATAAATTTTTTACTAACAAAAAATAATTAAAATATTGAATTATAGGTGAGCTTATGCAGAAAAGAATTAATATGTTTATATGTAAATTTAGAAAGTAGAAGCAAATATTATATTAGAAAGTCTGAGTATTTGTATTATATAATTGAACAAATAAGTGGTATCCAATGTTTTAAATTGCGATCGCAGTCGTATTTCGTTTTTCATTATTGCAAAGAATCGCGAACAATTACGATCAAATAGGTGGCATCCAATGTTTTAAATACAGCCGATGCGTTCATAATTGCAATCTTGTTGTGATTTCGAAGCTTATCAAAATTACAACGTCGCACATTTGTGATTGTGGAGCCAGATTTAAAATCCGGATGATATCTATATATAATTCCTCATGAAAAAATGTCAAAAATTGCCGGTTCTTTTTACATCTTTTATGCGCAGTTACATAGATATCAACTTTGAAACAAAATCAACTCCAAACTCAATGAAGCAATCACAAATAAGTGAAGATAATATAAAAATTTCATATAAAATTCAAGTATATAGATTTATCAAACACATCATTGAAGAAGCTTGTAATATTTGTCCATAATAGGGAATTCTCTCTCAATTTTATTATGAGTTCTGAATACGTAAATCTCATCTCTCAAACAATCTCTTCTTTTCAATCTTGCCTGCAACATTATTAACTCCAATCACAAAACCATCATCTTCTAATTATATCAATTAGTAAATAGTTTAATAAAAAATATAAATTAGTAAATATTGTCACATGCATATCTACGTGTCTACATCAGATACTCTACAGCTCATGCTGTAACATAGTTTGTCTCAGCTCTCAGTGTGACATCAGTAATATCAAATGTCATACTCAAAGAGTATGTGGGGTGGCTACTTACTTTGTCTCGTGAACCAACAGGGTCTCAAGTCCCAACTATACCTTTGTGGCATTTTTGATTTTTCACACCAACAAAGGAACAAACTTCCAAACTCGGGCAGAGATAGTGCAATAATGTAATAGATATGGTTACTTTAAAAATTTTGGAAGTTAAGTTTTTACATGTAACTTTTTCTTTGGATAAAATATTTTTCTTTTTTAACTTTCTCCATAAAAATCTTCTAGTTTCACCCCTCCTTTCAAGTAAATTTAACAGTAACCAAGAGCTTCTTTTAATCTAACCTTTCCACCATCCAAATCCTCTGTTAGGTGGTGGGAAATGAAAACTAACCTAAAGTAACTTTATTTCAGTTTACAGTTGAATGGTTTCTGCTTGATTGCATAAATAATACCCTTTTCTGGGTCAGGCTACAACTCTATTGTTTTCGTTTATCTTTATCCTAAGACTGCAAGAGGGAACAAAGAAAAGATAATAAGGAAGAAAAAGAAAGAGGAAAAATAGCATGCTTGAGATAGTGTTCTTTATATAGACCCTCATTATTTATTTGGAAGCACAACCTATTCCCTTCACTCATAGACAGAGTTTCTGAGAGAACAAACCTTAGAATGTCTTGGTTCCTTGTAATCTTGTTTCTCAGTCTCACATTTGGTAGTCTTTCAGAGGCTAGCCATGACAAGAAGCTTCCTTCTGCTGTTGTGGTTGGCACTGTCTACTGTGACACATGTTTTCAACAAGATTTTTCCTTTGGAAGCCATTTCATTTCAGGTCCATTTCAACTCCTACCCTTACTATTGCTGCCAGGTTCAATTTCGTATCCCTTTAGTTGTTGTCTGAATTTTGTGGCTGATATTTTTTGTTATGTCCTGTGTTCTTGAGTGCAGGTGCATCAGTAGCTATAGAATGCAAAGATGGGAATTCAAAACCAAGATTCAAGAATGAAGTGAAGACAAATGAGCATGGGGAATTTAAAGTGCAGCTGCCTTTCTCAGTGAGTAAATATGCCAAGAGACTCAAGGGATGTACTTTTAAATTGATAAGTAGCAGTGAGCCTTATTGTGCTGTGGCCTCAGAAGCTAATCCTTCTTCACTAAGCCTCAAGTCAAGAAAGCCAGGGGAACACATATTCTCAGCTGGTCTTTTCTCATTCAAGCCTCTAAAAAAGCCAAACCTCTGTGACCAAAAGCCAAGTATTCAAAACTCCAAGGGAAAAACTGAATTTCCTACAAATATAGACCCATCATTTCCACCTCCACTACAGGATCCACCCACACCTGGGATTCTTCCTCCCCTTCCTAGAGTACCAGGGCTTTCACCATTGCCACCCCTTCCAGAAATACCATTGTTACCACCTCCACCAGTCCAAGGAAAGGCTAAAGAGTCCAATCCAACTACAGACAAATCTCATTTTTCAGATAAAAAACTCTTTTTCCCTCCAATCCCATTTCTACCACCACCTATTATCCCTATTCCATTTCTACCACCACCTATTATCCCTATTCCATTTCAGCCACCACCTTTGATCCCCAACCCATTACAGCCACCTCCTCTAATTCCTAATCCATTTCAGCCACCACCTCTACTTCCTAATCCACTTCAACCACCAAGCCCACCACCACTTCTCCCTAATCCATTTCAGCCACCAAGTCCACCACCACTTCTCCCTAATCCATTTAAGCCACCAAGCCCACCTCCACTCTTCCCTAACCCATTCCAGCCTCCCCCATCAAGTCCATCACCCTTGTTTCCTTTCCCACCAATACCAGGTTTAACACCATCACCACCACCTCCACCACCACCAATTTTCCCCTTTCCTTTCCCTCCACTACTCCCTCCATTATTCCCACCACCTCTCAGCCCTGGCAGACCCCCTGCCTCTTCTTTAAAGAGTACTTCACCTTGATTAAATAGAAAGTAGAATATATCAATGTATAAATCTCCAATAATTCCTTCCACATGATGAACTTATTTACTTTCTTTATGTCAATTGTAATAAATATGGTTTTGATATAATTAGCTAAACATGGAGATGGATGTGCGGCATACATAATGGCTACTACTGGGAAAAACTTGGTACATTATTGTTATATTAGTAATTAGTAATAAATTTAAGGATGTGGTCATCTTAGAGCTTCAATCTTGTAAATTGTTATTTTTAGTGTAATTTGAATCATTTGATCATTGAATTGTTCTAGAAATGGACACTTATGATTTGTGATATGACTGTAAGTTGCAATGCTTGAACCCAATTTAGCTAGTAAAATATCTTGCTACCATTGTGAGGATTTGGAATCAAAAGTATAGTAAAGAGAAAGGAAATTTTTTGTTGTGTAATGATGGTACCATGCATCCTTGTGAGTAATGGAGAAGGATGGTAATTGGTATGGGGTAGGTTTAGTTGATACAGAACAAAACTTCGCCAACTTTCAAATGTTTAAGGATTTTCTATTTTTGATAGAGGATTTTCTATTTTTTGCCACAGAAATCATAGAGAACTGTCAAAGAAACTTCCTTTAAGACTTCACAAATGGCTAGATCATAGACTCATAGTTATCAAGTTCTCTCATTAACCCTGCGTATCACGTACGGAATCGTAGTACAGCATACTGCCTATCGGGTTCAAACTAAATAAAATCTTGTAATAATAATGTAAACACTGACTAACCCCTACCTGTGGCTTCATATGATGCACTATAACCAATCTTTCTATCTTTGGACTTTTTCAAAAACCAACCTATCATAAGTGAGGACAAGTTAAAAGGATATAGAGAAGAATGAACTACACCAGAGATCCAGAAGTGAACAGCTTCAAATCCAATAATCTACATGCACCACTTCCTTAAACACTGGTTCTGTTTGGAATTTTCTTGCTCTTGCAGCGTTCTGCTGAAAGAAGTTGGAAAGTGGAAACGGCTTCAAATTTTTTGCTTTGGCCTCCCCATTGCCTCTGCATATTATATTGTTGGGAAATAAATTCCTTTTTTTTTTTTAATAAAGGGGTCTAAGCCTCTAAAAAGGCATATTTATCATTATATCATTGTTTCACTTTTTATTTTTTAAACTATCACGATTTCTAAATTATATATCAAATTATCACTATTTGAAATTGCATCAAGAAGTCGGTTTCACTATTCACCACTTCTGAACTTGATTTTCAAAAAAATTTGTTTTAACTCCCTTGGAAAGTCGGGTTTGTCATGACTTCTCGAGGGGTTTTTATTTTTTTTTAGTTATTTTGAATTGCTATTGTATTAATTTAATTATTTAATTATTTATGATAATTAGCTAAATTAATTATATTAATAAATTATATTAATTTTAAATTATTATTTAAATTATTAATTTTATTAATACAATAATAACAATAAATAATACACTAATAGAAAATATTTAACATTGATTAAAAATAGAAACGGTGTAGTAGCAGACAAGTGATAGGCAGACGAGTGATAGGCATACGAGTGAAACAGGCAGACAAGTGATAGACAAACGAGTGAAACATACACTCATCTAAACAAACATGTGAAACAGTGAAATATCTGCTGATCACTTGTCTGTTATTTCACTCATCTAATCACTTGTCTCCTTATACGAGTGAAACATCAGACAAGTGATCAGCAGATGTTTCACTCGTCTGCCTATCACTTGTCTGCTTATACGAGTGAAACATCAAACAAGTAATAAGCAGATGTTTCACTCGTTTGCTTATACGAGTGAAACATCAAACAAGTGATCAGCAGATGTTTCACTCATCTGCATATCACTTGTATGATGTTTCACTCGTATAAGCAGACAAGTGAAACAGCAAACAAGTGATAGGCAGATGAGTGAAACATCTGCTGATCATTTGTCTGATGTTTCACTTGTCAGATGTTTCACTCGTCTGCCTATCACTTGTCTGCTGTTTCACTTGTATGCTTATCACTCGTCTGTCTATCACTTGTCTGCTGTTATACAGTTGCTATTTTTAATCAATGTTAAATATTTTCTATTAGTGTATTATTTATTGTTATTATTGTATTAATAAAATTAATAATTTAAATAATAATTTAAAATTAATATAATTTATTAATATAATTAATTTAGCTAATTATCATAAATAATTAAATTAATACAATAGCATTTCAAAATAAAAAAATAAAAAAAAATAAAAACCCCTTGAGAAGTCGTGGTTAGAAAACCCGACTTCCCAAGGGAAAAACAAAAAAATTATGGAAAATGAAGTTAAGTCGTGGATGGAAAAATAGTGGTAGTTTGGTATATAATTTGAAAACGGTGATAGTTTAGAAAATAAAAACTGAAACAGTGATATAGTGATAAATTTACTCCATAAAAACAAATATTATAAGGAAACTAAACTGGAAGTAAAACTACCATAACATCATCTAACAACACCTGCAGGACTTGCATAAGTTGGCTTCATGCTCACAACCTAAATTAGCCAAAATATCCGCACACCTACTTGCTTCCCAATAAACATGACAAACAAGGGTGAATACAACTTTTACTTGCTTCCTCGTTCTACACTTTTAGTAGGAGTCTAATCCAACTCAATTAGAGTATAAAATTTAAACTCTAATAAAATATTAAAGAGCAAAAGTACCCATTTTTCCCGAGTAAATCTTTAATTTGGTCATTGAAATTATAAGATCGTATTAACTTAGTCGCTGACATTTTCAAAATCCCAAAAACATCCCTGAAATTGTCAAACGTTAATCAATCGAGTCTTTTCGTCAGGAACTAAGTTGATACAAACCTTATAATTTCATGGATCAAATTGGTACAAAATTGACACATGGACCAAATTGATACGACCTTATAATTTCAGAGATCAAATTGGAGATTTACTCCATTTCTACTTATATTTTTTTTGTTGGCCATTGTTCCTTTCCTTTTTTGGTAACTTTCATTTGATTAAAAGTTCTTTGTTGGCCAAATATTTTTCTTCGAGTGAACACCCAAAATGGTCCCTGAAATTGTAAGGTCGTATCAACCTGGTCCCTGACATTAACGAAATGGCAAATTGGTTCCTAAAGTTATAAAACGTTAATCAAGTTGGTCCCTCTGTCAACCCCAGTTAGTTAACGCCATCAGTGGGTCTGGTGTGACACGTTAAGTGCCTAGGTGGCACCCATGTAAGCGTCTATGTGGCCTCCATGTCATATGATGCAATTTTAGGGATCAAATTGACACCCATTTTCTCTTCTCCTTCTACCCCTTCTCCTGTCAGCCACCACCACCAAGTCCACCTCCACCTCCCAAACCGCCACCACCGATCCCACCCCAATCCCATGACCTAACCCAACTCCATGGCCAAGCCCACCACCTACTCCACCTAAGTCACTACCACCGCCTAGACCACCTGTGTGGCATTCAATGACCTCCCAAACCACGACCACCATCGCCCCCACCGATTCAACCCCAACCCCATTGTATTGTAAGATAATCAGTTCACGCTACTCTTACCACCATAATGATTTGGATGATGTCGAAAATAAATCAATTAGGGGGTTGGGGGTTGAATCGGTGGGGGCGGTGGTGGTGGTGGTTTGGGAGGTAAAGGTGGACTTGGTGGCTGGCAGGAGAAGGGGTAGAGGGAGAAAAGAGAAAAAGTGTCAATTTGGTCCCTAAAATTACATCATATGACATGGAGACCACGTGGACGCTTACATGGGTGCCACCTAGGCACTTAACGTGCCACGTCAGACCCACTGACGACGTTAACTAACTGGGATTGACGGAGGGACCAACTTAATTAACGTTCTACAACTTTAGGGATGCCATTTCGTTAATGTCAGAGATCAGGTTGATATGACCTTACAATTTCAGGGACCAAATTGGGTGTTTACTCATTTTTCTTCCTTCCCGCCTTTCAAATATTTCCGCGAACTCTTACGGTGTAAATTTACCATTAACCTCCTTCCCTCAACTGTGCTGTGTGTAGTATATTTACATTTACATTGAAACCAATTCAAAAAAAGATTTGACTCCTCTCAACTGAGGAGATGATAAAGTATTATTTCTTAAAAAAATTAAGGGTTTATATTCTAATACATCCATGGTTTATTATGAATATGCACTTAATATCAATACTTGATTTTTTCATCAACAATTGATATTACTTACTTTACTCTTTAAAGTGAATTGCTTACTTTAGAGGAGTCGGATCCTTAAAAAAATGGTAAAAACAATTTTTATTGAATTTTTTTAATGAATATCAATCAATTTTCATTTTTTTTATGACATCGAACCGAATCGCATATAAAAAATTTAATACTTCTTTATTTTATTATTAGTATGTAATGTCGTATTAAACATTTATTTTTCAAATAATATTTATTAGTATGACGTGATATAATTTTCTACTATTTTTAATATTTTAAATATAAAACTAATACTTATTAATTAGTAAGATTTTAATGTTTTAATTTTTATTATGTTATATATTATATTTGTAGATATTTTTTATTTATTATATTGATAAAATATGAATCATTTAATCTAATCCATTCTTAATCAGATTAGATTAGTTCAGATTGGATACAAGAGTTTTGTTTTAGATTGTGCAAATTACATCCCTCTCAATACCTTTCAAATAATTGTATTGCCAAATGATATTTTGATGGAGAATAATTTCAACAACCATTCCGACACTACTTTTTGACTCCAACGGATCCCATAGCGCCACCGCGTGCATGTAAAGTGTATCACTCAGTTACTCGGAGTGCTTCAATTCCACTCTCACTGTAGAACTCTCCATGGCCGAGAATCTCAACAAACTCTCCGATGTACTCTTCGCCGATGATACGCCGTCGCCGGAAGATATTGTGCAGAAGTTGCGCTCCGACGACGCCGATAGGTTAGCACTCAACGCCTTCTACTCCGTTCTCCGCGGCGGCCTCGACGTCATCGCCAGCGACGGAACCCTCCGCCTCCAATCATGGAACCTCTCTCAGATTCAGGCAATTTCTTCCTTCTCATACGCGATCGCTTCCGCTACTCGGTCTTTGTCAGGCACCACTCTCTATTTCAATAATTTCTTGCTAAATCTCTTTCAATTGCGATAATTTGCAGCGTTTCTCTTCGTTTTTACGCTTTCATACGCTTTTTTTGTTCATCGGTTTTAGTTTAGTGCATGTGCGTGATCCTGATTTTAATGTTCTTTTAGTTTGAAGTTATTATTCTCAGTGATCAAGAACTGTTTTTGTCTGCAAAATAAGAGAGCATATGTCTATGTGTGTGAATGGATCAATTGACATTGGCATAAGTTCATTCTTACACTATTGAATAACATTTTATTGGATATGTTTCTCATAAAATCAACTTTCATATATATGAAGTTTCACATTAATATGAAATTATTTAGTTCTTCAATGATATACATCAAGATATGTGTGTGTGTGTGAACTATGAGTGGATATCAATTCACACTGGTATAAGTCAAAGACATTGGTACACTATCAAATAACTTTTTATTGGATAAACTTATCATAAAATCAACCGTTGGATTGAAAACTGCTACCATGTAAATCATATATATATATAAAGTTTCAAATTAACCGAAATTATTTAGTTCTTGAATGATATACATCATGACTAATGTAATATATGCTTTTAAAATATATGAAAATAAGAGTTATTTGATTACTTTCTTATATATTTGTTTGCATTCGTTGTAATTTTTTGTGGTCTTGTTTGTGGTGGTTTGCGTGAATAGTGGAGCATGCGGAAGGGATACTCATTGCAATTGTGCAGCGGTCAATAGAATTTGCTGTGTGCTACTTGGAGAAATCAGAGTTTGATGGGGATGATCTAGGGATTCAGGTATGTTTTGGAAATGAGATTCTGTGCTATTCAAATTAAATGAAATGCTGCACGTTTATTAGATTTTTGGGAACCCTTTGAAGAGGTCTGATTTAGCCCCCCTCCTTTTGTTTTTGTTTTGTCTTGTTTTTTTGCTTTTCATTCTCTTAGAAATCATCTTCCGTGTTGTGTTTGATGAATGCTTCTTTGTTTGGACCACAATGGAATTCTTTAGCCAATTATCCAAATTCCCAGTGTAATCATAATGGTGAAAAAGGATAAGCATGCAATCTGACTGTCAGCTTGGTACACTGATACTTGAATGTTTTGTATATAAATCTTGTTTCTGGATTCAGTCCAAAGAATTGTGCAGCTGTAAGCTTGCTAAGCAAGCTCTCTTTCCCTGTTAATTAAAATTTAAATCAGAACCACAGTGACAGAATACACACTTTTTCCTCTTCAATGTTTTTTTCTTTCTCTTCTAGTTTTACACCTTCATTATTGAACTGGAGTTGCCTAAGTTAAGAAGCCTTTGTAAGGTATTTATGAACCTTGGTTGCTAAATTGTATTTTGGACTCATCTTTTTATATTTTGCCTCTGACATTTATTCATGATATTGTGTTGATGCGAACCCAAGATTTCCAAGGCCCACTAAAGTCTATTTGAGGAAACCCAAGAGGCACAATGCACCTGATTAGGCCATTCAATTTTCTGGTTCCTATCAATTGGTATTTCATTTTCTCTGTTATTTTTCGGGTTCCTATCATGTGTTCTTATTGGTTGATCTGATTTCTGTCCCTGACTAAGGTAGCAAAAAAGATCTTTTGCTAATATCCATTTAGAATAACATCCTGTCTGGTGAGCATAGCATAAATTTATTAAGGCAACTTAATGTGATGCACATGTTCTTAACGTGTTCTGGGCATGGTATTTAGTATCGTATGAATCATATGAGTCATGTCGCGAAACGTCACGATTCTGGAGGCCACCGATACAGAACTCATCTTAGATTGGGGAAACTGCTGAATTTGACCTTCCCAACTCAAAAACTCTGTTTAATTAGTTTCTTGTTAGGAAACCTAAGAAATATCTTTTTTGTATCTTATAATACTTTAGAGCATCTTAGGTATCTCTTCGGATTTATTTCTTAATTATATTTTATTGTTTGTTTCCTCATTTAATTAAGATTAGGATTCTACATTTATACATAATTATTACATCAGATTAATATCAATCTAATATTATTTTGATTCTCTATTATCTCTTTTCATCCTTCCCTATCTAAAATCATCCAATTCAACATTTCTAAACCCTAAAATAGGTATTACCCACTGCCACTTAAAGTTTTGGCCGTATCCCCGTTGCTGGAAGTGCTTTCTTGTTCTTGGGAATGATGAAAGTAATTATCAGAACTTGTTTTGTCATTGTTTTTGTCTTTTGGTTTTATTATGACTTGAATATTGATTTATTTTGAAGTTTCTATTTTAGTTTTTTGGTTATTTAATGACTTATTTTGACTTTAAAATACTAAGATTTATTGTTTCTTTAGTAAAAATATATTTTATGTTTTTTTAATTATTAGTTATGTATCTTACGATTCATGATTCGATTCACGATTCGGAAAATAAATCTTCCGATTCACGATACAAATCTAGATTTGATAACCATCATTGTGGGACAGATTGGAAGAATGTTTTTGAAAAAAGGATGTGACAGTAAGTCTTTTCTTTTATATGTTGGGGTGTATTGCAGGGAGGGGGCAGAAGTCTATGGTTTTCATGGCCCCAGATTGTGGAATTTGTATGGCTGTTCATCTAAAACAAATTATTTCTCTGTATTAAAAATGATACTCATGATGTTCCCGTCACTGCTCATGACATATTCTTTGTCAGTACTTATGTGTTTAGCTGTGCTCTTTCCTGGTAGAGTGGTGGTTACTTTTTGTGCATATCCGGATATCCCTAATTTTTCTTGAAAAAATTTCAGAACAATAAGATACATCTTTTAGAGATAGCTTTGGTAGATGAAATGGATGCCGTCTCAGACATGTTGCAACATCTGCGAGTGGCTTGGTAGATATGTTGCCAATAGTTGATGGTTATTATGGTAATTTTGTAGGGGCAAAATTATTCTTTTGGTCCCTTATCTTAATTGTTTTGTTCATTTTGGTCCCTTAACTTTTTTATGTGACAAATACGTCCCCGATGTTTAGAAACATTAACAACATTGGCCTAAACAATACTAAACACCGCCTCAAATGGTCCTACATGTCCGTTAATTATTCAACATGACGCTGACGTGGTGCTAGCTTAGTGACTTGGCCAAAATGACATCATTTTGGAGATTAGTGTCTGACTAAGGTAGATGTAAACCAAGCTTTGTAGCCATGATTGTAGGCAAGAATATTGGGAACCATGAACTATAGGTCACCATTTAAGGGGGAAGAAGATAACCCATACACTCCCAATGGTAACTACCAAGTCACCAATCACTTAATACGTCCAATTGTGGAGTTAACGGACACGTTTAACGAAGTTGAATGGAGAGTAATACTTAGGTCAATATTGTTAACGTTGGTAAACATATAGGACTAGTTTATTACAAAAAAAAGTTAAAGGACCAAATCGAACAAACCAATTAACTTAAGG
This sequence comes from Ammopiptanthus mongolicus, assembly GCA_039655645.1. Taxonomy (NCBI): domain Eukaryota; kingdom Viridiplantae; phylum Streptophyta; class Magnoliopsida; order Fabales; family Fabaceae; genus Ammopiptanthus; species Ammopiptanthus mongolicus. Next base: position 85,668,464 of record CM077347.1, read on the forward strand.
GACCAAAAATGTAATTTTGCCTTTTGTAGATGACTACAGCAAATGCCATCCAGAAGGTATCATGTTCATGCCTAATAATCAACATTCAACTCATTGTTGTCTCATCATGGTTTTTCTGCTAACCTAACCTAGTGCTCTTTTGCATCTGCAGAAGGTTTCAGATGCTCAAAGGAAGAGAAAACAGCGGATTGGCTTCTGTAAACTTCAGATTCTGAACTTGTGCCACCTGATAGGCAAGGATTCGGATTTAATGCACGGACTTATTGTCAAGATCTCAATAAATTTATCTTTCTGTCCCAGCACTGGGCTGTTGTCCATGGACAATGCACTTCTTGCTTGGTCTTCCTGTGCAATAAACTTATTAAAGTCAAAGATGCATTTGATGAGAGGGCAGTGGGCCAAAGTTTTCGAATGAGGCAATTGTTCACACTAAGGATGTTAAAATTACTCAGAATTCTTATGAAGGATGTTCCATGTGTTGAATATGATGGCTCATTGGTGAGGGAAGTTGCCTCATTTGTTGATGCTTTGCCAAGTCTGTTTAGAGTTCAATTTTAATTTGTGAATACCCAAGGTTATCAGACTCGTGAGTCTAGATAGACTTGTGGAGCATACGTAGGCTCCCTTTAAATGACATATATGCATAACATAGGAGTAACAAAATAGTAAAACATCATAATCCAAAGCCAACCACCACCATCATAATCATAAAAGAGTAACATTAACATCATAATCATAATCCAAATCCAAACAAAACTTCCAAATATATAACAGTAACATCAAAAAACAGATCCTAAATGTCTAAATCCAATCCTTCAACATGGTTATCAGCTTCGGACATTATCTACCTTACCCCTAGCTCCATTACAACCTAATAAGACCTCATGATGCCTGTTGCATTTGCAAAGGCCTAAGGCCTCAAGCAGTCAGTGTAAATGATAATGTCACGCCAAAAAAAAAAAGAAGCATAAATAATAATGTGTTGATCCAAGTATAAAGCGTTGTGATCCCTTAAAAATGTTATCTTGAGTTCAATTCTCGAATACATGTGTTTGGTAAAAACATTGTTGGGAGGGATGCTCCCTTTGGTGCTTCACCATACAGTGACAGATTAGTGTGTCAGATGTGACAATATGTATCTGTATGCTCCCTTTGGTAAAAATCCAATTTTGCTTCCTACCAAACTGCAATGTGGGGACTAAAGTCCATGGCAGATTTTGATATAAGAACCGACCAGTCCGTAGATAGAGCCGGACCCAAATCTCGAAGTTGCACAATTCATAGTTCTTTGAGGAAATAAAATATTTTTCTTTCTCACTTTGGTTTAAGAAAAACAAAAAATAATATGAAACGGCAAAAAGGTAATTGAAAAAAAAAACTCAAGATCATGCAGTCCTCATCTCCTCACTTAAATTTCTTGAGCAAAAGTTATATTATTCTTCAACTAAGATGAATTATGTGTAACTTCCTCTGGTCAAAACAGTGGACTAGGACGTTATTTTCTCTTAAACAAATGATTACTCCCCGTGCTGTCCACTACAAAACCACGTCTGAAATTGCATAGTCAACATCACCATCCTATGTCTTCCTCTATTAAGCAAACCAATGGCCTCGAAGTACAATGTTTGTCATTCACTTTTTCATTTATACTTAGAATAAGGACATGAGTGACTCCAATTAATCATCTCTTTTGATGCTTACAACCACTTTACCAAAAAGACAAAATTGAATGTAGCATCTAATTGGAAGAGTCTGGCAGCCTGCCACTATCATTGTTTCATTGAATTGCCAACGTAGGTAGAACACGAATATTGACCAAGTACTAGTAAAAAGATAAAAATCCCTGCCTCATCTATATGGATCCTACTGAAATTCATAATCAAATTTATATTCAATTTTTGCATTGTGGACCCTGTAAGAGTTTAACATTATACACATAAATTCTAAGACTACAAAATTAAAGCAAGTTGCATGTGACTTAAAATAACTAATATCACATGCTGTTTTAGATGAAAAGGGGGCATTTTGCAATCACGGGAATTTGTCATTTGTGTTAGTTACAAAACGATATCTCTCTTTTTGAAATTTGAATCCTCTTTGGAACTTAATTTTATGAAACTCAAAGAAGAATGCTGAAATCTCCCAGCAACTTGCTTACATGTTGCAAAATAGATATGGTACCTCATTTGAAAGAAAAACGTTTTTTAAAAAACCTGTGCGCATGCTTTTCACTTCACCTAAGACCCAAAAAGCAAGATGCCAAATTGCCAATTTTTCAGGTAAAGGTTGTGTTCAATTAGTAAAATGAAGTTATCAAATCTATCATAATCAATTTCAATACCAGCAGACAAATTAATGGGTAAAGATCCTCTCCATTTCTCATGACAAATGAAGAGCTCTATTATTATAGTTTTGGGGTGTATTGAGGATATTTGAACCCCATCCAATATCACATTATCATGTTTATACCCCTAAACTATATTAATGGAGAGGGGAAATGCAGAAAAGAAATGGAGAGGATCTCAACTCCAAATTGATGGACACGGGACAATATTGCAGTTCCACAAAGTTGGTCATAATCTTGTATAATGAATTTTGATTGGTCAATTGATTTTAATATCTAATAATTAACAGTAATAGAAGATGAGAGATGATGTTTCATTAAGCAATCAGAATTCATGACAAAAATTTATGGTACATTTTATGAGATAACATATGTTATCCGGATTGATAGTGGATTAGGAAGCTAAAACCATTCCATTTCAACTAATGGGACTGATTATCATAATTAAGGCCTTATACTTGCCAACTCTTTCACAGCTAGTGGTGGATGATTGTGAAATCTTCTTGCACGAAGTAATGAATTTTTGCTTTTCATTTAGCAGCATGTTGTGTGTTTCTTCCTCTGCTTTTATTATAATTCTTTTGATAAACTTATGAAGCCATTCCAATATAGGTTAATAGACAATTATCCTATGGTTGGTAATGAGTTTTTCTTATCTTATATATAATAACAAGCGTTTACCATAAAATAATTCATCGATAAATGCATAAATATAAAAATCGAGTTTAAAAATTGCAGAAGCTCATTTTTACTGACTTGATTGATTCAAATTATTTCAAGTGTTCAAGCGAATACCAATAGGTTAGAGTTACGACATCTCTTTGTAGTAAACAACTATGTTACTATAGAGGCAACGCCTATAGTAAACGATTATATTAGAGGTGCCTTTTATGGTGCACCACCCATCAAAATGGTGCATGGTGCACCATCCAAGTGGACAAATCTGGACTATTCAGATTGCGGGTTGGTTGAATTTTCAACCAAAATTTTCTTGGTCAAATCCCATAATTAATGTTCTTGTATTTGCAAAAATAGGTTTAGTATATTTGTATTTGCATAAGTAGCATTTTTATCTTAATAATAAATAAAAATTTGTAATTTTTATTAAACTATTATTTTTTTGATGGTTTGGATAATTGAAATTTGAAAGGGCAGAGTTATTGAGTTTTTTCAATTTCATTTACTTTTCTATAAGAAAAAAGGAAGAGATATAAAAGATAAAAAAAAAATTGATGTCCAATATACATGCAAATACAACAAATCAGGGGACTCAAGTGTAAATACAAAGTTCAAAAAATACATTTGACTCAAACTATATTTTGACCGAGTCAACATCAACTTTTGTGCACATGTATCAAAATAGAAGCTTGCAATTGGTCCATAAAGGTGTTGCACCACGTTTTTGGGTGGTGCAACTTAGCCTCAATACTGTCAGTTTGGGAATTGCAACATATGTGGGGAATAGAAGAGTCTAACCGTCTAAGAGTGTGTTTGGGAAAGCTGGAAAAAATAGATTATGCTGATAATCGATTATATGTATAATCGATTATTGCGATAATCGATTATAATCAGAATCTGTTTTTGTTTGGGTATGTTTGCTGAAAAGCGATTTTAAGATAATCTATTTCGTTTGGGTGATGCAAAAAAATCACTTTTATATAGTAAATTACGAAAAAGGGTATAAAGTTATTTGTTTGTATTAATATATTTGATGTTTTATTTAATAAACTTGTTGTAATGAATTTTCTTATATATATTTTGTCTTCATTTTTTTTATTATAAAATTGAATACAATTTTAATATTTTTTTATTGGTGATTAATTTTAGTTGCTGTACGGGATATGGAAACAGTGCATTTAGAAATACCAACGTATTTCACGTACGGGGCAGTAAGGGAGAGTTAGGGGAATTTGGCAAAAACAGCGTTTTTTAATAATCTAACAGTCCTAAAAAAGAGATACTATAAAAATAGCTTTTTTTCAGAAAAAAAGCTTTTTGAAAAATTAAGCTAGTAATCCAAACAAAATAGATTATTTATAAAATGACTTTTTGGACAAAAAAATAGCTGAAACATAAATAATCTATCATTTCCAAACACACACTAAGAGTGTGTTTGGGAAAGCTGGAAAAAATAGATTATGCTGATAATCGATTATATGTATAATCGATTATTGCGATAATCGATTATAATCAGAATCTGTTTTTGTTTGGGTATGTTTGCTGAAAAGCGATTTTAAGATAATCTATTTCGTTTGGGTGATGCAAAAAAATCACTTTTATATAGTAAATTACGAAAAAGGGTATAAAGTTATTTGTTTGTATTAATATATTTGATGTTTTATTTAATAAACTTGTTGTAATGAATTTTCTTATATATATTTTGTCTTCATTTTTTTTATTATAAAATTGAATACAATTTTAATATTTTTTTATTGGTGATTAATTTTAGTTGCTGTACGGGATATGGAAACAGTGCATTTAGAAATACCAACGTATTTCACGTACGGGGCAGTAAGGGAGAGTTAGGGGAATTTGGCAAAAACAGCGTTTTTTAATAATCTAACAGTCCTAAAAAAGAGATACTATAAAAATAGCTTTTTTTCAGAAAAAAAGCTTTTTGAAAAATTAAGCTAGTAATCCAAACAAAATAGATTATTTATAAAATGACTTTTTGGACAAAAAAATAGCTGAAACATAAATAATCTATCATTTCCAAACACACACTAAGTAACATTTATGGTTTGTAACGTGGATTGTTGGTTTGGGTTAGAGCATCCCTTTTGCCTAATCAATACAATTGTTTGCTTAAAAAAAAAAGATAGAGGCAAAGCCATCAATATAAAAGAGCTAGAGGAGTGATAATATTATACTCTCTAACACTCTTTTTTCAACACGCACCCTCATATTTAGGGATGTAAATGAGTTGAGTTATTCGTGAACTATTCGTACTCTGCTTGTTATTTAAATGAGCCAAACCCAAGCCTTATAGGCTCGACGTTAACGGCTCATGAATAGCTCGTATATATATATATATATATATATATATATATATATATATATATATATATATATATATATATATATATATATATATGTATGTATGTATCCTAAATTCCTAATCCTAGTTTTTGTAATTATCCTAGGGAGTGCAAACTTATAATTAAAAGAAAAGGCGGTGGCAAACCAGTAATTATATGGGGGAAAAGTTTGTAACCTACAGAATCTATTAAGTTCTACTTCTCGTTTACCACAAAGATTATCATCCTCAATTGTTTGGTCTAAGTTGATAAATTATGTCAAGCAAAAGGAATCTACTCCAACTCCCAAATCTGAGATTGAACTCTATCTAGATGAGAGTCCAATCATATATAAAATGGATCGGAAACCGTCTCATCCTATAAAGCTACTACATACTTAGTTTTGGTTTTAACATCTATAATTGATTTTGTAGATCTAATAGGTTCCTTTAATCTTTCTTTTTTTATCTCTTGCATATGAGTTAGAGTATCCTTATACAGTTGTACTCTTATCAATGTACCTTTTGCTTATAAAAATATATATAATATTTTATTAAAAATTGATAAAATTAAGAAATAATTTAAGGAAAATTTTAATAAATGCAAAAAATAATTAAGTTATAAATGAACCAAGTAGGATGTAAATGAACTGAGCTATTCGTGAACTATTCGGGCTCGGCTCGTTAGTTAACAAGCCAAGCTCAAACTTTTGGTTAGACTCGTTTAAATAAATGAGTCAAGCTCAAGCTTCCCATTTTTTTCACAAGCCAAACTCAAGTTTTAAGTGCTCGGTTCGGCTTGACTTGTTTACACCCCTACTCATATCGGTTGAAATTCATATGAATCTCACAAATTCATATGGGTCCCACTTGAATTTTGTAGGGCTCACATGAATTTCAATCAATAGGAGAGTATGTGTTGAAAAGAGAGTGTTAGAAAGTGTGTTGCTAGCATTTTTTCAAAAGAACTATAGAGAAATATAGTAGGTTATACTCTGAACATGTGAAGTCAAGACCTGAAATTTTCAAGTTTCATAATACTTACCTAAACTCGTAGGTTGCGTTTGATTCACATTGAGGTATAGGACAAGGAGAACTATACAAGACAAATGCTTGAATCATAACACAACTCTTTATCTCATATATTGTTTGATGGATAATGGACAACACAAGTAAAATAATATAAAATTTACTTAAATACCCTTTATAATATATAATATTATATTAAATAATATATATATAAAGAGAGAGAGTAATAATTAAATATGAATAATTTTGTCTTTTTTGGGTAGTATGTCCATGAGACAAAAAGTGATTTTGGGTTTTTGTCCAGCCCCTCACCCCCTTTTTTGTCCTGTCCCGTGACCACTATACATATCAAATATGGAACAATTATTTTTGTCATATTCAGTCCTTTACTTTTTTTGCAAATCAAACTTACCCGGAATCACAGAAATCATTCTGGATAAGAGTGAGATCTCCTTTGTTTCTAAAAATAGAATTATAGTACTCCCTCCTAACTCAATTATAAGCAAAAAGTACATATATTTTGTGGACTCAAATATAAGCAAAATCCAACAAAGTCAACTTTATTTAATTTCAGTGTTCCAAAAAAACCCTTGATTATTCTCCTTTTACTTTTCTAAGACAATTAATGTTAGGATAGTTTAGTAATTGTAACTCAATTTTTATATAAAGCAAGACAATTAACTTACTTTCTTAATAAGTATAAATTAATTAATTTGCTTATAATTGAGTCCGGAGAGGGTATTAAACTAAAAGCCAACAATTAATTATAACCTATGAGTAAATAAATTTCAACATGTCCCACTTAAATAACATTATATGTGTCAAGATATTTTGAAACGAGGCTAATTTTCATTTTTGGGAAACATCTCTCGTTCTTCTATAAATACTAGTAATTAATAAAAATATCATAAATATATTACACATAAATTTAAGGATTTAATCACTATGCACTAATATTGTAAAAAAAATTTATACGGTCAACCAATCGAAAATTGCTACTTTAATTGACTTTTATCTTAACTATTCCCTGTAACACCCCTCCTTCTCGGGTGTCACTTTCGTAACCCCAAACGACATAAAGTATATAAAAACAGATTTTTTTACTTAGGTCTTTCTCATTGTAAAAATGTGATAAATTTTTTTTCCTCTTACAGCACTAATAAACAAAAACTCAAGAGAACATTAGTATAATTCATTTACATATATATGTATCATTAGTCAACTACATGCTTAGAGGGACCTTGGACAACTCGTCCGTTCCCAAAACATATTGACAGAAGTAAACCGTTATAAGTCCAAATACTAAGTAGCGATAGGTCTGAGAATCATATCTCCAAAAACCCTGTCCATCTGTAGCCACTTACAGACTAGCCAAAAGGCACTACTTCAAAAGAAAACTCTAAGCTGGTCTAACACTAACACAAGACGCACTGCCTAACCTATGTCGTATCCATGAGACTGAGTCTCGTCTTCAACCGTCCATACTCCTTCGTCGTCAGCATTGAGCAATTCAAGCTACTGAGTCCCTAAACGACCCAGAGGACTGTTGACAAACATCTGTAAATGTATCCAAAAACACAACAGGGTGTCCAACATGTACAGGCAAGGGTGAGAAACTAATTTATGAATCCAAAAACGACAACTACATACCCAAACACAAACGGCAGATTCATATAATTATATCTCACAAAATATCATCATGCATAACATAGTACAACATATCAAAGTACTAACAGTAAAAACACAAGGGTCTCGTGCCCCACAGTCAACGTTATTTTCGAAACGTATGCATGAGCACTTCCACATATCTCAACTAACGTTCAGTGATTAATTTCCGAAAATTTCATCACCATTCGAAATGAGCTGATCAGGCTCCAAAATCATTGACCTGCAGGCCACAATGATTAACACCAAAATTGGCCCAAAACATAAGTACGTTGAAACCCATGACATTACGCGATTCTCACATGGGGCGCAATCAGAAGTACTTAACAGTAGTCAGATCATACTATATTGTCCAACTCAAGGCACAATATGTTTCCAGAACACGTATGATACTATTGTCCATCAAGGCACAATGTTACATAATGACAATAGTCGTCCCAAGTTTCCTTGCCATCAAGGTCCCCTCGTTTCACGACACATCTGCTCAACACATATGCATGAGAAAACCCTTTGTTTTCGTCAGTTTATCTTTGTCGTATCATTATTTCCTTGTTGAAGCATCAATGCTGTCAACCACCACAATGTTTTAGACTCTGTAAGCTTTTACAACATTTTCTCAAAAACTGGACACGTAGTCCAAAACTCAAAAAGGACATGCAGCCCACATAGCTCAAACCCAAAATTCCCCAACCGATGCACTAGTTTCGGATTTTGGATTTTTCAGCTCAAAGCACGTCCGCAAGCCCCTAGGACCACAAAGAACGTCCTTCAGCTTATAGGACCAACACACTAGCACAGATTGTTGATCTACGTGCTCTACAGAACTCTAGAACCCCGACGTCTCGATTTCTAGGTTCAAAACCAAAAATCACATTTCTCTTTAAAACTCAAAAAAACCAAAACTCAAATCGCCGAAGCTTTCACCAAGCCTTCGGGATCGGTTTTCCATAAAACAAAACTCGTGGTTGAAAACCACTTCTTTTCTCTTTCGTCGTATTTCAGTATAACGAAAATTTTTGAAACACTGTTCATAAGACAAAAACTCCTTTTTTTTATAAAACCAAATAATTTGAAATCACGTTTCTCGAAAAAGCTTTTGCTCAAAAGATTTATTTTATTATTTTAAAACCAATAAAGTTTTCCAAAAATACTATTCACCCTAAAAAGCTTCATTTTTCTTTATTAAAGCCAATTTTTCCCATTTTACCCTTCAAATCAACTTACCCTTAAAAAGCAAATATTTATGATTATTTTATTCCAAAAAGGCAATTTATTTATTTTTCTCCCAAAGTTTATTGAAACTAATTTAATATTATTATTTTTCTTTATTTCACGTCCCAAGCTTTTTAAAGCTTTTATGTTACACGATGTCGGATCCTAATCGGCATTAGGTCCTTTAATGCAATAATCCCCACAACAATCATACAATGCATTCATACATTATATTTCAATCCCAAGAATTAAAATCAGGCAATTTCAAATATAAGCAATTATCCGCAGATAAATGGAATCAATCCACAAACAATTAATCACAGATAAATAGTTACAACTCAAACACACAATTACAGCACATAGCTATCGGAATTGGAATTCCTCAGGTTTGTCCCCTTACGCGTTGAAGTTCCTCCTCCGAGTAAAAGTCATTCAATTGGCCCGCGAATTCTCTGATTCCTCGCCCGATTATCCAATACTCACTACACACATACAATCAAGTACTGCATTAACACAAAACACAAATGTTCTCCTACTCTCTCTACCTCTAGGTTCGGCCTCATGCTATTAAAAGTAGCTAGGGAGTTCCAAAAATTTCCATCTCTTGGATACTACCCTAACTAGGTGAGATAGACTTAGATACAAACTTACAACATCAAAATCCAACCAAAAACACCCACCAAGTGGAGGTTTCAGCCTTCCCTCACCATTGAGCTAGAGAGCTCCTTTGGTTTCCAACTTTTGGATTATGAAAGGATACTATGAATCTAGATTAAAGAAATTGGTTTTGTATTAAAAGGATTTTTCTATAATTTTTCATGGATTTTTTAAGTTTGTGGGTAAAAACCCTAACTTCCATGAAATAGAGATTTGAAGAGAGGAATAGGGAGATTGAGAGAGATAGGAGAGAGTTACGACCGCCTAGATGAATTTCCTTGAAAGAAATGAGTTTGCTTCACCAAAAACTCAAGCTTTTCTAAGCTTTTCAATGGGGGAAATGAAGAACAAAGGAGAGAAAGAAGAGAAAAGTGAGAGGATGGGGGAGAAGAGAGTTGGCCGAATGGCCTAGGGAGGGTGAGAGAGTAAAATAGATATTTTTACACAATGGCAAACTTGTAATTACCAAGAAGGGTATTTTGCTCATTGTGCTAAAATACCAAGGACAATTTGATCATTTGGTGTCCAGATATTTTGAAAATCATCATGACACTGGCACGAGTCCCTAGGTGACTTGACACTGACTTGACATCAAGACTATCCGTTCGTGGATCCCGTGAAACCCTTATACGTCTCCAATCGTCACCCAGTTCGATTCTTGGCCCGAATATAATATATTATTTTCATTTTTGAACGTCGGGACCGATTTTAGCAAATATGTAGAGGGTCGAATTCTAAGACTAATGTTTCTGACCGTTAGTCAAAATTAGGTCTTTATAGTAGTAAAATACTACTATCCGTAAAACGTAGACCGGGCTCCGTTTGAGTTTTCGGCCCAAAATTTAACGGTAGGCTCTTACGATTGTATGGAGCATGAATATGATTTTAGTTTTCCCAAAATTATTTTCTAAAACACAGATAAAAATATAAGCTCATTTATATATTTTACTGATCTTAGAAATCGTGAAAATCGGGGTGTTACTTAACTACTCCCTTTGGACTCAATTATAAGCAAAAAAATGATCAAATGTGATAGACTTAAATATAAGAAAATATCAACTAATCTATCCATATTTAATGTTATTTTTTCAAAAACACCCTCAAGTTATTAATTCATTAATGTTGTGAACACAATTATAATTAAGGGTAGTTTAGTAAATGTATTTACCTTTTCAGATGAAACCAAGAAAATTAAATCTAGTTAACTACCATTCTTAATCAGTGTGCAGGTAGGTATTTTTGCTTATAATTAAGTCCAGAGAGAATACCTAAAAGTCATTGAAACCATAATTTCTAATTGATTGACAGTGTTAAAAACTTTCAGTTGTGTTATTTGAACATCAATTTTTGGACACCGTATATATTTATCTCTGTCTTTCACTTACTTTTTATCTTATTTGTATACACGCAATTCTAAAATACATCAAAAAAACAAAGAGACAACATGTTGTTGTCTCATTTTGTTATCCAAAAAAACATTTCTCAAAAACTTTACACTTACAGTCTATTTACATCCACTAAGGAGAAGAAATCAAATTTAATGTGAACATTACAAATACAATTTTGCACATATAAAGCTCTCTCAATACAACTTTATCGGACAAAGTTGCATACTCTCATCAATGTAATTTTTGTAGACAAAATTGCATTCGCTTTACGATGCAACTCTTGAAGACAACTGCAAACCCTCAGATTCCACCATAACATTTCTTACAAATTCTTCTTTTTCATTTTCATGACTTTATCAATTCCTCAAGACAAGTATTTATAGCCTACAAAAACTTGCTTGACAAGGATCTTCCTTACATTTTATGACTTTCCTAGTTTCCTATTAAAATAAGGTAAATGTTAACTAATGTCCTAAGGGTATTGATTAAGAAATCAAAGATAGAAACTTTATATTAAAAGTGATGTATTCAATATCTTGAACATTCAAAATTATATTTTCCAATAAAAATTTTTATCTTTGAATTTCTTAAATAATGTCTTTAGGACACTTATTAACAAGACTCTTAAGATAAATCTCTCTCTTATACTATATATCTGACTTATCTTTTATATATTTATCACATTCTCTAATATTAATTACAATAGGCGAGTCCACCAATAAAATAAAAAGCTATCCATTACAATCTTCAAATTAGAATTTGGGTCAATCATAACAATCTTCATCTCAATCCAAATTCCACCATCGTGTTCAATCTTCAAAATCTTCAAATCATCTTCTCCATCTTTATAGCATATTTATCAAATCGCTACAAACAGCATCTTCCCAATCAACACATTATGTTGGCATTGTTGTTATATAAAACATGTCACTTGACGTCCATGTCAAGAAGACATTCGACATACCTGCCGTCATATAACATGACACACCAACTGATTTTCATTAGGAAGGCTTTTGACACAAGGGGCCAAAGAGGCACCATATCATTGTGTATAGCTACTTGAACCATGACTCTGATACCATTCTTGGTGAATACCTCAACCCTTTTTACATATGTTTGCATAAATACTAGTAAATAGGGAAAATATAATAAATACATTGCACACAAATTTATTGTGGTTCGGCTCAATGTGCATAGATTCACATTCCAGAAGAAATCAAATTTATTATTAACAGGATTACAAATACAACTTTTTGCACGGATAGAGTAGCAAACTCTCTCCTAATACATTTTTTGTGGATAAAATGCAAATACCCGCCAATGCAACTTTTGAGGACAAAATTGCAAACATTTCGTCATAATATTATTCAAAATTTCTTATGTCTCATTTTTGTAACTCTTCGAGCTCCATGGTACATGCATTAATAACCCATACGAATTTTATTAACTAGTAACATTCTTGCAGTGTCTGATTTTCTTAGTTTCCCATTAAAAATAAATCTTTCTCATAGATTGCATATCTTTCACTTATCTTACATATATTTATCACATATTTTAATGTTAATTACAAGATAAAAGTCTACCAATAAAACAAAAGACTATCAATTACAATATTTAAATTAAAAATTTGATTCCATACCAACAATTTCAAATAACGCAAACAAGGATGATGATTTACTGTCCCATTTTGGTATGTTACATCATATCTTAACCAATAATATCTTACCATGTATTCTACTTTTTCAATATTAAATAAAATTTTAACTTACATGACAAGATATTATTGGTTGGAACATGATATGATACAATAAAATGAGACATGTGATCCTCATCCCGCAAACAGAGGTGTGATTTGGAGTTACCGGATGACTTGTGAGGTTTTGATCACTCACATCTATATTTCTTATTCTTCTCTTAGGTGACCTTCCTTTAAAAAAAATAAGAAGAAAAAAGGAAAAGGATTAGACTAAGAGGGGCACCTACTCCTCTTGGCTGCATTTGTCCCCAATTCTTGTATATTACTCCATATGTCACTTTTCGGCTCCAAGCTTGTGATTTTTAAAGATTTGGCTTCTTACAATTCTTAACAAAAATTGAATTTAAATAGCAAAATGATAGTAAATTATTCCCTTACTGTTCCTCCCATAATTGGATAAGGCTCAATTCCTTGTCCGCTAAACCAAATTGGGTCTGTTTGCCCACCAAGAAGGCTATATAAGGAATCTTCACTTCCTCACAAAGGGATCCACTCTCAATTGACTAAAATAGGACCTTAGCATAGGATCTTTGTAACATTGATTATTGTTCCCGATTTGCTCGGAACAATTGACGCCCACCGTGGAGCCGTGGTAAAACTTTTCCTCGGTCGCACTTTCACAACCTCACTCCAAATTCGCCGCACAATGGAAATGAGTCAGATCCACCGCAAAACAGAGAAGCACTCAGGAAGACAGATCTGCGCCAAAGTTAGGCCTGCAACACAGAATAACATATCCATCGCAAACCAACCCTCACTGTAGCCACTGTCAAGCAACACTGAGGCCTCACACCAGATCACGCACCGCACCAAATCGTGTGCCAGATCTGTGAGAGGAGGACCATCGTCACAATCCTGCTTTAAAGCATCACCGTATACCACCAAGAAGATCGGCCATGATTATCTTCTCACGTATACAAAACTAACTCAATTACACAAGTATTTAAAAAATATGTATAAAAATCTTCATATTAATCATTGTGCAAATTCTTTAATAACTTTGAAAATATTAATTTTACCCATTTTTAAAATAAAAAATAAAATAATCACCCAAAATATGAAAATTTAATTTTGGCTTGATAGAATGATTGATTCTGGCCCTACGTATTCTCCAATACGATGAGAAATTTAAAGCCACGTAGTTCTTATAAAATTTGTTGTTTTGGTTGATTTTAATTATTTTTATTTTTTAATTTGAAATAAACTTTGTACGGGAAATTTCAAGATCACCAAGTCGTTACGACTTAGGTGTCCTAAAATCGAAGAGTTAACAAGATGTCACATCTCAATTTATTCATTTTTAATTTAGTTTTTTTTTTAAAAAAAAATTTAGAATCATCAAATTATCACAATTCTGATGGCTTAAAACCAAAGGACTCACAAAACATCATATCTTAGTTTACCCATTTTTATTTAAAAGAAATTAATTTATTTTGTTATTTTTATTTTTTTTAAAAAAAGGTTAGAATCACCAAATTGTGACGACTAAGGTGAGCTAAAACGAAAGGTTCTCAAGTCGTCACATTTTGTAAAAATGCCGGATAAACAAAACAACTGAGAAGGGGCTTGCTGTGAGTGGTGATACTGATCTGGTGCGTGCGATGGTGAGGGGCTTCGGGCGACCACTATTGGGCGGCGAAGAAGGCGACACTGTGCACGGCGGAGCTACTGGGCGGTGGCGTCTCGCTGGATGGAGCGCACGACTGGTGTTCTAGTGGTGGTACTGTTTTATGATGGTTGAGGAATTGGAGACAAGGAAAAAGAAGCACAGTGAAAGGTTATAGGGAGACAGTGGGAAAGGAAAGGAAAAAACAATTCTTGGAAAGGAGTAAAGAATTGGTTCTTCTCTGAGGAATGTGAGCCAAGAATTTCCCGCTTGTTGTGTTTCTGCGTGTATTTATCGTCGCCCTCACCCTCTTTTTCATTTTTCTTTTTTTTATAATCAGTGTTTAGGTTTTTTTTAATTAAGGAAATTTTATTTCAATTTGGATCACAATCAAATTATTTAGATTAGAATCAAATTATTGAAAATCTTTTTTTTTTATTTAAAAATCTACCATTCATGAATCTTTTTTATCATATCTCAATTAAATCAATTTATTCAAATAAAATATTAAAAAAAACCAACATGTCATCATTAAATCAATTTGATGAGGAGCACCTTTTAAAAACTTACTATTTTGGGACAAATAATATTATTATTTTTATTAATGTAAATTTTATCGCTCATCCATTTTTAGTCCAAGGTTCAGTAGATCTTCTTATGGCATTTTCTAATCAAACTTCAAAACTTATTGTCGTATTTTAGTCGGACAAAATTAGGTATTTACAGCTGTCCCTCTTTATTTGTTTTTTTATTGGATAATAGGCATAACCATAATTTGCATATTATCTTTGTAAGCGATTAGTAAAAGACAAGAACTTCAATTTTGTCTGAGGACATTGGATGCAGGGACCCTCAAAGGCGGTGCGATGGGTACGGAGATCCGAAGTTGAATGGGTACGGGGACCCGATAAGACGATGGCTGCGGACACCTAAAAACATAAATGGGTAAGGGGATCCGGGAAGGCGATGGGTATAGGGACCCGAAAACTTAAATGGATACGGGGACCCGAAACTTGAATGGGTACAGGGGCCTGAAAACATAAATGGGTATGGGGATCGGAGAAGGCGATGAAAACTTAAATGGGTACGGGGACCCGGAAATATGATGGGTACAGGGACCTGAAAACATAAATGGATATGGGGATCCGAGAAGGCGATGGGTACAGGGATCCAGAAAGACGATGGGTACAGGGGCCCGAAAACTTAAATGGGTACGGATACCTGAAACTTGAATGGGTACGGGGACCTGGAAAAGTGATGGGTATGGGGACCTGAAAACTTAAATGGGTATGGGGATCCGAAAACTTAAACAATGGGTACGAGGACTCGAAACTTGAATGGGTATGGGGATCCGGAAAGACGATGGATACGGGGACCCGAAAACTTAAATGATGGGTATGAGGACCCGAAACTTGAATGAGTACGGGACCCGAAAAATTAAATGATGGGTACAGGGACCCGAAAAGATGATGAGTACAGGGCCTCGAAAATTTAATTGATTACGGGACGCGATAAGACGGTGAGTACGAGGACCCAAAAACTTAAAGACAATTGGTACGGAGCCCCGAAAACTTAAATGAATACGGGGACCCGATGAGACGATGAGTATGGAGACCCGAAAACTTAAAGAGAATGAATACAAGAATCCGAAACTTAAAAACAATAGGTACGAAAACCTGAAACTTGAATGGATACGAAAATTCGAAAACTTAAATGCATATAGGGACCCGAAAAAAATTAAGTATTTATAATATTATTTATATATAATAATTAAACTCTTCTTTTTAATAAGTGTTGCGCAAGTGTGTAAATGTGATGGATGCCCAAAGTAAAATTTTCTTAATGAAACGGGACTAAAAGTTTAACGTACAAAAGGGGTGCAGAATTTTCTTCCATAATAATAGCATAGTACCATCATAAATACAAGATGTCAATATCAACTAATAAAGTGAACTTCCTTATCACTTACTAAATCATTAGTTTTTTTTTTTTTGTTTGATAAAAAAAATCATTAGTTTTTTTGTGATCTGTTCAAATGTGTAATAAAGAATTCAAAGAATTTAAGTAAATAATCAGAAATTCAAATTATAACTTTTGTGTATGAAAAAACTGGTTGAAAAGGAAGAACTCATCTTGTATTCTCAACAGGTTTTTCGACAGAGATTACCACTACTAACAGTGATAAATACTTCGTATTTATAACATGATTACTAAAAAAGATTAAAAAACATTACTTTTCATTTTTTATTGGCCCTAATACAAAAATGGCTGCTTATCAATTAATTAAAATCACATCCAAATTAATGGATAAGTAAAATTAAAAGAGGGTAAATAATATTAAGGTTAAAGTAATAATTTGGTCCTTATTCGTGATACAGATTCTTCATTTAGTCCATATACGTAAAAAATTTGGAAATAAGTCCCTACATATATAAAAGTTAGCAAATTTGGTCCCTATATGTGCAAACGTTAGCATATTCGTCTCTATTGTCAGCAAATTGGTCCTTATACGTGACAAATTTTTGAATTGGTCCCTAAACCTGAAAAAAAAAATTTAAATCGATCCTTATATGTGCAATCGATAATAATTTTGTCCCTGCTATCTATCCAGGAGCTCGGACCCAACTAAATATTTTCTATATATTATACCAATCTATTTCTTCTATTGAGAGTAAAAGTTGTATAATTTGGTTCGTAAATGGTTTTATATTATGAAATTATCCAAGTTGACTCTCAATAGAAGAAATAGATTGATATAATATATGAAAAATAATCAATACGAAAAGAATTTTTATTTGGGTCCGAGCTCCTTGACAGACTATAGGGATAAAATTATTATCGATTGCACATACATAGACCAATTTAATTTTTTTTTCTTCAGGTTTAGGGACCAAATTAAAAATTTGTGTCACGTATAAGGACCAATTTACTGATGGTAGGGACGAATTGGCTAACGTTTGCACATGTAGGGACCAAATTTGCTAACGTTTATACATGTAAGGACTTATTTCCAAATTTTTTATGTATAAGGACTACATGAAGAATCTATGTCACGTATATGGACCAAATTATTATTTTAACTTAATATTAAAAAATAAAATAGTTATTAAAGAATGGAAAGTGGGGCTTGTTACAGTTAAAAAGGGTGCTACATGTCACACACTCTCTCTTCCTCTAAATGTACCCTTCTCTACCGCCTTAATTGTAGCCTTTTATTATCTTCTTCTTCTTTTTATATCTCCTCTTTCTATTCTTCTTCTTCACCTTCTCCAATTGTATTCCTTTCAGTTCTCCGGCGACCCTGCCCGGAATCTGATCGGAAAATTCCACCGGAAAATCACAGCTCCTAAAGCCGCTGCCCATCATCCAAATTCATCATTCTCACCATTGCTATTTCAGGCAACATAGCTTACAACACTCTTTGTTGCTCTTCACTTCAGCAATGCCATTGCAAACCCATGAATATTATACCCATTTGAGGGAATTTTCAAATGAAACTCACAATTTTCCTTTTGGGTCTTCTTCACTCTCCAAGCTCATGTTGGTGCAACCTTGAATGTAGTAGTAGTTTTTTTTTTTTTTTTTTTGGTGTTTATGTGAAAGCCACAATGCTAACAATATTTTAGTGCTCAGGATTCTGAAAATTCAATGAGGTTTTATGATTTCAAGGTGTCAACTGTTGATAACGTAATTTATGCTTCAGAATTATTATTAGTATCTATTATTACTATTATGAGGTCAATGGTTTTCTTTTAATTAGCATTTATATCCAAACTTCAAGTTTTCAGCGTCTTGATTCTGGGCATTTATTAAGCATCACAAACTTCAAGGTTTTATTTTTATTTTTATTAAGTCTTTGATTGATCATTGAAGAGTTAAGCAAAAGTGGGGTTGAGCAAAAAGGTGAGTGAAGCAAAAAATCAATGATGTTAAGGTGGTGGGGAAAAGGGTCTGATAGAAAAGGTTATCACTGTGACAATGAGGAGATGGAGATGGGATTCAATGTTTTGGGTGCTGGTGGTGAAGTTGTCAAATCCAAGAGATTAATTATAAGGCCTAGAATCAAGGTGTGGATAGCAAGGGCCATTACAACTGTGATACTTTGGACTAGTGTGGTTCAGCTTATGGCACTGGGGGAGTTGTGGGGGCCAAGGTTGTTGAAGGGTATGCCTTATTGTTTCAGTCACCCAGATGCACCACAGGCTGTGGCAAAGGCTTATGTCCCACCCAAGGTTGTGCTCCCACCCAAGAGTAAGTTCTTGGTTTGTCAAAAGATTGTTAAAATCTTTGTAACTGAGCTTGTGAGCTTTAAGAATTTCTCTCATAAAGAAAATTCCTAATTACATGGTCCATGATTTTTCTTTCTATGAATGGTGAGCTTTTAGTTATTTATTTATTTTAGCTGAAAATAATGTCACTCTTTTATGACTGCATCTGCTGAATTTGATGATTATTGTCATCAGGGATTTATAAGAATAATGGATATCTTATGGTTTCATGCAATGGAGGACTCAACCAAATGCGAGCTGCAGTGAGTGCCAGTGCTTAGTTACTTACTTTGAATGCAATCATTATCATTATATTATTCAAAGTCTAATTCTTTCTTTCTGAAAATTTGGTTTTTTCTTATGCAGATATGTGACATGGTTGCTATTGCTAGACATTTAAATGCCACTCTCATAGTTCCAGAGCTGGATAAAACGTCTTTCTGGGCTGATCCAAGGTTTGCACATCATTCGTTTTAGTTCTGAAAGCATCTCCTTTTATGATTACCATCCTGGTTTCTTAATTGAAATGTTATCATTTCTGTTCCCTTGATGTGGCAGTGAATTCCAAGACATATTTGATGTGGATCATTTCATTTCATCCTTGAGAGATGAGGTTCGAATATTAAAGCAACTACCACCTAATCTCAAAAGAAGGGTTGAATTAGGATTGTCCTACTCATTGCCACCCATTAGCTGGTCTGATATTTCATACTATGAAAACCAGGTTTTTACTCAGTTTAAGTGATGATTTCTTTCATTTAGTTTTTGCCGGGGTTATGTTTTGCAATTAATTCTCCTAATTGTTTATCACAGATCCTTCCTTTGTTGCTGAAACACAAGGTTGTGCACCTAAACAGAACTGATGCTCGACTTGCTAATAATGGACTACCTCCTGAGATTCAAAAGCTGCGATGTCGAGTAAATTTTAATGCTTTGAGGTTTACTTCCCAGGTAGAGGAACTTGGTAGAAGGATAGTCAGGATTTTGAGGGAAACTGGACCTTTCCTTGTACTTCATCTCAGATATGAGATGGATATGTTGGCCTTCTCTGGCTGTACTCATGGATGTGATAACAGGGAAGTGGAGGAACTCACTAGAATGAGGTAATCTATGTATTATATTAATATGTCAAGCACCTATTTTGTTTCTCTAGTTATCTTTTAAATGTAATTTTGGAAAATTGTATTTATTAGATATGCTTATCCCTGGTGGAAGGAAAAAGTCATTAATTCTGAACTTAAGAGGCAAGATGGTTTATGCCCTTTGACACCTGAGGAGACTGCTCTAATATTGACAGCACTAGGCATAGATCAAAGTGTTCAAATTTATATTGCTGCTGGAGAAATATATGGTGGAGAGAGAAGAATGGCAAGTTTACTAGCAGCTTTTCCTAATCTGGTCAGTAGAAAGACACAAAATCATGTTTCTATATGTATATGCAAATTTTTCACTTATGTTTGCTTTAACTGCAACAGGTAAGGAAGGAAACCCTGCTGGAACCTTCAGATTTGATGTATTTCCAAAACCACTCATCACAAATGGCTGCACTGGATTATCTGGTGTCCCTAGAGAGTGACATATTTATTCCAACATATGATGGGAACATGGCTAAAGTTGTTGAAGGCCATAGGAGGTATTACTATATTGCCATATGTCTTCCTATATGTCATCTTCTCAGTGTCCTCATCCTTTGATGTGTGGGGCAAATGTTTTCATTTCATTTGGACTTAAAGTATATAATGATGTTAAGTGTATGGCAGCATTATTTTCACTTTTTCACAAATCCTGTTAGATAATACAAGGATATTCATGATTGAACAGTTTAACAAGAATTATAACCTTTCTCTGCATTTCATTTTTTTTTTTTTTGTCTATCACTGCAACACTATCTAATTGTGCTTCACAAAGAAGCCTCTTCTAATAAACTCTTGTCCTATAAGTTTCCTTTTCTAATTTTTCCTGATTAATGAGTTTCGATGATGCCATATTTTTTTTCTTCTGATATCATACTTCCTGCTCTTCAGATTCTTAGGTTTCAAAAAGACTATACTATTGGATAGAAGGCTTTTAGTGCGCCTAATAGATCAATACACCAATGGTTCATTGAGCTGGGATGAGTTTTCCTTTGTGGTGAAGAAAGCTCATGTTAATCGGATGGGAAACCCCAAAAGAAGAGTTGTCATCCCAGATAGACCCAAAGAAGAAGACTATTTTTATGCCAATCCTCAGGAATGTTTGCAATTGCTAGATGAACCATTGAGAAGCACATGATTTATTCACACTCCTCTATCAGCAGGAAAAGCCAACTGGTATTAATTTCAGCGGGATGACCCTGATTCTGTGCATGAAATAGGTTCTGAATGAACTCTTGGAGCTGTGTGCCTGTCTTCCTGGCTATACTTCACAAGAATCATGAAGATAAATTTCATGTTCTGGGGAACATGTTCTTGTGTAAAGCAAATATCAAAGTGGGGTTATATCTTCTACAATGAAAAGAAGAGCAAATGAGAGTACTTTTATTATTTGTTTGTTTTTTTTCTTATTTCATAGATGGTTTTTTACCAAATATTCATAGTTGAGCCTTGCAAACAAAGAAACAGTAGAACAACACTAAAGTCTTTTCGAACCTTCTCCTTGTGTATTAAAATATTGTAATTGAATAATGCAGCTGCATATGATAATTTCCTGTGACCATGTTTGTGGACCAAAATAAGATTAAGTGGGAAGACTCAAAAATGTGTAGTTGGAAGGTTATTGGAGGACCAGGAGTCATTATTAGCATTATACTATATTCTGGTTTATTGTTTTAGGCAGCACTAGAAGTCTAGAATGACCACTTGAAGCATTTCTTAATAGAGACTCATGGTGGAGGAGTGCCCAAACATCATATATACTAGAGATATATGTCATATGCCTTCTTAAATTTTCTTCCACTCCAAGTGCTGGTGGAGTTGATTGACCTTTGCAATACCACAGACTTATTTTAGTGGAGCTCCCAAGACATTACACCATGTCATCTCCCTTAATCTCATTGTTGTTTTTTATTCTGCAACTGCAATTTTATATTATCATTAGTCACTAGTCTGAACTTGCTTTTTACCCTATGATTATGATCCCAATAGTTTGCTTACATTCTAATTTAAGGAACAAGTCATCTGTTTTATTTAATTTATCACAGATCCCCAAATTTAAGAAATAAACAAATTTGGAGGATAGAGTTTGAGTGATCCTAGAAGGCTTACAATTTTTGGAAGAAAAATATTAACAACACTCACTTTTAAAAATACTCATTTTATTTTATTCAACCAAAAAAAATTACTCATTTTATTATTAGGTGAATTTCATATAGGATTCACTAAATCATTTAGGTTCACTCTCCTTTTAGTGGGTATCTATGAACTTCATCCAATAATAAAGAGTGTGTTAAAAAGAATTTATTAACTCTTTTTTTTAAAAGGGCTACCAAGAGGCCTCCATCTAATAATTTACATTTCAAACTCACATTCTATTCGATAAGCTAATTTTCTCTCTCGTGGACCTCAAACCAACATGGTGACCATACTTGGCTAGAGTAAGAGTAATTCAGTGAAATGGAGCAGCTCCAACACACTAAGATAACAAGATGCCATTGAATATAAAGGATGCAGCTGTGAATTTAGTGGAGCCTCTGCAATCTTTGATAAATTTTGTAGGGTAGGATCTGACTCATTCTAGTACTTGTCCAAGAGGACCAGCACTAAACTACACGTGTTGTTGAGTTTATTTAGGTTTATAAATCTATGCATAAGGTGGATTTATTTCTTTTTTGGAAAAATTTATTTACTTCTATGCATTTTTGTATAAGCATGTAGGTAACCTTGAATTTGAGGAGTCAACTCGCTAATTTTTATTTTATTTTTTTGACTGAAACTCGCTTGTTTTTATAATAGGGTGTGTGAACACTCCATTTTAATCGGATCCCTTTTGTTTTTCACTTAAATTTAAAAAAAAAATCCAAAAAAAATAAAAAAAGAGTCAAAATCATAAAAATGTCAATTTTGAGAAAGTTTTTTAAAAAAAGTTGGTTTTTTTTAGTTTTATCGGAAAAAATGAAAATCTCAAAAATGTTTGATTATTGTGACTTGTCTTAGGAAATAAAAATTAGAAACATTATATTTATTTATCTAGTCATGTTTTGTTTGTTTATGTTAATAAAGAAAAAATAAAAATAAATTTATTGGGCCAAAGATCAAAGCCAGACACATTTCCTTGAACCCATGACCCGGATCCATTTTTCCTCTCCTACCCATCAGAACTTCTATCCCCTTCTCCCTTTTGAAACCCTAGCAGCCATGTAACTCTCCCATTTCCCATGGAGATTTGGCACTCAATACCAGATTGAGTTCACGCACGAAATCCAGAAGACTCTCCTCTCCAGGCTGGACGTGCATCTTCTCTAATCTCCGATAATCTCTCAAGCGGTTGTGCTCGAAAAGATCAAGGAGG
The DNA here is from genome assembly GCA_039655645.1 of Ammopiptanthus mongolicus. Lineage (NCBI taxonomy): Eukaryota > Viridiplantae > Streptophyta > Magnoliopsida > Fabales > Fabaceae > Ammopiptanthus > Ammopiptanthus mongolicus. The sequence continues at coordinate 85,691,890 of CM077347.1, forward strand.
GCGTGATTAAGGTGTGAAAAGGGGAAAGGCGCGATTTCTTTCCTTCCTCGGATGGTTAAAGCATTGCAGCGCACGAATAGAGATTTGATTTTTGTAATTCTTTTTCTTTTATTTTTTATTTTCTGGAAACACACAGATTTTGTTTTTTTTTTTTTCCTCTGTCATTTGTGTTGAGGAACCTTCAAGAAGTAATGAATCCAGTTTATGGTTATCATTTTGATGCAGCTTAATCTACTTCTACTTTATTTCATTTTATTGTTTCCATTGGTAGTCTGCGATTTCTGTTTTATTCACTCCTCTTATTATTGGAATTGTTGTTATGCCTAAATTCATATGTGAGAATGATTTGATACATGAGTATTCTGCCTGCCCAATTTATCCTATTACTATCTTGATCCAGCCTTTGCTTTGAGTGCATAATTTGATTTTATTTCACTGGTTGAAAGGACTCTTAAAAATCTGTTCTTGTTGATGATGGTTTGAGGATTCTAAAATTAAATAAAGTTGTTACTGAATATTTAATTAATGACTGGCCGGAATAATTTTTGTGTCTTACATTAGAGTCTACTCAAACTCTGAATAAAGGTGCAGTGTGTGTTGGTTTCCAAATTTTAAAAGAGGGTTGTGCTATGGGAGGATGTGAGTACAGGAGATTTGTCTTCATTTTGGATCTAGCACATGTTAAATTCTATCGTGCAATGAAATCTGATTTTAATGAGGAATTTACGACATGTTTCTCTTTGAGCTTTCTTTGTTGAAAAGTATTTGTCAATGACTACATGTGGGTAAGTGAATGGTTGCTTATAAACATGTGGCTTCCGCCCTGTTTTGTCCCGTGAAAATGGATGATCGATATGTTTCCTCACCGGCAAATTTTAGTATGGTCCCTTAAAAAACGGATGCAGATTTGGACCTCTAAATCCCAATCGTTGTTTGTTATAAAAATTTGATCAACGGCTATTAAGTATTATCTGGAAACTGATAGAAAGGTCATTGTTTATATTAACAACCATCATTATATTTGGATGTCACATCATCTTAATTCAATGGTATAATCCAGCAAAGACAATTTCTTGATTTTTAAGAACTAGTTAAACAACTTTCATCAAAGTTATTTTTAATATTTTATTTATTCTGAGATGAAATATTTTCATAAATAATTATAAGAATTTAATTGTTATGCATTGTCAGTATAAAGATTTTTACACTGACAACCAATCAAAAATCATGGTGTATGTGACTTTTAAGGTAATTAGGAGAAGAGTCAATAACTTTATCTTATGTGTCAATTTCTGATTGGTTGTCTTTATAAAAAATCTTTACACCGACGGTATATACCAATTAAATCCTAATTATAAAATTATCATAAATTTTTATTTTTTAAAATTCATGAATAAGAAAATAAAAGATACTATTTTTACTATTTTTACAAAAATAAGATAAAATAGAATATTTTATAATTATTAATCTAATTGGGGGGGATATTTTATTCAGAAAAACAAGGATTGGTATTTACTTAGCCCCTATGACCGGCTACTTTTACTTACAAATCCACTTTAACTCAGTACAGTAGGTAAAGTCAAGGACCACGGATGATCCTTTTATCAAAGGGCACCACACTAAAAGGCTTCTTCCACACCTTGGTAAGTTAGCACAATACTCCAGGAGAGTTGTGAATTCGGTGCTCCACTTGTGCACCAGTTTGGTTATATTTCTGGTGGTCAAAATAAATGCTCATGGTCATGCTAAGGCAAGTGCAATTTATGGATTGAACATAGGCTCCTCAATCAGGTGATGGCTGTTTTTGTTTTTTTGTTTTCTTCTTTTCTTTTAATTTATAACATCTTTTTTAGTTTTCACGATCTATTGTAATTAGTTTTTCTTTCCTTGTTTTTTTACTGATCAAGTGAGCCCCATTTTCTATCAAGAAAAATAGATAATGAGCAAAGAGGGGTAAAATAATTTTATTAAATAATTTGCACAATTAATTTGGGTAACCTTTTTAACGGATGTATTAGGGGTGCTGTGGGGTTAAGTCTCTATCCTTATCTATGTACAGTTGGCTTCCGAATTCGGTTTTGGTTTCAAAGACTATTTTTAAAGGTTTTCCAATTTTTTTCCTAAATTAAATAAAATTGGTGGCGACTTTATTATGTTTTTATAAAAATCTCTTTTTCTCGTTGTCCTCCTTTGCGATCTCGGTCGCGATAGATGACGATCTCCTAGCTTCATGAATTTTTTTGGCTTAAGACCAATTGCATAATTCTTTTTGGCTCAAGGCCTACTTCACAAAGTTTTCCAGCTTAAGGCCAATCACATAACTCATTTTTCGAGTTAGGAGGCTCGTCGCCTTTCTTCGAGCTAGGAGGCTCGTCGACTTTCTTTTTCGAGCTAGGAGGCTTGTTACTTTCTTTTTTTTTTTTTTTTAGCTAGGAGGCTCGTCGTATTTCAGTTTTCGAGCTAGGAGGTTCGCCACGTTTTTTTCGAGTTAGGAGGCTTGCTGCATTCTTTTTTGAGCTAGGAGGCTCATTGTTTTTTTTTGAGTTAGGAGGCTCACTGCATTTTTCGAGCTAGGAGACTCGCTGCAATTTATTTTTGTGGATCTAGGAGGCCCATCACAATTTTTGTTGGAGCTACGAGGCCCATCGCAATTTATTTTTTTGGAGCTAGGAGGCCCATTACAATTTTTTTGGAGCCAGGAGGCCCATCACATTTTTTTATTTAGGAGCTTGGAGGTCCATTGCAAAATTTTTTTGGAGCCAGGAGACCCATCATTTTTTATTTTTTGTATATAGGAGGCCTATGACAATGTTCTTTTTTGGAGCTAGGAGGCCGATCACAATTTTTTTATTTTTTGGAGTTAGGAGGCCTATCACAATTTTCTTTTTTGGAGCTAGGAGGCCCACCACAATTTATTTTTCGAGTTCAGAGGCTCATTGCCATTTAATGTTGGGATCAGAGGCCTAATGTCTTTTAATTTTCAAACTCAGAGGCTCATTGTCATTTAATTTCGGGAATCAGAGGCCCGTTGTCATTTAATTTTCGAGCTCAGAGACTCATTGTCATTGCACTCTTATGTTTCTGTCTTTTTTTTTGTGCTTGCATCATTTGCATTTATTCTCTCTATATTGTTGCGTGCATTCCCGGACAAAATGCGTGTTCTTTTTCTTTACTCGTTCTTTATTATGATCACACGACTTTTCATGTCTTCTAGTAAGCAACAAGTAAAGAGGGACAACTGTGAACACCCCATTTTGACCGTGTCCATTTCATTTTTCACTTAAATTTACCAAAAATCCAAAAAAATTGAAAAAAGATAAAAATCATAAAATATCAAAATTTTGTAAACACCCCATTTTTATTTTTATATTTGGTGCAGCGGAAGAATGATTTTATATGAATACCACTCCCAATTTCAGGAGTTCTCTAAACAGTAAACACAGACATGAATCATGCAAAGACTCCGAAGCACATCTTCACGTATGACCTACATGATTCACCATCTCTCTTCCATGTTGGAATTAAAACAAGTTCAAGCAATAATTACCAAAGCAGGCCTACACTCTCATTTCCCTTTCATTGCAAAGTTAATTCTGTTTTCAGCACTCTCTCCTATGGGAAACCTGTCTTATGCTGATTCCCTTTTCCAAGAAACTTCAATGGACAACTCTTTTGTTTGCAACTCTATGATTAGAGCTTTTGCCAACAGTTCTTTCCCTATTCAATCTTTATATATTTACAACAATATGCAAAGCATCAATGTTATATCTGATAATTTTACCTTCAATTTTGTGCTAAAGGCATGCTCTAGAGCTTACAGGTTTATAGAAGAATGTGGCAAATGTGATGAACTTGCTATTGTTTCTAAAGGTGCTGAAGTTCACTGCAGTGTTCTCAAGTTGGGGTTTGATAAGGATCCATGTATTCAGAACTCATTGCTCTATATGTATTGTCAATTTGGGTCAGTGCCTATTGCCCAACATCTGTTTGATGAAATGAGTAGTAGAAGTTTGGTTTCTTGGAATATCATGATATCGGCATACGATCATATTAATGATTTTAATTCGGCAGATTACCTTCTCAAATCAATGCCACAGAAGAATGTTGTTTCATGGAACACTGTAATTGCAAGATACATTAGGTTAGGTAACATCGATGCCGCGAGAAGGGTGTTCCGATTTATGCCTGAGAGGGATGCTGTGTCCTGGAATTCTATGATTGCTGGTTGTGTTTCTATTAAAGATTATGAAGGAGCATTGGCACTCTTTTCTGAGATGCAAAATGCTGAGGTAAAACCAACACAAGCAACACTTATATCAGTTTTGGGTGCCTGTGCCGAAACAGGTGCACTGGAAGTAGGTAAAAAGATACACCAGTCACTGAAATTGTGCGAGCATAGTATTGAAGGGTATTTAGGTAATGCCCTTCTGAATATGTATTCTAAATGTGGGTGTTTAAGTTTAGCTTGGGAAATATTTAATGAGATGTCAATAAAACCTGCAAGTTGTTGGAATGCTATGATTGTTGGTTTGGCTGTCCATGGTTACTGTGAAGAAGCTCTTAAATTGTTTTCTGAGATGGAACAGAGGATTGGTACAATTAGGCCTAATCGGGTAACATTTATTGGTGTTTTGATTGCTTGTAGTCGTAAGGGTTTGGTTGATAAAGCAAGATGGTATTTCAATCATATGGTAAAGCAGTACAAAATTCTACCTGATATCAAGCATTATGGTTGCATGGTTGATCTGTTAAGCAGATGGGGTATGTTGGGAGAGGCCTATGAGATGATTAATGCTGCCCCTTTCCAAAATAGTGCTGTTTTATGGAGAACGTTGCTGGGTGCTTGTAGGACACAAGGTAATGTGGAGTTGGCTGAGATATCCTTCCAACAACTTGCCAAATTGCAGCATCTAACAGATGGAGATTACGTGTTGTTATCTAACATTTATGCTGAAGCGGAGAGATGGGATGAGGTTGAGCGAGTAAGGAGTGAAATGGTTGTATTGCATGTTCCTAAGCAAATTGGCTACAGCCAAATCGGTATAAATGAATCTGATAAACTTTCTTGAACAAACTACTGCCCTCTTTTTAGCTTTCTCCACTGCATGGATAAACTCCTGACTGGTTTAGGCTAAAGACGCTTTTTAAACTGTATACTAAGTATGTCAGCCATGTGCCCTTGTGTTAAGTGAAAATTCTTTAATTACGCTGAAAAATTGTTTGGTATGAAGACTCTGGATGAAGCTGGAGAACTTAAATTCAGTAACATTTTACATGTAGAAGGGCGTGCCTTATTGTTTCAGTCACCCAAATGCAGCTTCGGCTGCAGAAAAGGCTTATGTTTCATCCATGGTTGTGCTCCCACCCTTAAGTAAGTTCTTAGCTTGTCATATGATCGTAAGACTTTGTAGCTCGCTTTTTAGTAGGAAGAATTTCGGTCATAAAGAAAATTCCTAATTAGATGGTCCATGGTTTTTCTTTATATGAATGGTGAGCTTCTTCTTCTTAAAAATTTATGGGATTTATAAGAAAAATGGTTATCTCATGGTTTTGTGCAATGGGCGACTCAACCAAATGCGAGCGGCAGTGAGCACCAGTGCTTAGTTACCATTAATCATTATCATCATATTGAAATTCAATCTGATTCTGTCTTCCTCAAAATATGATTTTCTCTTCTGCAGATATTTTACATGGTTTCTATAGCCATACATTTAAATGTCACTTTCATAGATACTCTCAGCAGAATATTAGATATTCTCGCACAAGTGCTGTGGTCATTAGGTATGGATTTGCCTGAGGCTAGTGTCTCAGACTCTGAGTGCAAATTGATGGTGGGAGACACACACATACTGGGTAGACCACCTCCACATCTGGCGAAAAGGTTTGTTTAGATTTATTTCTTACTTTTGTTTTGGTTATTTCTTTCTTATGTTTTTTCGTATGAAGTTTGTTCAGATTTTCAAATGATCTTTTTATGGACTTCTGCAAAGTTGTTACTGCTTCTTTGACATTCGAGTTTCAACTAATTACAGCCAATAAGATCATTCATAGAAAAGAGAAAGCGAAGAAGAAATTGATGCAAATATAGATCCTTATTTTTGGACAGTGCAATGTAGAACTTTGTAGATGAAATATATCCTTGTTGTTAACACTTCTAAGGATGCATAGCATATCTGGCATTGTTTAAACTTTCATTTTTGCTTTGAAGTTATCTTATAATATATAATCTTGTTTGTTCAGGGTCATGAAAACCATTTTGTGAGCAATCAAGCTATAGCATGTTCAGGAGTTGATTGCGGGAGTGAGGATTCTGGTTTACATTTTCATGATTCTGGTTTTGAAACATGGACCCTTTGAAATAAAATGTTGGAGTAAACACTTATTTTGGCCTTTTAAGTTTTAACACTCTTAAGAAACTTGAATATGCAATATTGTATGGAAAATGCTTCATGCACATCTCAGAGTCACAGCACCTCACATATATATGAGGTTAACGCTTAAAAAGTTAAAAAAAGGTGAAGAATGATGTGAATTAGATAGAGCATTCTACTAAATTAATCCTTGAAAATTTGTAATGGGACCAAATTAGTCCCTGAAAAACCTTAAAACATACTATAGTCATTGAATATTTTTTTCGATATTAAAATTGGTATGAGGACTAATTTTAAGTTACTTCTAAAAATATTTGAACACAAGGTATCGGTTAATTTTTTCCAGGACTAATTGGCTTCCACTAAATTTTTTAAGCATGATGTGGAAGGCAAGCTTCCACCGCCTATGTTCAAAGATACAATGTGACTTGAAGTATATTTCTGGGTTAACAATATTTATTTGACAAAAGCAAGACTATTAAGGGGATTTGTAAATTGAACAAATAAGAGTAGGAAAACTTTTTATGAACTCCTCAAAAGGGACAACTATATATAGACAGTGTAGACTAATGTGAGTGTAGGTGGGGATGGAGGATTCGAGGTATCCCGTATTTTAAGGTGGAGTAGACATGTCATATGCAAATGTGAGCGTGATATTGCCCAGACGTCGATTTTAATTGTACAAATAATGAAGTTGATAAGAGTATACTTAACCTTTAAACATTTAATGAGTTAAAATAAGAATGCACTTTAAACAGTAGGGAGAATTGCTCAAGAAGAATTCTAAACCATTGTCAAAGGTAAAACATTTAATTTTCAAACCAAATTAAGTTTCAACATAGAAAACAAAGTCCTGTACAAAAATAGAAGTCTAAAATTTATTTTTCATAACAAACAAAGTCCTAAGATATATTTTTCATCAAAGACACCGAAGTGTATCTAGAGCGGTCATCAACCACCGTTAAAAAATACTTATGACTATGCATTGAAGGTGCTGAAAAAGGTCTCCAAATGTCCTTATGGACAAGATCAAAATAAAACATAGTTTTAGAAATGCTAATAGGAAAAGATAACCATTTCTATATAGAAAAATGACAGATATCACATACTTTATTTGCATTACAAGAGACAAAAGGTAAATTGTTTATTTATTGCAGTTAGCCTATCATGTGATAAGTGACCAAGTGTATAATGCCACAAGTCAAATTTGGGAACTGAAATGAGATTTACAATAGAATAAGAAGTAACAACAAATGAATGACAAATGCTCAGGATGTACAAGGCTTTGTGCATTGCTGTTCAGAAAGGAGTAGTGCACATTGTAAGGTTGAGATCACCTTAGAAACGGGAATCAAGTTAAAAGGTAATGAGGTATATTCAACACGTAAGTGATAAAGAAATCATCTGAGATAGGGACGGTGCCAAGTGCTGTGCTAGAACCTTGGTGTCATTAGTAGAGAAATAACTTGTTAGTATAAAGGGTGCTAAACACGTACGCTCATGGGATGCGAGACTCAACACATATGGCTCTTAATACAACTTTACCATGCCCAAGACTAGACATCTAAAGCATGAAGTTTGCATGACTTGACATTGACAGGTGTCCCAACTTCAAGTCCGGTTATGCTATGATAGTACATTTGAATAACTAAACCTAACTGCATTCTAAAAAACTAACTCATGAGGAAGGATTGCCTAAGTCATTATAAGTGGTATTTTTCCCATACTTAATGGATGTCGGACCTTAACATTCATGTTATTCTTCACTTGTTGTTTAGTCATTTTATTTAATTATATTATACAAGTTAGTCCCAAAATTTACAGAACTCCTATCAACTTAGCCCGTTGTGTATCCTACTACTTTAAGCTTAGAAAGATTAATTTGATGCTACTTTGGTAAATTCATAGACTAACACTTATAATAATTAAATTCAGAGATTAAATTATAATTAGAGAATAATTCCAAAAAACTAAGGAGTATCCAAGTTACTAATTTACCTTCTGTAATAAATTATTACTCCTTTTTTCGTGGTAGTCATTGACAGATAAGTTATTTGTTAGTATACCTGTTAAGAATTTAGGCATCCGAAAGGTCCCCTCAAAATCCGGCTTATAAGGGAGTGGTCTACCTAGCTATATAAGCAATGGCCAGGTTCGTTAACCACCCGATGTGGGACTCGCAACATGCCCCCTCGAGCCTGGGCTCGTCATCACAAGCGAGAGCTAGCGGCACTATCCACACCACCGGACAGAACGTGGCTCTGATACCATGTTAAGAATTTAGGCATCCGAAAGGTCCCCTCAAAAACCGACTTATAAGGGGGTGGTCTACCTAGCTATATAAGCAATGGCTAGGCTCGTTAACCACCCGATGTGGGACTCGCAATATGCCCCCTCGAGCCTGGGCTCATCACCACAAGCGAGAGCTAGCGGCACTATCCACACCACCGGGCAGAATGTGGCTCTGATACCATGTTAAGAATTTAGGCATCCGAAAGGTCCCCTCAAAAACCGGCTTATAAGGGGGTGGTCTACCTAGCTATATAAGCAATGGCCAGGCTCGTTAACCACCCGATGTGGGACTCGCAACAATACCTGTTAAAGCTACAATTTTCTCTTTTTCTAAAAGTTTTATGAATTTAATTGTTATATATTGTCAGTGTAAAGTCTTTTACATTGTTAACCAATTAGAAATCATGGTATGAAAGACTTTTAAGGTAATTAGGATAAGAGTCAAACATTTTTACTGACATGACGATTTATAATTGGTTAACAGTATAAATTATTTTTACACTGAGAGTACATATCAATTCAATCCAATTTTTATTACCAACACCAGATTGTAATTTAGATTTATTCATATTTGTGCAAATGCCCCGTAACAATAATTGTGCAAAGCTCTTATCAGAAAAATAAAAAAATTGTGCAAAGCTAATAGAAGCATTAAGGTGTCTAACATAGGTCCCATTTGGGTAAACAATTTATTTAAGTGCTTATATTAAAATGACTTATGTGAAAAGGTTTTATGTGTAAGCTCCTTTTAAATTAAGTTATTTAGTGTTTGGATACATGCTCTAAGAAGCGCTTTTAAAATCTATAAACTTGAGAGATGAAGATGGAGTGATTGTTTTTGATGTAATTTCGAATTATTATGGGATATATTTGTCCGATAAAGTTTGAAAACAACTTCTCGTATAAACTTACATACAAGGTTTTTCAATAAGCTAAAAAAATTAGCTTATCAAAATAAGCTAAAAACAGCTTCTTGGGATTAATAAATTACTTATTTGAGCATATCCAAACACAATTTTTTTTTACATAAAAGCACTTATATCAGTAGAGAAGTTCTAATAAGTTGTAAGCTGTGCTATCCAAATAGGAGCATAATCCTCGTGTAACTTAGTAAGTTTTTTGCTCATAGAAGACTAATATGGGGTATGGATGATAATGGGTAACTGACTCGATGGTACTCATAAAAATTACTCATGATAAATAGAGTTAATTACTCGTTTAATGAGTAGAGTGTGGATATGGATAATTATCTGCAAAAATTTAATGGGCATGAGTACAAGTACGGATACTCTAGTATCCACCCCGTCCCATATCTTTACGTGCGCACATATACATACGAAGATTTAATTAAAAATTTATAAATCATAAGGATTTGTTTTAAAATTAGTAAAATGAAAACTAATAAGATATTTGTATAGATAATTATAGATTGATGTAAGGGTAAATGAATATTAAGAGTTATTAAATTTAAGGTGATTAAGATATATATTATAGTAAATTTTAGTGCAAATTTTTTATAAAAAAATGAGTTATTACATAAATCGACCACAAGAATAAGTTTATTGTACTGTTGATTTATTTTTATTTTGTGTATGTTTAAATTAAAAGCAATTTATAATTATTTTTAAATATAAATTTGAAAAGTTAATTAAAGTGTGTATAATGGTTATGAATATGAATACTTGTACCCCAACGTATAATGTTAAAAGTATTAAAATGGCTATCAATATGTATATAAATCCAAATACGAATATTTTTTTTAAATTACGGATATATTGATAAGATTACCTTAATAGCCTGTCCAGATCCTAAGATTATCATCCCTTATTTCGTTTACTGGGTGATATTTTTGTGATGCCCCAGTTGGGAATTTACTTAAAGCGTGGGTGATATTTACGACACGTGCATCTTGTTTTGGGCTTTTGTATTGGCTCCAAGAATTAGGAAGAGTGAGTTGGGTGTTGGCCTTTCAATAAAAGGTCCTCTTGGTCTCCGTTTCAACTCTTCTGCTTCTTCTTCTTCTTTTGGGTATTTGAAGAAAGAAATCAGCAGCCAGCGACAAGCGATCGATGAACTCGTCAGTTTGCTGCTGAATTTCATTTCATTTCATTTCATTTCATTTCATTTCCAATGGCTCGCACCAACACCTTCGGTCAGACCGAAATTAACTGGGACAAGTAAGTATGCTTCCAATTTTCCCTTCCCTCATTTTCTTTTTCTTAAATTCAAGCTCCTCTTTGTATACATTTAATTAATGGTTCAAGATTCAATGTTGCGTCTTTCTTTTGTAAATTCTTGAATGGTTCAATCTTCATGGTGAGTGAAGATATATGACATAGAGAAACTGTATATCCTTATTTATTAAGTTAACTTATTTATTATGTAGGCTAGATAAAACAAAGTTCTATGTGGTAGGAGCGGGACTCTTTACGGGTGTTACGGTGGCTCTCTACCCAGTTTCTGTTGTGAAGACTAGGTTGCAGGTTGCTTCAAAAGATACTGTGGAGAGAAATGCAGTTTCTGTTGTGAAAGGTTTACTTAAAACGGATGGCGTCCCTGGTTTGTACAAAGGGTTTGGTACGGTTATCACTGGTGCAATTCCTGCCAGAATCATATTCCTTACTGCCTTGGAGACCACCAAGGTGGCTGCCTTCAGGATGCTTGAGCCGTTTAGACTATCCGAAACTAGCCAGGCTGCCATAGCAAATGGAGTTGCAGGCATGGCATCGTCGCTTTTGTCACAAGCTGTGTTTGTTCCCATTGATGTGGTATGCTAATCTAATTCATGTCACCTGAGCATGACTGCCTGTGTTTCATTGTTATCAATTGCGGATGGCGAAACCATAGCGAAAGGTCAAAAATATGCCATGGCCGCTTTTTGATAACACTCCTGTGTTTTTATACTTCAACTTGAAAATAATTCTTTTGGACTCACCAATGGCCATAAATGATATGTATATACATATATGTATACGGTGGAAATTTAAATATATCTGCCGATAAGTAAGTTATTTATACAACACAAAATTCTCTGAAGTTTGTGTTTACTGGTCTCATTTTTGCTTATGGTTTTCAAAGATCTATTAGGTGTTACTTTTAAAGTTAATCATTGTTTAGTACTCTTATTTTTGAGTCAAACTTGTTGGTTCATCCTTCATTCCTTATATTTTGATAGTTAGGGCAAATAATTAAAATGCGATGTTTAGTTATGAATCACAAAATTTTGAAGGATGGAAAATAATGTTTTGCAGTAATTTGCATTGTCTGCAGATTACAGTGGATATTCGTTAGGAGCATGATGCAAGATTTAACAATTAGCCTTTTATGTGTTCAGTTTATTGTTTTGTTACAGCGCTCCACTTATGCTTCTTTTAAAGGGTGTTAATCATGTGCTCAAATAAATAAGGAAAATTATTTTTATTAATGTGTTTACCTTTTTTAAAACTTTTTGTTTTTGTTTTGTTGTTATGAGGATATTCCTTATGATGTTCATTTGTGCTTATTTCTTTTCTTGTTGATAAAATGATTTCTTTTTATCAAAATATAGATAATTCTAACATGCTAATTACATTTACATTGGATGATGTCCAGGTCAGCCAAAAGTTGATGGTGCAAGGATACTCAGGTCATGCCCAGTATAGCGGGGGTCTGGATGTTGCTCGTAAGGTGATAAGATCTGATGGCATCAGAGGATTATATAGAGGGTTTGGTCTATCTGTTATGACTTATTCGCCTTCTAGCGCTGTATGGTGGGCAAGTTATGGTTCAAGCCAACGCTTCATATGGAGGTGAGACATGGTAATGCACTAATGCATGTTCTCTTAAGTCTTAACGCTGACTCATTGTTGTATCACCTTTTCCTTTTTTTTATATTGTATCAAATATCAATTATCAAATGGTAGGAAAAGCAAAATATCCTAGAGATTCATCTATCGAACCTTACATATTTCCTTTTAAAGTTGAATCTGAAGCATTAGGCTACTACACCATGAGTAGCATGAGTGTGTTGAGAGAGCCCATATATCTTCGTAGTCCTTTTATCAATTAGGTCTTCTATATATATATGGTACTCTCTGAGTCTCTGTCTAGATATTAAAATATATGCATGGATTTCAAAAGTAGCTCATATATCTTCAATCTAAATTAGAGTTATGTACATTTGTTGTATTCCAAGTATATGGTAAAACTGCAAAAATTCTGATAAATGTCGTCTTTTAAGTTTAATTTTAGCTTGGTCAGGTCAATGTAATGGGTTCGGTCTCAAAGGATTGAATTTGTGTTGCTTGAAATGCATGTCAGTGTAGCTGTGTTTAAGTGAGAAAAGTTAGAATTTCTTCTTGACTGAGAGAACCTATCAAAAGCATAAACTAATTTTGCAGAGAGCTTGGGCTTTTTATAGTTGTTTTAGAATGGTGGAATTTATCAGTAATAGGGTAATGAGTTTCAGTACATCATGTGCATACTAATATTTTGTTTTTGCATTGTTATGTGAACCATCTAATATCGAAGACAATTATCTCCTTTCCCCTTTGGCAGATTCTTAGGAAATGGTGTTGAATACGAGGAAGGTACTCCTAGTCTGCAGAAGATTGTGTTAGTTCAGGCTGCTGGGGGGATTATTGCTGGTGCAACTGCATCCTGCATAACAACCCCGTTGGATACTATCAAGACACGGTTACAGGTATTGATAACCTTGTTCACATCGTTTCTTTCTCTTGCTGAAGTACATTGTTCTCTGGGTCTGGGGTCATCATTGTGGTGTGCATATTATCTTTTTGCTCCTTTTTTCTTCTTTTGTCGTCTGTTTTTTGTTTTGGAAAATAATTTCTGTGATACTTTCTTTGTTGGTTCCACTGCAATGATTTATGGTGTGTTTGGAACTGGGTCCATCCCCCCAAACGTGTGTCTGGCTGAAGCTACTCTGAGTAGCTTTTGCCATCGAGACGCGATTCTTACCCATTGGCAGGTGTTTCCAAACATGCACTTGGATGTTTTTCTCTCCTTTGTATAGCCCTGTAGATGAATCTTCTCCTTTCTCCTCTATTTCCCTTTCTTTGCATGTTCTTGCTGTAAGTTGGACTGGCCTTAGAATTTATGGATGCTAAGACAGTAATACATGTATTGCTCCAGTATATTTTGGTTGTGGTAGAAGTCCTCCTCTCTCAAAATTAAGATGATACGATGACTAAAAGGGGAAGAATTAGATGAGCATTTCATGATTATTATTTTATTAGCCGGTCACTGCCTACTTAATTTTTCTGACTCAATAACCTGCACTCCAGGTGATGGGACATGAAAAGAGAAGCTCTTCAAAACAAGTTGTTAAAGACTTAATCAAGGAGGATGGTTGGAAAGGTTTATACAGAGGGTTAGGTCCAAGATTTTTCAGCATGTCAGCATGGGGTACTTCAATGATATTGGCTTATGAATATCTGAGTAAGAACTCTTTCTGTCTGATTATATTCTCTTTTTGTGTGTGCACGATGTGTTTGCATGTTTATAATATTGTTCTCTTATTCTGGTCTGGTGTATTTGAATACTGAAATAAATACTTAACTTAAATCTTGGTCTAATAATAATTGATTTAATTAGTTATTTCTCAGCATATAATGTCATCGTCCTAGTTCTCAGGTGTGGTCATGTTGCGTAACTCTGCTGGTAATATTTTGTTGTTCTGCTTATATGTTAAGAGTTATATGTCGTCCATGTTACATTTATATGCATTTCAAATAAAAATGATTCAACCATATATTCAGATTATCTCCTATTTTTTATATGGTTCACTTGAGGCTTGCAATTAGCTGACTGAAAAATAACCATGACTGAAATATCACCTGAAGTTTTTCCAACTGATGGTGGGTTTTTAAAATGCAAAACGTTTGTGGATGGAATTCTTCCTCTTGATTAGTTTTATTTTAGTCAAACCTTGGGCCTTTATTTATTTACATCTACGGAGTTCGCTATCTGAAGAATTATGCGCTATACACATACGCATGTGGGCATCAAAATACATATATCATACTAGGTATGCCAGTTGTTAGTCATCTGATTTTAGCTTTATTAGGCATCAAAATGCATATATCTTACTATGTATGCCAGTTATTATCTACTTTAGCTGTATTTTTCATCACAATTGCATATGTTTCTGACAAGAATCAATGTAAAATTAGTTTTCCCCAAAAGAAAGGGTAATAATACCTTAATTCATTGTTCTAGTTGTTGAATTTTTTTTATGGGTTCTTTGCATGAACTTGATATGTCAACTCTGATGACCTTGTCAAAAGTAGGCCACAAATTGTTCATTAGTGACAATCTATTTCCAAAACTGGAGTTATTGTCCCATTCAATGCATTTTTTCTTTTGTTCTCGTTTCTGAAGATAGTTGATTTATTTTTTTGTTAATTTATTATCTTGGACTTGTTATTTGGCTGGGACTTTTTTTCATGATATTGGCTATTAAAAATCTGGCACACTTTGAATCTTCGTGTAAATATTTTAGCTCATTCTAAAAACTACTTCAATGTTTCTTCACTCAGAGCGCTTGTGTGCAAAAGATGAATAGAGCATAGAGGCAATTGGTCTGAAAAATGGTATTTGTTCGAATGATTAAGTCAAGACTTGGTTCCCATTCAACTGGGTATTTGAGTTCCTTATGTGGGCTGGGTTGACGATGTTGGATATGCATACAGTGTCTTGTAATCCTACACACTTGAGCACTGGAGTTGCTGCTTTTGGACATTTTCAGTCTTGACTTCAGGGGTAAAACTTTAAGCAGACAGTTATACTAACTGGATTATTCAGGAAATAATTGTTGGATACATGAAAAATGGAAATTTCCTACTAGAATATTCTTAGTTCCATTCTTTTCGATAATTAATTGGATTAGGTGTATTCTTTTTTTTGCATTGCTTTGGGTAATGTACAATGAGAAGAAAGATATTAATATGATTTTTTTCTTCAAAATGTGTGCTCATATCAGATTTGCCTCCACCTGCGACTGCTTTTTCTCCTTTACTTTATAGTAATGTATCTGACATGGGGCGTGAAAATAAATTTGAAACTCTAAATCTAATGTGTTCATACAAAAGTGCAAGTCATTGGACATCCTTTAAGTGCAAGTAATAATTTGTTGGGAGAATCTATGGTACCCTTTAGGTATTATATCCGTGTTTATGTGGTTCAATCAGATTATGAAAATTTAGTCCAATGTGATAATGACATGACCATTTGATTGAGATGGTGTATTCTGATTGGATATAGGGTACTCTAACATTTTTTAAGGATACCATAGCAATGCCCTTTTTTTTTTTTTTATTATAGGGGGGTGCCTTGTTTCAAGGTTGTTCCAAAATAAAGTTGGGTTTAGTCAAGTTTTTAAGGCTCAATGATTTTATAATGATATAATTCATTATAGGTTAAAGTAATAATTTAGTCTCAATATTTGACATGGATTCTTAATTTAGTTTCTAAACTTAAAAAATTTAGAAATGAGTCTCTACATGTGTAAATGTTAGAAAATTCGATTCCTATATATGCAAACGTTAGCAAATTCTTCCCTGCCGTTAGCAAATTGGTCGTTATATGTGACACAAATTTTTGATTTGGTTCCTAAACCTGAAAAAAAAAAATTAAATCGATTATTATATGTGCAATCGATAATAATTTTATCTCAGTCGTCTACCAAGGAGTTCGGACCCAACTAAAGATTCTTTTCGTATTGAATATTTTCTATATATTATATCAATCTATTTTTTTCTATTGAGAGTAAAAATTATATAATTTGGTCTGTAAATGGTTTTATATTCTGAAATTATCCAAGTTGACTCTCAATAGAAAAAATAGATTGATATAATATATGAAAAATAATCAATACGAAAAAAATCTTTAATTGTGGCTGAGCTCCTTGGCAGACGATAGGGATAAAATTATTATCGATTGCACATACAAGAACCAATTTAATTTTTTTTTCAGGTTTAGGGACCAAATCAAAAATTTGTGTCACGTATAAGGACTAATTTGATGATGACATGGACTAATTTGCTAACGTTTGCACACATAGAGACCGAATTTGCTAAGGTTTACATATGTAAGGACTCACTTCCAAATTTTTTACATATAGGGACTAAATGAAGAATCTGTGTCATGTATAAGGATCAAATTATTATTTTAACCTTCGTTATATTAAAAATAATGGTAATAAAGTAAAATATCTATATATTATATTTTAAGTAATTGTTTCAGGATGCGTTTAGTTTGTTTCTTGTTTTCTATTTTCGTTAATAATTTTAAAAATGTCATTTTGTTTGTTTATATTCTATTTCTTATTTTTAAAGATTTGTATAACAAAATGAAAACAGAAAACAAAATGAAAATATAATGATATTTTTGCAATTATTAATGAAAATATAAAACACGAACCAAACCATTCTCACATTTATATTAATTCTAACTAATTGTCTCATTTTCTATTAGATTAGAAAAATGCATAAGATAATAAGATAGCACTATTTTCTTACCGCACTAATTAAGTTCATAATAAATTTTTATTTCTATCATTTTTCAATTTCTACTTTGTATTAATTCTCAAATGTAATCAATTACAGGATATATATATATATTAAAAAAATCCCTTTTTTTTTTGTAGAGTTTAATTGTTATATACTGATAATGTAAAACCTTTTTACACATACATCTAATCATAAATTGACGCATCAGTAAATTTCTTTGATTCTTATCCTAACTACCTTAAAAGTCATTCATATCATGATTGATAATTCATTAATGGTGTAAAAAACTTTATACTGTTAATATATATCAATTAAACTCTTTTTTGTATATGCTTTGCTTTAAACTTCTTGGACACTTGAGCCACTCCTGGTCGGTAGAGTTGGGTCGAGGTGTGGGTGAGGGTCGATCAAGTGGACGATATTTGGGCTATTAGTGGTGCATCCTGGCTACAGGTTTGAGGTGTGCGGCTGTTCAGTGGTTCTTGCAGTTGAGGTGGCGTGGAAAGGCTTGCTGAATGGCTGGGTGGCCATGGTCGCTAAGGGTATGTTTGGTTCAAAGAAGAGGAGGGGAGGAAAGAGATTTTTTTGAAGGAGAGGAGAGGAATTTTAATCCAACTACTTAGATTATTTTAGATCTACTTTCCCTCCGGTCCAAATCCCCAAACAATGGAGTGCAGTCAAAATTGACTCAGTAGGGATTTCGCTCCCATCCCCTCCCCTCCCTTCTAAAACGTTAAATCAAATATGAAAGATTTAAAAAAAATCTCTCCCCTCCCCTCCATTTCCGCCACCAAACATTATGTTAGTTTAATGTGGTCGCAGGGCAGGGACTTATTTCTGTGAGTGAGTTTGAATGTTAGTGGGGTCATGTGTATGTGAAAGTGGGCCCTGTGCAGCTAATTGTACCTCAAATAGTAACTTTCATCCATCCTTGCTTTACGATCCCACTTTCCCATCATTGCAGAATCCTTTTGTTTTACTTTCTCTTTTACCATAGAACTCTATTATTTGGATACCAACACTTACATTGATGTTCTAGAACATCATATTTATATATATGATATATCAATTTCAGTATTTAATCACTTACATCTAATTCGGCGTTTCACATAAGTGTTGTAATTGAAATTTATAAAAAATATTTTCTTTTTTCTATATGCTTTTGCTTTTCATAATTGTGTTAGTTGTTTCGTCTTTGCATACTTAATTACCTTTATCACTTTTTATATATAATTGTCACCATTTTATAACTTTTTCATTTTCATTTTTCCTTCTCTTCCTTCTTTTTTTGACAAAGACAAAGGAGCAATATAAACAAAGCAATCGCCTAAAAAAAGCGAGATATGACAGAACACAAAACATCCTTGGAATAACTAAACTAAAAACATACTTTTGATCTATTCTTATTGTAGGGAGATAAATAAAAATCTGACACTTCAAAATTCTAAAAGGGATACGAGTACAATACAATTTTTTTACACCACACTTCATTAATGACACTACAGTTTATGTAAAATGATATGAGCCCCATACTTCGGATTAAGAGTAAGAACAGTGGTGGGAGCATGTGTATAAGCTGGAGAAAGCTCAAACCAGAAATGTTGTAAAAGCAATGACAATACCATCTTTGCTTCCAACATAGCAAAATTTTGCCCAAGGCATATTCTAGGACCCCATCCAAATGGGAAAAATGAGACTCTGCCTTTAGTTGCCTTAGCAACTCCTTCAGAAAACCTTTCTGGCTTGAACTCTCTTGCATCATCACCCCAAATGTCAGGATCTTGGTGCATCAAAAGTATTGGCAAGGAAACATGCACTCCTGCTGGTAGTGATAGGTTTCCAAGTTTCACATTTTTTTGAGGAGTTCGGTTGAAATAAATTAGTGGAGGGTATAACCTCAGAACCTCATACAAAATCATAGTCACCTATAGAAAATAAAGTTATAGCAGGAGTCATTGAAGTGAAGAGAAATTCTTACATTCACATAGAGCTATTAAGTTATAGGCATAATAAGCATGTGTTTGGAACTGCTTTTGGGAATCAAGTTTGGAAGCAAAACCATGTCCAAAATGGCATATTTGTTATTTTCTCACCACCAAACGTGAAAGCTACTGAGACAAGCTTTCACGTTAGGTCCAACTTGAACGTGGTTCCAAACATATGCTAAATCAATCACATTATTAATCAATTGATAATTATTATAAAGGGCAGCCAGTGCACGAGACTCCCACCTAGTGGGTTTTGGGGAGGGTAGATATACACAGTCTTATCCCCGCAAACGAAAATATTGTTTCCTGGATTTAAATCAATGACCTCCAAGTCACAAGCCACCAACCTTGCTGTTGCACTAAGATTCACCCTCTAATAATTATTATAATTAATTCAAAATTGAAGTGAAACCATGTGAGACACTTACAATTTTAAGGCGACTTAGCTCATTGTGGTCTGGTTTTTGGTTGCCAAAAACTTGCAAGACTTCTTCTCTTGCGCGTGCTTGCCAATCAGGAAATCTACTCAGCAACACCATTGTCCAAAGCAGCAAAACTGAAGTGGTTTCTTGCCCTGCAAGGTAGAATGCATTGCATTCCTCAATAACTTCTTGGTTAGTCATTCCAACAGCCTTATTGTTTCCATGCCCTTGAATCTCTTGTTGATTTGATTCAAGAAGTATGCCTAATAAGTCCTTGTTGGTGGATTCACCAGCCTTCATTGCTTTCTCTCGTTTGTTTATTATACCCTTAAGCGAAGCTTGTATAAGTCTTTCAATTTCCCTCATCCTCCTATGGGTAGCTGTTGGTATCAACCTACAAAAAGATATAATCTGTTGGTTTTCTCATAATTGATCATTTCTTTTAGGTTTAGTTACTCGAGGTCATTGAACTATTTAGAAATTTTTAAGTCGGTCCTTAGATTAAAAAAGTTTGTAATTTGATCACTAAACTAACATTTCATTTGTAATTGGATCCTTCCGTTAGGCTTTCGTGAGTGAGCCTTTTAGGACCCGAATGAAATGTTTGTTGAGAGACCTTAACTTAAAAATTCTCAAATAGTTGAGGGACCTTATTTCTTTCAAAACTAGGACATGCTTTAATTTAGATGTTATATATGTGTGTGTCTGTGCCTACGTGTGTATGTATATGTGTATGTATGTATAACATAAGTCTCACCACCATCCAGGTATGTAAACATTTCGTAATTTCATTATCAATCCAGCTTGCTCTTTTTGAAGTTCAAATATTTTTCTTCCTTCTTCATAGCTGCTTCCAAATGCTGTTCTAGAAATAACCTCACTAGTCAAATCTTGAAGGAAAGGCCATGCATCGATTTCACATGTTCCCTCCGAGGACAACATGCCCTCCCACTTGTTTATCATATCATAGCAACATTCAGAAAAAGTTGGCAACATAACCTGTCCCAAAGTGAAGGCATAAAGGGAGAAATGAACTTGATTAGCATGCGGGGAGAAAAAAAGTTAGAAAAAAAAAAGCTAAGAATTCGATTGTGAAGTGTTTGCCTAACACGAAAAATGTTAGCAGCACACTCTTTAACATACATTTTCAATACTCTATTATTTGATAGATTTCTTGTGGGACCCACTAAATCACATGCATTCCCTCTAATCAGTGAGCCTCCATGAAATCTATTCAATAATAGAGATTAAAGAATGTCTTACTAACATTTCTATTAATAATGGCCAATTTTGTAACCGAAAAGAAACAAACAAAAATAATGACCTTCAATTTTTCTGAATAGAATGCTGGGTTGAGAATCTTGCGATGTTTAGCCCATTTCTGGCCCTCATAATTTAGAAGGCCACTACCCAATAATTTGAGCAGAGGGCTTAACTTGGGTTTCTCGAATTCATAATTCTTGTTAAAGACTTCTTTGATTTGCTCGGGATCCGTGATTATCACCTTTGGTACCGGACCTTCCCATAAAAATGAATTCTTGCCTACAAATTACATTTGTTATCAGATGAATTTTATACTCGTAAGTCGTAATCAAGGACACAGTTGTAGAATAAATATAGTTTTAATCCCTCGCATAAACTATGTAACATATAATCAAGTAATACTTGGTCAACAACATAAAAAAAAAGATTGGACATATAAATATATAATTAAAATCAATTTATAACAGTGATTATTGAGCCAGATTTCATATTCTCTATTATTTTTAAGTGATACTTAAAGAGAGTGTAAGATGTGATCATTAAAAAAAAAGCATGTTAAATTAATGTATTAAAAAGTATATTACTAACACTATTCTTTTAAACCTACCAACAAGCTTGTCTGCATTTTTATTTTGTAGCACTAGTGTTTGGTAAAGTAAGGGGAAACGCAGGGCCGGCCCAACACCTATTGAGGCCTAAAGCAAATTTTATGGTGAGACCTTTTTAAAAAATTAACTCAATAATTTTTTCATACAAAATTAATTATTTTGTGCACAATGAGGAGTTGATCCCTGGACCTTCAACCTAATGGTAAGTTTTTATACCAAATGGGCTAATTTATGTTTGTTGATATATTATACATATCAGAAAGCTAATATAAAAAAAATACAATGTGGGCCTTTTTTTAAAAGAAAAAATTATTTTATTTTGAGAGGCCTAAAACAAGGGTTTCACTGTTTCACTTGTTTTACCCTTGGGCCGGGCCTGGAGAAACGTAATAATAAACAACATTATTTTATTAGGAATGAAAATTAAGAGTTTATAAAAACTTATTTGAACTTAGAATAACGTATGAAAATAATTTATTAGCTTTCTACTGTATGCTCTTTTTCTCTCATTTTTAATGGTTTTAATTATGTTTGTTTAAGATTTTTTAGGAAATCATTTTTAGAAAAAATCATTTTTATGGTTAAAATGAGAAGCTACTCTTATTAGTTTCTCACTAAACATTTATTTAATAAGTTATTTTGAAATAAGAAAAATAAATTACATTTGTTATCAGATGAATTTTATACTCGTAAGTCGTAATCAAGGACACAGTTGTAGAATAAATATAGTTTTAATCCCTCGCATAAACTATGTAACATATAATCAAGTAATACTTGGTCAACAACATAAAAAAAAAAGATTGGACATATAAATATATAATTAAAATCAATTTATAACAGTGATTATTGAGCCAGATTTCATATTCTCTATTATTTTTAAGTGATACTTAAAGAGAGTGTAAGATGTGATCATTAAAAAAAAAGCATGTTAAATTAATGTATTAAAAAGTATATTACTAACACTATTCTTTTAAACCTACCAACAAGCTTGTCTGCATTTTTATTTTGTAGCACTAGTGTTTGGTAAAATATGGGGAAACGTAGTAATAAACAAGATTATTTTATTACGAATGAAAATTCTAACTAATAAAAACATTAAGATCACGGTTGAAAGAGTTTATAAAAACTTATTTGAACTTAGAATAACTTATGATAATAAATGTATGAAAATAATTTATTAGCTTTCTACTGTATGCTCTTTTTCTCTCATTAGAGTAAGTCTGTCAAACAGGCTTTGAAAAATAATTTATTTTTCTTATTTCAAAATAACTTATTAAATAAATGTTTAGTTAAGTTATTTTCAAATGCCCCCTAAGTATCTAAGTAAGTGGGAAAGAGAGGTACCAAATTTGTTGACAGTGTGATGGATGAATGAGAAGACATGGGGTGTTACATCTTTATCACTGGAGAGACTCATGGGTTGAGATTTGGCACCTTCCTTAATCATCTTAATCATTTCCATGGTGTCTCCAACTAAAAGCCTGTATGGATTGCCTTGAAGTCCTTGCTCTCTTAGCACCTTCTCCAGCCTCTTTGGCCTCAGCCACAACCAGTTCAGCAACTTCACCACCCATATGAGAACCAGACCTATCACACCAAGAACGAATATTGTTGGGGTTGCAGAGGACACCTCCATTAACTTTAGTTTGAATTTGTGATCATGTCTTTTTGAGTTGGAGTCATTAAGTAGAGCAAGAAAGTGGACAGTGGAAGAAAAAATAAAAAGGCACAAAAGATGAGGTTTGCACTCCTTAATTTCCTTTTATGTCATTTTCTGTGGCCATGACCAACCGACAAGTGACAACATTGAACAATGATAAACTTTGCACTTTCGGCCCAGCTTCCTTGCTTGTTAACAAAGTTAGGGAATTTAGTTCATCATAACAAATGGGTTTTTCTATAATTTGCATATGTTAAGAAATTTATATATAAATTTTTTTTTATAAAAAATCATATTTTTAACTTTTCAATATATTGAATGTAATATTTTGTAATAAAAAAATATTATTATTAATTTTTTAACATGTATAAATTTGCACATGATAAAAAAACTCATAACAAATAACATAATTGTAAGCATGCGCTCAATTTTAGTTGTATACATATATAAAATTAAGGTGAAGTATTATTTAAGAACCAGCTTAATATTTTTCAAATAAAATAATTTAGAGATTATATGAAAATTATTTTTTTATAATCTGTAACAAACATATATTTTCTCGCTTTTATTGAATCTGATTTTAGTGAGAAACTAATAAGAGTAGCTTCTCATTTTAACCATAAAAATGATTTTTTCTAAAAATGATTTCCTAAAAAATCTTAAACAAACATAATTAAAACCATTAAAAATGATTTTTAACTTAAAAAATGTCTTTTATTATCAAATAATCTTAAACAAACGCACTCTAAAACTTTATGTTGTTATTAAATTTATAAAATTATTTTTATTAATAAAACTTAAAGAAATAAAAATATTTAACTTCATATATATGGCTTCAATTATATTTCTAATTGATAAATATACAATTGAATTTTTTTATTAAAGTTAAGATCCTTAAAGTTTGGATTCTTAATTGGACATCAAAGTAGACTTGAAGTCATCTTGCAACACTTCTTTTAAGATTGTAGAAAATAAAAACTATAGAATAAAGTGAAAATGATATTAGATAAGGGGATAAAAGAGTGGAAATGAATTATTTTGTTATGTTAATTAAATAAGTTAAAGTACTTTTTGTTTTGTTTCGAATTTTCACTTTTAATTCCACTTTTTATTTACTTAACCAAACTTATTATTGGATTAAATTTGATTGTATTAAAGAAAACTTTGGCTTGAATTTGAACCTCAAATCTGACCAAATTAAGGGACGACCAACATCATTATAATTAACAATTTTTAATATAGTTTTGTTGTATAAAGAAGAACTTAGTGTTCTCCTCTAATGTTTAACTTAAAGAGTTTAATTGTTATCCACTTATAATGTAAAAAATTTTATACTGTCAACCAATCAAAAATCATGATATGAATGACTTTTAAGGTAGTTAGGATAAGAGTGAAACATTTTTACTGATATGACAGTTTATGATTGGCTGACAATGCAAACTTTTTTTTCACTGAAATACATAACAATTAAATCCTTAACGTAATTAGACTCAACATCTCTTATATCGGAAATTACACCAACATCCCTATAAGTTTATGCTATCATTATATTTACCCTCTTGAGATTTATGTTGTAATTATATTTACCCATAATTTTTAAATCACAAGAGAAGTGTAGGATATAATGGATTTAGATCATTTCCTTTTCATTATCTTCTTTTGAGCAAAAGATAAAAAAAAAATTATTTTTATGGGTAGGGCGCAAGCAACTTTTGTTGGGGACCGAAAGGTAAGTAAAACTCAGGTTTGTTGCAATTTTATTGGAGACAGAAAAGGAGTAGTGTTTGGTGGCACTTCTTAGACCATACAACAAGAGAAAATAAAACTCATTTATCCTTTGAATTATTCGCAAGATTGATACTGTTTGCTGGCGAAGGCTAGGGTGGGATACTTAGACATGTCTCCCACTGTGAGCAGGGGTATTTGTTCAAAAAATTATTGTTTTTAGTCATTTTATTTTTTTAATTTATAAAAATAACCCCACCACCAAATCACTTGCTAACTTCAACATCTCCAGCGAGGCCAAGGATGACCAGAACCGTCGCACCACCAAACTCAACATCTCTGACAAGGCCACCTTGCACAACCATGACGTCGCAATTCTGCCTCCTAGCACAGGCTCCTCACCATCAAAAAAAATCAGTAACCCACTACCACACTATCAGTCGTTCTTTAAGATTCAAAATGCATTGTCACACGCTATTCAATATCTCCCCTCCTTACGCCTGCCGTTGTAACACCCCCCCGAGGTGTCACGGTTAGTAATCTAAATTTTCTTTTTCGGTTAATTAAAACCTTTTTCGAAATTACTTATTAGATTTACTGCGGAAATTCTGATACCAATTCAAAACTTTAATAACAACAGAGAAACAAATATAACTCATCATTTACAAAACTCATTCACTTCGCCTTAAGGCATACATTGCGTCACTCTCTTAATACACGCCGTACTGAGTCATGATCAATGGACCTGACTTTAAATATCGAAATCCTAAGAGCTGGTCTAACAAAACTCTAAGAGTAATAAAGTAATAAAGCATACTACCTAGCATGCATCACCCCAATAATACTAGGCTTCATCATCAACAGTCCACCGTCTTCGTTGTCAAACGCCAAGGAACTCAACTGCAGGGTCCCACAGTGACCCAGAGGACTGCTAGAAAAAAAAATTTGTACATGTATTCAAAAAGACACAACAGAATGTCCAACATGTACAGACAAGGGTGAGATACTCTTTCACAAGTTCATCGTAATAGCCACACAAGTAAAATAACATACAAATCATGCATCAACACAGTCCTGCGACAAAGTTTCATTGTTCAATATAATATCACAGTGGGATAATTCTATTTTTAAGATGTCATACTCATTCATCAATGCAAGTCAAATGAATGCATGAGGCCTTAATATGACTTTCCAACATCATGTACTCCGAAGATTCCTAACTTCACGTCCTCGAGCGATAGGTCGCAGTAAAACCCGTAACACAATTGCTCTCGTGAGTCGGCCTCTCAATTTAGGTCCGAGCTCTAATCATTCCAGGGTACCACATCATAACCACATCATGAATACTCCAGTCTCTGATTGAGTTCATCCGTGTTGGATAGCCGATTTACCACGGCACGGGGTCGCGAGGCCTCCGGCCACTTGTGGGATCTCGAAAAAAGGATGCCCCTATAGGCCTAGTGGTTGTAACTAGCTGAATTCTCAACTACGTAAGTTGTGGCTCGGTTCGTATGGCACGTCGGCCGACTCATGCATGTATGTAGGAGGGTTTCCATTCTTTCTTTCTTTTTCATTCAATTCTTTCTTCTTTCGTCAAAGCACAAGGCTCATGACTCGTTCAACTCAAATTTCATAATACGAAGTACTAGGCCGACGTTGCGGGCACTAGACTCGCATATAGGACCCAAAGTCCGTTCTTCTTCAAAACACAGGACTTGAAGTCCGAGTGCTCAATTCACAGAACACTAGCCCGACGTCTCGGTCACTAGGTTCATGTGCTCCACATGCGTGAAGGGGTAATCACCAGTTTCATTAAATCCACTTTTCGTAGTTCAAAACTAAAAAACAAAACATAAGTTCTCTTTGGTATAAACCAAAACTCGTTTTCGCTCTAAAACAGTTTTCCACAAAACTTTTCTTTACAAAACATTCTCAAAGACTCAAGTTCTAAAGATGCATTTTCAAAGGATTTTGGCTTTTAAAATCCTTTTCTAAAGGTTCCATCATTTCAAAACATTTTTCTAAAGATTGTTATCAAAGCAGCTTTCATGAAGAGGTATTTTCGTTTTCGAAACATTAAATACTTTTAGAAGATATTTTCTTGACAACTAAATATTTTTCAAGGTTTTCTTTTCTATGTTTAACATGTTTCGAAAATAATGATAAAGCAATTTTTCACTATTTTCCTCACCAACTCCCGACTTCCTAAGTCTTATTCGAGATCATTTCAAGTTCTTAATCTTAGTGGCTTTTAAATAAAAACGGTCATCATAACATTTAGCTTAGAAGCTTTTGCTTTCCTCAAAATCAAAACATTTCAAAAACGTTGATTAAGACTTTTAGTTAGCTTAATCTTCGTTATTGAGCTATAGCCAGTGCTATGCCCTTAACCAATCCAGGATATAAATATAAATATATCTATATATATATATATATATATATATATACACACACACACACACACACACATCAAGTATCAGTTCAAGGCATCCATGCCACAATTCATATTTCAAACATCCAAGCAAATACCTCATAAAATAAATCAAGTACATACACCACATATAACATGTCTTCAAATACCAAACAAGCATATAGATCACACAATGCATCAACTAGGCAAAACATCAACTTCACATCATAGTTAGAGCATTCAACAAGAAACTCATGAGGCTATCAAACTTATTGGAGCTAATCTCCCCTTACCTCTCATAGCTTCCACGTAAGTTCCATCTAGTCATATCCATGATCTTCATGACAATGATCTGTTCCATCCATGCACATACGTTCTACTCTTCTTCTTTTTTTTTTTTTGTTGATGGTCATAACTGATCATTCTGACAACGCAAAGTCACAACATGACAAACAAGTACTACACACACCTATTTTTTTTTTTTTTTTTTTTTTGTAAACGTACCTTTCAAACCATAAAGTACTTTCACATGTTTAAAGTAGAATCATTAATTTTCGCAATAGGATATCTCTTTCTAACGATTAACAAAAATCTAATTTATATTAATGATAACTCTAAAATATTTTATATACTCGAAATGAGGTTCTCAAAACGATCTCTTGTTTTCAGATAGGATTTGGAGAAATAAAATTAACTTTAGAAAGTTAACATTAACCTTTTGCTTATCCATCAACTATCGGGAATAGTCATTCCCTCTTTTATTTACATTCTAGTCCCTTATTCTCTACTTAATTCCAACTTAGTCTTCAACTCACAACTCGAAATTTACTAACATTGGTTACCTAATCAAGTTCTCATCTTTTAACACTAGTTTAGTGACCAAACATCATAGTTAGACCCCCTATCAATATAGCAAATGCTTAGGCTTCTTCGTTTCACCACCAAACACTCTAAACTCTATCATTTTCACCTTAGAATCTTAATACTCACGACAAATCCGAATTTCATATATAAATTAGGAAAACAACCAAACGACATCAGAAAATTTTCATATTTTTAATGAAGATAGCCAACATATATATCATCATTTTTAAGTAGGTTTAACTCAAAAACCCAACGTCAATAATTCACAATAAATCATATACTGAAATTGTTTTGGCCAGAATTTTCCTCTAGTATTTTCATTTAAACATTTTGCAGTCCATAATTTATTTAACATAGTAGAGCTTATCCAAAATTTACCAAATTAAATACACATCATCCTAACATGTATAGGAACATCCCCATAATTTTAGTTTTCTTCAAATGAGTCATGAATATTCCCAGTTTAATCAAAATCGTGGCACACCTCCCAGATTTTTCAGTTCAGAACAGCAGTTAGGGAAAATCATGAACAAAGGCTAAATGACCTTTAAAATTTTCGATAATTTA
Source organism: Ammopiptanthus mongolicus (assembly GCA_039655645.1). NCBI lineage: Eukaryota > Viridiplantae > Streptophyta > Magnoliopsida > Fabales > Fabaceae > Ammopiptanthus > Ammopiptanthus mongolicus. The sequence goes on from CM077347.1 coordinate 85,720,567, forward strand.
ACGGGATGTTGCCAACTCAAATATGACAACAACGCAATTGGTCCCAACTCAAAATTCCAATCCAGTAATTTATGAGAAATCACGTATTGGGACTGTTTTACACAAAAGTTTCCAGAAACATGTAGTAGCACTACTTGAGCCTTGGATTATCTTTGACCTATTAAATCAAATCCATTTTAAACCATAATTTAAAGGCAACTAGTAGACATGTGATAGTTTACAAAACATATTTTTGTAGAATATATTTACTTCTAGAACTAGTTTATAAAAACCAAATAGAAGCAACAGCCCAAAGTAAATCAATCCCAAAACAAAATCATTTACATAAGTAATTTGTATAAGAATACAACCTTTAAACAATCTAATTTAATCATATCAACACAACATATTTGATTTGATATCAAGAAAGGGATTTAGGGATTAAGTTCAAGGGGTTTAGGGGGGAAAAAATGAATTGAAGCAGAAAATCAACTCAACTACACAAAGAAGATGAAGTGGCCGCGGTTCTGAATTTCCGGCGCGGTGGTGCGATTTCCGGTGCGGTGGTCGCCGGCGAATGTGCTCCGATCATGAAATTTCTTTGTGGGTTTTGTTGCGGACGAGGAGAGGAGTCCAAATATCTACTTAGTTTCTTGAACGGAGGCTCGTGGCGGCCGGAATATCGCCGCAAGGGTGGCGGTTTGAGTTTTCCGATATGTGTTTTCATGAAAAAGATGGGAGCTTTTGGTAGAGCATGATGAGGAGATGAAGAATATGGTGTTTGTTTGCCAAGACATGGCCAGAGGTGGCCGGAAAACGAGCTCCAAAGAGACACCCATTTTCGAGGTTGCTCATTTCGGGAATATATTTAGATGGATAGAAAGAGGAGATTGAGAGGAGCAAGAATATGTAATTTGTTTGGCCAGAGGTGGCCGGAGCATGGTGGTGGAGGGCGGCGAAGGTGGCAGCGGTGGTGGTGCTTCCATGGAGGAGTTCTTCCACTTCTGAAATAGGAAGATGATGAAAATGAGTGGGGAGAGAGGGGTGTGGGATCAGAAATCTTCGGAGTTCAGGAAGTCATTTTTTTGAAATTTAATCAAAATATAGATAATTAAATTGTAAGACTTACTGTCTCGTTTTCGAGTCCATCTCAGGTCTCTGGATTAGTAAAAGTCTACTGACAGTGCAAAAACACAGACCGAACTTCGTTTTAATTTTCAGCTCACATTTTAATCGTAGCTTCGAACGATAACGTTGAGAATGAATATGGTCTCAGAATATTTTATTTGCCTCTCTAGGTCCTTCAATAAAATACAAACATATAAATACCGATTAATTAGCTCTAGAGAGCTTTGAAAAATCGGGATGATACAGTCGTCGTTCTTCCGCCATCAAACCCAGCCACTACCATGCTCTATCTCGTCGCAAGCCCATATCCTCTCCACCCTCGCCAGCATCACAAAACGGCTCCGTCGTGCTCTGCCACCCAGATCCCGCGAGCTCCTCCGTTGCGAACTGTCATCTGCATATCCAAGCCACCATAGCAGCACCGTCTTGCTCAAAAATCATATCAGCTCCTCATTGTCGCGTCCCAGAACGAGCCACCGCAAGTCATCAGTCTCAGCCGTCGTTCACATCGTCGTCCACCGCGCCGCCGAACGAGCATCCCACTCCCAGCCACGCCATCCTCCTCCTCTACGCTTAGCATCTCTTGGTGGCTAGGTTGATGCTTCGTGTCTCTGCGTCTAAATCTCTTCTCCATCTCGCAATTTGATTTTTTGGTTTGCTGGTTCCTTTATCATTTGGATTGTGCTAGTGTCAAAGAGATTGGAGGAAGGTGGTGGTGGTGAGGGAGAAGGGTGGGGGTCGATAGTGTGGGGTAGCGGACTGAGAGAAAGTCAAGTGAGAGAGAAAGAAATGGGGTAAATTTTTAAATTTGAAAAAATTTAGGAATTTTAAAATAATAAAAAACTTACATAAAAGTGCTTGCTCATGGTGGGAGACATGTCTAAGTCTCCCACCCTAGCCTTCGCCACTGTTTGCCGGTTTATCCTACGACAATGTTACTTGTTATTTTATCTTACTGAGAATAGATTTTTTTTAGAGTTTAACTAGATAATGTATCCGTGCAATGCATAAGTGTATCATGTTTTTCTATTTTTTTTTGTTTGAATGTCTTTTAAAATGTAGGAACTTATACATTAAAAGATGAACGAATACATATTTGTATTGTATTTGAATGGTTCCGAAGAGAGGTTTATATGTTTGAGTCATTAAAGTTAAATCGTTGGGAAAATGTACTTTTGTGAACAACTCTCAAGACGACGTTATAGTTTGCAAATTGTCATTCTCTTAGATGCTCATTAAGTTGTCCCATTAATGTTGGATGGTTGTTCTATCGTTGTTGCCATGTTTGCTTCTTTATACAGAGAAAAATAATATAAAAAATGATAAGATATTGTTGAGTCTCCAAAATGTCTGATGTGCATTTACCTTAATTTTGATGAGATTAAAACAGTTATTCAATGATTTAATTGAACCCATTTGTGGTGTTTAACTCGTCTACTCAGTGTGCAGTTGAAAAACATTAAGTGTCTATATGAACTGAGCTTTAGCGTGGTATCACTCGTCTAAACAATGGAAAGTTCACTCGTCAGAACAATGGAAAGTTCACTCGTCTGAACTAAGGAAAATTCACACGTCTGAACCAAGGAGAAGTTCACCAGTCTGAACTATTAAAAGTTCACCCGTCTAATGAAGTCTTCACCAGTCTGTTGACCAGCGTTGAAGAAATCCCTTCAACTCATCTAATGAAGAAATCAACCGTCTGATCAAAGGAAGACTCACATGTCTAAAAGACTACGCAACTAACGTCATTCTCTTTATTAAGAGTCAATCCGTCTAATGAAGTTATTCACCCGTCTGGTGACTAACGTTGAAGAATATATTAGATGAAAGTTGTCTCGTCTCTGAAAAGGAACTTCAACAAAGTGCTTTGCCTGAACACAACTGCATCTTACACCAAAAGGGAAAGTCTTCCATCTGATGGCAAAAAACAAGTATAAAGACCTACTAAGACTAAAGGTGTATCAGAAGTCTCTATCATTCTGATGAGAGAGAACAAGTGAAGTTCTCAAGGCTTTAATGGCTGGCGAGAAAGATTCTTTTGCATTTAATGAAGATCTGCAAGAGGCCAGGCTTCCAAATAATGTGTCTAACGGCTTTAAAATCTTGAAGCTTATTTAATGAAGAAGACTTTGAAGATTCAAGCAGAGACAAGAGAGGAGAACGAACAAAACATTCAAAGAGCATTTACTCTGCGCATTTATACCTTCATTCTTTTATTATTTATTCTTCAATCATTTGAAGTTATTACGCAGTCTTTGAGAACTTCACATTTAATACACTCGTTTGAGTGCTTGTGAAAGACTTGCAATTGTAATTTTTTTTTTCAACTTCTCTCAAACAAACCCGTCTGAGCCTGGAGAGACTAGGTGTGCAAACGGTGCTCGTCTGAGCCTGAAGAGGCTAGATGTGCAAACAATACTTGTCTGGAGCCTGAAGAGGCTATGTGTGAAAATAATACTTGTCTGTCCTGTAACCTGATTCAGTTGTAGTGAGAAAACTTGGTGCTGCCAAGGACTGGACGTAGCCTCATTTGTTAAGGGGTGAACCAGGATAAAACCTGCTGAATGATCTCTCTCTTTCCCTTAACTCTTTAGTTTGATTATTTATATTAACTATCATTTAACTAAAGGGGTTTTTAATTGTGTTTATCAAAGTATTTTCATCTTGCATGATTATGTGTTTCCTGTGAAAACTTTCAGACGAGTTATCAGTCTGATTGACCTGTCTTAATTTATTCGTCTATTCCTTACACCCGTCTGTACTTGCGATAAAGTTTCTTTATTCCGCTTAAATTTGTCAAACACCATTCAACCCCTTTCTAGTGTTTGCATCTGTCTATTTCAGATATAACCTTAGTTTCCTATTTCTAATCATTGAACTATCCATTCGATGCAAATAAAAGCACAAAACTTCAAAGAAAAGGCGCAGTTTGAACAATCTCTTCTAATACTTGCATCTTCGTTGGTGCAAGATCAACGCTAATCCTTGTAGCACCCTAAGCTTAACAGGGACCAACCCCAATAGCAGTGTACAACAACAACAACATTGACCAATGAAGCCAAACCAAAAAATCATAATTTTTTGCATAGAAAAATAAAATACTAACATTATTCTTCATAATCTCTACAATCTTTATTCTTTTGAAGATAATTTAAGACATGAATCAAACAACAACAAAAAAGAATATGTCCCCTAGTATATTGTTCTTTTCCACCAGCAAGATGCAAGGATGTATTATGTTTTTCTATTTTTTTTGTTTGAATATTTTTTTTTTAAATGTAGGAAGTAACACATTAAAATATGAACGAAAGATGATCAATCCGAAGAGGTGCACATGGAAGTGACTGAAAAGGGAAGTCAAAAGACTTATTTCTTTGCTTTTAATGGTGGAATAATCAATGTAATAAGGAACTTGGTGACAAATATTACCTTTGAGAAGAGTCGAAAGAGAAAATCCAAATAAATAAAAGAAAGCATCCTTCAACCAATTGAAAATATCCTTCAGTAGATTTGTGATTTATTTGGGTCAGTACAAATATAACACAAATATTAATTACTCTGCAGTTATAATCATGGTATTATTTTTTACTTACAAAATCTTATGGTCTTTCCAAATATTACATATACTCCCCACACATTATTGTCCATACATTTATAAAAGATTAATAATTAGATATTTTTATTATAATTAAAGCATAAAATATAGAGAAATTTGACCTTTCCATATATTCAAATGTAAATTTTTTGATAATGGTTACCACATACAGATACACTAAAATAAACATACTCTAAATCCTAAACTCTGCAGAATAATATACATATGCACAATATATTACAAAGGTCTGCAATTGGATGGAAAAAAAAATACTCCAGTGTTCCTTACTTTTATATATATATATATATATATATATATATATATATATATATATATATATATATATATATCAAGATACAATAACAAATTAAAAATAATATATTTGAGAATATATTTTAAAAAATACAGGAATATATATATATATATATATATATATATATATATATATATATATATATATATAAACATGTGAAATCCAATTTTATAATATAACAAATAAAAAAAATTGAATCTATATAACATCATTTGTTATTTCATGATATAAATTTTATAATGTATATTAATATGTTTACCAAAAGTTTTATCAATTGTGATGTATCGCAAAATATATCAAGTAATTTAAAATGTTCTAACCATAAAAATAATATTTATTATAAAAGTCTTTTGTTTTATTAACTAAATATTTTTTTATGCGGTATGTTTTTACTTTGTAATATATATGTTAATATTTTTTTGTGTAGATTAGGTTATTACGCTTTTATTTATATTTACTTTTATGACTTCAAAGTTAATGTTTTTTATGTAAATTTTCACTCCTAGATGATATTAGTATAAATCTTCATACGTTTTCATATAAATAATTTATATCTTATAAATATTTTTCACATAAAATAAAATTAAGCAAAATTCTTATAAAAGTTTTGTTTTTTGAGAAACAATTATTAGATTTTATGATGAAACTGAGAAAGTCTTTATGGTTAATGGTTAGAAACTGGAATATAGCAATAGAAGTTAAAAAAATAAAGTACAAAAAAGTAAAAATGGTGAGATGGAAATATGAACTTTGAAAAATAAAATAATTTACTTCATAATATTGTTTATTCATTTATCTGTTTTGATAAAGCACAATCAAGTTGATTAGCTTAATTGATTGTTTTTTCTTGAGTGTGACTATAGATTTTTTAGAAGCAAAATTTCATTAAAATAAATGAAAGAGGAAGCTGGAAAAAAACACAAGATGTGTCGGGCACCAGCAACAAAGAAACGATACACTGAACATAATAGAAAACAAAACAAAAAATCCAAATGTCTCACTACTTGCAATACACCTCCATAGCAGCAAAACTAAAGCAGAATAAAAAAAGCCAAAACACTGCAATTAAGATATCGTTCCTACCGAGCGAAACCAACAAAAGGCTAGTGAAGTGAAAAATTGTGGATGTACACCAGCTAATACATTTGGAACTCCGTACCGGTGATATGCTCAAAAAAATTTATGATTTTTCTTGAGTGTGAGTATATTATGCTCAAGGTATAATTCATTATTGAGGCAAACTGCATTCCGTACTCGTATGCTCCCTTACTAACTTTTTTATATGTCTCACATCGAAGAATCACAATAATCTTTCAACCTTGCAATTAGGGATATTGAACTTTCACCACTTTTTGGACGCAGATGTTATTATGAGAGTAAGAAGAAGAATGGTCACAACAACAATCATAGACATTTTTGGAGAAATATACACAGAGATGTAAAGATTATATGGTGAATTTGAGGTAAGCTTATTGACCTTATATAGAGCTAGATGACAATAGTGAAACTAAAACAAATCATATGTTGCTGCAAGAAAAGGAAAGGGCATGCAAAAAATAGTGAAGAGATTGCAAAGTAAAAATGCTCACAAGTAGTGGCTATTTCATAATGTTTATTTATTAAATCGTTTTGTTTTTACATATTCTTGCATCTTTATATATGTGTTAATATACAAAGAGCAATAACTCAACCCACTAACCCAACCCATCTTGGAATATCAAATAAAAAAATTATTAATATGAAAGATGAATCATTCAAGCCTTTTTCTTATTTTTTGAATAAAAAAATGAAATTAAAATCAAACAAAAATGATAAAAAATAAAATATAAAAATGAAAAGTAAAATTTATAGTTAAAAAATGGAATTAAATTTAAAAATATGAAAATGAAAATAAAATTTAAATTAGAAATAAATTTAAAAATAAACGTTGGAATGAAATAAAAATTTATAATTAAAATTAAAAAATAAATTTAAAAGAAGTATTAGCGGTCTTTCTATCAATACCATTGGCCTGAGTTTGGTGTTCTTTGTTTTTTGTTATTGTTTTAACCTCTTTCAAATTCTTGACATGTACTTCAAAGATTGAATGGGTCAAGTTCAGGCTCAGAAACTTACAGGAATCCTTGCCTTGCAAATTCTCCAGACTTTGAAGTGCAAGAAGTAGAGGTGCACATGAAGCTTCTCCCCCCCTCTCCCTCCCCACACACACACCAATCTTTGTTTTATCTCTTTGAAAAATGATAGCATCAGATTTTTCTACACATTCTTTTTAACCCTCTTCATTCCAATTTTACTAGGAAATGGAAAGGAAAAGAATATACTGTTGGCATGTGCAAGGGCTACAACAATTGTTGAGTTAAATAGGTGCATGGAGAAGTTGAAAGAGTATGACAACCATGATTGGGTATACCTCAACGGAATAAACCCAAAGATGTGGACAAGAGCAGCTTTCAGTCCTTACCACAAAAGTCAGGCACTGACAAATAACATGTGTGAACAATTTAATTCTAAAATTCTTTTCACAAGGGAGAAAAGCCTATTGTGTATATGTGTGAATAAATTAGGCTTTAAGTTAATCTATACTTCTGGTCCTATGCATGACCGACAATCGTTTTTAACTTGATCCCTAAACATAAAAAAATTTCAATTCACTACTTATATATACAATTATTTTCAATTTGGTTCCCACTGTTATTATTATTGTAACAACGTTTGTTAGAGTTAAAGTATAAGGGGTAAAGAATCATTTATAATAACTTGAGCAACTCTCCTTTTATGAATTAGCTTTTAATTATCATAAAACAAATAATCTTGCAAGGTAATCATAATCTACCCTTTTTTTTTTGTTGTTGCATACTTTTCATGCCATTCTACTAGCAATAATTAAACCATTTATGTTTTGTTTTGTCTGTTACTGAGTCAGACACCAGAAAGCAATACATGTTCAAGGTATCAGCTGAAACACTTAAAGCTGCAAGTGAACAGGTGAGGAGGATGTTTGGATCAATGATATCAAACTTTGGATCCTATGTCCAAGATTCCCAAGGATCAAGTCACAGTGGCATCACTGTTACACTTGTCTCAAGTTCACATGGAAGTGGGTCAAACAGGTGCTGTAGCAAGGCCAAGCAGTACTAGGCCAAATGCAAACCCTTCATAGACTTGGCTGATGTAAATGTTCATGTTTGTTTTGCTGTAATGACAATGATGTAAGACTAATATATTGACCTTATTATGTTACTGTGGCTGTTTTATAAATGTATCAGAAGTATGAGTAATTTTGAAGTTGCCGAAATGCAAACCTTGATATTGTTTTGTGTTCTATATATACTGTTGTTATTCTGTATTTATCTCAGACTTATTTGTCGATATTATCATACAAAACTCACCTTTTAGTCATATAGGCACAGCATTATTATCTTACTCGGAGGTATTAGGAAATTTCTTTGCTCCAGAATTTGTGAATCAAATTGAAACTGAACTTTTTGTTGTCACCAATGTTCTGTGGACTAGATGTGTGTGTGTGTATGCGCCTATTTAAAAGAATGGTTTTTTATTTATTATATTTGAAAAAAAAGGCTATGAACTTTCCCCATAATTATATATGCCTAAGAAGAATTATCGGAGTTTTTATTTTTATTGTAGTTTTAAATCTTTATTGTCTCTACAATTGCAAGTAATTGCAAGCCATTACAAACGGATCACTATATTAATGGTAATGGATAGCTAGAATTGATTGTAGCCCATAATAATTTTATTATTAGAAAAATTGTAACAGAGCTTTCTATCTAACATAACCGCCTTAAACATATTCAGTGAATTCTGCTTCCATCAAAAGTGTGATGTTTGAAAGCATTAAAAGGATTCAAGTCCTTGAACAAAAAGAGCATTAAAAACTTCCATCTGAGGTTTGTTCAACGTCAACCCAATCTCAATTCCTCTATTGTTGTGCCTACTCTCCGAAAGAGAAAACGCTCCTGTTCTGTCTATAGAAGTCATATCCACCTTCTTAGGTCTTCCCCATCCAAAATCAATACTATAAACCTCAAACCTTGGCGATCCAGCAGTAGAGAACATTCTATCCTCCGTTATAGAATGCATATTTGAAACCCAATTCTCTACTCCATTTAAAATATTTTCATCTTCCACTCTAACTAAAGCTTCACATATCCCTTCCAAAGCATTGATGAATCCATCATTTTCTAATAACTTCTTTGTCTCAACCTTAACTCCTTGGCCCGCAACGCAATTTCCAAAATATGTAGGCACAATTGGAGGGTCCAAGCGGGATCTACAATCCACACTGAATATATAAAATACTCTATTTGCCTTTGGTTGTTCTGTTTTAACCAAGCATGTCAACACATAAGCACTTGTAACTGAAAATGTTGATAACTTAACCTTCATTTTCAGCTTAGATGTTGCATATTGCTTAAGCTTTTGGATATGTGAGGGTGTCAATTCAAACAAACCTTTAACCGCTTCAGTTTCTATTGTATTATTAATGGACTCCCACACCTTGAGACTTCGATTATTTGGTCCATCATGCTTCAACCACGCCTCCACATAAGCATCAGCAATTCCTGTAGGGTCTCTTATCACTGATCTGTCAAAGAAAGGTGTTAGATGTTGTTCATGTAATGATAATGATAATGATGATGATGATAAAGATGATGATGGTGATTCTATGAGCTTACAGCATGCATATGCCCATGCTTTGATAAACATAGTTGAAGATCTTCCATCAACAGCTGCATGGTGTGTGGTTATTCCAATACAAAAACCAAAGTTTGGGAACACAGTAACTTGAAGGGCTAATACAGAAGCTTGTTCATGGGAAATGGTCAAGTGGGGTATTAAGGGATAACGTTCAACTGCTTCACAGAGATTGGAACAAAGATGGTTGAAGTTGGCGTTGGATTCAGCTACAGTGAAGGAGACAGCATCACCAGGGAGATAGTTGATGATGGGGTGTGGTGAGTGAAGAGGCCAAGTGATGTTACCAGCGAGAGGAAGGAAGTGATGCAGTGAGAGTTCAAGGGAGTGTTTGAGATTGGGAAGAATGGCATCAAAGAATGAATTAGTGGTGATTGTTGGGTTTGGGAATTCATAGAAGAAAAGACGCTCAACGGGTGGAAATCTAAGCCATAGTAGGTCAAAAAAGGTTAGAGGGAGAGAGGTTGGAGAAGGGGAAAGGGTTGTTCCTTGTGGCGGTGCAACTAGGCATACTTCAAGAACTTCCACAGCTTTTTGTTGCTCCATGACTCACCACTGTTGGGCAAAATCTGTCTCGCACACAGCATTCTATATATAATAGGGAAAACTATTTGATCTCAAGTTCATGTATTTGAGTAAAGTTACATTTAACTGTCTAACAATTTTTTGAGGTATCACTTTCCATCCTTGAGAAAAAAAAACTAAACGAATTATCCTCGAGAATGATAAAAGAGGAAAATTTTTGTCCCTCCATTTGTTTCCATCCTGAACACGCCATTAGAGTGTTGATGTGTATCGTTAATATGTCGAGTGCCCAAACAATAGTCCTTACATACATAATAGACCATGAGAATAATTATGTATTGACCCAATAAAGTCCCAAATTATTATTTAAGTAACTCAATTTAGGATGCGTTTGGGTACGCAACTTAATTAAATGCTTATTCAATAAGCTTCTCTGACAAACTTATGGAAATAAGCTAAAAAGAGCTTATGTAAAAACCATAAACTATTTTCATAAACTATTTTCATAAGTTTATTTCTATAAGTTATTCTCATAAGCTAGCTATAAGCTCTTCCAAACGCACCCTTAGTCCCTGACAATTTCTATCGTGGGACACATTAGTCCCCACATGTTACAAGCAACACACCACATACATCAGATGCGCCACACCAAATGTACCAACATAGGTCATATGAACGAGATTAATAGACACCTGGGCACACTGACGGTATATATCAACAGGTTAACTTTATGTTTAGGATGAAGACAAACGGAGGGATTGATATGTCTCTCTTTTGTCATTGTTAGGGATTTTTCGGTGAATTTTTTTTTCTCAGGGACGAAAAGTGATTCCTCAAACATTGTTGGGGACTAAAATGATCCTTTAAATTATGTTCGTGTCAAATAGGTTTCATAAGTTAGGTTCGTGTGACAAAATGTGTTTTTTTTTGTTTGGGCCCAGTCATCGCCGCCACCACTGCCACCTGAGAAGGGACATGCAGTGGGTTGTTGAAGAAGACGGAGATACTAATAAAAAAAATTTATTTATTTATTTATTTATTAATTTTTATTTTTTTAAATTATTATTTTATGATATTAATGTCCGGTCAACAATGTCAACCAGGCTCGAGAGTGACGACACATAAGAGACAATATGAGAGATTATGCAGGAATGGTAAAAAAAGCTACACTTTTTGTCACTCGAACTTAACTTATGGGACCTATTTGACACAAAATAAACTTAAGGGATCACATTGAAAAAAGAAATAAACTTATGGAACCAATAAAATATTTTTGCTTATAATACGGAAAAAATTGTTTGAATATCCAACGCTCTCAATTATATTTCTTTTTATGTATTTTTAATATAGTGTACATAATATTAGTTTACATTATGAATCAATTAATCACAAATCATCATATATGTGACTTTTAAGATAATTATTGTTCTTACCATGGCCAAGAGGAGGCCCAACCCATAAATCACGGCCTAGCAACCTCGGGCCTGAGTCACCAAAGACGTATAGAACCTGGGAACTCTTGCCCGGGTACGATCACACAATGTCAGTATCGGGTAATCGAACGATATACGCGGGTATTTCCCCTCCAAAGCCAGAGGATGTCCGAGAGAGAAACGATAGAATCGGATCCCCAAGGTCGGGCACGAGATCTTCTAGAAGGCCATGCCAGGGGCAACTGAAGTGCATGACTACAGTGCGCAATGCGCACCTCGGCTAAATGCGCTAACGCCTTGAGGGAAGGGGCCCACACAACGTAACAGAATCATGCACCCTACGTTCCTGGGATGGCTATAAAAGGAGAATGAGGGCTGAAGAAAGGGTTGGTGAAGAATCCGGAGTAAAAGACTAGAGAGATATAGAGAGATCTGGAGAGCCATTAGTGCTTTGTATTCAGCACACTGTAATTCTATTGTTCTTATAAGAACAATTATGATAGGAGTCAAATAATTTTTATGATATGATAATTTATAATTGGTCGATAATATAAAAAAAAAATGTACACTACAAATACACAGCAATTAAAAGGGATTTGGATTCTTTATTTTTTCTTCTTTCATATTGTCTTTTTTCATGTTATTAAAAGTAAATCCATTCAAATTTGTTTTAGGGATGTCAAAGCATGCTAAATTTTTAATGAATCCATTTTGAGTTTTTAAGTGGAACTCATTGTGTTACATCACATTTAAGTAATCCATCCATTTTTTCTCTAATGCTAAGAACCACATTTGATTTCTTAGCTTAATTTTAGTGGGTGTCATCGTTATCTCTTTTATCCAAGGACTATCTCTATTATTTATCTCTATTTTCTCTATTTTATTTTAGGTGTATTTTCCGGTATCCTTAATAATTTTGGAGTAAAAGTTATCATGTCCAATCAGAATGCATCACCTCAATTAAATGAATCATATTGATGGATCAAGTCATATGATTTTCACAGCCCTAAACAGGATAAAGTTATCCTTAAAGTACCATTGAATTCAATTTTATTTTATACTTATTTCTCTTTTTTTTTTTTTTTTTTATCTCTTTTTATCCGAAAAGAATCCTACCGGCCAATACCCATTCATCCCTCACTCATGTTATCTCTTTCCTTTATCTCTCACTTCTTTCTTCTTCCCCCACCTCATCTTCTTTCTTCTTCCCCCTATTCATCCCTGGACACGGTGGAGGCCAACAATTTGGGCATAAAATCAGAAACGAAACCAACAATGTTCTTCCCCCTTTTGATATTGATTTTCAACTTCACGTCCAGTGGTTACACCCCATCAACATTTTTCTTCAATCTACCAACTTTTTATTCAAGACGGGCGGATCAGGCCATGGGAAAAAGGAGGGAGAGAGGTTTGCAAATCTTATACGGAGGATCATATTCTCAAGTTAAGGAACCGTTCCGTGTAGAAGGAACCGTTCCTCCACGTCGACACGCTCCAATGCTCCATAAAAAATAAGGAAAGTTTAAGAACCGAGTAAGGAACTCACGATGGCGATGGTCTCGATAACGATAGTGCCCATTGCCTACCGATTTATCGTTGTAAATGTACTTTCGAGTGAAAATGATTACCTCAAAAGAAATTTATAGATTTATACGTTTGTAATTTTTAAACTATAAACCAAACATCTATTAACTCAGGAATAAGTAAGTTTTGGACTTTTTATTAAAAAAAATAGGTGTTTTTTCTAGTATCTCTAACAATTTTGAGGTAAAAGTTATTCTACTTAATCAAAATGCGCTGTCTCATTTAAATGAATCATGTTAGTGAGTCAAGTCAAATGGTTCTCACCATCTGATTGGATCATCTAAGCAGGATAGAATTACCCTTGAGAGACGAGAGAATTCACCTTAAAAATAACTAGTATCACATGTTTGGTTGGAAAGGGTGTTCTCTTTTGCAAAGAGTAAATATCCAATTTGGTCCCTGAAATTGTAGGGTCGTATGAACTTAGTCCCTCACATTATCAATATTCCAAAATGATCCCTGAAATTGCAGAAAGTTAATCAGATTCGTCCCTCCGTTGATATTTGCATGGACTATAATGACATTAAGTTGGTAATGTCAGGGATGCATTTGAAACTAAGTGAATAATGTCGGGGATGCATTTGCTACATTTTGAAATTCCAAGGATCATTTTGGATTATTGATAATGTGGGGGACTAAGTTGATACGACCCTATAATTTCAGGGACCAAACTGGGTATTTACTCCTTTTGCAAATTAAATTTAAGGCTAAAATATCATTTAAGTCCCTTAACTTATTTTTTAGTTTCAATTTGATCCCTTAACTTTTAAAAGTTTCAATTTGGTCCCTTAACTTGTCTTTGTTAATACAAGTTAGTCCTTTCCGTCAATGACATAAGCAAATGAGTTTCAAATTGGTCCTTTAAATTGTTAACAAGTTTCAAATTAGTCCCTTAACTTTTAAATGAGTTTTAAATTGATCCCTTATATTTTAAATGAGTTTCAAATTAGTCCTTTAAGTTGTTAATATGTATATCACTTTTGTCACTTTTGCTTATGTCATTGACGGAGAGGACTAACTTGTGTTAAGAGAGACAAGTTAAGGGACCAAATTGAAACTTTTAAAAGTTAAGGGACCAAATTGAAACTAAAAAATAAGTTAAGGGACCAAAATGATATTTTAGCTTAAATTTAATTTCCTGCCAATCATCTTCTACCTTCATCATCTTCAAATATTCCCTCCATGTTCCTTCTGCCAAGACCCTAACAACAACCATCGCCAGCACCGTTAACCGCCACCGTCGCTATTGATTCTAATGCCCTCATCGCCATCTGTCTCTGTCATCCGCTCTCTGTGTGTCTGTAGCTCCACCGTGCCAATCGTCGCATTCTCCACCCCTCTACAACACAGACTTGAGCTCCACCGCACGAGTCAGCCAGTGGCCAACTTGAACACGCCCAATTCGCGTTGCCGTGTTCCGATCTTCTACGATTGAAGTAGATGACAATAATTTCATTTTAATTTAATATGGTAAGGATCTATAATTAAATATAAACATACATGACAACTTTTACCTAAATAATAGGAGGGACTTATATATAAATATAATACTTTACAACAACTAATAATATAAATTTTAACAGTTGTTATACTTTGACTATTGACTGGTTTAATAAGTGGAAGGTAATACTCCCTACGATCACTATTATAAGTAAAAAAGTCTCAAATTTTTTGATCAAATATATAAACAAATTTCAATTACTTTCATCCTATTTAATAACATTGTTCCTAAAATACCATTCATTTAATATCAATTTTGTTTTCCAATAATTCAATGTGGGATGTATTTAATAAAAATTGAAGTCTTCTATGAAGGGTACTTTAGGTAATATACTTAATTTTTTAACAACATTAAATGAAATTAACTAACTTTCTTAATATGTATGTTTTATTTAAGTTTTACTTATAATAATAATTGAAGAAAGTACCTTATTAACCATTCATTTCTCAAGATGATAAATTCAATGGTCGGAAAGATGGGCACCACCAGTGCTCCCGTGCTCCCCAATCTATGGGCAACACCATAAGAGCGGCCCTCAATCCTATTAAAAAAGTGGGTTCCGTTACACCTACTCAACACTCTCAACCAGAACACATGCTCCGTGTGACTTGAACCTATACTATCTTCGGTAGGGATGGCAATGGGGCGGGGCGGGTACTGGTAGCGTTTCCCCAGCATCCATCCTCGTCAATATCCATGGATATTTATGCGGATAGCGGGTATCCATGGATATTCGTGGGTATTTAAAAGTCTAAAATAAAAGGAAAGAAAATAAATTTATACAATAGAATATAGCAATATATTATATTAACATTATAATGTACTACATGTATTTAAAAAAATTATTATTATGAGTTTAACCACTAAAATGTATGAAACAATAAAAAAAAATAAAGTTTATTTCATCTGAAAATGATAGAAATTGTCATAATATATATTATATATTTAATAAAAAATATTTATTATGAATATACGGGTATCCGTGGGACGGATACTATGATCCCCATCCCCATCCCCATCTAATAGATGTCTATTTGCTATCTACCGCGGGTAATTCATGTGGGTATTCGTAGATGCGGATAATTTTGCCATCCTTAATCTTCTGTGCATTAGAGATTGTCACTTTCCCTCTATTGAGCAATCCTAAGGGCTTGTTTGAGAATTTGGAGGAGAAGGGAGAGGAGGGGAAGACATTTTGAAAATTTTTAAAAGAAAGAAGGATGCAAAAAAATTTTAAAAGTCCCAAACCCCTCCAAAATTTTTCCTTAATTCATTTTTTTATTTTTCCCAAATTGGGAGATTTTGGTTCTTTTATTAAAAAATAAACCCCCATGATCTTCCCTTCCCTATCCCTTTTCCCTCCCTTGCACCTCAAACCCTTCCCCTCCAAACTCCTAACAGAGGGTAATTGCTTAGACTACTTATAAGGGATAGATTTTATGTATCCAATTATGTTTTCGCCAATTAACTATATATATATATATATATATATATATATATATATATATATATATACACCAAGCATGTATATAATGAGTCCTCCATACACATGAAAAAATTGCCAATTTTGTTCAGAATAAATAGTGGATCAAATTTATATTTGATTTGTCCATACTAAAAGCAGATGAACGAACAACGAAAAATAACCATATGGCCCCAAGTGTTGTTTTCAATTTGCTATCCTGCAAGACTATAATGGAAATGCTCTATAGAACAAGGATGCCTTTTACAGCATGTATAAAATATGATCCAAAACCTTAAAATGTCGTTGTGCTTAGCATGTGAAAAAATAAAAACAACCCCATTAATCTTCATTAGTTTCATTTTCATCTACTTGCAATTTTTATCTAGACAATCCATCATGGACCTTTAAATGGATCCGTTCTTAGGCTCAGCTAGTTTGTATCCTCTGCATCCTCATATGCAGCTGCATGAACACCAAGAGCGGCACGACCAGAAGGGTCAGGATTTTTTGACCATGCTGCATCCCATTCCACAGCTTTTGCAGTACTGCATGCCACACTAGGGCCACCTGGAACTGTTGACCTCGCAGCATTCTGTTGAAATGGTTGAACATAATCAGAGACAGGTTTGGGAGGATTTAAGTTTATAAAGAACTCAATCAATTTGTGTCAAATACGAGGTTAGGTTATGATGAAAACAGCACAAGAATATTATACATATAGCAAATATATCATGTAAGAACAACTTGTATTTTAAGAATGTGAGAATAATGAATCTTGACCATTGGATCTTTTTTGAATGGCCAAGATTAAAAAGTAAATGCATGTGACTTTTTTAAGTGATCATGCAAGCACTAAACAACTTTTAATCTTGATCATCCATGTATAATTATATGGTCAAAATTTATTGTTCTCATATGTTCCCACTATATATGTCCTTTATATATATAGATAGAGAGAGGGAGAACACTTGTTATTGTGAGAGGGTGACAGGAGTGATTCTTAATCATTAAATCTTACATGCAAGATTAAGATTTTACTTAAAAATCACGTGACTACTTAAAAAACACTCATGAATTCATGTTAAAATTTGACTATTCAAATAAAATCTAATGATTAAGATTCACTCCTCTCACTTTTCACCTAATCACTCTATTGGATATGTCTCTCTCTCTCTCTCTATAACTAAATTAGAAAATCTACCTTTGCAAAGAACTTCTCAAAAATTGTCCTGTAGTGGTATGCCTCTTTGGTAGTAGGTGTTGGCGTGAGTAATTAGAATCACCAGAAAATAGGAACATTAATTGTAAATAGCTGTCAAATCCTTTATATCAAGAGTCAAACTTATATTTAGCCATGAGTATCGTTGTATAGGCTAGGACAGATCCTAAAATCTCTCCTCCTTGTATCTATTTATACTCTGTAAATGACTCAAAGGAATAACAAGGTGAATGAAATACCTTTTATTTTGACATGGTATCAAGAGCATAATCTTGGGACCCAAACAGTTCAGAATAGATGGGTGATCCCTCAGCCATGGGCGATTCTTCCGCTGATTCCACGAAGCAGCCATCAAACACTTCCGCCGCTGATTTCATTTTGGAAAACCTTACGACCAAAATGACAGAGGTTTTGTCAAAAGCCCACAACATCACGTACAATCATCGATCTCTGATTCTTCTACTGTACCGATCAGCATCAAGTTGGATGGGTCCAACTATGCCCCATGGTCCCAGGGGGCTAAGATGTACATCTCAGGCAAAGACAAATTGGGATATATTGACGGATCATTCCCTCCGCCATCGAAAACTGATCCGACGTTCTTTAAATGGCAAACTGAGAACGCCATAGTGAAAGGATGGTTGATCAACTCAATGGATCCCTCGCTGGTGGGGAATTTCATCCGTTTCCCAACAGCCAAAGGGGTTTGGGACGCCATTGCTACGACATATTTTGATGGATCTGATACTTCGCAGGTTTATGACCTTCAATGTAAGGTAACCCGGATGCGACAGAAAGGAGGATCAATTGAAAAATATTACAACGATCTACAAGGGTAATGGCGTGAGATAGACTTCTGACGCCCTAACCCCATGGAATGCCCAAGAGATATACAAAAATACAATTCTTTGCTACAGGAGGAAAGAGTTTATATATTTCTGGATGGGTTGGATGACCGACTCTATAACATTCGGAGTGACATACTCCAATTGAAGCCATTCCCCACAATCGAGCAGGCTTATGCACACGTTCAAAGGGAGGACACTCGTCAGACTGTGATGGCATCTGGGGCAGAGAACATAACAAGTGGTGCTGTTATGGCCACTAAAGGCTCAAAATTTGGCCAATTGCCAACACTGGTGGCCGGGAAACACAACTCTATCTTGAAGTTGAAGGGTCCGTCTAATGGAGGAAAGTGCACACATTGTGGACATGTTAGACACACTCGTGATACCTGTTTCAAGTTACATGGATATCGAGAGTGGTGGCATGAGTTGCAAGCTAGGAAGAAAAAAGACACCACGACACTTGAGGAAGGCGTCACTGTCGAGTCTTAATTCTCGCTTCTTCCTATGACTAGTTCCTCCACCTCCATGAAACCAGGTAACTGCGGTCAAGTTTTTTGTAGTTCTAATTCTCAGGATGCAAGTGCATGGATTATCGACTCTGGGGCAACAGACCATATGACCTTTGATCCCATGGACTTTTCCCATTCAACTCCACCACGTAGGACTTGCATCGCGAATGCAAATGGAGTTGCATACCCAGTCATAGGCGTTGGAACTGTGGCATTATCACCCTCACTCTCTTTATCTCACACTCTTCTTGTTCCTACATTATCTAATAAATTAATGATTGTGAGTCAAATAACTGAAGAACTCAATTGTGTGGTATTGATGTACTCTAGGATGTTCTCAGCAAGAAGATTATTGCGCGTGGTACTAAGAGAGGGGGCTATACTACCTAGCTGATTTTAGCAAAGGAAAAGCACATCACGTGCACCATCAATTTATTAGCAAAGAGCGAGAAATATGGTTGTGGCATCGTCGTTTAGGACATCCATCATTCATTTATTTAAGAAACTTATTTCTAGATTTATTTTTACATTTGAAAAATGCTGAGTTTACATGTGATACTTGTATTTTGGCTAAAAGCCATAGAACCTCCAATCAGTTGAGTTTGAATAAAAGCAGTGTTCCTTTTGCTCTAATACACTCTGATGTGTGGGGACCTTCCCCTAGGACTACAGTATCTGGTACCGTTGGTTCGCAATATTTGTCGATGATTGCACACGAATGACATGGCTTTACCTGATGAAGACTAAAGACGAGGTGTTTCAAATATTTCAGAATTTTCATGTCATGATTCCAAACCAGTTTTCAGCCAAGATTCAAGTTCTTCGATCAGATAATGGAAGGAAGTTTGCTAACCATCATTTCAAAGCATACTTCCAGCAACATGGTCTTCTTCACGAGACCTCATGCTCTCAAACCCCACAACAAAATGGCGTCGCCGAATGGAAAAATCTTCATATCTTGGAGACAGAATGTGCTCTTCTTCTTGGCACTCATGTTCCAACGCGCCATTGGGATGATGCTGCAATTGCAGTCGTATACCTCCTCAACCGCGTGCCCTCCAAGGTCTTGCATTTTAAAACTCCTCTGCAAGTACTCTCCTCTCATGTACAGTTACCTACTGTGTTGATGCTTCAACCTTGGATTTTTGGGTGTGTGGTTTTTGTTCATCTCCACAAAAACCAACGCACCAAACTTGATCCATGTGTTGTTAAGTGCTTGTTTTTGGGCTATGTACTACACAAAAAAGGCTACAAATGCTTTGACCCTACCACCAACAAAAATTATATCACCATGGATGTAACTTTCCTAGAATCTGAACCTTTCTTTTCTCCTATGGTATCCAATTCAGCTCCTCAGGGGGAGTCCACAAATAAAGAGCTAAATTGGTACTTAGCAGCTCCATCAACTGTTGAAAAGAAACAAATTGGAGAGCATGAATCTGAAGTTGAAGGAATAATCCATGATGAACTTGCAGAAATGCAGCATTTAAACATAACTGAAGTTGAGAGTGGTGAAGAGGTTCCCGTCAATGAAGAGTATATCGATCAAGGAAGTCAAGAGCCCCCTTTCTCCACAGTACCCGACCCTCTCACTGAGAACAATCCTGAGGTAAGCTCTCCTATTATCTCCTCATCTGCTAATGCTCCTATAAGATATGTATTGCCTGTCAGGAACAACCGAGGAAAGCCACCCAATAGATACTCCCCTGATGGAGAAGAAAGGCGGTCCAAATAGCCCATTGAAAATTATGTGTCTACTCAACATTTATCAAAGCCTATTCAAGCCTTCACAAAGACATTATTCTCCTGTCATATTCCAAATAATGTGGAGGAAGCTTTAGTTGATCCTAAGTGGGCACAAGCCATACAAGAGGAAATGGAAGCCTTACAAAAGGATAATACATGGAGGTTGATACCACTTCCTAAAGGGAAAAAGACAGTGGGGTGCAAATGGGTGTTCTCAATCAAATACAAGGCCGACGGATCCATTGATCGACACAAGGCAAGGCTAGTGGCGAAAAGGTTCACACAGACTCACGATATAGATTATACAGAGACCTTTTCACCAGAGGCCAAACTAAATACTGTTAGAGTCCTATTATCTCTTGCAGCAAATTTAGATTGGCCACTACTCCAGCTCCACGTGAAGAACGCTTTTCTCCATGGAGATCTTGAAGAAGATGTTTATATGGATATCCCACCGGTCTATATGCCCTCTTCCGGAACCAAGGTGGTATGCAAGTTAGAGCGAGCAATATATGGATTGAAACAATCACCTCGGGCATGGTTTGGAAGATTTAGCTCAACTATGAGAAGGTATGATTTTGACCAAAGTAATGCAGATCACACTCTATTCTTAAAGCATCAGCAAGGAAAGGTGACAGCTTTAATTGTTTACGTAGATGACATGATTATTACCGGAGATGATACCGAAGAAATT
Source organism: Ammopiptanthus mongolicus (assembly GCA_039655645.1). Taxonomy (NCBI): domain Eukaryota; kingdom Viridiplantae; phylum Streptophyta; class Magnoliopsida; order Fabales; family Fabaceae; genus Ammopiptanthus; species Ammopiptanthus mongolicus. The sequence goes on from CM077347.1 coordinate 85,741,822, forward strand.
TCAAGACTACAAGAGCAATTAGCAGCTGAGTTTGAGATGAAGAATTTGGGTGGACTCAAGTATTTTTTGGGAATAGAGGTGGCAAGGTCACAAAGAGGCATTTTCTTGTTTCAAAGAAAGTATGTGTTGGCATGGTTGTTAGAATCGCGAGTTGACTCGCTGACTCGAACGATTCCATGAGTCTGGATGTGGAAATCGGGTGAACTCGGTGGTAGACTCGCGGGAGGGGTAGACTCGACCTGACTCGGCCGGACTTGGTAGACTCGCGAGTCCGAGTCGGCGAGTCTAGTTCGTCAGCATTGGAGCCTGAAACGTTACGTTTTGGGTCCAAAATTTGGATCCCTTTTCTTCTTCCCGAAACCGAGTTGCTCCCTCCCACCCTTTTCTTCTTCCTCTTCGCCAAAACAACACAACGCCTCCAACCCTAACAACGCAGAGCCTCCGCCTTTCTTCCTCCCTGTCGCGCCTCCCTTTGGCCGCTCCAGACTTGGCCGCGCCTGCCTTCGGTCGCACCTCCCTTCCCTGCACGCAAGTTCTCCTCCCTTCTCCTCTCTGGTTCGCAAGTTCTCCTCTCTGGTTCGCAAGTTCTTCCTTGCTCGAGCTTGGTTCTTCACTTGCTGTCTTCCTCTTCACTTAAATCACTTCACTTGCTCTCTATTCCTTACAATGTCTGGTTCAGGTGTTGGTACCAACTCAGCTTCAGCAGCAACCGACTCTTCCAGAGGTAGGGGGAGGGTTAATATCCCAGGAAATAGGACCGATCCTGGTTGGAAACATGAGACTGATGTTCTGGGCACTGGAAAGAAGGTTAAATGCAACTATTGCTCAAAGATGGTTAGTGGAGGAATTTACAGATTCAAGCATCATCTTGCTGGTAGTAGGGAAGATTCTGAACCATGTGCTTCAGTGCCAGATGAAGTAAAATAGTTGTTTATGAAAGTTGTTGCGGATGCTAAAGAAGCATCAAAGAAGAAAAGAAGATTAAAATATGTGGAGGAAGATGATGATGATCAAGTTACTGCAAGTGGCTCTAAAAAAAGTGTGTTTTCCTTTGCTAAAGGAGGAGTAAAAGTTGGAGGTGGAGTTCAAACAAAAGTCAATCAAATATGGAAAAAGGATCTAAAGGAGCAAACTGATGAGCAGGTAGCTAAATATTTTTATACAAGTGTCATTCCTTTCAATTGTATAAAAAATGTAGAGTTTGCAAAAATATTTGACATGGTTGAGAGATATGGAGTTGGCTACAGTCCTCCCTCTGATCATGACATTAGAGAAATTTTTTTGAAAAAAGCAGGGGTTCAAACCAATGATATGCTAGAAGAGTTTAAGGAGGAATGGAAGAGAACTGGGTGCACAATCATGCCCGATGGATGGACGGATAAGAAGAGGCGTTCAATATGTAACTTTTTGGTCAATAGCCTGAAGGGGACATTCTTTCTCTATTCATTGGATACTTCTGACATCTCAAAAACGACTGATAAAGTTTTTAAGATGTTGGATGATGTAATCAATCAAGTTGGAGTGGAGAATGTGGTTCAAGTGGTTACTGACAATGCTGCAAATTTCAAAGCAGCGGGTGAGATGTTGATGCAAAAACATCCTCACTTGTATTGGACTCCATGTACTGCCCACTGCATTGACTTGATGTTGGAGGACCTTGAGAAACATCTAAAGGAGCACAAGGTTACTATAATGAAAGGTAGAAAGGTTTGTATCTACATTTATTGTAGAACTTTGTTAATTAGCTTGGTGAAGAAATTTACCAAAGAAAAAGACTTGATTAGGCCTGGCAAGACTAGATTTGTCATTGCCTATTTGACATTAGCTTGCTTAATGAGAACAAGGCTGCTTTGATGAGCATGTTTAGCTCAGATGACTGGACTGGAAGTAAGTTTGCCAAAACCCAAGAGGGGAAAAAAGTGGAAGATATCATTTGTGATAATCGGTTTTGGAAGAACATAATAGTATGTCTGAAGGCAACTGCTCCTCTCATTGTAGTCGTTCGTTTGGTAGATTCTGATGAAAAACCCGCCATGGGTTTTATATATGAAGGGATGGATTCAGGGAAGGAGAAGATAAAGAGCAACTTCAATGGAGTTAAGAAATGGTAAACTTGTCTAACTTTATCTCATTTGAAAGTTATTTACCTTATTTCTGAGTGTTAGTGTGTTACTAATATAGCATAATGGGTATTTGTAGCTATGAACCCGTCTGGAAAATTGTTGATGAGCGATGGAATAACCAACTCCATAGGCCCCTACATGCAGTTGCATATTACCTTAATCCAGCATTACACTATGAGCCGAATTTCGATCATGAAGATGCTGAGGTTAAAATAAGGTTGTACACTTGCATTGCAAGGTTGGTAAAGGATGATGCGGAGAGGATCAAGGTTCAAACACAACTTGCCGACTATCGTTATGCTAGAGGGCTCTTCGCTATGGATGCTGCAAAGACTAGCAGGAAGACTATGCTTCTAGCAGAATGGTGGGACTTCTATGGGGATGAAGTGGTAGAATTAAAGAGGTTTGCCATTCGTGTGCTGAGCTTGACTTGTAGCTCTTCTGGATGTGAACGCAATTGAAGTTCATTTGAAATGGTAATTGTCTAATTGAAGTTTTAATTCTGTTTCTAGTTATTAATTATCCTAGTTTAGAAATATTGAATTTTGGTTTTTATGGTTTATTTTCTAGGTTCATACAAAGAGAAGAAATAGGTTGCAATGAATGACTTGGTATATGTGATGTACAACCTAAAGTTAAAGAGTAGAGAAAATAGAAAAAGTGTTGCTCTTCCATTTGAGGATATTCATTCTGATGATGAATGGATAACTGAAGATGGGGATGTTCCAATTGTTGAAGAGGATGAGGAGAATGATGAGCAACCTATAAATCTTGATGAAAAGAATGTTGAGGTTGAGCAAGAGCAAGAGCAAGAGCAACCTTTTCATATCACTGATTTGACTGATCCACACTTTGATGACAATATTGAAGATGGAGATAGTGATAATGGGAAAGAACTTGATTATGATGATGGAGATGATGTAGTTGGAGGATTAGATTTAGACATGTGAAGAAATTGATTATGTACTTGACTTATGTTTGTATTTCTAATTTTCTACTATTTGGATTTGGATTATGACTACTTAAGTTTTAATGGTTATGAATTTATGATAATGTTAATTGGCTTTATTACTATTTTGTTACTTTTGTATTATGTATATATGTCATTTATAGGTATTTTTTATCGTAGGTAGACTCTTACGAGTCTACGAGTCGAGTCTACCCCCCCTCTACGAGTCAATCTAGACTCGCAAGTCTGACAACCTTGTGTGTTGGACCTATTGTCTGAGGTGGGGCTGCTGGATTGCAAACCAGTAGATACTCCAATTGCCCAAAATCACAAACTTACACAATACATAGACCAAGTGCTCGCGGATAAAGGAAGATATCAAAAATTGGTGGGGAAACTTATCTATTGTCGCATACTCACCCTGATATTGCCTATGCCGTTAGTGTGGTGAGCCAATTTATGCATAATCCAAGTGAAGAACATATGGATGTAGTAAACCGAATACTTCGCTATTTAAAATCCTCACCAGGAAAGGGGTTGATGCTCTCTAAGAATAATCACTTGAGTGTTGAAGGGTACCTCGATGCAGATTGGGTAGGGAATGTTCTAGACAGAAAATCCACATCAGGATACTTCACATTTGTGGGAGGGAATTTAGTTACATGGAGAAGTAAAAAGCAAAAGGTAGTGGCCTTGTCTAGTGCTGAAGCCGAGTTTAGGGGCATGGCAAAAGGACTTTGTGAACTATTATGGCTTAGAAGGTTACTAATGGAGATTGGCTTTGGTCCTAGCATGGAGATGAACCTGTTCTGTGACAATAAAGCTGCAACTGATATCTCACAAAATCCTGTCCAACATGATCGAACAAAGCACGTAGAGGTAGATAGACACTTCATCAAGCAGAATCTTGAGGAGAAGATTATTCAATTTCCTTTTGTCAAGTCGAAAGACCAGTTGGCAGATATTCTTACAAAGGCAGTGTCCGGTAAGAACTTCCATGACTCCCTTGACAAGTTGGGCATTAAAGACATTTATGCACCAACTTGAGGGGGAGTGTTGGCGTGAGTCATTAGAATCACCAGAAAATAGGAACATTAATTGTAAATAGCTGTCAAAACCCTTATATCAAGAGTCAAACTTATATTTAGCCATGAGTATTGTTGTATAGGCTAGGACAGATCCTAAAATCTCTCCTCCTTGTATCTATTTTTACTCTGTAAATGACTCGGGAATAACAAGGTGAATGTAATACCTTCTATTTTGACAGTAGGTGCAAATGACTCAGGAATAAATGGGATTCCATAGAATTAGTTGTTAATTAAGGGCAATAATTTACAACTAAACATTGTGGTATCACATCAAAAAGTTCAATGTCACAAGTTCCGTCCTACTTGTTTGTTAGCATGTTCCTTCAAACCATCGATCCAGCTGTACCCACACCATCACTGAATTGTTCCTTCTGCCTGTACAATATGTGCTAAAGAAAAGAGAGACAGGTATTTCATAAATCCTTCAAGACATGAGAATAAGCATGATGCAGATATTGATACAAACCTTTGGTAAATATGGATTCTTATCATCATCAAATGCATTGCATAACACCCACTTCTCTATCCTTCCAAGATCAGGCCTTATCTGTCATTGTGATTAAAAATATGAAGTCAATATGATTAACTTCAAATGCCCATTAAATCAATTTCATAGAGACTCTTTGTTAGAACTGCCCATGGACTTGCCTTATTAGGTAAGCAACATCATATACCTGGAGCAGTTACCTTTCCTTAAAGAGTAGATAAAGGAATGCAACAAGAAGGACTATGATAACCAAAAGAAGCAAACTTGAACATTAAGTAAGAAGTGAAATGACATGTCTGAAGTTGATTTAAACTAAAACAATCAATAATGCAGGTAATCCAATCATAAGAGAAACACAAGGAAAAAATAAAAGTTAAATACCATTTTCCACTCTGGATCCATATTCATGGTTGTGTTGATAAATTCTTTATCCAAGAACAGTACACGTGCCTCTACACCCCATGCTGAAGTTGATTTATTGGCTCTCAGGCAGTCATAAAGATGAAGTGCTTTAATCTGTCAAATCATCAAAGGCATCATAAACTTGAATAAACAGGTAAAGTACACAAAGAAAGAAGAGATAAAGAGGGAATCTAAAGAGTTAATCACACTATTCTTTAATCACACTATAGGGAAAAATCAAAGTCCCACATTGACTAGAGATAGAGCCTCATAAGAACTTATAAAGCTTGGGCAATCCTCAGCACTTGAACTAGCTTTTGGGGTTGAGGTAGGCCCAAATCTAAGATGGTATCAAAGCCTATCATAGATTCATTAAATGGCCACCCACCATATTATTTATGCATCAAGTCCAATAGTGTTGGGGTTGAGTTAGACGCAAAGATAAGACACAACTTCGCAAAATAAATTAAATCAAGCAAGATGACATAACAATTATTGTCTATACTTTTCGAGAAGAACCATTTTCACTCCCAAGGATTTAAATTTTCTGGACATAAGAAACATTGGAGTACTTGCTCTGACAGTCGTTACATCGTATGTTTCAATACGGTAAATAACTTTTTCAAGTGCATCTATACCTTCCTGATATACCAAAATGAAAAAATACTTGAGTAGCAATAAAAATCTCAAGTTTGAGAGAGAATGAGAGATGATGACCTGAACCGTGAAATGAAGTTCATGGTGACGAGTACCAAGATAATCTGCTACCTGAACGATGGAAAAGTCAAATTATGAACCATATGTTAGCAGGCAATAATTCTCACCAAAATGCAAAAACTAGGATAACAGAAATCATTTTCAGCTAACGTGAGGAATGAATTCTGACCTTTAAACCAATGCAGAGGGTATGTAACTGTGATCCCCACTGTTGAGCAACTGCAGATTTAACCAAATGACGATTGGCCGCGGCAGCAACAAGTGATGAATCCAATCCTCCCGACAAGAGAACTCCAAAGGGTACATCAGTCATCAGTCTCTTAACTACAGCCTGTATGATATGATATCACAGTAAAACCAATAAAAGAGTTAAAAAAAAAGATATGTTATGAAAATCAGCCATGCTATCAATTAGTTTGTGGCTCAAGTACACCAAAGGATGTCACTAAAAGTAAAAAGAATAAAAAGCACAGTAATATCAATTATCATTCACCCCCACTCTTGAGCTATCATTGTCCCAAAAATCAGTAGTGTAAACTGCATGCAAACCATACATACTCCGCAACCAAGACCTTGCAACCCCTTATTTGGTACTTAGACATCAGATTCAACAGATACTGATGATGAATAATAGTAAAATTGCCCATGTTTTTCCAGAGGTTGAGTATAATTTCTCAAGGCACTAAGTTTCATTTGAGGGTGCATTTTTGGTTTCTTAACCTCTGGTTACAACGTGACTTTTGACCCTGAGTTTAGTGCCAAGCCTCTTCCACTTGAGCTGTTGCCCAAGGAAAGTTAATGGTTTCAGTTTCCTTTGAAAATGATATAAATAATAGACACAGATAAGACATGTAATGATGATTTTGACATTCTAAAGTTTCAGGGAGAGCTGCAGAAAGTCTGAAGCATTTTTAAGAAAATCCTACTAAAGTTTTCAACATTAGAAAGCTTCATCTCAAAGTGGCGAATGAAGTACATAGATAAACAATGGTAGCTTACCTTCTCAAAGGCCTCACGTAAAATCATTGGATCATAAGGTACTGATGGAATCTGCTCTGACTACCAAGGTGGATTGTACCACCTTCTTAATCCTCCTGCAAGCACAACAAATTTTAACAGGATACATAAATAATGTAAAAATATCTAAAATGTAAAAGTTAGATAGCAAAAGGGGAAAAAATAATATAGGAATGAAAAGGGTCATAAATAGAGAATATAAAAAGTAACATTAGTTATACCCTCTTTGCTGGAATATATATGCCCTGGAGGAAAAGATATGAATCTCTCACAATCATCACTCACAGCTTTCATTTCAGATGCAAACCATATTGATCCTGCAAATAAATCAGCCCTTCCATTGGTGATAATCTGATCCGTTCATGTGATAAAAATACAACAACAAGCATGCCTAATTACAGAAAATAAGTCATGTAAATCCAAGTGAATTGGCAAATCTGTATTTTCTATCCACAAAATAATGCAAGTTCAGAATTAACAAAGATGAATGTGTGTGTGTGTGTGTGGGGGGGGGGGGGGGGGGGGGGGAGATACTTCGTTTACTTGCCTTGGAAAAATTTAGGATATGTTCCAAAATGTAAGAAGCTCTGGTGGATTTAACAACAATAACAAAGTCATCCTAATGTGTGTGTGTGTGTGGGGGGGGGGGATACTTCGTTTACTTGCCTTGGAAGAATTTAGGACAGTACTGTCGATTTATAGTAACTTCACTTGAGTTATAAAAAAAATCCATGTGCTTTGCAAATGAGGGTAAACAACATAAAATTTCTTCATATAGTGTTAATTATACTACAGAAACAAAACTATATGTAAAATTATATGCAAAGGTGTACTCGGTTGAAATTCTCAAATTTATACGGGAATTCTTACTTAAAGCTGAGAGTTCAGTTGCTGGAGGCACTGAGATGGAACACATTTCATGATTTATTTCACTTAAACATAGAAATTAAATTATCTGCATCCACTGCATACAAACTCGTATGCATCTCTCAAATAGACTTAAATTGGACAACAGTTAGCTCAAATTAAGAGGTTGAGACACCATCCATATTGAAGTGAAAGTGCAAAATGTTACAACAACAAGAAGGTGAAGCCACATACCATCATGGCCCCAGCCCAAGTGAAGAATGGTAATGCCAATAGCATCGCGAGCAGCAATAAAAATCTTATCTTGAGTGCTGAGAAGGACAAAGGAGAACATCCCATCCAGCATAATAATAAAGTCTTCTCCATGTTCTTCATACTGACATGAAAATTAAGTTGTTACGAAAAAACAAGAGGAAAGAAAGAAAAGCTATGTTGAATAGACAATCTTCATAATTTATGAAAAAATTGTAAATTGATCACTAAATCTAACTGATTCTTGAAAACTTACAAGATGAGCAATCACTTCACAGTCACTCCCAGTTCAAAATTGATGGGAACTCAGTTTCTGTCTCAATTGCTTATGGTTATATATCTCCCCATTTACCTAGTGGCATAGTTCCAAAAGGAAAAACACTATGAGGATAAGCAAATATCGACAACCAATTCAGTATATATATAATAAAAATTAAAGGGTAGAAACAATAACAATGAGAAATATCCAAAGTAAAAAGACCGCATACAAGTGTATGTTTGACATTCTTAAACGTTCTGACAAATGAATTTTGGTGTCAACATTCTCATTGATGTTCAAAATGCAAGTAGTTAGTCTTTTGGTAAAAAAAAAAAAATAGAGAAATAATCCATTTACTAGGTTGCTTGATCTTATATTAGTGTGGGTAAGGATTAGCTTATTTTGGGTTCAAAATTAAAATCTTACCTAGAGAGCGTCAGAAAAAAACAATTTTTCTCGTAAAATTAATCAAAAGGAAACACATGCTTAGACTATACCAGAGATTATAAGCATGTAAATTAGCTCTAATTAACTGCATACACACATGTATGTATGATTAAGGGATTAGAAAAGTAATGCATTCTCTTATGAACATTCAAAAACATTAAATAAGTACATGCACATAAATTATGATAGTTGTATTATAATTATAATGGCGTGAATGAAGATACATACGGTGACAAAAACGGTCTTGTCTTCATTGTAAAGAGGTTGATCCCCTGAAGTAGGATCAACAATAGCAAGACTTTGATGAGCAAGATAACAATCTCCATGACAATGCAACCCACTCCAATCAGGACCTCTATGCCTCAACCTACATTTTTCAAGTTCAACGCAAACAAAACCCAAAAAAAAACCAAATAAGAATAATAATAATTAACAAACATAAGAAATAGACAAGCATAAGGGAGTAAATCTTGTATGGAGACCTGTACTTAGACACAACCAATTAAAATCTAAATATAACTTTAAAATAATTTTAGTAAGGGTTTTATTGTCTTTTTAGATTGTTATTTTGGTGGCTATTAAGAATCTGATTGGTTGTGCCCAATAGGTAATGTGTCCATGCAAGACCTTCTAGCAACCAAGGAATGATTCAAAAGCAAAAATCATACACACTATACCAATAAACAATAAAATGGGTCTTAAAAAAAGGTTTTCTTTTTTTCTTTATTAGTTAGTTATTGAAGAAGAAAAAGGAAATGGAAAAGGTGAGGTTTGGAGAAATGGGCTTACGTACGTGCGAGACGACTCGATGATACAAGGAGTGAAGGATCCACGATCCCGAGTCAATGGGGGCAATTTATTTCAAAAATAATAATAATAATTATTATTATCATATATACGCAGATTAAAACACAAATGTTAAAATCACAAAATTTTGGATTAAAGTAACATGTACCGTCTAAAAAATTTTACACTAGTATCCACTAACATTTTGACATGTATACTTTTATTTTAATAACTAAATAGAGAGAAATAACAGTAATGTTGATTTGTTAAGATATTATTGGATGTCAGTGTAAAAATCCACACTGACAATGCATCGAAATTAAACTTTACAATTTTAATATATTTAATCAAATAAATTACATCTTATATTTGTCTTCTACATGATTTCATGTTTTGAAATCGTTAAATGATTAGTTCATTGTCAATGTTATTGCATACATTTATCTTAATATAAGTAACTAGGCAAGGGGTGCAAATATATAAAATTAGGGGGACAAAATATATCTAACTCAAAGTTTAATAATAATTTTATAAAATCTAGTGGGTGCATCTGCACACCCTGAGTGCTAAGTGGATCCGTCACCGTAACGAGAGCGTTTTGCGTGAGAGTTATCGACGCAATCCAACACTGCAAGGATTCCGCACATGGCAGCTGCTAACGAATATAGCAAAGGAAGAAGAGACACAAGAGCAAACAAGATGGTCAAATAAAATAAATTGAAAATGAATTAGTACTATGTTTCAATTTTTTACGTAATTAATTATCGAACGTTGTCAAAAGATTCTCGTATAATAAATTGGTGGAATCTTCTACTATGGATATTATGAGCACGAGATTCCACTAAATTAGAAAAAAAAATTCAAGGTTAAAGTAATAATTTGGTCCATGTATGTGATACGGATTCTTCATTTAGTCCCTAAACGTAAAAAATTTGGAAATGAGTCCCTACATATGTAAACGTTAGCAAATTCGTCCCTGCAGTCAGCAAAATGGTCCTTATACGGGACACAAATTTTTGATTTGTTCCCTAAACCTGAAAAAAAAAATTAAATCGGTCATTATATGTGCAATCGATAATAATTTTGTCCCTATCGTCTACCAAAGAGCACGAACTCAACTAAAGATTATTTTCCTATTGAATATTGTCTATATATTATATCAATCTATTTCTTCTATTGAGAGTAAAAATTATATAATTTGATCCGTAAATAATCAATATGAAAAGAATCTTTAGTTGGGTCCGAACTCCTTGACAGACGATAGGGACACAATTATTATCGATTACACATACAGGGACCAATTTAATTTGTTTTTTCAGGTTCAGGAACCAAATAAAAAATTTATGTCACATATAAGGACTAATTTGCTGACGATAGGGACCAATTTGCTAACGTTTGCACATGTAGGGACCGAATTTGCTAACGTTTACACATATAGGGACTCACTTCCAAATTTTTACGTATAGGGACTAAATGAAGAATCTGTGTCACCTATATGGACCAAATTATTACTTTAACCAAAATTAAAACAAAACAGAGAAAATTAATCATAAGGGCAAAAAGTAATGAGATGAACAAAAATTAGTGTAAATCCTAATTTGGTCCATGAAATTGTAAGGTCGTATCAACTTGTTCCCTGATAGTTTCGAAATTTCAAAAACATCCATGAAGTTATCAAACATTAATCAATCTAGTCACTCTATCAGGGACCAAAATGATACTAATCTTACAATTTTAGGGACCAAATTGATACGATTTTACAATTTCAGGGACCAAATTGGGGATTTACTCACAAAAATTATTAACATGTGCCTGGTCCTTGATGGAAATTGCTGCTCTCAGTAGTAACCGGTCAGATTGCTTTGGTTTTAGGTGGAAAAAAACCTGAACCAATAAAAATTGGTTGGTTCTGTTTTAAGCAATTTTTCCTATAAAATCTGAACCAAATCAAACCATTTAGGAACGGGTTAGTTTGGTTCAGACCCGAAAATTATTAAATATTGATATATATATATATATATATATATATATATATATATATATATATATAAAATATAGTATTTGGTTCACTTGGTTCGGTTTCAAAATCCTTGAGCTCGAGAATCGAACCAATCGTCATCGGGTTTGGTTTGATTCGGACCCGAACACAAAAAAAAAACGAACCAATTTAATTAGTTCGATTTTGATTTCTGGGTTCATCGAGCTATTGGTTCGGGTCTTACACTCCTACCTCTCAGAAAAATATGACTAGGAAGTGAAAGGTTTGTAGCCGTCAGATTCATGTTTTTTGTGATAAAATCCAAGAGCTCGTGTTCGCCTTCTAGAGGTCCATCCTGAGACAACTCCTTCCTCGGAGGTCTCATTGATAACCCGAACTCGAATTCTTAGCGTTGTGGCGCAGCATGGTAATATAAGATGCAGAAATTATTAAAACAATCAACACACTGATACCATAATAACTTATACAGACATAAGAATACTGGCTCCCTCAGTAGAGCCTACAACAACTGATATTAAATATACAACCTCTGAGTACGAAACACATAAATAATATGAAAGCATGGCAGCAAAATAAAAATACATAGACTTCCTCTTCTGGCCCCAAAATTACATTTCGCTCAACCCATATACTGGTCATAACAAACTAACACTACTAACCCCAACATGACCATCACGAGGGTAATGAAAACCCAAAGCTCTAAAGTCCTCCAGCGCTAGGATCCGGGGCTCTCCCGCCAGCGTTCGGTTCAACAGGGATACCATCGATCTCCTCTGGAAAATCCTCAACAGGATCTTCTCGTGCGATCAAGAATAAATAAAATACGACATAGAGCATATGATCTTTGGGATGTGGTGGAGACAGGTGCTGAACCACCACCTTTGCAAGCAAATCCCATTGTTGCTCAGATGAGATATCACAGTAAGCAGGTTGCCAAACGAGCTAAGGCTCTTACAATCCTGCACTCAACTGTAAATGATGATATCTTTAGAGAATCTCAAATTTGGAGACAACAAAGCAAGTTTGGGATAAGCTTGAGGAGGAGTTCTTTGGAAATGAGAGAACTAAGCAGATGCAGGTTCTTAATCTTAAAAGAGAGTTTGAAGCCTTGAAGATGAATGAGTCTGAAACCATAAATGATTTCATGTCCAAGCTTATGAGAGTTGTGAATCAGATTAGATTGATGGGAGAAGAACTTCCTGACAGCAAAATTGTAGAAAAATGCTTGGTGGTCTTACCTGAAAGGTTTGAATCCAAGATTTCTTCACTTGAAGAGTCAAAAGATCTTCCTAAGATAAGCTTGACAGAGCTGGTAAATGATCTTCAAGCTCAAGAACAAAGAAGACTTCTCAGACAAGAGGAAGCATCAGAAAGAGCCTCGCAAGTTAGACACAAAGGGAAAGTTGTAGCAATCAAAGGTGAAAAGAGATTTGTTGGAGAGCACTCTGGAAAAGATTCAAAAAAGAAGGAAAGATTTCCAAAGTGTGGAATCTGCAAAATAACAAGTCACAAAGAGAGTGATTGTTGGTACAAAGGGAAAACACCACCACCAATTCAATGTACATACTGCAATAGAAATGGCCATATTGAGAGGTTTTGTAGATTGAAGCAGCAACAACAAAATCAACAAAGCCAACCATCTCAAAAGGCTAATGTCACTGAAACTGAAGCTGATGAAGAACTATTATTCATGGCCAAGACCACAAGGAATATAGAGGATGGTGACACTTGGTTCATTGATAGTGGCTGTACTCAACACATGACGAGCAAACCAGAATTTTTCTCAAAGCTAGAATCAGCTGTAGGATCAGTAAAGATTGGAAATGGAGATAAAGTTGCTATCATTGGCAAAGGAACTGTGGGGATTCATACTGCAACAGGTATCAAATATATATCTGATGTTTTTTTGAGTACCTGAACTTGATCAAAACCTGTTGAGTGTGGGTCAAATGATGCAAAATGGTTACTCCTTGTTGTTTAAAGAAGGTAGTTGTGTGGTTACTGATGTTGATGGTCATGAATCATTTGAAGTGAAGATGAGAAAAGGAAGTTTTCCTATAAATTGGAATTTAATTACTGAACAAGAGTGTAAATTCAACAGGACTGAACTTGATTCTAAGCTTTGGCATAAGAGATTTGGCCACTATAATTTGAAATCCATTCAGTTTGCTCAAAAGCAAGAATTAGTCAAAGATTTGCCTAATATTCAAGTAGTTTCAGAAGTGTGTGAAGGTTGCCAACTTGGTAAGCAACATAGATTGCCTTTTCCTAGTTCAGCTACATGGAGAGCAAGTGAAAAGCTTCAATTGGTTCACTCAGATGTTTGTGGACCTATGAAAACTACCTCACTCAATGGCAGCAAGTATTTCATTCTTTTCATAGATGATTTTACAAGAATGACATGGGTTTACTTTCTTAAACACAAATTTGAAGTTTTTTCTGTTTTTAAGAGATTTAAAGCCTTTGTTGAAGCTCAAAGTGGTTGTTTCTTGAAGAAAATCAGAACCGACAACGGCAAGGAGTATACTTCAACTGAATTTAATATGTTTTGTGATGATTTGGGAGTTGAGCTCCAACTTACAGTGAGCTATTCACCTCAATAGAATGGAGTTGCCGAGAGAAAAAATAGATCAGTTCTTGAAATGGCTAGATGTATGATTTTTGAAAGGAAATTGCCAAAGTCCTTTTGGGCAGAGGCAATAAACACAGTTGTATACCTCCAAAATAGGCTTCCTACAAGGGTAGTACAGGGGATGACACCTATTGAGGCTTGGGGAGGCATCAAGCCATCCATTAAGCATCTAAGAGTGTTTGGTTCATTTTGCTATACTTTCTACCAGATGTGAAAAGAAGCAAATTGGATGAAAAGGCAGAAAAAGGAATTATAATAGGCTATAGCTCGCAATCAAAGGGCTATAAAGTCTATAACATTGACTCAGGAAAAGTTCTCATTAGTAGAGATGTTAAAGTGGATGAAGATGCTTGTTGGAATTGGGAGACTTCTCAAGTTGATAGGTATTCAGTCTTGCCTTCTTTTGAGAATGCAAATGAAGATGAAGATGAAGATGTAGATGACGAGTTTGCTGTAAGAGGTACCAGACCTCTATCTGAAATTTATCAGAGATGTATTGGTGTTGTACTTGAAACTACAAGCTATGAAGAGGCTAGCAAGGTGGAGGAATGGAACCAAGCCATGAAGGAGGAGATAACTACCATTGAGAACAGCAAGACTTGGCAGCTGGTTGACAGACCTGAAGACAAGACTATCATTGGAGTAAAATGGGTTTATTGGGTAAAGCTAAATCCCAATGGATCCATCAACAAATACAAGGCCAGACTTGTTGTTAAAGACTATGTTTAGCAATTTGGAATTGATTATACAGATACTTTTGCACCGGTAGCAAGAATGGATATAATTCGTGTTCTTGTAGCTTTGGCTGCACAAATGAAATGGAAAATTTGGCATTTAGATGTCAAATCAGCATTCCTAAATGGAAGCCTAGCTGAAGAGATTTATGTAGCTCAACCTGAAGGATTTGTTGTGGAAGGAAGTGGAGATAAGGTGTATAAGCTTCATAAAGCTTTGTATGGGCTAAAACAAGCTCCTAGAGCTTGGTATAGCAAAATTGAAAACTACTTCTGCAATCAAGGCTTTAGAAGGAATGAAAATGATGCAACTCTTTATGTAAAATGGTTGCTGGATGGTGGCTCTTTAATTGTCTCTTTGTATGTTGATGACTTGCTAGTGACAAGCGATAATCAACAAGAAGTGCAAAAGTTTATGGAGGAAATGAAAAATCAGTTTGAAATGTCAGGCCTAGGAGAAATGAACTACTTTCTAGGCTTGGAAATGCATCAATCCAAGGATGGGATTTTTCTAAATCAAGAAAGTATGCTCATGAAGTGTTGAAGAAATTTAGAATGGAAAGTTGCAAATTTGCTCCTACTCCTCTGATGCAAATGTAAAACTCTCAAAGGGAGATGGAGCTGAAAAAATAGATGCTTCTCTTTACAGAAGCTTGATTGGAAGCCTACTTTACCTAACTGCATCAAGACCTGATCTTATGTATGTTGCTAGTTTGCTGTCAAGATTAATGCAAAGTCAATATGGAAGCTTATTGGGATATGTTGACAGTGATTGGGCTGGAAACCTTGATGACATGAAGAGTACTACTGGTTATACATTTTCTTTAGGCTCTGGCATGTTCTTTTGGAATTCAAAGAAACAGGTAATTGTAGCTCAATCCACTGCAGAAGCTGAATATGTAGCAGCAGCTGCAGCAGCAAATAAAGCTATTTGGTTAAGGAAAATTCTAAAGGATTTGGGAGTACAGCAGCAGGAAGCTACAGAGATTAATTGTGATAGCAAATCAGCTATTGCTGTTTCAGAAAATCCAGTTCAACATGGAAAGACCAAGCATATTCAAGTGAAGTTTCATGCTATACGTGAAGCTGTTAAAAATCATGAGATTAAGTTAGTTCATTGCTGTTCTGATCTTCAAGTTGCTGATATACTTACTAAAGCTCTTTCTGGAGCTAGATTTGAAAGACTTAGAGAATTGCTTGGAGTGTCCATAAAAAATCTCAAGGAGAAGTGTTGATGCAGCTGAGATTTTTTTTATGTGCACCAGTATTTTGTGATGTGTAATGTTATATTATATTAGTTAGTTGTTGAATGATGTTTTTTGACTAAATGTATGGTGACCGATACCTATTAGTTAGGAGCAGTTGGCAGAGCACCATACTTAGCTTATTTTTTAGAAGTTTAATATATTATGTATCAGAAAACTTATTGGAAGAATTGATATGAATCATTTTTACGTTTTCTGAAAAACCTGTTGAAAGCTAACATATATATATATATATATATAACTAAATTAGAAAATCTACCTTTGGAAAGAACTTCTCAAAAATTGTCCTGTAGTGGTATGCTTCTTTGGTAGTCGGTGTGTTTTCAGGGTAAATATAGTTAGCATTCATCAGCATTCCATCTGCAACTGCATGCACAGTAATATCACCCCCACTCTTGAGCTATCAATATCATTGTCCCAAAAATCAGTAGTGTATCAAATAATTAACTGCATGCAAACCATACATATTCCTCAACTAAGACCTTGCAATCCCTTATTTGGTTGGTACTTGGACATCAGACTCAACAGATACTGATGATGCAATAATAGTAAAATTGCCCATATGTTTTTCCAGAGGTTAAGTATATTTTCTCAAGGCACTAAGTTTCATTTGAGGGTGCATTTTTGGTTTCTTAACCTCTGGTTACAACATGACTTTTGACCCTGAATTTAGTGCGAAACCTCTTCTTCCACTTGAGCTGTTGTCCAAGGAAAGTTAATGGTTTCAGTTTCCTTTGAAAATGATATAAATAATAGACACAGATAAGACATGTAATGCTGATATTGACCATCTAAAGTTTCAGGGAGAGCTGCAGAAAGTCTGAAGCATTTTTAAGAAAATTCTACTAAAGTTTTCAACATTAGAAAGATTCATCTCAGAGTGGCGAATGAAGTACATTAAACAATAGTAGCTTCCCTTCTCAAAGGCCTCACGTAAAATCGTTGGATCATAAGGTACTGATGGAATCTGCTGAGTACCACGGTGGATTGTACCACCTTCTTAATCCTCCTGCAAGCACAACAAATTTTAACAGGATACATAAATGGTGTAATAATATCTAAAATGTAAAAGTTAGATAGCAAAAGGGGAAAAAGTTATATAGGAATGAAGAGAGTCATAAATAGAGAATATTAAAAATAACATTAGTTATACCCTCTTTGCTGGAATATATATGCCCTGGAGGAAAAGATATGAATCTCTCACAATCATCACTCACAGCTTTCATTTCAGATGCAAACCATATTGATCCTGCAAATAAATCAGCCCTTCCATTGCTAATGATCTGATCCGTTCATTGTGATAAAAATACAAGAACAAGCCTGCCTAATTACAGCAAATAAGTCATGTAAATCCAAGTGAATTGGCAAATCTATATTTTCTATCCACAAAATAATGCAAGTTCAGAATTAACAAAGATGAATGTATGCGTGTTGTGTGTGTCCGGGGGGGGGGGGGGGGGGGGGAGATACTTAGTTTACTTGCCTTGGAAAAAATTAGAATATGTTCCAAAATGTAAGAAGCTCTGGTGGATTTAACAATAACAAAGTCATCCTAATGTTTACAATCATAAATTGGTAGTAGAGAATTTAGTCAGAATTTACATGAAATTAGGACAGTACTGTCAATTTTTAGTAACTTCACTTGAGTTATAAAAAAAATACATGTGCTTTGCAAATGAGGGTAAACAACATAAAATTTCTTCATATAGTGTTAATTATACTACAGAAACATAACTATATGTGAAATTATATGCAAAGGTGTACTCAGTTGAAACTCTCAAATTTATACAGGAACTGTTATTTAAAGCTGAGAATTCAGTTGTTGGAGCCATTGAGATGGAACACACTTCATGATTTATTTCACTCAATTGCTTATGGTTATACATCTCCCCATTTACCTAGTGGAAATATGAGGATAAGAAAATATCTACAACCGATTCAGTATATATATCATAAAAGTTAAAGGGTGGAAACAAATGAGAAATATCCAAAGTAAAGACTGCATACAAGTGTATGTTTGACATCCTTAAACGTTCTGACAAATGAATTTTGGTGTCAACATTCTCATTGATGTTCAAAATGCAAGTAATTAAGTCTTTTGGCCAAAAAATAGAGAAATAACCCATTTACTAGGTTGCATGATCTTATATTAGTATGTGTATGGATTAGCTTATTTTGGGTTGAGAATTAAAAATCTTACCTAGATAGCTTAAGAGAAAAACAATTTTCCTCGTAAAATTAATCAAAAGGAAACCCATGCTTAGACTAGACCAGAGATTACAAGCATGTAAATTAGCACTGATTAACTGCATATACACATGTATGGATGATTAACTGCACTTCTAGAAAAGCAATGCATTCTCTGCACGTAAATTATTATTATTATTGTATTATAATTATAATGGCATGAATGAATATACATACAGTGACAAAAAACAGTCTTGTCTTCATTGTAAAGAGGTTGATCCCCTGAAGTAGGATCAACAATAGCAAGCCTTTGATGAGCAAGATAACAATACCCATGATCAACCGCTATGCCTCAACCTACATTTTTCAAGTTCAACACAAACAAAACCTTAAAAAAAAAAAAAACAAATAAGAATAATAATAATTAACAAACATAAGAAATAGACAAGCATCAAGGGAGTAAATCTTGTATGGACATCTGTTGTTGGACACAACCAATTAAAATCTAAATATAACTTTAAAATAATTTTAGTAAGGATTTTGTTGTCTTTTTAGATTGTTATTTTGGTGACTATTAAGAATCTGGTTGGTTGTGTCAAATAGACATGGTGTCCATGCAAGATGTTGTCGCATGAAGGAATGATTCAAAAGCAAAATCATACACACTAAACCAATATGAGTTTGAAGAAATGAGTGTACCTGCGAGACAACTCGATGATACGAGAGCGTTTTGCCTGAGAGTTATCGACGCAACCCAACAGTGCAAGGATTCCGCACATGGTGGTTGCTAACGAATATAGCAAAGGAGGAAGAGACACAAGAACAAACAAGATGGTCAAATAAAATGAAAATGAAAATGAATTAGTACTATGTTTCCGTTTTTTTACATAATTAATTATCGAACGTTGTCAGAAGATTCTCCTATAATAAATTGGTGGAATATTCTAATATGGTTATTGACAGCACGAGATTCCACTAAATTAGAAAAAAAAAATTAAAAACAAAACAGAAAAAATTAATCATAAGGGCAAAAAGTAATGAGATAAACAAAAATTAGTGTAAATACCAATTTGGTTCATGAAATTGTAAGGTCGTATCAACTTGATTCCTAATAGATTCGAAATTTCAAAAATGTCCGTGAAGTTGTTAAACGTTAATTAACTATCAGGAATCAAATTAATACGAATCTTACAAATTCAAGGACCAAATTGTTACAAGGACCAAATTGATATGAACTTACAATTTCAGAGATCAAATTAAGGATTTACTCACAAAAGTTATTAACATGTGCCTGGTCCTTGAGGGAAACTGTGGCTCTCCAGGAGTGTAACCGGTCAGATTGCTTTGGTTTTAGGTGGAAAAAAACCTGAACCAATAAAAATTAGTTGGTTTGATTTTAAGTAATTTTTCCTATAAAATCTAAACCAAATCAAACCATTTAAGAACGGGTTAGTTTGGTTCAGAACCGAAAATTATTAAATATTAAGATATATATAAATATAAAATATTAAAATATATAAAAAAATAAAATATAATAAATATTAAAATATAAACTATTAAAATATATATAAATATTAAAATATAGTTTTTGGTTCAGTTGGTTACATTCTAAAATCCTTGAACTCGAGAACCAAACCAATCATCATCAGGTTTGGTTCGGACCCGAACACCAAAAAAATCGAACCAATTTAATTGGTTCGATTTAGATTTTCGGGTTTATCGGGCTATTGGTTCGAGACTTACACTCCTAGCTCCCACAAAAGTATCACTAGGAAGTGAAAGGTTTGTAGCCGTCAAATTCATGTTTTCTATGATAAAATCCTAGTGCTCGTGTTCGCCTTCTTGAGGTCCATCCTAAAACACCGAAGATGTCATTGCCTCTCTATGTGTTTGAAATGAAAGAGTGAGTGAGTTAAGGTTACTATGAACGTGATTAATGTTTAATTTATGTCTAATTATAACATGTAAGCATTAATTTGGGCCTGCACGCCTTCATTGGATCAGTCCCCAACATTTGGACCTCGAGCTCCTCACTCGAGTTTTGAGGACCACAAGTCCTGAACCTAAGCTCGAGGACTGATCCAATAAAAGCATGAGGCCCAACTCTGACACGTGCAAACAGGGAACTTCTAAAAGAAAGGATGGCATATAGGAAGAAGAAGAGCAAATGTAGCAAGTGACGGAAAAGAGGAGGGCGAGCGGCGTGCCCCCATATCCGACTAATGGATTGGGGCCCACCTGAGGTAACTAAATCACTTTCCCCGAGCCTTCTCGTCGGCTATAAAGACATTCATGGCACAGGGTGGTGTATAGGAATTTGGGTGCATTAAGCGAATTTTTTAAAGAGACTTCATAGTATATAAATTATCAATTCTCATTTTAATCTTCTAGCTTTTTGAGCTGCGAAATCATTTATCAAAATTTTATAATTAAGCAATTCTAACATTCCCCTCTCAATAGATAAGATAACATTTGAATGAAATTATTAAAAATTTATAATATATATATAGTAAAATAACGGTTAAATTTTGGAAATATAAAAAAGTAATTAAATCTTAACTAATTAACTCGAACAACTATTTTATCCTTTTGCACAGTTGCATTCCAATTTCCCAAATTTGTTAATATTATGCCAATTAGCTCCAATGAAAATTAACTATGACATTGTACACGGAAGAGTAATAAAGACCATAAAACATATAGATGAAACCTTGAAAGTTGAAACATAACTAATGTTACACCTTGCGGATTGCACTACCTGCGGTTGATTTTCAATCTCAATAACGCATGCACCGTACGCAAAAGGCATTGTACGCGGAATTGGACCTTGTTACTCAACCACTTGTCAAGCCAATTGCCATCCGTATATATAGTAAAAAGTAAAAAAAATAAAAAAAAAAATAAAAGGTGGCCCAAGGCAGTGACCTTAATGTCCTTGCTTTGTGCACGATCCTGCATGACGTCAGAATCGAACAGAGACTGCTACCTTCAGCTATTATACTCACACACAAAATAGAATATTCAGGTTTTGCTGGAATAATGGCAAAGTGGAAACAAAAGGTGTTTGGGTATAGTATACATAAGGAGTTTTTAATTACAAGTTTTTGGTCAAGACTTAAACCACTGAAATTTCAGAGAAATTATAGGACAAAACAGAAGGCATAACCTTTGCATTTACCAGCACGTTATACCAAGAAGTTGTTGTATCATTAGTCAATCCTGCGGTATGGCTAAGATCAAACAACTAACTTATAGCGAATAACTTATAATGATTGAGTGTATAGTTCTGTTTAGTTAACATTTTTCTCACTAATTCATAACGTTTTTTCATTAGCATATAACATTTTTTTCCATACGTTACTTGAAATAACGTTTGAGCTTATAGTTTATAGCGTATTTTTTTTTACATTTTTATCCTTACTGTTTTAGTTGATTTACTCATTTATCCTCTGTTAAATAAAATAAAATATTTTAAAATTATCTTCAGTTAAATAAACTAAATAATAAAGAATATATTTTTGTCTATAAAAAAAATAAATGTATCTAAAAATCATATCAACATGTCATTTTATTTATATTATCTCATTTTATTTAATAAAATAATTAAAATTAAAAAAATTAATATTTTAATTTTTAGATGATAAATGATTTAACATAAATTAAAGTTCTAAAAGTGATAATTATTTTAAAATAAATAATATATATATATATATATATATATATATATATATAATTTATATAAAAAAAAAAACATGTAAACATGTCATTTTATGCTTGATCCATATAATTCTGGTGGTTTAGCCCATTGGCGAATATGAACCTTGAATCCTAATTACTCTGATTTTGATTTTGCAATTGCATTGCACTGGTGTACCATAAATGAACATTCTGATATAACATTCCACAATGAGAATAAACTTTTTTTATGAAACTGACATGCTAATTCATCTTTGTAAGAAATGGAATCCCAACTAGTTTGGCATTCCAAGATCTTAGAAATCATCTACAGCACATCATAATTTATTAAAAAAGATAAAAGAATACAAAAGTCATGGAAGACATTAAACCAAAACCCATGGATAAATAATGTTATTTGAACCTAAAACTAGGGAGTCCTAAACTATTTCGGTAAAAATCCTCTCTTAAAAAACTAGGAACTAAGTCCCACCGGTTGAACTTTTGGTATGGTTAGCTATGCAACAGAGATTAAATAATAAAAGTAGATTGCAAAGGATAAACTAGATTCAAAGAAATGATATACAGTGCCATTTTTGCACAAATGAAGAGGAAACAGTAAACCACCTTTTCCTTCATTGTACACATGTTTGGAATATTTGGATGGAATGTCTTGATTGGTAGAAGATTCAAATGCTCGTGACATTGACAATTGGACAGTGGTTCGATTGCTGGATAGGTGCAATGACATGGGATTTTCAAAAAAAGTTATGGATCTCCCTATTCTATGTAGTAGTATGGGCTCTGTGATTTCAAAGAAACCAGATAGTTTTTTAGAAGGCCATAACCGACTGTCCATTTGTGTATTTTCTCATCAAGATAAGGCTTGGGTTCTGGCTTAAAAGATGGAACCAAAAGGCCCCTTTTAGTCTGGGTGAGGTTGTTAATAGCCTAGATGTTGTGCGACTACAGAAACAAGAAAGGAGACCAAGACCCCAAATACATTGGAATCCCCCACTACCAAGGAAATTGAAGTGGAATGTAGATGGTTCAGCAAATGGAAAACCAAGGGAAGCAGGCATAGAAGGTGTGCTAAGAGATGAATTTGGCAATATCCTAGGTATGTTCTCAGCCTCAGTAAGCATTAGAGACTCCAATGAAGCAGAATTTATAGCAATAGCTTTTGCACTAGAAATGTCAATACAAAAAACTTGGGTAATGGATAAGGAAATAATAGTGGAATCTGATTCTAGGAATGCCTTAGCATGGGTAAAGAGTAGTGAAACATGCCCTTGGAAATTGAGATTTTTTGGTAATAAATTGAAAAACATATTTGTGCTCTTAAAAAGTGTATCTTTTGTCCATAGATGTAGGGAAGCAAATTGCATAGCAGATTCTCTAGCCAAGGAAGGTGCTCAAAGAGAAGGAAGGTGGCTAAAATGGGCATGAAAAATGATCTACATACAGGATGCTAACACACCTAAAAAGGGGAATTTTAAATGCTTTGTTTTGGCTTCCATGAATTGATGATCTTTGCTAGTTTTTGTTTTGCAGATAAGTTGTTTTTCTTTCACAGGTGTGCAATATGCAAAATGCCCTATGCTTATAAAGGAAGGATTATCACAAAAATGGGATAAATACAACACAAGAGGAGTGCAAAGGAGAAAAATGATGCTTACCAAAAAAGGAAGAGGCTGTCTTATGAGTAAAGTATGCAAAAGGACCTCACAAAACTTCTTGGGAATTTGGAAAAAGCAGTAAACAAGGCATAGGAAGCCCCAAGTGCTTTTGTTAGATGCTGCATCATTTATCACAGGGCAACGGCTTAAAGGTTATAACAAGCTATGTTGGGGCTTTTTATATACTGTAATAGGTGTCTCTTTGTGCTGTATTTTTGGGGAGCTACTTTGCAAAGTTATATCTTGTTTTGAGGCTCCATATAGGAAGTGTTGTGTTAGCTTAAAAAAGGGGACCAAGATAGGTCAAATGGTTGAGATGTAAACTTTTCTCCTTTTTTGGAGCTTTGTTCTACCAAGGAGTACATGATTGTGTGCTTGCTCTCCAACCCTTCCTAGAAAGTGGGGGGAGTTTTGGCATTATGATGCTATGGCTAGAACCTTATTAATAAAATTTCAATTATCGTAAAAAAAAGGAACTAAGTCCCACCAATAAAAATTTCGATTATTAGCTCCATAAGAGGCTAACTTGTCAGCACAATAATTTTCCTCCCTAAAAATATGCGAAAATTTAAATTGCATACTTTTACATAACAGAAGACAATGATTCCACCTATTTCTTGAGATCCAAGGCACATTCTTGCTAGATTTAAAGGCAGCAATGACTAGCATGGAATCACTTTCTCGTCAAATATTCTTTCAACCTTTTTTATGAGCAAATTCAATACCAATCATAGCAGAACAAGTGCAACCACAATGAGAATGAACAATATGGTGAAAAACTAAAGAAAGCATGCATGATGAAAACAAACATTATGGTTCAAAACTGAAGAACATGTACAACCACAAAGCAATATACCAATAAGACAACCTTGAGAACCACAAATCAAGACCAAACTTGCAATTCCTAAACCACAAATTAATAATAGACGCTTAGGCATATCATCATTTTTGACCAAATGTTGAAATGGAATGACTGGAGGTACATTAAACAAGCCTTTCAAAAATTAGTTTTATATATATATATATATATATATATATATATATATATATATATATATATATATATATATATATATATATATCTACATCTATATCTATATTACACACATTTAGGAATAATCTCATTGAATATTCTTCCAAGTGTCAACCTCTCATGCACCGATACTCATAAATCACAAGAAATGGTAGCCAAAATCTTGATACTATATAAAGATGAAAAAAAGGCTTTCTAGGTTTTTTTTTAGAAGGTAAATGATGGAGAAAAATTAGAAGGCTCTTGATACCATGTATAACATAGAGATTTGGAAAATCTATACTCAATAAGGGTGCAAGTTTATGTATTTATACAAAGTAAAAAGAATATAAATAGCCATCACTTACCGTACATCATTCACATGGATACATACTTCTCGAAAGAATACAATTTTCAACATTTATATTGAGGAATACTTCATATAGGTAGATAGATAGATCCTTCATACAAATCCATAGCATAAAGTGGTTGGTAAAAAGGAGTGATGTAAAAGACCAAGTGAGAACATGGAAAACAAAAATTCTTTGGAGAATTGATTACAGTAACATCCATTAGTGGAGAAGAAACAGTATAATAAGCAAATCCATTAGCGGCATGCAAATTTTTTTACTTCTCTTTACTAAATTTCCACAACAATTTGTCAAAACATTGATCACGACTTTAGTAATTGGAGACCCATGTATAAAAAATCAAAATTCAAAATGAATTTAAATTTTTCAATGAGTAAGGCTTAAATTTTAAAACTAATAAAATATAACTTACCATTAGAGGCCAATACAGGTGCATAATTAGTCAAATAACTTCTATCTTGCCACTTAATATCCATGGTTACTGAGCAAATAGCCCTTTGTTCCACATATATTGAGAGTCCTTTATATCTCTGGTATGCCTCCCAATATATACAAGAAAGTAAACTCGACTGCATCCACAAATAGCATCACAAATAGCATCTCTCAAGTCTAAGACACTCAAATTTATATAGTAAATATAATTTTTTTGCTCTTACAGTATGTTTGTCACCCTTATTAGTTGATACAACAAAGTATTGTTGTATTTCTATACCATAAGAGCTTATTAGCATATACATGTATCAATAACATGTTTTTAAGTAGTCAAATTTATTTAATACCTTGCCTACTCATGTTATAAGTGACAAAATATAAATCAACCCAAATGAAAATGCAAACATCTTCCCAAAAAACAATTTAGATTAAAGGTTCCATATAATATATATTTAGAAAGATAGCATTACAAAAATAAAAATAAACGACATGCATAATTAAAGTTAAATAGCAATAAAGGACAATTTACTCCTAGGATATCACCATAAATATACATACACTAATATGCTTCATCAGAGTCTAGTAGTAGCATACATAATAACACTGGCTCATTTTCTTTCTTGAGATGAATGGGTACCTATGTGGACATCTTAGCATCCTAGCTAGCTAGATTGATTGATAAGGGAACTATGCTTTCTACACACTTATGAATGAAGAAATTAAAAAGAGGATAAATTTGCAATTGTTGCATTGGTTGGGCATCAGAGTTATATAACACCAATGAGTGGCCAAAGGATCCTCCAAGAAATTCAACACCGTCCTTCCAGATAGCATAGACATGAACACCCAAATCAAGCGGCTCAATGGTGTAATTTTTGCTCCAACCGTCATGTTTCAATATCCAAATTTCAATCCGACAATAGTCACTAAGATTGTCATATGCAACATAAGCAATGGAATCGTCATTGCCCTCAACAAGTGAACCACTCAGAATTGTTGTTGGTGGGGTGTTGAGTTTCCGAAATTGGTTGTAGCGAAAGTCAAAGCAAAGGATGTATGTGTAATCCC
The DNA here is from genome assembly GCA_039655645.1 of Ammopiptanthus mongolicus. Lineage (NCBI taxonomy): Eukaryota > Viridiplantae > Streptophyta > Magnoliopsida > Fabales > Fabaceae > Ammopiptanthus > Ammopiptanthus mongolicus. Next base: position 85,768,270 of record CM077347.1, read on the forward strand.
AAGACAACCAGTGACAAACCCCATTAGCAAGAACACTGATATGAAAAGGGGAAATACCTGTAATAGTACCAGTGACACCCATAACATCATTAGCAGAAACATCATGGATAACAGTCCAAGAATTGGCATTAAGATTGTATACCTCCGTTAAAGGAAAAAAAAACCCCATTTCATTATGGAACATGAGGTAAAGGTTAACGATCTTGAAGTCATTCAAGGAGTTGGGATCAACACCAAAACCATAATTGAAATAATATTTGCCATTGTAGGGTTTGTTAGGAGGAGGGGGAATAACCTTCACCTCTCTGGTGGCCGGATTCCATAGAATGATCTGAGAAATCCCTTTTCTGAAAAATCCTTCTATACAGAAAACACCATTGCAATGCCCGTACGACTCAATGTGCACCAAGGAATTGGAGTTTTCGGGAGAGGGAAAAGGATATTGTAGATCTTGAACCTCAAACTGGGGTAGCTCATTGCATAAGAGTAGTCTTATGCGGGGTATCAAATTGTAAACTCTATCAAAGATCATGAGATGCTTATGGGATTCACGCTGTCTTTTCCTGTGTCTACTCACGAAGTTGTGGGTTTTGAAGAGGATATTCCAAGATCTTTGAATGCTTTTGAATCGCGTCAAAGATTTCACTGGCAACCTTTCCAACACATTTCTCACCAAATCATCACACAAAATCACTACCATTCTCGATTCAACCTAATTCAATTTTTTTTGGCGTATTTTCTTTGCTTCTTATTTTTTTTATTCGCACCAACTCCTTTGTCAAACTCACCACTAAATCCAAGTTTTTAAACACCATAAAACCGTGATAGGTAGTCTCATAACTCTACTTAATTTGGTTCTTTATCAATAATTATTATTATTAAATAAAGAAGTACACATTAATATTTTGTGTTGTTAAAATTATTTTATTAGTTTAATTAAATGAGGAAAGATATTAATCTAATATATTAAAATAAATTTTAATTATTATTAATGATATATATTACTTTTCTAACTTTAAAATATCTTGAAAGTTCTTAAATATTTAAATAAAAGAAAATGTGTTTTTAATTTAATGTTTTTTTACTTTTTCTTTTTTTTTAAATTGAATTTTTTTACTTCCATTTTTTTAAATTAAAACTTGTAACTTACAAATTTTATCTTGCAACTTTTCAAACATGATTGGATAAAGTAGAAAAACAATAAAGTTTTAAACTTGCAAGGCTTAATTATTGTTTTGATTCCCTAAGTATCATCATTGTGCTATTTTAGTCTCCTAGGTTTCAATTACCAAGTACCATCACTGCCACAATCAGGTCCTTTCGTCCATATCCCGTCCACTTTTTTGACGTTTGACTGTTAGTGATACCAACTTGGCATGATTTCCTTCATATTTCCTTTACCTCGTATTTAGTGAAGCCAGAAATTATTCTTCCACTTGTAAACATTGTTTTTCTTCATATTTTCCTTCATCATTGTATTTATCCACAATTTCCTATCTTATTTTCCTTTTATTTAATCATTTTCATGTTCTTCCTCTTCTTCCCTTTCTTTTTAATTTTCTCTTTCTTAGTTTCCTTCTTTTTTTTTTTTTCTTTTTAATAGAGGTATGAATTTGTTCATATTGACCTGCCTACCCAAACCAAACAAATCTAATTGGTTCAATTTGGTTCTAGTCATTGGGTATTTTTCCTGCTTTGACTTACCGAGTACGATTGTATAAGTCTCTACTTCCTTGTATCAATCATCACTCCCTACCAACGAAGCCCACCCTCCATCTTTTTTCCACAATGAATCTTCTCCATCAATACAAAAGCAACTATGATTTAGACTCCCCAACACCACCACCACCACTCCATCCCTCATTTCAAAACCCTAACTCTATGGAATCATCCCCTCCCATCCTCCTTGACTGTTTTGTTCCCTAATGTCAACGACACCGTGCTCACACACATTGTCACTACGCATCTAATGAAAAATATCTCACAAAACCTATTAACCCCATGAAGCACATTGCGGCCTTCAATTCCACTTATGAATATCTGTGGAGTGTCATTATGCGTTGGTATGCCCCCTTACACCATGGATGACATTGCCCCATGCATGTTCAACCGCAAGCTCGGCTTCATCAGAGACATCGTTATCTAACCCTTCCTCTCCACTTTGTTGTACAATACCTTCCACAAATTCAGTTATGGTGCCAACCAACCCGACCTAAGGGTGTCTTTGGCCCTTGTGGAGAGAGTCGAACCTATAGTGGTCAAGTTTGATCATCTAGTCGTGGGCTCCTTCTAGGGTGAGAGACTATGACAAGTCTCTCACCATGAGAGACCAAAATAAACCCTTATTTGCAAAAGATTAATTATTTTTCACTCCTTCCCTCCTCTCTCACTCACTCCTCTCTCCTCTGTCACCCCTCTCACTCAGTCACTCCCTTTCCCACCCCACCCCACCACTTCCCCTCCCACTCCCCCCACCCCCAGATTTCAAGTGTCCGAAGATTCTCGACAGAGTTGAGAAATCAATTGCATGCTCCACTCCACAGAAGATGAGCGGACCCTTACCCACCAAATCCAGCTTCCAGAAAATGGGCATCCTGAATTCAATGATTTTCTATTTTCCTTTTCAAATTTTTTTATAAAAAGAAACGGCATTCAGGGGCGACAAAGGAGCTAGAAAAAAAAAATTGAGCCTGACGTTATGTCTCCCTTCCAAATTTGATGCAGATGTTGATATTGATTTGGTCTTCCTTTTTCTTATGTTCATGTTCTGGTTTGCTGTAAAGTTTTAATTTTTATCATTTTATAATTTTGTTCAGTTTTTTATGTCCATGCTGTAATGTTCTGGGTTGCTATACAGTTTGATTTGGTTTATTTTGTTCATTATCTGATGTTTTAGGTTGCTGTAATTGTTTTTTCTATTTTGATCATTTTGTCCATTTTTCTGATGAAAAGGTTCTGGGTTCAGAATTTCTATATAAGGTGTGTTCTTTTTGTCATATTCTCAATGAAAATCTCTACCAAATCCAACTTGTTTTTAAAGGTAAAGTGGGGTCGACGGGGATTTGAGCTCAATATAAGGTACAAGAAGAGTAATTCATATACTCTTGGGCACAAAAAGGAAGCAAAAATATAGATAAATTGCCAGGGGGTTTGTTCTAGTTTCAGCCAATAATGTTCAATATGTTTCTACTGCTACATTTGCAATGTCTGTTTATTCATAATATTCATCAGCAAACAAATATGCTTATGCTTTGGGTTGATGTAAGGGTGATTGATGGTGCGGGTTGGGGGCAACCAAGATGGCAAGGGTAGTGGGATTGGATCTGGGCGGTGGTTGGACAACTGTGTTTGACTGACGAGGTGAAAGAGGGGAGTGGGAGAGAAGATGTGTGGTGAAATTTTAAAATTTGAAAAAGTTTAGGGATTTTAGAATAATAAAAAAGTTTGCATAAAGGGAGTTGCTCATGGTGGGAGACATGAGATGATCTCCCACCGTAGCATTCGCCCCTAACCATGTTGTTAACGTGCTATGGGAATATGCATAAATTTATCTAAAGGTTTTAATTAAAGTTCTGTAGTATAAGGGTTTGGATATTTTGCATGAGAAAAGGTGTTGAAGAAGAGAAGAAAGAGAGAGAAAAGAAAGAGTCCGAGAGAACAGAAAATAGAAGCTTCTAGGGTGGAGGAGCTAAAGTTATTTACAAAAAAAATTGAGTAACCTAATAGCCCAGACCAAAGAAACTATTGGTGTTTTGGGTTGGCTTGGTTCGAATTTGACTACCTAAAAGTACCTAAGCAAAACCATTCCATTTTGATTGATGTTGTGAAATTTTAGACATGCAGGTTATCGTTCCCACGAGGATCAAATAGAAAGCACCAAAATTGGGCTAAAACATAATTATCTAGGCAATTGAATCGAATTTTTTTTGGAGGAAATTAAATTGCAAGTAAAAGAAAATAAAGATAAAAATATTGGCAATCAATAAGACAAAGCTCTAGGGATCCAATTTTAGCATCGTTACTCTGATTTGGTTCAATTATTACAAAACCTTCTAATATTCTTTAAGCCCCTTTTGCTAGATAAGAAACTTAATTTATTCAATAATCTATTCCGAGCATATGGCATGAGACCTATTCATATCAACCTTATGGTTTTATCAACCCTTGCAAGGTCTACCCGCCACAAATCCAACCGCCAAACCCAGAATCACGTCCTCCATCGCAAGGTTCAACCGCCGCGAACCCAACCCCTACGCTGGCCAGGTCCAGCTAGCTGCCACAAACCCTAACCGGCATACCTAGAATCGTGTCCTCCTCCGCAAGGTCCAGCCACCGCGAACCTAGCACCTATGGTCACAAGGTCCAAATGCCATAAACCCCAGCACCATATGATTGTTGAGCTCCTTCGCGTCCGCTGTGGAGCCACAACGGTTGGTGCATCATCCCGCCTTCCCTCGAGTCATGTGATACTCGATGATGAAAAGAACATGGTTTTCATGTTCCAACATTTTTGTCTTTTCTTTTGCCTTGTTCCTCTTCCATAATATTTTGGTTGCATTTTGCGTTGCTTATGTCATATTTCTTTATGTTGTTTTTCTGCAGAACTTCATTTCACCCTCTTTCTCTCGCCTCTATCCAAGGAAGGGTAAATTTTGTCAAGGAGGGTGGAAGAGAAAGATGGGTTTAGAAGCCGGTCAGAGCTTTTTTTTTTAATTTTAAAATGTAAATTAAATTAATAAAAATAATGTTTGATTTTAAAATGTAAAATAAATTAATGAAAATAAGAGTTTGATATGTCAACAAATTGAAGAAATTGAGAGCTTTGAGAATTGCTGAAGTTACAACTCTAGAGTCCCCACTTCAGAATTTATATAATAAATAGATTTTAAAATGTAAAACAAATTAATGAAAATAAGAGTTTGACATGTCAGTAAATTAGAATCAATGGAGAGCTGTGAGAATTGCTGAAGTTGCGACGCTAGAGCCCGCACTTCAAAATTTATATAGTATAAATAGATTGGTCAAAAGTTAAAAACATTGAATGACTGAAACAAAAGCCAGTCAAAGCCGAACGGGAGTATCTTGCATCTATAGCATAACTAACAGTGGAAACAGGATCTCCTGTTTTGGTTACTTTTGGACTGACAAAATAATAAGAAAAAAAAGGAAAACATGACTTTATAAAGCTCCCACTATGCATAGGGTCCAGAGAAGGGTTCAGATCCGCTATGTAGGTCTATAGTAGGCAGTTTTACCTTTCATTTGCAAGAGACTAATACTAAGACTCAAACTTGAGACCCCCTTGTCATCAAGGCAACAACTTTAACCATTGTGCCAAGGCTCCCTTTCTAGCCATGACATAACAATAAGAAAACTCATCCAAAATTCATATTCAACAACTGAAATATTTTTCACGTAAAGTCTAGCTGATATCCAAAACCAACTGCAAAGAGATCAGCAACCCCACAATGTAATGTCTATAGGAAACTCACATACTCAAATCTGAATCATTCATCTTTCGCATTCATTTGATCAGGAACGTTGTCCTCATTGTCATCTTCATCCCCATCACAATCTTCATTTGTACTGTTATCATCCTTGTCATCATCCTCGTCATCACAATCTTCATCCTCACTACCATCACAAATTTCACCACCATCATGATCCACGTTAACTCTATTATTTAATTTGGCATAATCTTCCAGGGATGCATTTGGAAATAGTTGTCCAACTTTATTATCTTTAGTATCTGTAGGGGAATTTGTTGAACTTTTAGGTTTTCCTTTGTTCATCTGATGGCAAAAGTAGAAAGAAGAATAATCAGCGATATGCATGTCAGCAGAGTAGAATAGTATGACAAACATGGTATAAATAACACAGGTACTGCCTTTGCCAAATTACTTTAGGACAAAACTTAGCTAGTATTCTCTAAGTGCTGTGGTGTTGTTTTCCTATAAGAATAGAACGTGTAACAGCAGCTGCTACACATGTTATATTTTCATTGATGAGCTGCTACACGTCTTATTTTCATTGAAAAACAGCACCACAAATACCTATAAAACTGCACCTAAGTTATGTCCATTACTTTAACCCCATGGAGGAAATGAATCACGCCTTACACCACACACCAACAACAGGTACTACAAATTATGTGATTACATGTATAACGCTATAAGCTCAGACCAAACTATGTGATTACATGTATAAGCAAACAAGATTAGAGAATGGCATACACACCAACAACAGGCACTACAAGAAACTTCATAAACTGATTTGATATGATTTTCATTTATAACAAATGCAGTCAAGGGCAAAATGATTAAGACTGAATATGTTAGGGACAAAAACAAAAGAGACAAAGGATATGCTATTTATAAAAAAATTGAATAGCCTCGGCTTCAGTATCTTACAGCACGCAATAAGGTTCTCCTTTCTCTCTCCCGAGAGTACTTAATGGCCTGCAACAAAAACACCAGTATTACTGAGTTTCTGCTTTGCAGAGAAAAACAAGTTTAATATTCAGAAGTTACATAAAAGGACGGGGGGGGGGGGGGGGCGGGGGGGGGGGAGAGAGAAACCTCCTCAAGCATTTTTTGCTCGGCCTCAACTTCTGAAGAATCCCTAAAAGAAACAAAATTACATATCAATACAGATTCATGTTGTCCATTGTTTAGTGTTGGGGTCAGGGAATGCTAACAAAGGTCCATTTTGCACAAAACTAATGTTACAAACAGAAATCAAATTCTTCATCAAATGTTAAAGACAACCTTCCAACTATACAGTCCACACTGCAACAACACTTGGCGCATACACGATGCTCCTTGGCACAACCTACACTAACATCAAAACCAATAAGTAAATGCATAAAAACACACAACAAATTCCATCTGGGTATACTATGTATACTAGGCGGAGCTTACAATGCTAACTACCAATCTTTAAACGCCTTTGCTCTGTTTACTTTACCTTCTATGACAAGTTACTAAACTAAAAAAACTGGTTAATAGCCACCGTTATCACTGAGGCAAAAGAGTGAAAAAATTGTGGACAGCGATTTGTTGATGTCTTGAATGCCATTGCAATTCTTTCAAATAGCCACAACTTACAATCATTTTAGCCAAGGTTTAAACCACGGTTATTAAATAACAGAAAAATTGGCCAGAAGCGTTTACACTTTACATATATGAGATCAATTGGGTTGAATTTCTAAAGCTCTAGGAGGGTTACAAGCTTACAGCTACAGGAATATTCTTCCAAGTGAGGATACTCTCTTTATAGCTGACAATAGCTCTAAAGAAATGATTCCGAATCAACAAAATGATTGAGAAAACAAATCAGAAAATCCTTCAACAATAATGTGTTTGTCTCTCCAGCCGGCAAAAACAACCTGGATTGATCAATACCCATTATACATTTCTATGGATTGCGGGGTTGAGATTTGAGACAAAATCGTTAAAGCAGATGAGGCCACAATTTAAGCAATCACGTGTGCTTAGAAAATGAGAATACAGTTACAAGGGCATCTTGATAGAAAAAATGACTTAAAATTGGTTATTTGTAACCTTGATGTTAGTTGTTGAAATGCTTACTTAACAACGCAAGACATTCTGTGAAAGATCGTGCCGAAGAGACACAAACAATCTTTTATGTAGCTGTAACCCTCCTAGAGCTATAGAAATTCAACCCAATTTCCTTTCATATTATTTTATGGGGTTATGTTGGTGGCGCAGAGTGACCAGAATCTAATACATGGAGAGAAGGAACAACACAACATGATGTGTACGGGAAAAATGACAATCCAAATGGAAACCTGTTATGCAGGTTACATGTAGAAAATCAGGAAATTTAACTTTTTTTATTAATATATCTACAGTGATCATATCATGGAGCATGGATAATACAAATTAATTTATGAGTATGTTAAACGTTTCCTGTATCCTAAAGAAAACTTGTCACAAACAGGCAAGTCTTCAGTCCTTCAACCTTGAAGTTGAGAATCGGTCCTCCAACAATTTGGACCATTGAATAATCAATTAAAAAATTGAAAGATTAAACAATGAATAAATCAACTGTAGCTTAGCATCTAGAGGTTCGGTCCTCCACAAAAGAGTGGAGGACTTTAGACTACCGTCACAAACTTTTGTGTTCCATTGTAAGTACCAAGTTCCAACCAACTGAACTTATACCCTACTTCTCTTTCCACCAGTACACTCCTAAAAATCCATTCTTTTTTCCATATTCCACTAATTGAGAAATACCAACTTATCAAAACCTCCAAAAAAAAGATAAAAAAAGGTAAATCATACTAACCATAACACAAATTATGGTAAGCTTGGCGAACAGCACGCTTGGAACATCTCTGACTGCAACATTCAACAATCAAATTGGCAACCCAATTAAATGATTAATTAATCAACCAACGCAATGGTAAATGTTAAGGACTACTATTCTATACGTGCTTGTTGTGGTGTTTTCCAAATGAAAATAGGGCATATATAACAACAACTTTTCCACAAGTTATATTTTCGCTGAAGAGTTGTTACGATGTTTTGTTGTCATTAGACAGCTCGACCTATGAAACTGCACCTAAGTTTTCTTCAAAAGTGAATTTAATTATAGACAATAAATAAAATGGGAATTATTAAAAAAGAAGATACCATTTGGCAGGTTCAAGAAGAGGCTTGTATTTGCCATAACGGCGTTTCCAATCGATCTGGTCCTTGCAACGAGGGCAGACACCAGTTATCGCAGAGAAAGGCTTAAGCCTTCCTCCAAGTTCCTGTGTGTGTATAATAAATATTATTCAATATTCAATTGATAAGAATGAAAAGTTATAGATTGGAGAAAGAAGAAGGATTGGGTGAGAGTACACTTACAGTTTCGTTGATCTTGATACCAGCGTTGGGTTTCCAGGCAAATTTGTTCTGGTGCTTCGGTGCTCCGCGCCTCTTCCCGCTGCTCATCTTTCCAACTCTACTATTACCTCTTCCCTACTGCTTCCTTCAATATCCCTTCATCCTTCCTTCCCATACACGTGCTATTTTTCCTAATTTTTTTTTTTCGCATAAAGAGCCTGTCTGACAGGTAAATTTTACGATTTTATAAGGGACTACAAAGTAGTTTCGTTTAATAATCACGAATTTATAGCGTTTTTTTTTAAATGTTAGTAACGTTTGAATTTATAGCTTATAACGTCTCATTTTTCTTTTTACTTTTATCCTTATTATCTTTATTTAATTCTACATTTATCGTCTTCTCTCTTTTTTATGTAAAATCAATACTGAAAATGTCATTTTATATCATTTTATATTTTTCAGCTAATTCAACCGTTAGTTTTATCAAACACTTCCACAGAAAATAAGCTAGCTTATCCGTTATCCTCCATAAAATACCTCATCTGTTATCCGCTATAAACTATCCGCTATTAGGTAACTTATCAGCTAACCATTAATTTTACCAAACAGGATGAAAGTTGTTCTTTTTATATATATTGGTTTAACCAATGTTTTGATCAGCAATGTCTTTTGATACAAGTGATAACTTAATTGAGGTCTCCTATTCAAGTCTTACATAACACTCATTTTTTAATGTGGTTCCTATATTTAAAAAATTTGAAAATCAATCACTGCATGTGTAAATATTTTCAATTTCATTATTGTCATCAATCAAGATTTTATTAGCGTTCCCTAACAATCCTATGTGAAAAACAAAGACTCACATGTATGTTACCCTGTTTGATTTGATCATTTCCTGTTTTCATTTTTAGTAAAAATAGAAAATAAACTTGAAAATATATTTGGTTGAGTTTAATAAAAATATTTTCACTGGAAACATTTCCTAAATTGTGTTCAAATCTGAAAAAAAAAATTATTTTCAATATTTCCTTCCTAAATTTTTGAAAATAGTAAATAGAAATGGAAAATAGGAGGTCAAAACAAATATATTTTCAAAATTTGAAAATAAAAACAATTTTCAGAAAATAGAAATAGGAAATAAAAACAAGAAACGAAAATGCAAACCAAACGGACCATTATTGTGTAAGATTAAATTATAGATTTGACCCCTTATATGTGATAGGCATTTCTTATTGTGTAAGGTTCAAATTCATCATTCATAAAAAAAAAAAAAATGGTTTAAATTCATCAACACTTTTTGTTTTTGCTTATGTAGTTTTTTTATGAAGAACAATGTTTGCAACTAATTATTTAGGTACTTTATTTTATTTACATCCCTTATATTTATCAGTTGTGTTATTTGAACATCAAGTTTTGGACACTATATGTGATATCGTATATTTTTATCTCTATTTCTCACTTACTTTTTATCTTCTTTATATACACATAATTTAAAAATACATCAAAAAATAAAAAGATACCGTATTATTGTCTCATTTTGTTTTATATCGACATGTCTATATTGTCAACCTTATTTACATCCCTTCTATTTATTTTGTTTTATATCTACTCAATATAGTCTATCATAACAACTGTTACGTAGAATTAACAAACTATAGCAATTTGAAAAAAATTATATATTTTAATAAACTGTATAATTTTTTATTTTTATTTATCAATTTTTTTTCTTGACTAAATTTATCCATTTTTATTCTAACTATAAAAACATTATAAATTAACTTACAAGAATATTTATATATTTATATTTTACATAACAACATTTTCAAATACTTCAACTTAAAAAAATAAAATTCAAATTTTCTATGTTCAATATATACAAATTCAATATAAAATTATATGTTGAGAGAAGTAGAATAATAAGATATTGGGTGAAATGTCAAACGTTTAAAATAATATGATAGATAAATATATTTTCAAAAAATGGTTAATTTGCATGAAGAAAAGAGAAGAAATAAATCAAATACATTTTCAAGAGAGAATAAAAAAAATTCATATGATTACCAATATCATTGAGAAGTGTTTAGCAATAGTGTTTAAATAAATTACATTGAGAAATGTTTAATCAGCTTGAAATACAGTTGTTGTTTTGAATATATATATATATATATATATATATATATATATATATATAATATTAAACATTCATAGAAGTACAATGCCAAGGTAGAGAGACAAGAAATAGATAGTGCTAACTTAAATTTTTTCTTTGAAAAAAACGAAATTCACTGTAAATTAAATGTTGAAAAAAAGTAGAATATCAAGGTATTAGGAAAAATGTCAAACCTTAAAAATAATATGATAGATAAATAAATTTTCTAAAAATGACTAACTTGCAAGAGAAAAGAGATGAGAAATAAATTAAATAGTTTTTCAAAAGAGAAGAAAAAATTTAATCTAATTACCAAAATCACTATGAAGTGTTTAACGTTAGTGTTTAAAAAAAACAAAATTATGTATCTAAAAATAATTAACTTGCATGGAGAAAAGAAAAGAAATAAAGCAAATAGATTTTTTAAGAGAGAATTATATTACCAAGATATTGGAAGAGATGCCAGATGTTAAAAATGATATGAAAGTTAAGTACTTCTAAAAATGTTTAACTTGCATAAAAAAAATTGAAAAAATAAATCAAATAGATTTTTAAGAGAGATAAAAATATTTTCATATGATTACCAAAATCATTAGAAGTGTTTAACATTAGTTTTTGAATAAACTAACGGTTATGTCCATGCACTGCACGGGGTTATGTGATGTTGTTATGCAAAATAGAAAATATTAATATAATGATTGTCAAAAAACATAAAGAACACATAAACTAATCATCAAAAATCAAATGTCAAATGTTAAAAATAATACGATAGATAAGTATATTTTCGAAAAAATGGTTAATTTGCACAGGAAAAAGATGACAAATAAATCAAATATATTTTCAAAGGAGAAGAAAAAAATTTCATATGATTACCAAGATCATTGGAAAGTGTTTTGCATTAGTTTTGAAATAAATGACATGGAGAAATGATTAATAAGCTAAAAATACAATTGTTGCTTTAGAAACATATAGTATTAAATATTTAGCGAAGTATAAGATCATGGTATTGGGAGAAGAAATGGTTAGTGCTAATTTATAATTTTGCTTTGAAAAGAAAAACAAATTTATGATAAGATTGAATGCCGAAAGAAATGTAATACCAAGATAGTGAGAGAAATGTCAAATGTCAAAAATAATATGATAAATAAATACATTTTCTAAAAATGGTTAAATCTCACTGAAAAAAGGACAAATAAATCAAATAGATTTTCAAAAAAGAAAAAAATGATATAATTACTAAGATCATTGGGAAATATTTAGCATTAGTGTGTGTTTGGATCAGCTACGAAAATTTGATTATTTCAATAATCAATTATAATAGAATCAGTTTTATGTTTGGATGTGTTTGGTGAAAAATGATTATAAGATAATCTATTTTGTTTAGATTGTGTAAAAAAATCACTTATATATAGTTAATTATTAAAAATGGCATGAAGTTATTTGTATACTTTAATAATATTTGTTTGGTAGTTAGTTTTGTAGGGGTAAAATAAGAAGAATGTTATTGGTTTCAAAATAATTTAACAATTTTTTAATAAGCTTCAAACTTCTAGCTTCTCTAAAAACAGATTTTTTTCCTCATAAAAATATTTGTTTTAAAATTTAATTAATTTATCCAAACATATAAGTTTCTAATGAAAAATAATTTTTATTATGAAAAATAATTGTTTGAGTAAGAATTAATCTTATCCAAACACTCTCATACTCTTTTAATAAGTTAGCGGCTATAAATATCCGAATATAACCTTACAGTGCTCCATTTTATAGAGAGTAAGAACATGAATTTTTGAGCCATTCGAATTGGATACACTGATTTGTCTTTACCATAACATGAATCTGGCACTTGGCAAGCTTCGTATGCGGTGGGGAGGCAAGGCGTTACCGTATGGAGTTAGGATCCTCTCCATTTCTCATGAAAAATTGAGATGTCCATTATTAAAGTTTTGGGATAATAAATATATGAAGGGACTATATATATGTGTATAATACACATTTATTTGAAAAAAACTTTGAAAATGAACAGAAATGAAGGAATAAAAAATGGAGAGAATCTTTTTCATACCATAAAATGTTTCCAATAATAATCACTTGTAGTATATTTGTCCAACATTAATTTACATTAGATTACCAGCATTGACAATGGTAGATGAACACAACCTATATATATATTAGATTAAAAAAAAAATACACCCTCGTGTTCGATCAGGAAAAACCATCAATCTTCATAAGGATTTATAGTGAAATTTACATATTATCAACCAATAAGAAAGATCTTAGAATCGAATTCAAGTCATAAAAAATATAGACGGAAGATTTGATCAGATGTATCAACCTCTCTCAAACAACCTTATATTATCGTCAAACGCGACATGTCTATAATTCTTTTTTGTTTTTTGTTAACATGTCTATAAATTTGTGCTACGTGTAATATGTGTGCACCATAATCTCGTTCACTTTTTGTGCCAAGTTCAAAAATCCAGAACAGCACCGCTAGTGCTCTTCATCGAGGATAGATGACGGAAATGAATAGGGGCGGTGAGGTTAGAAAAATTGAATACCTTTCACACCGAACTATTCTTCTGAATGCTTTCGTTTTTTAATAATGTAACATATATAACTGCATCAGTTTCCTTCTTTTCCTCAGCCAAGACACAAAACCCACCATATGTGATTCTCTTCTCTTTCTGTTTTGTTAATAATTTCCTTTTAGACACCCCATTAATTCCAAATTAATCATTGTACAGATGGGTTCTCTGCTGTGCATGGTTTTGGTTATTCTTCCATTGTGCTATAGAATTGCTTCTGCTGCTTCTTGTTCTAATGGAAACTGCAGGGTTAGTATCCCCCACCACTGCTTTGTCTAATCATGCATATGCTTTTTGTTTTTATCTTACTGTTTCTGAATCCTTGATTAGATTCTTGATAAGTGCTCGTCTGATGATGATTGTGGAGGCGGGCTGTATTGTTTCTCATGCTCACTTGGGTATTCAGGCTCTAGGTGTGTGAGATCATCCATCACAGATCAATTCAAGCTCATAGTAAGATACTCATTCATCTTTAGTCTTTGTCTAATTTCCCAAGAAACTGTCACAACACACGCATAGATGACAATTCCTATATGGCAAACTTTTTAGACATTGCACAAAATTTAGAGTGGTTGGATGGATCACTTGGGTGGTTCTCTGTCGGCAGGTAAGGTAGGCCAGAAATAGACTGAACTGCCTTTTTCTGAAATTGAATTTCAGGGCATTGTATTTTATGACACGAAAAAAATAATAGTAACATGAAAAAAATAATAGTAACATGGGTCCATGTAACTGTGAGAGGGACATATAAGCATGATCTTTTATAGAGAAAATAAAAAGGACACTTAAGTGTATTTTGTAGGTTTACTTAATCTGGAGATTCATTTGAGAATCTTTAAATAGGTTTTTATACTTTAAAAGTTGTTAATGGGGTCTTCAACCCATTCAAAATTTTTAATTGAGTCTCTTCAATATTTGTTCGTTAAGGTTTAGTTAAGCACTTAGACCTGTTAGAATTTTCCTAAAATGTATAGGAACCTATTTGAAATTTTCTTAAAAGTTTAGGGACCACAAACGATGAGTATGACGAGTAGATGAATCACTTAACGGATACTTATCAAAACCCCAATGAAAAAGTATATGATGGGCCCAATTACAAATTTTCTATATGTTCAGGGATCCAATTACAAGTTTTTAAAGTGAAAATTCTTAAATAGTTCAGAGATCTCCCGATTAATTCAACCTATTTTTTATTAACTTGATAATAGGCTCTTTTTTATTTTTTATTTTTTGTGATAGAATAACTCTTTACCCTTCAACAAATATGCATTTTTGACAACACACAACGCTTTTGCCATTGATGGAGAACCTTCTCACACAGGAGTGCCTCGAGTAACCATCACTAACCAAGAAGACAGTGTCACCCAGCAGTTAAATGTATGCCATTCAATACAATTTTTAAACTTATATATGCTTAATTTGTTTCTTGCAACTTTACAAGCATATTTAAGGTCACCAATGGTTCATTTATAGAATGGAGTTCGGGGACTAATGCTAGATACATACGATTTTGATGGAGATGTGTGGTTATGCCATTCATTTAAAGGCCAGTGCCATGACTACACAGCATTTGTATGTAAACTCTCAGCTTCTTAGTTCTGTTTCTTTTGCCTATGCTTTCCTTACTTGTTTTGGAGTAGAAGTTTGCAAACTCTAATAAGTACCTCTACACGAAGACCCTAACTTGTAATTAACAAGCAGAAACCAGCTATAGATACACTGAAGGAAATTGAAGCTTTTCTATCAGCCAACCCAACAGAAATTGTCACACTCATATTGGAAGATTATGTTCAAAAACCAAATGGATTGACAAAGGTCTTCACTGATGCTGGTCTGAAGAAATTTTGGTTTCCTGTGACAAGCATGCCAAAAACCGGTGGAAATTGGCCTCTAGTGAGTGATATGGTTGCTAAAAACCAAAGATTACTAGTGTTCACTTCAGTCAAGTCTAAAGAACAAAGTGAAGGCATTGCTTACCAGTGGAATTACATGGTTGAAAATCAGTGTAAGAAAACACCATCCATTAAAGCTCTTCTATTCTTAACACACAAGCATTCATTCTTGCTTCCTTTGGTGATCTTATGTTATGCAGATGGGGATGGCGGAAGGAAAGTAGGAAGTTGTCCAAAAAGGGCAGAATCATCTCTTCTTGATGACAAAAGCAAATCCTTAGTGTTGGTCAACTACTTTCGATCAGCTCCACTTAAGCAAATCACATGTGCAGATAATTCTGTAGGTCTCATTAACATGCTACAAACTTGTCATGGTGCTGCTGGCAACCGGTGGGCAAATTTTGTTGCTGTTGATTATTATAAGGTAGGACTTTGACATATTACACTTTTCCTTATTTTTTTTTGCTGCTGAAGACTAAACTCTAAAGCAAAAACTTTGGACTCATTGATCATGCTCCGAAT
Organism: Ammopiptanthus mongolicus; assembly: GCA_039655645.1. Taxonomy (NCBI): domain Eukaryota; kingdom Viridiplantae; phylum Streptophyta; class Magnoliopsida; order Fabales; family Fabaceae; genus Ammopiptanthus; species Ammopiptanthus mongolicus. Next base: position 85,784,273 of record CM077347.1, read on the forward strand.
ATTCTTACAACTTGGGGATTATTGTGAAGAGGAGTGAAGAAGGAGGATCATTTCTAGCTCTGGACACACTCAATGGGAAGCTCTTGTGCGGTTGTAATGATGTTCATTCATGTGTGGTAAAGAAATTAACTTCACTCTTGCTTTCTAATATAAAAACAAGTAAAGCTGTTATAGAACTACCCACAATTAAATTTGATTCATCCATTTTCAGCCTGGATCTACTTCAAAAGCTTGCTCACCATAGAAAGCAGAGCAACAAGTGAAACAAGCTTCTGCAAATGTTTGAGACAGCACAACGTTCTGTACCAGATTATGTTAGATTCAATACTTGTGTGTGACAAAGATTAAGAACTGCTAATGTGTTAACTTGAGTTAACAGAATATTTGTAAACTTGTAAGTGAAAATATTAAGGAAACATTCGGCAATTCAAGATGGAGGTACTTGTTTTGGAAGATTTTCAAAGATGTTAAGTGGAAAAGGAAATCCCTCTTGTCAAATTTAGTTTTCACATTGGTTTATGTGGTCATACAAAATATTCTAAGCCACTGTTGCATACCATTGCTCCACTCTTAAACCTCCATCTACAATTATACAAGTTCTATTTTTTCTTGCCATATTTTTTTGCATATTCACTTAAATTCAAGACTATTAGTCTGCCATAAAAAATTAGGTGGAAACTGACTCCCCATAAAAAAAAAAGAAGCGATATTATGTGCATGAGTGGGCAAAAAAAAAAAAATGCTCTACTCTACCTAGCAACATTGTACCAATAGGGAAAAGATGATAAATAACAAGCATGTTGGAATTTATGGCTTACCAAGATAAGCTTGCACCTTTTACATACACTAGAGATGGAAAACAAATTTAAGAACTTGAAACACACACTCACCTCATACTTAAGAAAATAGACAGACGAGAGATCAATTTACATCAGTGGAAGTCATTTTTTGCTTACACTCGCTCTTGTCCATTGAATTTATTTTCATCCAATGATGATTGTGATTTTAATAGTTTGCACCGTTGAATGAAATTAAAATCAATAGTTGGAAGTGAATATAAACGAAAAATGGCTTCAACCGATTCCTCCTCCAATAGACATACAAAATATGAGAGCATCTAGCTAGTTGTAGCTCTTCTATTTCTACATCATATGAGGCTTAAAAGCCTATCCAAACCGGACTCCAGTGTGCTATAAAAATTAAAGAACAAATAAGGTGTCAACTGACTCCCCTAAAAAAGATGTGATATTATTATCAGCAATTATTAAGAGAGGGCAAAATGGAAAATGCACTACTCTGCAGAACACCATTGTATCAATCAGAAAAAAGAATTTGGCTTCTTTAAAATAAGAAAGTAAAGGTGTATTCAACTTTGATTTGATAAATGCATAGAGATCTTAATCCATTAAAAATGATCCAATAATAGATCTATCCTTACTTTTTCACTTTAAAGGAACCAAATTCAAGAAAGAATGACAAATAGCAAACATGTAGGAATTTATGGCTTACCAAAATAAGCTTGCAGTTTTTTACATCGGCAAGAGATGGAAGCAATTTGATTCCTGTATAAATTTAGGAACTTGAAACACATACTCACCTCATGCTTGCTAAAATAGACATACAAATTAGAGCTCTCTATCTTTCTCTATCACTTATTTTTTCCCTTTTTTTGTATACATACAAATTATGAGAGCATCTAACTTTTTTTTTTTTTTTTTTGCTTACACCCTAAACCATTCCGCCACCAAGGCTTTGATACCCTTTAACGTGGCTTTGGGTCCATAATCTCAGAGAAAACAGTTCCACTCATCAACTTATCAGTTTCCTTATTTCCCGTACTACTACTCGTACTCACTCCACTAATTTTATTAAAATCATCAGAAGCCTGCCCCACACTCGTTCCACTACTAAACATGTTGCCATCACTTTCTTCATCTCTCCTTTCAACTCCATCTTCATCCATCACTCCAATTCCAATAACAACATTCTGATCACGCTGTTCAGCACTATCTTGCAACTGCAACGCAAACTCCAGCATCCAAACGACGTCGTTCATCGACGGTCTCTGTCTCCCATCATCCAACAAACAGCTCACAGCAACCTCACCGAACTTCCTCAAACACTCGGGTGCTATCCTATTCCTACTCTTCAAAGTGGGGTCCACAATCTGACCGAGGGTCCCACTATTCGAGCAATGCCTCCCCCAATCAGCAAGCGACACCTGTTTCTTATCCGCAGTTCGGATCAGAGGCGGTCGGGCGCACAGTATCTCAAACAACACCACTCCAAAAGAGTACACGTCAGACTTCTCAGTTAAACGCTGCCGTTTATAATACTCCGGGTCCAAATAACCAAGGCTACCCTTCACCACCGTGCTTACATGGGCCTTGGAAATACCCGTAGGCCCAATCCTAGACAACCCGAAATCCGAAACCTTAGCCTCCCACTTCTCATCCAATAAGATATTCGTCGTTTTCACGTCCCGGTGGATGATCGTGTGCTTCGCACCTGTATGGAGATAATGCAACCCACGCGCCGCTCCGATACAAATCTGCAACCGTTGCTTCCACGACAGAGGAGGGTTATCAGTATTGTAGAGATGGTCTCTGAGAGTGCCACGTGGCATATAATCGTAAACAAGAATCATCTCGTTGTTCTCGTTGCAGTATCCGATAAGAGACACGAGATGAAGGTGTCGCAGCTGGGAAAGCATGTGGATCTCGTTCATGAACTCGTTGGCACCTTGCTGCGAACCCGGTTTGAGCCGTTTGATCGCGACCGGCGTTGATCCACCGTCGATGTAGCCCTTGTACACGTGTCCGAATCCCCCGACGCCAACAATGAATACCTCGTCGAAGTTGTTGGTAGCGGATTTAATCTCAACGAGGGAGAATTGACGGCAGAGATCTGACGGTAAAGTTGAGTTGGTGTTAGTTGTCTTGGTCGTTGAAAACGAAAGTGGACCCCATTTAGAAGCGACGTCAGTGGCGGACTTTGACTCCTTATCCTTCGTTTTACTCATCTTGTGTCTGAGAACGAAGAAAGATAAGATCAAGATCAAAACGACGCCGGATAATACTCCCGCGACGACCCCGATTATCGTCGTGCCATTTTTTTTCTTTTTCTTTCGAACGGGATTGTCTTGAACCGGAACCTGAACCGGGTCGGGGTTGGGTCCGGCGAGGGTATTACTTCCCGGGTCACTGATTTTAAAGATTTCGAGCCCATTTAAAAACGGGTCGCTGAAACGAGTATCCCTATTATCAGTGAAGGGATGCATTTGGAGTAAAAGCTTGGCTTTTTTCTGATTCCCTGGAACGATAACAGCGTAATCTCTGTACACCGGAACACCCTTTTGCTTACTCCATTTCATAACATCAGCATGGTCCTCAGCCACCTGTTCCGCAATGTATATAAAAAACACCCTATGACTAGACTTAGTTATATTTGGGTCAAGCTCACAAAAATGAAGCCTGAGCATGTATAAAAACCCAGCATCAACATTGAACTCCCAAGTCAAATTAGAAACCTTATTCAAAGTACCATTTCGCCCCATATCTCTCGATGTTCTATAAAGTTCATCAGGTGCTGTATAATCAGGGACCATAGTGAAACTAAGATTGGTACCAGAGAAATCAGCAGGTAAACTGTTCAAAGCAGATTTGGTCATTAAATAATCAAAATCACTACCATCCCATGTTCTAAGGAAACCCGTGTCACCTTTTGGAGTGATTGTGTTGCCACCAATTCTGAGCCTGTAATCTGTTTGCAAAGCAGTGTTGTTAGTGATACTGTATAGGTTGTTGGTACTACCCACAAGTTTGATTCCTTGTTGACTTGATGAGGTGTAATAATAGAGATCAAATGGCATGGACACTATCTCTATTCCATTGATAAAAGCATATGAATTTGGAAAGGATGTGTTTGGGGTGAAGGTTAAGTTGAGCCATTGACCATCATCCACGTTGATGATGTATTCTTTGAAGATGGTATCCTTTTGTTGAGGATCAGCATCTGCAGTGAGTGAAGCATTGAAATCTTTGAGGAGTGTGAGTTTATTGGATTTGACTGTGAACAAGGAGTTAGAGCGGTTGAAGTTGCTGGTGTAGGAAGATGGGTAGAAGAAGAGGCGAAGGAATTTTGGGCCTTGAGTGAGAGGGAAGGAATAGGTGAATTGAGAGTAAGAGAGACGAGCTGTGGTGTACGGGGCTTGGTTTGTAGAAGGAGATTGTGTGGTTGATTGAGAAACTAGTGTTGGGTTGCTTGAAGGAGATAAGAGTTTTGAGTTTATGTCACCTGTCCATGTTCTATCACCATCTGATGAGTTGCCACTGGATCCACAATTGATGCTGAAACTATCAACTGGGTCATAAGCATCAAGGAGTTTTGAATGGTAGAAAAAAGATAGACAAAGGAAGAGGATAATGATACTATTGTTCAGGCTCATGTTTGGTTTAATGGTGAGAAAGTGGGGAAGAACACTAAAAATCAGTGCAATTATGAACACTTATGATGAGAGTCATAGCTTGCACTGGTGATGGCAATTGCTAGGAAACCAGGAAGAGGAAAGTTCAAAGTCTCTGGCAAAAGAGTGAGAGCAATTGCAAGTCAAGTCAAGTAGCAAATAGGGGACCTTTTCTTTTTTAACTTGTTCAGCTTTGAAAACAGGACACATAAAATTGGACTTATCTGCACAAGTAGCAAGCTATTGGCATGCTCACAAAGAATAATATGCCCCTCCCTTTGATTATATATTTTTTAATCTGCATTATCAAATGATTACGTTTACGTGAATCAGTGAATGAGAGATTATAACTTGATCTTGATAGTACTCTTAATCTTTGTTTATATTTTTTGCATTAATTAGTTCTAATTTTAATTTTTAAATTACTCAAGTAACTATTTTTTTTTTTAATTTTCAAGTTAGACTATAATTGATTATGTTAATTTTATTAAAAATATAATAAATAATAGCTTCTCTTAACATCATATCCTTGAGGAATACTAATAATATACTCTCTTTTCAACATATTCTTTTCAATTGGTTGAAATTCATGCGGGTCCCACTAATTCATGTGGGTCTCATACTTGAATTTTGTAAGACTCGCATGAATTTCAACTAATACAAAAGAATATGTTGAAAAAAGAGTATCAACGAATATATTGATAGCATTTCTTCTTCCCTTTCTTTTTGTCAGGTAATATTTATCCTGTGAGTGAGCGAATAAGGTTGGTATCTCCTTTTTATTGCCATGTACTCTTGTGGTTGTGGCACTCATAATTGTTCCATAAAAATAATAATTAAATATTTATTCAAAAAAGGACTTTATAAATATATTTGGTTTGTCTTTTTTTTGTTTTCTTCATTTTCACTTAAAATCGAAAATAGAAGGAAAGAACATGCTTAGAATGCCGCTTTTATTTTTAAATTTGGAAAATATTTTTGGAAATACTGAGAACACCATTACCCAAATGGAAGTAGCATTGTAGTAATTAGGAAAATGCCAAGAGTCTCGACCACATATATCTGTCCATGGGGAACTTGGTTGCCGTCTATAGATGAAATAGAAAGGTCTCCTAAAGGGATCGCATAGGTGTGTGGTTGACAGGTTTTGCAGTCAACATAGCCTTTTGTTCTGCTTCATTGCGGAGCTATGGGGTATTTTGCTTGGTCGTGAGATGGCTTAGCGTAGTGGGTTGCGCATGGTAATTGTAGAAGCTCATTGCTTTGGTATCCAATCTTTTTAAAGGACACTGATATCCTTATTATATATATATATATATATATATATATATAAGTAAAGTTTTAATAGATATGAATCATTTTAAAATGGAAGTGTGTTCTTTGCAGAACAATATATTGGCAACTTACGGGTGATTTAAACAACTTAAATTTAGGAATTTCTTGTAAATTAAATTTATTTTGAAAAAAAATAAAAAAATTTGCATGTTCTATACATTTATCTCTCGTTTATATGAGTATGGGATCCTAAATTTTATTTAACGTCTCTCACCCCAGCCACAACAATGCTTCTAACCTCCCACTTGCGTCCTCCACCCGATTCCCACATCTGGTGACAGATATTTGAACATTTTTGCCTTTCAATGTTTTATTCTATTTTGCGTATTTGTGCAGTTAAGATTTGCATTTATGTGCTTAATGTTATGGTATTTTAAGTGAGAATAACAATTTGTTTAATATCTATCAAAATTTTACTCGTACTAATAGTAAGGACATCGATGCCCTTCAAAATGAGTGGGCATCGGAGCAATGCCCATTATAGAATTGGATTCCACCTCCATCATTTCGATGATTCGGAAAGGTAATTAGAAGAGTAGTCGGAACAAATTCTTGTCCAGAATTCATCAATGGCAGTGCAAGGATTGGGATTCACTCATTGTCTTAGAGAAGGAAAGGCTTGCGCGGATTGGTTGACTAATTGGAGTTTGTCTCTTGAATTGGGTTTTCATAGTTTTAACTTTTGAGTCTTTCTTGGGAGACCTGAGTACACTTGGGTTGAGTGATATAAGTGGGGCTTCCATACTGCGAGTTATTTCTCCTTTGTAGTTTTTTCTTTTTGGGCGTTTAGCCCCTTTGAGCACCAAAAAAACAAAGAATAAAGTTAATCAATCAACATAAATGCTGCATAGGTAAACGACACACATTTAAGATCATGTCATGAAAGAAAGATCCTAGCTTCTGCGTATTTTCTGACTGTTTTACTATTTTTCTGCAATACGAATTCCTTGTTCATCCAATATGGACTTCTCCTTCAACTAGCACCCGACTAACCAAGCAATACAGGTTACCATATCAATGCTTTTGCAGAAATCTTTTATTTGTATCAATCTTTTACTCTATCAAATCAAAGGCAAAGATAAAATGTATCATGGTAAATGAAAAGCAAAAATTCTAATAGTTTAATCATTAGGATTTCTGCCACTGGCTGATAAAAAATCGTGAAGCGAAGAGGAGAAAGAAGTTAACAAATGATTCCAATTACCTAATTGTACTGTCAATCGCTCACTTCAGCAAAGAGCACAAGTCTTAATATGGAGGACAGAACTTGGAAAAACACCAAGAAAGTGATAACACGTGGCCCAATTTACGGTAGTTTAAACTGTTAAGGATATAGAGGACAAAACTTGCATATCTATTAGGTGTTTGTGGTATTGTTTTCCAATGAAAATAGAACATGTGTAACAGTTGTTACACATTACATTTTGATTTATGATCTATTGCGCATGTCTTCTCCTCATTGAAAAACACCACCGGCGACGACGAACACATAAACAATTGTCCTATAATAGAACCTATCCAGTGGCCAAGTCAAATGAGAGATCAGCACATTTAAGTCAAGTGCTACCTGAATTGATTCAGTCACTGTGCCAATCTGGTTAAGCTGCACTCAACGGACTAAAAGAAACAAATTTAAGTAATCAATTGGCATGACCCCCTAGCCAAATACGCAACATGGTGTAGTTGGTGTTGGAAATAGTTATGATCAAATGGCAGATAAAGCACTTGAAAGTAATATGTAAAGAGGAAACGGTGGACATATTAAAAATTATATAAAAAAATTATGAAATATAAATTCTCACAAGTCCACAGGAGAAAGAAGGAAGAACCGAGCTTATTAAAGAACACAAACAAATTGCCAACAACAAATATGGAAATTCTGAATTTTAGAAATTACTTGTCTAGGATGGTTGAGTTATGTTATGGTTGTTGTAAATAATTCAAATACATTGTAACTATTTTGGTAGTTAGTTTGTTACAGCAGCTAGTTGTTAATTGCTAAGAGTAGTTAGTAGTCATATACTATAAATACATGTACGCTATTGAATAAAGATGATGGATTCTACAGCATTGATTTTCAGTAATAAACTTTTTCTCTCAATTCTTTTCATTTAGTTGTGTGAATGTGAGTGTGTTCTATTAGAGTGGTATCAAGAGCAAGAAGATTAGGGCCTGTGTGTATACTGCTGCGTGTGTGCTGTGTGATCATGGCTTCTTCGAATGGAAATGGCAGCTTTGTTTCCAACTTACCAATCCTTGATGGCAAGAACTATGACTACTGGGCCATAAGGATGGAAGCCATTCTTGGCTATCAAGAACTCCTGGAGATAGTGAAAAATGGAGTTGCTGATAAAGATGATGATGCTGCCAAGAAAAAGGACTATAAGGCGAAGTGTCTATTCCACCAATGCATGGATCTTGCAAATTTTGAGAAAGTCTCCAAAGCAAAGACAGCTAAGGAGGCTTGGGACACCCTTCAGAAGGCTTATGGGGGTGCTGAGAAGACCAAGAAGATAAGATTGTAGTCTCTCAGAAGGCAGTTCGAGTTACTGTCAATGCATGATCAGGAATCCATTACGGATTACTTCAACAGCCTTCTATTGATGGTGAATTCAATGAGGTCGTGTGGGGAATCTATTACTGATCAGCAGCAGGTGGAGAAAGTTTTGAGAACCCTCACACCTAAGTTCGACCACATTGTTGTGGCTATTGAAGAAGCCAAAGATATAGAGAATATGCTGCTTGAAGAGCTTCAGAGTTCACTAGAGGCACATGAAATGAAGCTGATTGAAAGAGGCGCAGTTAAGACCTCTGATCAGGCTTTGCAGGCTGCGGTGCACAAGAAGGAAGGGACTGAGAAGAAGAAGTACCAGAAAGTTAAAGGGAAATTCACCAAAGGAAATTGGTTTTCTGCTCAAGAAAGACCAAGGCATGATGGTGATAGATCTGAATCCTCAAGCAAAAGAGGAGGGTCAGGCAGACACAAAGGAGGATCAAGACAAACAGATAAGAGGAAGTTGCAGTGCTATAATTGTGAAAAATGGGGTCACTATGCCAGTGAGTATTGGCATGGAAAAGGAAAGCAGAAGCGATCCAGTGATGATGAAGCTCATGTGGCTCAAGATGGTGAAATAGACTCAGATGAACCAGTCTTGCTGATGGTAACAACCACTGATGGGAATCTTGCTTCTGAGTCTTGGTATCTTGATACCGGGTGCTCGAATCATATGACCGGCCATAGAGAATGGCTAATTGATCTTGATACAACCAGAAAGAGCAAGGTGAGGCTAGCTGACAACAGAACTATAGCAGCTGAGGGAACTGGCAATGTGGTGATTCGAAGGAAAGATGGACAAGAAGCTGTAATCGAAGATATGTTATTTGTCCCTGGCATGAAGTGTAACCTCATGAGTGTTGGACAACTGGTTGAGAAAGGCTTCTCAGTCACCATGCAGCATGACTGTCTGAAGCTTTTTGATCCCGCTCATAGGTTAATACTAAAGTCATCTCTCTCAAGCAACAGAACCTTTCAGACCAAACTCAGCACACCTGAAGTGGATTGTCTAGCAGCAACAGTGAACAATCAGGAAAGCTGGCTTTGGCACCAAAGGTTTGGTCATTTAAATTTTCGAAGCTTACATCAGCTAGCCAATAAAGAAATGGTAATAGGAATGCCTATTATAAATATAACTAAGAAAGTATGTGCAGACTGTTTAGTTGGTAAACAATCCAGAAATTCTTTTAAATCCTATTTACCTATGAGAGCTTCTAGCTTATTACATGTTGTGCATTCTAATGTGTGTGGCCCGTTTGAGACACTTTCTCTAGGAGGAAACAAGTATTTTGTATCCTTTGTTGATGAATACAACAGGATGATGTGGTTGTATCTGATCAAGGCTAAGAAAGAAGTCTGTGAAATCTTTAAGAAATTCAGATTGATGGCTGAAAGGCAAAGTGGAAAAGCACTCAAGATTTTGAGAACAGATGGATGAGGTGAGTATATTTCTAATGAATTTAAAGATTTCTGTGAAAGGCCAGGCATTCAGCATGAAGTAACAGCTCCCTATACTCCACAGTATAATGGCCTTGCTGAAAGGAGAAATAGGATTGTACTCAACATGGCCAGGAGTATGATGAAGCAGAAAAGTCTTCCTCACTCATTTTGGGGTGAAGCAATCACCACATCGGCTTACTTGCTGAATAAATGTCCCACCAAAAGACTCAAGGGGCAGGTTCCAGAAGAATGTTGGAGTGGCAGAAAACCTCTTGTGAGTCATTTGAGAGTTTTTGGCTCTCTATGCTATGCACATGTACCTGATGAGAAGAGGAAGAAGCTACATGACAAAAGTGTGCCTATGATTTTGGTTGGATATCATGTTACTGGGGCATACAGACTGTACAATCCAATGAAGCAGAAAGTAGAAGTTAGCAGGGATGTGTTGGTCTGTGAAACTGAGTTCTGGAATTGGCAGAAGCAAAGTAACAGTCTCAATCCATCCGTTCCTGTAGTCATTGATGATCCAACAGTAGAGAATAATGCCATAGCATCTGATGACTTCCTGGATCAGAGACCACAAAGGCAGAGACAGAGGCCACAACGACTAGCTGACTATGAACTTTTCAGTGACAATGCAGTAACTTCAGATGGAGAACTGGTTCATTTTGCTTTAATGGCTGATGCAGAGCCAATTGATTTCAAGGAAGCACTGAAGGAACAAGTGCGGATATCAGCAATGAGGGAAGAACTGAGTGCTATTGAAAGAAATCACACTTGGGAATTATGTGAACTTCCAAGAGATAAAAGGCCAATCGATGTTAAATGGGTTTTCAAGTTGAAATTGAACCCGGATGGATCCATTATCAAGCATAAAGCTAGGTTGGTTGCTAGAGGTTTCTTGCAGCAACATGGTGTTGATTATAAAGAAGTTTTTGCACCTGTTGCTAGGGTTGAAACAATAAGATTGGTGATAGCTCTAGCAAGTGGAAGTGGATGGTCTTTGTTTCATCTAGATGTTAAGTCTGCTTTCCTAAATGGTCCTCTTGAAGAAATTGTGTATGTCACTCAGCCACCAGGATTTGAAATTTCTAGAAAGGAGCATCTTGTGTATAGACTACATAAGGCCTTGTATGGCCTCAAACAAGCTCCTAGAGCTTGGAATAGAAGAATTGACTCATTCTTGGCTCAACATGAGTTTTCTAAATGTACAACCGAACATGGAGTATATGTGAAGAAGGGAAGAGGTGCAAGTGTATTGCTGATTTGTCTTTATGTGGATGATCTGCTAGTAACAGGCAGTGACTTGCAGGAAATTGAAAGCTTTAAAGCATTGATGATAAGTGAATTTGAGATGACAGATTTAGGCAAACTGTCATAATTCCTTGGAATGGAATTTGCAACCATTTCCATAGGAATTGTGTTACATCAAAGGAGATATGCATCTGAGATATTGAAGAAGTTCAAAATGACAAATTGTAATCCTGCTATTACCCCTGCAGAGACAAATGTGAAGCTCGATAGCAACACTGAAGAAGAGGCAGTGGATCCTACCATGTTTAAACAATTAGTTGGATCATTGAGATACTTATGTAATAGTAGACCTGATATTTGTTTTGCTGTTGGACTAGTAAGCAGGAGACAAAATAACAGAGCAATTTCTATTGTTCTTTTTATTCCCTCTGCACAAGCCAATATATATATATACACAGTGTACATCAATATCAGGAAATACATAGGAGAAATTCTAGGGATCCTAATTACACAAAATAGGAAATTATAAATATTTGTTAATATGCCTCCTTGACTCACGCCAACACTCCCCCTCAAGTTGGTACGTAGATATCTCCTATGCCCAACTTGTCTAGTGAGTCATGAAATGCTCTTGCAGATACAGCATGTGTCAATACGTCAGCTAGTTGCTCCTCTGAACGTACAAAAGGTATGTCTACTAACTTGGCCTCCAGCTTCTCTTTTATGAAATGTCTGTCCACTTCCACATGTTTTGTTCGATCATGTTGAACGGGATTGTTCGCTATTTCTCGTGCAGCTTGATTGTCACAATAAAGCAACATTGGACCTTCTGGTTTGATTCCAATTTCGGTGAGAAGAATCCGAAGCCATAACAGCTCACAAATACCATGTGCCATCCCTCTATACTCTGCCTCTGCCGTTGACCGTGCAACTACATTTTGCTTTTTACTCCTCCATGTCATGAGATTACTTACTACAAATATAAAGTAGCCTGATGTAGAACGCCTATCTGATTTATTACCGGCCCAATCTGCATCAGTATATCCTTTGAATTCCATGTGTCCATGCTTCTTAAACATTAGCCCTCTCCCAGGAGCTCCCTTCAAATAACTTAGAATACGCATTACAGCAGCCATATGGTCTTCACTCGGGACGTGCATAAATTGACTAACCACACTCACAGCATAAGCAATGTCAGGTCTAGTGAGGGACAAATAAATTAATCTTCCCACTAACCTTCGGTACCTTTCCTTATCTGTTGGAACCTGATCTGGATAAATAGCAAGGTGATGATTTTGCACGATAGGGGTCTCAGCTGGCTTGCAGGCCAACATGCTAGTCTCAGCTAAAAGGTCTAGTGTATACTTTCGTTGTGACAAGCATATACCTTCTTGGGAACGTGCAACCTCAATCCCCAAGAAATACTTGAGTCCTCTTAGATCCTTCATCTCAAACTCGGAAGACAAGTACTTTTGTAGTCTGCCAATCTCCTCTACATCATTTCCTATAGCAACCATGTCATCCACATATATAATTAATAGAGTAACTTTATTACCATTGTGCTTGATGAACAAGGTATTGTCAGAGTTTGCCTGGTGATAACCATATTTCTTCATTGCCTGTGAGAATCTCCCAAACCAAGCTCTGGGTGATTGCTTAAGGCCATACAAAGCCTTTCGAAGCCTGCAAACTTGTCCAACAGAATTTTGAACACCATAACCTGGTGGAAGATCCATATATACCTCCTCCTCTAAGTCATCATGGAGAAAGGCATTTTTCACATCAAATTGTTTCAGAGGCCAATCAAAATTAGCAACTAGAGACAATAAAACTCTAATTGTGTTTATCTTAGCAACTGGAGCAAATGTCTCTTGATAATCAACACCGAAGGTTTGAGTGTAGCCTTTAGCTACCAATCTCGCCTTGTACCTGTCAATAGTTCCGTCAGGGCTATGTTTGATAGTGAACACCCACTTACATCCTACAGGTTTCTTTCCTCTTGGAAGTGAAACAACACTCCAAGTTCCATTTCTCTGCAAAGCATTCATCTCAACCTGTATTGCTTCTGCCCATTTTGGGTCTTTCAAAGCCTCTTCAATCTTCGTTGGTATCTTGATTTCAGCCATTCTTTCCACAAATGCTTGGTTCTCTGGTGAAAGTCGATGTGTGGAGACATATTGTGCAATAGCATAACGAACTTTTCCGCCTGGAGAATACCTGTCAGGTGGTTTCCCACGATTCTGTCTCGGAGGTAAAACATAAGGAAGTGCAATAATCTCAGAATTAGACACCTCATTTATAGGGTTACTTACCTCAAGGATATCCGTAGGGTCATCGGCGTGTACATGAGGAGAGAGTGGGGGGTTGTTATCTTCAGCAGGAGTATCAAAAGAACATTCAACCTGTTCAGGAACTGTCGTAGTTGTTGGTATGTCTCGTTCCATCTCAGCCTGTTCAATTTGACTTGTCGGGGTATGAGTTTCTCCCCCATAATCCAAACTCAAATTCTGGGCAGCGATCACTTTAGGCTCAACAGTCACATAATCGTTATCCTGCAAATCAATCCAGCTATAGTCTTCACTAGTACCAATCTCCCCCTAAAGATGATGGCTGGAATGTTCAGGGAGAAAGAACATCTCAGCTTCTGAAAAAGTAACATCCATGGTGACATACGTATGACGAGTAGATGGATGATAGCATCGGTACCCCTTTTGTTATGGACTAAACCCAAGAAAGACACACTTCTCGGCACAAGGGTCAAGTTTGCTCCGTTGGTTTTTATGAAGATGAACATATACCGTACAGCCAAAAACATGTGGTTGTAAGTGCAAGGATGACGGAATAGTGACATGATCAGCAAGCTCTTCGAGTGGAGTCCGAAAGGAAAGAACACGTGATGGCATACGGTTCATGAGATACACTGCATATGTAACTGCATCAGCCCAATAAGCTTTAGGAGCATATGAACCAATAAGAAAAGCTCTGGTGGTTTCAAGGATATGTCTATTTTTCCTCTATGCTACGCTGTTTTGTTGTGGAGTTTGAGGACATGTGGTCTCGTGAAGAATGCCTTTTTCTTGGAGGAACTCAGATAATTCAAGATTGACATACTCTCCACCATTATCGGATCGAAGAACCTTAATAGGAAGGGAATATTGATTCTGAATCATATGATAAAATGATTTGAAAATTTTGCTCACATCACTTTTGTTTCTCATAGTATACAGCCATGTCATTCTAGTGCAGTCGTCCACAAAAATAATAAACCAGTGGGTTCCTTGTTGGGTAGAAATAGGAGAGGGTCCCCACACATCTGAATGAATTAACTCAAACGGAACTGATCTTTTATTAAAACTCAAAGGGTACGAAGCACGATGGCTTTTTGCTAATACACAAACATTGCATTTAAATGTGTCTGAAACATTGTGAAATAAAGAAGGAATTAGTTTCTTCAAATATCCAAAAGATGCGTGACCCAATCGACGATGCCACATCCAGATCATCTCCATTCTGTTGTTAGCGTTGCTTCTGACTTGATTAACATGGCCCGGTGTCACATCTTCTATATAATACAACCCCCTCCTCTTAGTACCACGCCCAATGATCACCCGAGTCCGGATATCCTGAAGCAAGCAGAAATTTGGAAACATTAATACTATACAATTTAATTGTTTAGTAACTTGTCCAACAGACAACAAGTGATTAGATAATGCTGGGACATGTAGAACATTATGGATGGACAAAGTAGGAGTAAGTGCAATAGAACCCGCTCCAATTACTGGAACAACATCACCATTTGCTGTTACAATACTGTCTTTTGTGGGACTACTTTTAGTTTGAAAAAGAGAAGAATCATATGTCATATGATCTGTAGCTCCCGAGTCAATTACCCATCCCGAATCTTGATCAGTGGAGATCATTAAGGCAGTACCAATATTACCTGGATTATCAGTTGACTCATTTAAATCAACCTGGTTGAGAAGAGACAGCAGATTGTTGTCGTGAATTTTTGAGTCGCTCATAGCTTTGGAGGGATCTGCAGAGTTGCCTCTGCTTGTTGCAACAGCAGCAACTCCAGCATCAGTATCAGTGAATTTGGCTTGTCTTGAGCGCCTTCCTTTAGCTCTCATCTGCTTGTCTCCAGCCATTGCAGCCGATTTGGTTTAGGGAGGTTAGGGTTCAAAGGGGGAAAAAAAAAAAAGAAAACTGGTCAACCCGCTTTGATACCAAGACAAAATAACAGAGCAATTTCTGTTGTTCTTTTTATTCCCTCTGCACAAGGCAATATATATATATATACACAGTGTACATCAATATCAGGAAATACATAGGAGAAATTCTAGGGATCCTAATTACACAAAATAGGATATTATAAATATTTGCTAATATGCCTCCTTGACTCACGCCAACAGCAGGTTCATGAATCAGCCGAGGAAATCTCATTTGCTAGCAGCAAAGAGAATTCTGAGATATGTTAAAGGAACACTGCAGTATGGTATATTGTTCCCTGTTAATGCAGATCAGAAAATTTGTGAACTCTTTGGCTATTCAGATTCTGATTGGTGTGGGGACAAGATTGATAGGAGGAGCACTACAGGCTATATGTTTAAGTTTCAAGGTGCACCAATTTCATGGTGCTCTAAGAAACAACCTGTTGTGGCACTTTCAAGTTGTGAAGCAGAATATATTGCTGGATGTTATGCTGCATGCCAGGCCATATGTGTGAACACCTCATTTTGACCGGATAATCATAAAAAAGTCTTTTTTTTATAGAAATCCAAAAAAAAAAAAATAATAATAAAATAAAAAAAATAAAAAAAAATAATAATAAAAAAAATAAAAAAAATAAAAAAAAATAAAAATAAAAATAAAAATAAAAATAAAAATAAAAAAATAAGAAGGAAAAATGTCTTTGGGCCAATAAACCAAGTTTCAGCCCATAACCCGTCTATCTCCATAACCTGTCTACTTCCATAACCTGTCTATCTCCATAACCTGTCTATCTCCTCCATAACCTGTCTACCTCCATAACCTGTCTATCTCCTCCATAACCCGTCTATCTCCTCCATAACCTGTCTACCTCCATGACCTGTCTATCTCCATAACCCGTCTATCTCCTCCCATAACCCGTCTATCTCCTCCATAACCCGTCTATCTCCTCCCATAACATAACCCGTCTATCTCCTCCCATGACCCGTCTCTCCTCCCTCTCAAGAAAAAAAACCCTAGCCGCAGCCCTCTCTCTCTTTCCCCCATTCTTTCCTTTTTCTCTCACCCACCAGAAACACTTTCCCCTTCACCCTAAGAAGACCTAGCCGCCCCTATCTCTTCTCTCCCTTCCCTCAGCCAAATTTTTTTCTCTTCCCCTCCGTCAATCTCTCCTCATCACCCCTCCTTCCTTTCTCAAACCTAGCCGCACAGCAACTCTCCCCAGCGCCAATCTCGCACTCGATCTCTCCCTTCCTTTTCCATCCGCGCTCAATCACGCGAGGTATGCATCGTTCTTTTCCTTTTTCGTTTCAAATTAAGAGCTGATTGCGCTCATTTTGATTTTGCAGGAAATAAAGGTTCGGGTTCTATAAATAGGGGGGTGAAAGGCAACGATGGGGGGGACCGAGAGGCAGAGGCAGAGGCAGTCACGAAAGAACTGCAGCAGCAAGGAGAAGGAGCTTCCATTTCATACCTAGCACCGCCGTCCGGAGTCGCTAATCCTCTTCACGCGGCCTTGACGCGTCCTCATCCAGTGCCGTAGTCCGCCGCTACACCGCCGCCCCAGCACCCCACCGAACGGCACAACGCAGACCCAGCCGTCCCTACCGCGATTTCTAGCTTGCTTGAAATCATCTCAATAGGTTTTGGTCCTGTTATTACTTTCTGGTGTATGGTTGTTGAATGTTTCTACTTCATACTTTAGATGAATACATAATAGAGAAATGGTTGTTGGCTTGGATTTAATTTTTTGTGGACACCCTGTGACACAGATATTGTAATATCATGTTCCTTGCTGCAATGCATGCCGCATGTTTGATGTAAAGCTTGAGTTGATGATGATTTGATTTTTGTTAGACACAGTTTTCGTAGTCTAATGTATTTTTCTGTATTGCACATAACCTGTTTTGTTGAAGAACCTGTGTGCTTACTCCTGGGAGTCACATCTTCCTCCTAATGTTACCCCTCTCCCATGCGCAGTTCCACTACATCACAGCTCCTTCGTTTAATTTCCTTCTTTTTTTAGTGACTGAGTTAATGAATTGAGGAGTTATAGTCCTTTCATGTGTAGAATGGATGGTGGATTCCTATATTGTTATATTGCACTTGCTTTGGCCGCTATATGGTTTGTGAAACTGAATCTTTGAACTGTGAAACTGAATCTTTGAACTCGTTGATGTGTGATCAAAAGCTTCGATATTTGGTCTTCTAGCTCTTCCTAGGCTTGTCACAATGACTGCCAATTTTTGCTTTGTTTATGCTTGCAACCAAGTACTGCCAGGAATATAATTTCTTGTTGTTTAGTGGCTGCAGCAAATGATATTGGTTAGAGATAGGTTTAGTTGTTTTGTAGTTATTCGGCATAAAGCTTGGAGTTGTAGGGACTGTGGTCAAGCTTCCCCTTGGGTTGTCATGTTTATTCAGATTAACATTTATTGAATAATAAGTATTGGTATGCTAAATTTTTGTTCAAGTTTGAGCAGTTTATGGTGTACAGGTTAATTAATTGTGATTGAGTGGATGAGATACACTCTGATTCACCTCTATTTCAAGAAGTATCGCTGGCAGCAATTCTTTTCCCTGCCTTGATCACGTTTTTTCTTCTGAAAAGTGCAGCAAGATATTTTTGGTTCCTTATTTAGTGTAAATCATAGCGACATCAACAATGACAAATATAAAAATAATCAAAATAATTGGAATTTGCTTTTGGGATGCCCTATGACCTTGAGTGTCATGTTCAATCCCTTAAGTGTGAGGTTGCTCTACGGACTCATGTGTCGTGTTCAACCTCATTTAGGATTTATCAATGTTTAAAAATAGAAATAAACCATAGAACATGGAGTAATTTATTTTTCATCTTGCCTTTTAATGTTAATGTTAATTTATAACCCATTTCTTCTAATTTTTTTGGTAAAATAAATATTTGCACAATTAATTTGGGTAACCGTTTTTTTAACGGGTACATTAGGGGTGTTGTGGGGTTAATTCTCTACCCTTCTCTATGTACAATCGACTCCCGAATTCGACTTGGTTCCAAAGACCATCTTGTTTTAAAGGTTTTTCCAATTTTTCCTTAAATTAAATAAAATTGGTGGCGACTCTACATGTTTTTTCTAAAATTCTCTTTTTTCGTCATCTTCCTTCGCGATTCCGGTCGCGACAATATGGATGAGTTCTCTGCTGACTGAAATGAGGGTTGAGTTGAAGAAACCAATGAAGTTGTTGATTGACAACAAGTCTGCTATCAACTTGGCCAAGAATCCGGTCTCCCATGGTAGAAGCAAGCATATAGAGACTTGATTTCACTTTCTAAGAGAGCAAGTGAATAATGGGACACTTGAAGTGGTTCATTGTTCAACTGATAGGCAAGTAGCAGATGTGTTTACTAAAGCTTTGAAGATTGATAGGTTTGAATTGTTAAGGACAGAGTTAGGAGTTGCAAATTTAGAGTATTTGAATTAAGGGGGGATGTTGTAAATAATTCAAATACATTGTAACTGTTTTGGTAGTTAGTTTGTTACAGCAGTTAGTTGTTAATTGCTAAGAGTAGTTAGTAGTCATGTACTATAAATACATGTATGCTATTGAATAAAGAGGATGGATTCTACAGCATTAATTTTCAGTAATAAACTTTTTCTCTCAATTCTTTTCATTTAGTTGTGTGAATGTGAGTGTGTTCTATTAATGGTAAGTTTAATGTTAGTGTTGGTTCCAATTAGATCATTGAGCATAATCTTACATTTTTGTAGGCTATTCTCTCCGAAGTGCATCTGCATCTGCATAAAGAAAGCATTAAACTAATGTTGAAGTAGAAATACTAAAATCAAGAACGAAATCATGAATACAAACAAAATAATAATAAAATACATACTTGGACCCAGTCAAACAAACAGGCATCGCGTGAGTTATATTTGAATAAAGTTGGAGTCCCGATTGAATAATGGTACGGTCTGAATAGTGTTTGATATGGTTTGAATAGTGTTTATAACAAGGAGATAATCTTCATCCCATAAGCTAGCTTTTGGGTTGAGTTATGCTTAAACCCAAATTCTAAGTTGGTATCAGAGCCTATCTAAAATCTGTTGGGTCACCCGCAAATGTCCAATCCTACAAATTTTAATTGGGGTTGAGTTTGTCCCAAACCAAAATTCTAAGAATAAGTACCTATGGTCTAAAGCATGCCACTCCAAAAGACTCATAATCAGATTTATTAGATGTTTAAGCATAGCTCGATATCCAAAAACTATTTGATGTTTTAACCAATTATGGCAGCAATCATCCCAAGTATGTCAACTTTATTCCGGAATTTGCTACCAGTTACCTAGTTGAGACAAATATAAGGAAAAGTTCAAATTACACCCTTCCACTTTGCTTCATGTGCATTTTAATCTTTTAATTTTCAAAATATGTGACAAGAATCCTAAATTAATCTCAAAAGTATGCAAAATGGAATAAAATTGTGACGACGTTAATTCTTGGACAAAAAATGTCACATACCTTTTTATGAGTTTGAGCCACTTTATGCACTTTTTGGAGTTTAGAAACCTTGGCACACATTTTTTAAAACTGAAGAACCAAAGTACACATAAGGTAAAACTAAAAGGCGTAATTTGAAATTTTTTCTATTGAAAATTAACATTGCTCATCTAAAGAATATCAATTGTCGTGATTTTAGACCATTTCACACACTTTTAGAAGTATATGAACCCTGTCACAAATTTTGAAAGTTTAATAACTATGTGCGTGTTTGTTTCTACATCGACTTCAACGTGGATGTAATAGCTTTCACATTATACATAAAATAAATTATGAGTATACCATCCAGAACGTGATTCAAAGAATGAAAATGCGTTTCCAAACATGTGCTAAAATACACATGAACGATGTTAAAGGTTGTGATTGTACTTTTCCAACAAATACCTTTTAGATGTTAAGAAAATGTATTACCTTGCCATCATGTTGTATGGCATATTTTCTGCCTCCTTATAACAGAAGCATCCCTGAGTTGAGTCGCAGCAAATATTTATTTATCATTTAATTATAGTTAACTGGTTGTACAGTTAGTTAAAAGTTAGTTGGCAAAGTAGTTAGTTAGTTATCACAGTTAGCATGGCAGTTGGTGTTGGTGAATGTATATAAAGACTGTTGAAGAAACTAGGTTTGGGGTTTGGGAATAAGAATGTTGGAAGTCTCACATGTTGTACATTTAATTATATTCAAAAAAAATTATTAAAAATATTTTCTTTATTTATGACTTTAATTGCTTTGTCCTCTAAACCTTTTATTTGATTTTAAAACTTTGTCTCATACTTATTTCTCCTGATCACAATGTCCTCATATGATTTTTATTGGCCATTATTGTTTTTAATGAAATTTTCAACATGAGTATTTGATTTCAATTTCAATGAAGTCATTGAATATTTTGAAAGTTGGAATCCGCACGGCTGTATTTTCTTTATTAGACGGTTAGGGGCTTGCTAACCAATATCCTAAGGACACTAGTTAAGGAATCATAAAAAGTACTCTCTCCCATCTCGATTATAAGCAAAAAAATAAAAATAAAAAGTACATTTATTAAGAAATTCATTTAATTCTGTTAGTTTCAATTAAAGAATGAAATTCATTCCAAAATTGTCTCTAGTATCATTTATTGCATTTCAATTAAAAAAAATTGCCCTTTTTTATGCTTCCTCCAATGACCATTCAAGTTCTTCACGCTCATCGAAACCAGAGAGTGATTTTAATAGGGGTATTTTAGGAATTTTAGTATTAATTAGGATAAAATTGGTCAAATTTGCTTGTATTTAAGACCAAAGTATATGAGTTTTTTGTTGCTTATAATCAAGACAGGAGGGAGTAAGCTTTTATTGAAAATTTAAGTGTCTATCATCTCAAAATATTAAATACAGCACTTCCCAATAAAACTTTTCTTCTTTTAATTCCTTAACCAATGTCCTTAGGGCACCGGTTAGCATTTTTCAATAAGTTTTTGCTATTTTATTATACTCCTTTATTTTCCTTTTAATGGAAATTAATGATAATGATTATCATGTTTTCAACAGTCATTTGTTATGTTGTAAATACTCTTTATTGGCTGTTTTCAACTATGAACGGTGCATTATTTCGAACGGCTGGTGCTCAGTTTTTTTAAGCTTGTTTATATAGAATTTTAAGTGCGAGACCGCATTACGATTTTGCAAAAATATTTTACTTTGTCTTGGGTAACTCTTTCTTCTCCTCCTTCATGGGTTAAAGCAACTTATTCTCTTGTTGTTCTGATACTTCGATTTCAATTGGGACGAGCCTGTTAAATCCTGGGTGACTTTCGTCCTAGACGAATAAATCCTTGAGGATAGTGTGATTCCACACGTCTCAAGCTTTTGTATTGCTACTCTTTTACACAGGTTCGTGATTTGCCGTGTTGCTCACCAACAATTCAACAACAATCTCAAGGATTTAATATGACCAACAATGCTGCGAATGACGTTCCTCCTCCAAACAATGGTGTGCCTGCAATCGTCCCAGTTGTTGTCCCTCCACCAGTCACCTATGCAAAGCCATTTCCTGATATTTCAAAGATTGAAGTCTTTGGTGGACAAAACTTTTGTAGATGGCAGGAAAGATTCCATTCTTGACATGCATGGAGTTGCATGGGCTCTTACTGATTCTAAACCTTCATCCTCTGCTGGTCCGAAAAAGATGGATGAGTGGACCTATGCTAACAAGGTATGTCGTCATACTATTATTAACACTCTTTCTAATGATTTGTTCGATGTCTATTGCTCCTACAGAGATGCAAAGAAGATATGGGAGTCCATGATAGTCAAATGCACTACTGAAGACGCTGGAAAACAGAAGTTCATGATTGGAAATTTCTATAGGTGCGAGATGACAAGTGACGAGGATATCAAGGTTCAAATCAACGAGTATCACAAGCTGCTAGAAGATCTTAAAGCTAAAAACATCAACCTACAAGAATGGGGTTTCAAGCCAACACACTCCAGGCAATGGGATCCTAGTGGGAATTACTATGCTGCCTGCATAAGTTGGTCATTATGCTTCCAGCAGTGGGATCCTGGAGGAAGACTTTGTTTCTATCCTCCCCCTCTCAACTTATACCTCACTCACCATACATCAGCACATGCACATGCACATGCACATGCACGACGAGTTTGTAGCCGGTCTCCTTATCGAAAAATTGCCTGAAACTTGGAAGGACTACAAACAACAACTTTAACATAAGCAAAAGCAACTATCACTTGAAGAATTGATCACACACATCATCATTGAAGACACCAACAAGAAAGAGTTGTAGGTTCCAAAGGCAAAGGCTTTAGCTTCCCGGGCAAATTTGGTCCAAACCAAGTCTCACAAAAAGAGATACAATAATAAACCTGATCACTTGCCTAAAGTTTCTAACCCCAATTTTAAAAAGAAAGGTTCTTGTTATGTTTGTGGAAAGTCGGGTCATCATGCACCACAGTGCAGATATAGAGCGAGAAATGACAATCCTCCTAAATCAAGGGCTAACCTGGCTAAAGGAGATGAGATAATTGTTGCGGTCAATTCTCAAGTTAACATAGTGACCAGTGTGAACAAGTGGGTGGTAGACTCCGGGGCTACCAAACATATTTATGCAAACAGAGATGCCTTTACCTCCTACACTTTTGTAGGGGATGGAGAAGAACATGTTTATCTTGGAGATTCTCGAATTGCTACAGTTTCGGGAAAAGGGAAAGTTCTTCTAAAGCTCACATCTAGAAAGACCTTGGCTCTAAGTGAAGTGCTCCATGTGCCTAGTATTAGGGCAAATTTGATTTCGGTAGCATTATTGGGAAAGGTTTGGGTTAAAGTGACATTTGAATCTGATAAGATTATAATGACAAAGAACAAGGTTTTTTGTGGGAAAAGGCTATTGTGATTAGGGCCTCTTTGTACTTAATGTTTCAGATATTATTATTAATAAGAATGCATCTTCTTTTGCTTACTTGATTGATTCTTATGATATATATGTGGCATACTAGATTAGGACATATTAATTTTTCTTATATTAAGAAATTGCAATATCTTGGTATGATATCTGGAATAAGTGATAAAGAAATTAATAAATGTAATGTTTGTATTGAATATAAATTAACCAAAAAATCATGTCACCCTGTACAACATGAAACTGAATTACTAAGTTTAATTCAAAGCGATCTAGGAGATTTAAAACAAACCATGACTAGAGGAGGTAAAAGATATTATGTAACCTTTATAGATGATTTTTCTAGATATACTAAGGTCTATTTAATTAGAAATAAAGATGATGCATTTGAAATGTTTCTTTCATATAAAGCATAAGTAGAAAATCAATTAAATGGAAAAATTAAAAGAATTAGATCCGATAGGGGGTGAATATATTTTATTCAATGAATTTTGTGAAAAAGAATGCATAATACATGAAGTAACTCCTCCTTATAGCTGAAAGAAAAAATAGATTTTTAAAGGAAATGATGAATCATATGCTAATTAGTTCCTCCACACCTAACAACCTTTGGGGTTAAGCCATTTTAACTGCATGTTTTTTGCAAAATAGAATTCCTCATAAGAAAATTGGTGTAACACCCTATGAGTTATGGAAAGGTTATAAGCCTAATTTAAAATATTTAAAAGTGTGGGGGTGTCTAGCTAAGGTAATGTTACCTGAACCTAAGAAAAGAAAAATAGGATTTAAAACTTCTGATTGCATGTTTATTGGTTATGCAGAACATAGTGCTACCTATAGGTTTTTTGTTTTGAAAAGTGATGTACTTGATCGTAATACTATTGTAGAGACTAAAAATGCAGATTTTTTAGAAAGTATATTTCCTTTGAAGTCTAAAATTATGGAACCTGAAAGTATGCAATATGAAAATATTTCTAAAGAATCTTTATAAATTAATAATGAAAACTTACATGAAGATTTAAGGAGAAGTAAAAGACAAAGAAAGGAAAAATCTTTTGGAAATGATTTTTATACTTATCTTATTGAAAATGATCCGATGACATTTTCTGAATCTATTTCTTCTTCTAATGCTCATTTCTGGAAAGAAGCTATTAAAAATGAAATGGATTCTATTTCAAAATGCAACACTTGGATTTTAGTTGATTTACCTCTTGGAGCAAAACCTATTGGATGCAAATGGTTTTTTAAAAGAAAATATAATCCTGATGGATCAATTGAAAAATATAAAGCTAGATTAGTAACAAAAGGTTTTACACAAAAACAAAATATTGACTATTTTGAAACATTTTCTCCTGTAATGAGAATTGCTTCAATTCGAGTTTTAACAGCCTTGGCTTCTATTTATAAGCTTGTTATTCACCAATAGATTTAAAAACTGTTTTTTTTAAATGGTGATTTGGAAGAAGAAATTTGTATGATACAATCTAAAGGGCGTGTAATTTCTGGTCAAGAAAACAAAGTATGTAAGCTTCTCAAATCCTTATATGGCTAAAAACAAGCACCAAAACAATGGCATGAAAAGTTTAATCAAACTTTGGTTGATGATGGTTTTTCTTCTATTGAAGTTGATAAATGTGTGTATACCAAATTGGTGAATGGTGAATGTGTAATTATTTGTTTCTATATGGATGATATGCCTATTTTTGGTACTTGTAAAGATATAGTGATTAGTACAAAATCTTTTCTTTTTTCTAAATTTGATATGAAAGACATGGGTGAGGCAAGTGTCATATTGGGTATTAAAATCATAAGGAAGGGTGATAGTATAATGCTATCCCATGAACATTATGTTGAGAAACTTCTTAGGAAGTTTGGTCATTTTGACTCAAAACTAATGAGTATTCCTTATGATTCTAACTCTCAATTAAAGAAAAATAGAGGTGATTATGTGGCTCAATTTGAATATGCCCAAATTATTGGGAGTTTATTGCATTTAATGAATTTTGCTCGACCATACGTAGCTTATGTCGTGCGTAGATTGAGTAGATATATACAGAGTCCTAATCAAGATCACTGGACTGTGTGACGCCCCCAAAACTTAACCTCACTCTCTCTGATACCTTAAGCATGCAGATAAAGCTTAAAAGAAACTTAAGCAAATAAACAGTTACACATCAAAGTTTCGCCTTGAAGCCATGGCGCAAAAACATCAACAACAAAACAAACACCCCACTGGCCGTGGTACAACTCGCAAGATACTCAACGATACCTCAAGGGTCTCTCTCTGCTCAATGAGCGTTGACGTCAAACTTGTGCACGATGGGAGTCCAGCCTCTACTCAGCTTCACCTGCTGCAGCTCTCTCGTCAACCGACCGACACTTCCGCCTTCGGATCCCGACCAGAACAACAACATACATGTAGACATGGGGAAACATGCATAGGAGGTAAGAAATGCTACAATATCATGCAAAGGGATATCACGTAGCATATAACACATCAACACACACGACAGCAGCACAACCGGCAAGCACCTTCATCTCTCGAGTTCATCACAACAGTCAACCTCCAAGTTATCACAGCTAGGGATCACCGCCTACTCTACATGCACAACTGAATCTACATGATTGGCCAATTCTACAACGCACACTCTTACCATAGGAATACAACAGTCAACCTCCAACTGTGAGGAATGACAATCCGATCTCCAACTGCGAGGGTGGATGTTCACCAGGTAAGAATGACTCCTCAACCTCGTGTGACAGTTACTTAAACTGCTGTTGCAACCATACACACGGATCCCTGTACACAACCACTCAAACTGTTGTTGCAGCTGTATATAGGTACCAACTTATCTGATAGCCACTCAAACTATTGTTGCAGTTAATCATACAGCCCCTTGTGACAACAACTCAAACGGCTGTTGCAGTTGTTCACAAGTTCCGACCTCACGTGATAACTGCCCAAAAGGCTGTTGCAGTAAATCCCGCGGCTTTCCATCACAACAATGCAAATGCTATGATTATGCACCAATCATCTCAACAACGTCTTAACAACAACTTATTCAACGTCTCAAGGTTCACATCCTCCAACTATGAGGATGTCGCTCTTCAACTATGAGAGCCATTTTCAACTTAGATCAACTGGCTTGCAATATCGACTATAAATCCAATAACACCAACCACTCTATCCTTCTAACAACATACCAACCGTCTCCACAGTCAATCAAGATCACATCAATCACAATCACATCAACATATTATAGTATAGCAGCATAACATCATTGCATGTATACCAACTAGCAATTAAACATATTATCACAACAAGCATCTCATCTAACATGTTATCAAGTACGACATCATTTACTCATGTTATCAATTGCCACAGATAGACATACATCCTCAATCAACAGATATCACAAATCGATCCTATGGCGATAGTGTTGGGGTTTCAAGAGGGATGATTTTCAAAAACAATTTTCAAAAACCTCTTGAGCGAAAAAACCCCTTTACTAAAAGACCACGTATTGCACATGAATCACAAGGATATTGTGTTTACCTCTTGAAGCGTAGCTTTATCGCGAATACTGTAAGCGCGCCAACAACACCGGTTAGCCAAAAAAACGCTGATACTTGCGATGCTCATAACTTTTGCTCCAAACCTCGTATAGCAAACCAGAACGATGAAGATATAGAGCCACATGTCACGAACCTGCTGTCCAAAAATCAGCCTGATCCAACGGTTAACGAATCTCAGATCGCGCGATTACGATAACTGTCCAGCCATAACCACCATAAGAAAAGACTTCTCTATCACCAGTATTGCAAAGTAGCAATACCTCTACTCAGTCCACGCGAGCAAACCAAAGTCAGAGATAGTGTAGTGCTAGCTATCAGGATTGGGAGAAGCACGATACATAGAGAGAGAAAAGAGCGCGCGCTGTCAAGGGTGTACAGCGGCCGTTATGAGTGCTCTATGTTGTGTGTTGCTTAAGTGACGTGCACAGCTTACTAATAGCTGTCACTCACTTAACCTAACCCACTTGGGCGACTGTACGCTACAGGCCCAATGTTTAATTGTTAATTAAATCATATTTAATTAATCAATTAAACTTATCCTCATTTAATTATCAATCAAATCATATTTAATCAATCAATTAAATCAATCCCATTTAATTATCAATTAAATCATATTTAATTAATTAATTAAATTAATTCTCTTAACATTTGCTCTATGCGTGTGACCCTATAGGTTCTCAATCAATTGGAAATAATATTAATTATTATTAATCATATTAATAATCAATTAATATTATAAACAATGAGCGGCATCTATGACATTTACATAACTATTATGCAGCGTTCTCATAGCAGGTCACTCCAGTATAAATATTCCACTAATATTTATACCTATGTGAAGACTTGATATCTTATATCTATGACCCGTGAGATGTGGTCATCAGTACACTCACATAATAGTCTCAATGTATTATTATTGTCCTTATTAATAATAATACTTGACTATGGATATTTAAGAATAGTGTTCTATAATTTAATGGCATCTCACGGTCAAGTCATACTTGACGTTCCATTAAATGAACTACCTATTCTAAGGACTTTATTATGCTATAAATATAATCATCAAATATAACATAATAAATAAATGCCTTATACATATATCAAATATATAATCAAAGTCATGATACAAATGATTATCTATTCAAAATAGATTGGCCACTAGGGCTTACCCCAACAATCTCCCACTAGCACTAGAGTCAATCGGGCATCAATATAGCACCCATCGGTCTAGGGTGAGTGTCATGCTACCACTGAGCAAGAGACTCCAATGGTGGATTGTTTAGTGTTGTCATTCTGCACATCTTCACGTCTCCTCTATCGATCATCTATCGAATGAGATGGAAGCATCTAAGTATATGTTTTGGATCACTGGTGAGATCAAGTTTCCTTAGCTTAGGCGATTACTCCATCATCATCGCAACGAGATCTATGGAGTTCGTGAAGTTAGGAACTTCGATTAGTTCATAAATGAACATTTTGATCCAAACGGCCTTTAAATCTGTATTTAAGGCAACTATATACTCGGCCTCTATTATAAAATCAGCAACTATCTCATGCTTGGAACCTTTTCAAGCTCACAGTGCCACCATTAAGGCAAAACACAAAACCAGATTGCGATCTAAAGTTATCGTTATCGGTTTGGACGCTAGCATCACTTTAATTCATTACTATGAGCTCTTCCTCACCATTTGAGATCAAGAATGAATCCTAAGTTCTTCTCAAGTACTTAAGGACATTCTTGACTTCGGTCCAGTGACCTTCACTGGGATTGGATTAGTACCTTCTCATCATGCTCGAAGCATACGAGACATTTGTTCGAGTACATATCATGGCATACATAACAAATTCAATTGTCGAAGCATATAGAATCTTATACATGCATTCCCTCTACATCTGATGTAACAGGGACTATCCCTTGGACAGGTATACGCCACGTGTCTTAGGCAAGATACCCCTTTTGGAATCATGCACATTTAAAGCGCCCAAGCACTTTGTCAATTTATGTACCTTTGGCTAAGGCCTAACAATTTCAACAATCTATCTCGATAGATCCTGATTCCTAATACATAGGACGTTTTGCCTAAGTCCTTCATTGAAAAATAATTCCTTAACCATGTTTTCACATTTTGTGGTGTAGGAATAGTGTTTCCAAAAGTAGTATGTCATACACATACAATACGAGGAAAAATAATTATGCTCCTACTAACCTTCTTGTACACACAAGATCCATCCTCGTTCTTGATGAATCCAAACTGTCTTACAGTTTACATCAAAACGAAGATTCCAACTTCTGGAAGTTTGCTTTAATCCGTAAATGGATGTTTGCAACTTGCAAAACCTTTCCAGCAATCTCTGAACAGACAAAACTCTCAGGTTGTGTCATGTACACATCCTCGAGAAGATTCCTGTCAAGGAATGCTGTTTTGACATTCATTTGCCAGATCTCATAGTCATACTATGAAACAATAACAAGTGGGATCTGAATCAATGCAACTGGACAAAAGGTCTCATCATAGTCATACTATGAATTTGCTTGAAACTTTTCGCAATCAGTCGCTCCTTAAAGGAATACCTTCCCATCCATGTTAGTCTTCTTGTTGAAGACCCACTTGCACCTTATGGGTTTTACCCCTTTCAGGTGACTCAACCAAGGTCCATACTCGGTTGATGTACATGGATTCTACTTCGGATCCCATGGCTCCTAGCCACTTCTCAGAATCAGGGCCAACGACGGCCTCGTGGTAAGTCACAAGCTCATCATGATTCATGAGCGGTTCATCACCTTCTTGAGTTAGGTTTATTCCATATCTCTCGGGTCGATGACGTGTCCTGTTTGACCTATGCGAGTCTTGTGTTACTTGAACTGGTGATTGGACCACAACATCTTGTGGAACCAGTTCTTGTTCCATTGCTGGCGGATCAGTACTTTGTGGTGCTTGGATTTATCCAAGTACTACATTCCTCCCACTGTCTCCCTTGGAGATGTGTTCCTTCTCAAGGAATACTCCAGTTCTAGTGACAAACATTTTGTCTTCGGAAGTGTTGTAGAAATAGTGTCTGTTTGCTTCCTTAGGACAACCCACAAAGATACGTTTGTCACACTTGGGTTCAAGCTTATTTGAAACCAAAAGTTTCTATAAACTTGACATCCTAAATCTTAATGAAAGACATACTTGGTCACATACCAGTCCATATATCATATGGTGTCTTTCAGCTGTCTTAGATGGAATACGATTAAGTGTGAAAGCTGTTGCATGTAAAGCATATCCCCTGAAAGAGTCAGAGAAGTCTGATTGACTCATCATAGATCGTACCATGTCCAACAAGGTTCGATTTTCTCTTCTCGGACACACTATTCCATTATGGTGTTCCAGGAGGAGTGAGTCGAGATATAATATCACACTCCTTCAGATAGTTATCAAACAATTGGCTTAAGTACTTATCACCACGATCTGATCGCATGATCTTAATACTTTTCCAAAATTAGTTCTCCACTTCGTTCTTGAATTCTTTTAACATTTCAAAGATTTCTGACTTGTGTCTTACACAAATCCATCTTCACTGAAGTTATCAATAAACGAGACGAAGTACGGAAACTTGTCTTCTAGCAAACTTGTATAGAGGCCCTTATACATTGCAATGTATTATGCCAAAAGATTACCAACCCTTCCACCTTACTAGTGAATGGAGCTTAGTCATCTTTTCAAACAAGTAAGATTCACAGACCTCAAATAATTCATAATTGGATGAGTCCAAGAGTCCAAATTAGTGGAGCTTGGAAATGTGTTCCTTACTTATATGGTCTAAAGATATTGCTAAAGACATAGAGGGTCCAAATCACTTGGTTTGACCCTATTCGCATTTATGTTATAGATGGGCATATCGAGATCAAGGACACAAAGTCCATATCTCACATGAATACAAGCATAGAAGACATCAGTTGAATAAATGAAACAACAATTGTCCATTTATTGCAATTTAAATTCTTTCTTGTCTATACAAGATATAGAAATAATGTTTCTATTATCAACTAGAATAAAATAACAGTTATTTACTTCCATTAATACCCATAAGGCAAAGTCAAACTCTTATGGTTAATGTAGCAACTTTTGCTCCATTTCGACTCATAGCGTAGAACTTTACCTAATGGTAAATTCAAATTCCTATAGTCAATGTAACAACTTTTGCTTCATCTCCACTCATAGGGTAGACCTTTACCTAATGGTAAATTCAAACTCCTATAGTCAATGTAGCAACTTTTGCTTCATCTCTACTCATAGGGTAGACCTTTACCTATTAATCAATGTCCTACTCCCTTTGATCCTTCACATTAATGTGAGATCCATATGCGGTATCCAATACCCATAAGTTGGAGTAGATATGTTGACTTTTATAACAAATATGCCTAAACAGGAAGTCATACTTTCTTTCTTGTCTTTTTACTCTTTCTAGAACCTCTTATGCCTTGCTAGCTCTTGTTAGAGCATCATAAGGTGCATGATCATATCATATGTCTCTATGATTGCAAGCATGAGATGTCGTACATCAATGGCATCGACTTGATACTTCTATTAAGTATCCCTTTCGACCCTTATGACAGTAGCAACAAATTGTTTGAGAATTAATTACTTGAGAACATACAGTTCTTTTCTCGTACTTGAGGACAATCCTCAAAATTTGTACCAATCCAGAAAATTAATTCTAGATAACTCATCCTTCTCAAGGATGTATCGCAACAATAAAATAAAATTTGTGTACGTAGCCATAGTTATTTAATACAGAAATATGCAGAATATAAGTATCATGATTAAAACATATTTAATACGTCTTTTATTAAATACGCTCCCACTATTTTACTCAAATCAATGACCCTCATCATTGACTCGGAAAATCCCATTGAAAGATTTTCTAGTGGGACCAAGATCCATATTTCACCTCGTTCTGAGTCAGTTGTGGCTGATCACCCAGAACTCAGCTATTTAGGTAGGAAACTCTTTTCTAATTACATCCAATGTAATTCTTGAACCAGTTGGGTGAATAACTCCATATTCTAATCCATCATATGGATTAATGCCCAACCCCATGCCTCTAAGCTGTTTCAATCCTATTGAATACACTTAGTTAAGTTCAACCTAATGATTGGCAGTAGCTTATTTCACCTTTCGCGCCTCACCGGAATATATTAAGGTGCTCAGCTGTGGCATGACTCACATTTAAATGATTCTGGCCTTGACGAGTGCCACACATCAGGAGGCATTTAATAACTTAATTTATTGAGGGAATTTAATAATTAAGTTATCTCACCGGGCTGTTTATCATATAAACGTCTCTCATAGCATACATGACATACTAGCTTACATATATTCAAAGCATATTAAGCATACAATGACATACATGCTATCATACAATTTAAATTCCAAATTTAAATCATACATCTCATACATTTCATGCATCACATACATAAACATATAAGACATATAAAAGGTATTATGATTATGGCCTCCTAATGTGCAACAATTAAAACTAATTATTACAATCTTTGACCCTCGAGCAAACTTACAAAGTTTCTCCCAGTGGCGTCATAATCTGGTGTTGCCTCCATGTCAACCCGAACAATTTATAAAATTTAAAATAAAATAAATAAAATAAATGTCACGACACGCAGGCCGTATTTATATAAATAAATACAATAAATCACGACAAACAGGCCGTATTTACCAAATAAAATAACACGACAATCTAAGGCCATAACCACACACCTCACATTTAATAAACAATTTATTAAAAGGAAAAATCATACACATGATCTCCAATTGATTTCAAAAACAAAATAAATAAATTTGAAATCAAATCATACACATGATCCCCAATTGATTTCAAAAATAAATAAAATTTTGAAACCAATTTATTGTCAAAATACATACTGCGCAATTTATATCATTGCGCACAGTGACTAACATTAAACTTCAAATTGGATAATTGCGCATAGTGATATTTACAACAAATTTTAAACATCAATTTTAAAAGGAACGTGAATTGCACAGTGAAAGTTTAAAACAATTTTAAAAGTCACACGCAGAGGGATAACATGCATTCTATTGAATCACATTCAAAAGCAATAAACATGTTATCATAAGGCAAACATCCTAGGATACATGGCAAACTACTACCAGACGCTCTGATACCACTGTTGGGGTTTCCAGAGGGATAATTTTCAAAAACAATTTTCAAAAACCTCTTGAGCCGAAAAACCCCTTTACTAAAAGACCACGTATATCACATGAATCACAAGGATATTGTGTTTACCTCTTGAAGCGTAGCTTTACCGCGAACACTGTGAGCGTGCCAACAACACCAGGTAGCCAAAAAAATGCTGATACTTGCAATGCTCATAACTTTCGCTCCAAACCTTGTATGGCAAAACTGAACGGTGAAGATGTAGAGCCACATGTCACGAACCTGCTATCCAAAACTCAGCCTGATCCAACGGTTAACGAATCTCAGATCACGCGATTACGATAAATGTCCAGTCATAACCACCATAAGAAAAGGCTTCTCTATCACCAGTATTGCAAAGTAGCAATACCTCTACTCAGTCCACGCGAGCAAACCAACGTCAGAGATAGCGTAGTGCTAGCTATCAGGATTGGGAGAGACACGATACACAGAGAGAGAAAAGAGCGCGCGCTGTCAAGGGTGTACAGCGGCCGTTATGAGTGCTCTGTGTTGTGTGTTGCTTAAGTGACGTGCACAGCTTACTAATAGCTGTCACTCACTTAACCTAAGCCACTTGGGCCACTGTACTCTACAGGCCCAATGTTTAATTATTAATTAAATCATATTTAATTAATCAATTAAACTTATCCTCATTTAATTATCAATCAAATCATATTTAATCAATCAATTAAATCAATCCCATTTAATTATCAATTAAATCATATTTAATTAATTAATTAAATTAATTCTCTTAACATTTGCTCTATGCATGTGACCCTATAGGTTCTCAATTAATTGGCAATAATATTAATTATTATTAATCATATTAATAATCAATTAATATTATAAACAATGAGCGGCATCTAGCAATACATCATTGCTACCCAATTAATTAGAATATTGGTGATACAATTAAAACCTTTTTGTAACCATATATAATGTGAAGTCAACGTCCTTTCGTCTCAATGTCTTAATTGAACATAAGGCATAAATGTGTCATCCTTGTGAAGTCCAATTATTTATTTCTTGATCTAGTAATTGACGTATGATCATGTGGGCCCAATATCTCATATTGTCCCACCTTAGCATGGCCATGCATTTCTATGTTGCATACCATCAAGAGGCCTATAGACATTACTCCTGTTATGTAGGAGGGACGAATCCTATCTACATCACTCGCATTTCTCAACATGTTTCATTGCAGACCCAATAACTATCTTTATAGTTGTCCTGTTACAGACAACGTTTAATAGTATTAAAGCCTACAACTACATATGTTAGGAATCGTAGTGACTTCAAGTCGAAGGACTACTTCACTATGGTCACCATGAGAATCGCTTATGACACTTACATAACTATTATGCAGCGTTCTCATAGCAGGTCACTCCAGTATAAATATTCCACTAATATTTATACCTATGTGAAGACTTGATATCTTATATCTATGACCCGTGAGATGTGGTCATCAGTACACTCACATAATAGTCTCAATGTATTATTATTGTCCTTATTAATAATAATACTTGACTATGGATATTTAAGAAAAGTGTTCTATAATTTAATGGCATCTCACGGTCAAGTCATACTTGACGTTCCATTAAATGAACTACCTATTCTAAGGACTTTATTATGCTATAAATATGATCATCAAATATAACATAATAAATAAATGCCTTCTACATATATCAAATATATGATCAAAGTCATGATACAAATGATTATCTATTCAAAATAAATTGGCCACTAGGGCTTACCCCAACAGATAGCCCAAAGTAAGCTAAACCTAGGGTTTAGGTACTTTATCAGGGCTCAACCACTAGTAGGGTTTGAGGAGCCCTACGCATGTGAACAATTATATACTACGTCTACGATTCTCAGATATATGTGGTTTCTTCCTCCTCACCTGGTGATTCGTCTCAAAATGCTCATGTACCAACGGACAGCCCTGACCCTCAATCTCACGAACACCCCAAACACGCCTACGACCACCACGAGGATAACACCACCACCACGAGCTCGTAGCTGCCACCACCTCCTCTCACAGCCGCGGTCTCAAGCTCAAAATCACGAGCAATCACGAGCGCGGACTTTGCCCTAATCACGAGCACAACACACACACACACACAATAGTGTTAGCCTTGGGGCAAGCCCAAAAGATCAAAGAAAAGGTAAAGACTCAAAGAACGCCAAGAACGCGAAGAACACGTGTTAGGGATTCGAGTTTACCTGTGGCGAATCGAGAAACTAATCCGCTAGAGTCGAAGATAACTTCGCCGCGATCACAACGGTGTAATCGGAATCGCGTTCCAGCGGCTCGATCACCTCTAACCTCAAGCTTTCTCTAAAACTCAGAGCTTCTCTCTCTAGTTGCATAAATTCACCCAAAATTCGTGCAAGTGTGAGAGTGAAAGTGGAAACTCCACTTATGGCTCTTGCTGTCCACGCTTAAACGTGGATCACTTTGCAAGCTTGAGCGTTGTCACGATCTAGCGTGGGCTCTCTCCACGCTTGAGCATGGAACCTCATCCACTTCGCCTGCTCCCTGGCCTGACACGTGTCTCACACGCGTCCAAACTCAGAACAGCTGTACAGCGCACTCAGCATGCTGAGGCGTCCGTCTCTTCCCACGCCTAAGCGTCACAACGCTTGAGCGTGGCGCTCTCCCATGCTTGAGCGTCAAGCTCAGGGAGAGAAGAACTCCCAGATTCCTGACTTCTCAGTTTCTCGTGTTACACCTTAGGCACTTCCAACTCGATTCAAGCCTAGTTCTAAACATCCAACTAGACTTATAATCAACACACAACCCAACACACACCTAAGCGAAAACCTGATTAAGATTATTAATCTTAATTAGGGTTACCGAAAACAGGGATGTTACATGCTGCACTTGTTGGACTCATGAAATATTTGAGAGGTACCATGAACTATGGTATTATGTATAGTGGATTTCCTGCTGTATTAGAAGGATACAGTGATGCTAACTAGATCTCAGATTCAGATGAGACAAAATCCACTAGTGGTTATGTATTTACACTTGGTGGTGGTGCGGTTCCTTGGAGATCAGTCAAACAAATAATAATAGCTAGATCTACTATGGAGTCAGGGTTTATAGCTTTGGAGTTGGCTGGTAATGAGGTTGAGTGGTTGAAAAACTTCTTAGCGAATATTCCTTTAGGAATAAAACCAACACCATCAATGTCAATGCATTGTGATTGTCAATCGGCAATAGCTATTGCAAAGAATAAAACTTTCAATAGCAAACATAGACATATACAATTAAGACATAATGTGGTAAAGCGGCTGCTAAAAGATGGAACAATATCTATTGATTATGTGAAGTCAGAGTTGAATTTGGCCGATCCTCTGACAAAGCCTCTTGGGAGGAAATTAATAAATGAAACATCGAGGGGAATGATACTTAAGCCAATTTGAAATTAGCAGTGATGGTAACCCAACCTTGGTGTTGGAGATCCCATGAAGAAGGTTCATATGGGTAAAAACAAGTCACTTGTTAGTTCTGCTAGCACTAATAATTTTTTGTCCTTTCCTATGGTGTAAAAAGTGCTAGACTGTATTATTGAGAGTTTAAGATTTAATGTTTTTAATGATTTTCATATCCCTTATAGGTGATGTATGAATTGCAGAATACATTTGATGAAATCGACTATATAAGTGTCAAGTGGGGCCGCTTGTATGAAATTGTGGCATAATCTCTAGAACACTCATGAATTACCGGGGACGTTCATGGCCTATTTTCGCAAACAAGCATCAACAACAAGAATTGTGGGAGTGTATAGTGTGATTGGTAGACCTCTATCATGCACCAAAGTGTTTTGGCTCATAGAAGTTTACTTCACCAACTCACTTGTATGATAAGTCTTATCAATCTAAGTTTGGCTCATAGTCCAAAAGACACCAAATTCGATGCACTTATACCTATGGTGTTAACCCAGGTAAAAATTATTTTTAATTTTTTTTAATATACATGGGCGATTGTTCTATATTTAATTATATTTAAAAAAATATTAAAAATATTTTCTTTTTTTATGACTTTAATTTCTTTCTCCTCTAATCTTTTATTTGGCTTTAAAACTGTCTCATACTTATTTCTCTTGATCACAATGTCCTAGTATGAATTTTATTGGCCATTATTGTTTTTAATGAAATTTTCAACTTGAGTATTTGATTTCAATTTCAATCAAGTCATTGAATGTTTTGAAAGTTGGAATCTATGCGGCTCTATTTTCTTTATTGGACAGTATTAATTTTTTTGCTCCTCTAAAGTGAGAAAATATCTAAAGTGAGAAAGTAAGAGTATATCTACCCGTGGATCATTTTTAGTGGGTTAAAATCTCTATACATTTATCCAATCAATAGTGGATGCACCCTTACTTTATCACTTTAGAGGAGCCAAAATTTTTATGATACTCATTTATTTTCCTTTTAATGAAAATTAATGATAATGATTATCATGTTTTCAACAGTCATTTGTTATGTTGTAAATACTCTTTATTGGCTGTTTTCAACTATGAACGGTGCATTATTTCAAACGGATGGTGCTCAGTCTTTTTAAGCTTGTTTATATAGAAGTTTTTTTTTTTATCAATATTTATATTTATATTTATAGAAGTTTGAGTGTGGGACTGCATTACGATTTTGCAAAAATATTTTACTTTGTCTTGGGTAAAGTACACACTCTTTCTTCTCCTCCTTCCTCAGTTAAAACAACTTATTCTTCTGTTATTCTGATACCTCGATTTCAATCGAAACGAGCCTATTAAATTTTTAGGGATTTTCGTCCTAGGTGAATAAATCATTGAGGACAGTGTGATTCCACATGTCTCATGCTTTTGTATTGCTACACTTTTACACAGGTTCGTGATTTGTCGCGTTGCTCACCAACAGTACAACAACATCACATCATCTGCCTCAATTTCTGGGGTGTGGTTTATATATTTATTGGACAACTTCATTTAACGTCAATTGGTTTTAGGATGAAATCTAATATAATATAGAGCCAGAGCTCATCCTCTTCGTTTCCATCGTTTATCGCCTCTTCTGCCAATATCCTATTGTCTAGGATCTTTGGACCTAAATCAACCCCAACAAGCGATTTGTAGGGTGGAGTGTTCAAGCTTTATAAGCTCTTATTAGTAGGGATGGCAAAGTGGGTCAACTCGCCCCGCCCCGCCATTAACCCACCCAAAACGGGACGGGGCGGGCCAACCCGTTTTAGACATATGGGTTAAACCCCCCAACCCAACTCGCCTAATCGGGGATTAAAAACATAATTTGGGTTGGTGGGTTGACGGGTTGACCCGCTATAAAAATAAAAAAATTAACAAAAAATCATATAATATTTCTTTTTTTTTTTGACAATCTTCATATCCTTTCTTAAATAATTATTAAAAAATTGGAATAATCTTATCTTATGACATACAATTTGTGTTACAAAAGTAAAGACATTATTTTGTAATATGAAATAATTCCAAGTAACAATTAAATTAAATTAATGCCAACAACCTGTTTTCGGGTGGGTTAAGCGGGGCGGGTCAAAGTGGGTTGGTGGGTTGAGAATCCAGCCCACCCCGCCAAATTCTGGCAGGTTGGCGGGTTGACCCGCGGGTCACAACCCACTTTACCATCCCTACTAAGTAGGCACTATCTTTAATCAATGTAGGACTTGGATTTTTTTCTCAATACATCCCCTCACGCCCAGCACTATTGGACTTGGTGTATGAATAATATGGTGGGTAACCCAATAGATTTAGGATAGCTTTGGTATCGTCTTGAATTTTTTGACCTAACTCAATATCAAAAATCGGCTTGCAAATAATAAATAAAAATAAGGAAATATTTTCTAGATATTCTACTAGACATCAATCACTATAATCAATAAGGAATCCCATAATAAGGAAATAATAAATAAAAATAACTCCTAAGAATATTTAAGATATTCCAAAATATTGATAGATAGGATAAAATATTGAAATATATTTTCTAGATATTCCACTAGACATCAATCACTATAATCAGCTGAATTCAAAGGAATACTTTATGTTTTCATTCACTTCTTTTCTCAGTTTTGACATCTTTCACTACGCCAGATTATGCCTTTGGAAGCACACATTCAATAGCGTTTTCGAATGAAACGCTGTGTTTAATGAGGCGGACGGAAGCGCTGTCATAAGTATGAGAATAGACAGCGCTTTCTTAAGAAAGCTTTGTTAAAAGGTTAAAAAGGGAATAGACAGCCTTCCTTCAGGAAGCAAGGAAGTGTTGTCTAAGGTATGGGAATAAACAACGCTTCCTCAAGAAAGCGCTGTCTAAAAGGAAGCGTTGTCTTAGTGTGCCCTTGAAGCGCTGTCTACTCTCCTTTTCCCTAATTAATATAACGTATACTTCCCTCACGCGCTCACACAAAACATATTCACCACTGTACATTCCCTCCACGACCTAAGTTCAGAACCTCTAATCCTCCCCCAAACACCACTCTCACTCACCACTGCCAATGCAAGGACCACCGCGAGGACCACTGCAACGCTCTCAAACCCTAACCTCACCTGCATTGTTCGTGTACCTTTTCTTTTCACCCAATGCGAGAACCTCCGTGAGGACCAGTGTGCTCTCTGCCCCTGCAAGCCCACCTCTTCATTGCAAGCTCCCAGGTAACACCCTCTTCCCTGGAACCCCCCTCATTCCCTGTATACTATGTTGTTCTCTGCTTCCCTGTATTCATTTAAGAAAAATGTCACACTGTACGTGATGTTCTCTCTTTT
The DNA here is from genome assembly GCA_039655645.1 of Ammopiptanthus mongolicus. Classification (NCBI taxonomy): domain Eukaryota; kingdom Viridiplantae; phylum Streptophyta; class Magnoliopsida; order Fabales; family Fabaceae; genus Ammopiptanthus; species Ammopiptanthus mongolicus. Next base: position 85,824,028 of record CM077347.1, read on the forward strand.
TCTCTATCTTTCTCTCTTAATAATGTGCCATACTGTTTGATACTGGGAATGAAATTCTGGGAACAAGAGGCTTGAGTTTGCTACTGTTAATAGAAATTCAAATGAGTTTGATAAAATGCAATGATGCGATGAGTTTGTTATTTTAGAAATTAAGGGTCTGCAACTATGAACTTGTATCAAATTTTTTTATCCTATAAACCATTCTTGAACAGGTATTAGCTTTGTACATTTGATAATTAGTTTCTTTTGCAGTACTTTAGTTGGAACTTATACATAATTTGTGGACAATTTTGTGTGTGCATAATTTTAAGCTTAGTAGAGTTGTATGGAACTATTAAGAAGAGTGTTATGGCTTGAGAGCATACCTAGTTTACCTGATATATAGTTTGTAGTCACTGATAGAGTGATATATAGTCACTAGACTTCAAACTAGGAGATTTTTAAATAATAGTTTGGAAAAAGCAAAAGCCCTGTGAGTAACCATTTAGTCATATCTTGCACCACACAGCCATAAGGAAGCCTCCTGCAGTTCACATTAAATTATATTGTTAATATTTGGAATGTCTAAATTATACTTTTAATATTGGGAATGTATTTTAAAAATGGATTTTGGTGTTACAGGCGTGTTTTCTTGGATACTATTCCGAGTTCTGAGTTTTCTTCGTTGTTTGGAGCTTCTGTGAGGTAAGTCTAACGGTCTCAATCTCTTATTCCTTGTTGGTTCTGTTTGATTTGAATAAACATGTTTATTTTAGCATCGGTATACACATGCATTAACCTTAGTTTCCTGTTCAAAAACGATTTGTATATTATTTTTGGCACAATATACAAGTTGTTCTTGAATTGTCCAGAGTGGACAGTCTAAGATTGTAACTTTGCATTCAATCCATATTATTGTATGTCTTATTTCCTTCTTGATCTAAGAATGTCATTGGTTTGTATTTTCTCATTGTTCTCTGGGTACATACCTGATTTGGGTCATAATATCACCTGAATTAAGTTGTGTGCTTGGAGAACTAAGGGGAAATGCTGCCAAATTTTTCTTAGAAAAAGAAGTAATTAAGACATATAATAATATAATGTGAAATTTGCAATCTTGGATAGGATAGGAAACCCACCCTATAGTATCAAGTAGACATATTCACCATGCATGCATGTAGCACTCATTGAATGTAAACGTCAACCTCTCTAAACTTGTGGTAGTTCATGAAAATATGAATCGGAAGTGGATGTCTGCCAATCGTTTGTCGAAGGAATATAAGGACAGAGTGCAAGATTTTATTAGGTTTGCAGTTGGGCATGCAGAAAACCCTAGTAGAATTGTATGTCCTTGTTTAAGTTGTTGTTATACAAGACGGATTAGTGTAGCTGAGTTGGAAGGACATTTAGTGTGCTATGGAATTGATCAAAGTTATACCTGTTGGACAAAGCATGGTGATAGGAGAGGTGAGTCTAGTGATATGGATAATAGTGGGAGATATATGTCAGATGATACCGGTACAAATACATTTGAGGGCGGCCGTTTTGAGGAGACGGCACACGCGGTTGAAGAAGATATCTGTGATTGTCCTTAGATGTTTGAGAAGTTGATAAGTGATGCTGAGAAACAGTTGTATGAGGGTTGTACTAACTTCACAAGATTGCCAGCGATGCTAACGTTATATAACTTGAAATCAGACAATGGATGGACTGACAAGAGCTTTACAAACTTACTCACACTATTGAAAGATATGTTGCCGGAGGATAATGTGCTTTCTAATCGGACATATGAGGGTAAACAAATGTTACGATCTATTGGCATGAGCTATAAGAGGATACACGCTTGTCCTAACGATTGCATTTTATTTCGAAAGGACTATGCAAAGTTAAAGACGTGTCCTAAGTGTAATGCCTCACAGTATAAGAAGAAAGAATCGGCTCCAGAGAAGGTTTTGTGGTATTTTCCCATAATTCCCAGATTTAGGCGCATGTACCGTAGTTCAGAAGATGCAAAAAAATTGACATGGCATGAGAATGAAAGGATTAAAGATGGCAAGCTGCGTCACCCATCAGATTCTCCTCAATGGAAAAGAATTGATCATGATTATCCTAATTTCGGGCAAGAACCAAGAAACCTACGACTTGCATTGTCTACTGACGGATTTAACTCGCATGGTGTTCAGAGTAGCTCTCACAGTACATGGCTTGTGATTTTGGTGATTTATAACCTACCTCCATGGTTATGCATGAAGCGCAAATATATGATGTTGTCTTTGTTAATTTCTGGGCCCAAACAGCCAGGAAATGATATCGACATATACTTGGCTCCTTTAATTGAAGACTTGAAGCAAATGTGGGAGACAGGTGTAGATGTGTAAGATGGCTATAGAGAAGAAAGTTTCACCTTGTTTTTGTCACCATGCAACATAGGGTGAGTCATTAAATCATAGTATATGACTAAGTTAAACTATATTTTTTTCTTTTGTGAAATGTGATGATTGTTAACTAATAAACCTTTTTGTAGGCAACATTGGGTATTGTTAACGATCAATCCCAACGAAGATGTAGTGTACTATTTAGATCCCTTGCATACTGATTATAACATTCGCCAAAAAATGAAGGATATCTACAATCAGTAAGTATATATGCATTTATTTTTATCTTCATATATATATATATATATATATATATATATATATGTGTGTGTGTGTGTGTGTGTGTGTGTGTGTGTGTGTGTGATGATTATGTAACTTAATGAAGTTGTCTGATTTTGAAATCAGGGCTTTGCTAATTCATCGTGCCTGCAGTGGAGGAGCCAAATCGAGATATTCTAAGTCATCCAAGACTAAATGGATATCTATAGAGGTATTTACAAAAACTCTTATGCAATTATTTAGGTTAAAAATTAAATTGAAACTTTTAATTTATTATTTTTGGTTTTATAGTGCCCCAGCCAACCGAATAGCGACGATTGTGGCTACTATGTCCTGAAGTTTATCAAGGATATCGTCGTTCAAAACCAAACGCAAATCCCAACGACGGTATGTAATTTTTGTTCTAGTTTTATAATTAAATTACACTTACATTTCACCACTAATCGAATGTACTTTAATTCTAATTAACTTGATTTAATTTTCATTTTGCAATACTTTCCTGAGTGTAAATGCGATAGATATTATGATGGCCAACTTATTGAACTCAGGAAAAAGTGGTGTTGCTATGTTGTTACGAATTTTATCCAAAAATAAAGGTAGTACACATACTCTGATGTTATACATTTAGAGTAGTGCCACTCCTATTAGGTTTCTGTGCATTGTACAAGTGATTGTGTGTGTATATGTAATTTGTTGATGTGTTGTAAATTTAAGTTGTGTGTATCTTGTGCGTAGAGGCAGCAACAAGCTTGGATATGTGAAGTGCAGAACCTGCAGTTAGCTAGTATAGTGTATAGTACGTAGTGAAGCTATAGTACGTAGTGTAAAGTGTTGTTAGTGAAGCTATAGTACATAGTGTAAGTGTTGTTAGTGAGCCTGTTAGTACTGTTAGTAGTGTCGTAGAAATTTTAAGAGCATACTTCTTTTTGTATATGCAATTAAGTTTGCAACCTTATTTTTGTAATCTGTGTTAGTAAGATATAGAAATTGTACTTAAATGGTTATTTTGGTACATATGTACTTGTTTTGATAAGAAATTATAGCTGATATGTGTATTGGTTTTGCTGAGTGCAGGGAGATAATTGAAAAAGCATGTAAACTTTAAAAAAAAAAGGGGGTAGAAATAGCGCTTTCGTAAGGAAGCGTTGTCTAAAATATACCAAACACAACGCTTCCTCGGGAGGATCTATAGACTTAGTCACCACAAAGACAACGCTTTCTAAAGAAAATGCTGCCTAATTCTCTTTTAGACAGCGCTTCAGAAACGTTGCATTTGCCTTCCAACCTACCACAGTAATTGCATGGATAGTGTTTGTAAGCGCTATTGTAGGCAAAAAATAAACGCTGTCTAATCCTTTTTCTATTGTAGTGTCTGAGATCACTCTTTCAGCGAGCATTCTTGCTTTTGACCATTGAAGCTTCATCAAACTTCACATTCTGGTTTTTGATTTCTTACATGGTTGATAGTGGGGGTTCGTATTGGAGCCTCCACCCTTTGAACATTGGACCTGTATTTGTTATAAAGAAATCAGTGGTTGGCTAATCCGCAATGAATTTCATACTGAATGGCTATTAAAAGAAGGGCGAATTACAAGCGCAATAACAATTTACTACAGTTTTAATTAGACTAAACCTATTAACTTACAGGAACATTTGAATTTACTTATTGTTACGACAAAATAAATTGGGTCTTTCTAGTGAGGGTTGAGGAATCAACAAAATGAAAATTTTTATTGGTAAATTAAGGACTTGTTTGGTTTGTTTCTAGTTTCCTGTTTTCATTTCCTATTTTTATAAATAATTATAACATAAATAATTATAAAAACGTTAAATTGTTTTCATTCTTATTTTCCAAAATTTGTATAGGAAACGCTGAAAATAACTTTTTGTTTGTTTTCACTATTTCCTATATATACAAATATTTGGAAACAAGAAACAAAATAAAAACAATGTGACAGTTTTATAATTATTTGTATTGTAAATATTTTTGAAATCAGGAAATGAAAACAGAAAACTAGAAACAAACAAATTGTAACCTTAAAAAAGAATGACAAAATGTAACAAAATAAAAACTAAAAACAAATCAAACAGACTCTTGCAATACTTTTCAATATATTAAATACATCATTTTTTCATATAAAATTTTATTTCTTAATTTCTTAAAGAAGGTCCTAAAAGCACTTACCTTCTCCAAAATAATAATCCAAATTTGAGCATGGACAGATAGAAATGCATGTGCAGTGTATGGTTGTGAAATGCATGTAATTCCTCATCACATGTATTATTACTGACCCAAATCTAAACCAATCCTAAGTTCCTAACCCATATTAAATGCTAGACATATTTGATGGACCCATTCAAAAGGACATGTAGAGTTAGTATCAGTCACAAGCAAATGAGGTTTTTGTCTCTGTTATTCCTTCAAGATGACGCAGCAAACTGAAGTACTCAACCAAATAGCATCATTGAAGTCTAGGCAGGCATAATAATCAAATCGTAACTTCCTATGTTATTTTTCCCAAATGGAGTACTTTATTTATTCCCTTACCGCTGTCATAATTTGGCATTCAAAGTGTTTCAATTCAATTAGCTAATCTGCACTGCAAGATCAATGAAACAATGATGGAAGATGGCATAATTATGATACTCAATAATGGTGGGTGGCAAAGCATGTATCATATTGTGATGCAGACTTTGGGTTGCGCTCATAACAGAAATATATACTATATCCTCCTATAAATCCTCTTACTTTTCACATAGGTTCAATTATTTTGGAGGTTTCTAAATTATTTGAAATTTTTTAAATAGGTTTTTATATTTTAAAAATTTGTAATTGGATTATTGAACTTGTAAATAATTTGTAGTTGGATCCACATGCTTTAAACGTTTGTAATCAGGTCTCTGAATTTGTAAATAATTTATAATTAGATTCCTGTGGTAGAATTTCTGAATTGTGAAGTCTGTTGACAGAACCCTACCCCAGAAACCTAATTACAAATTATTTATAATTCACAGACCTAGTTATAAACGTGAGATCCAATTACGAATTATTTATAAGTTTAGGATCCTAATTATAACATTTTAAAATATAGAGACCTATTTAAAAATTCTCAAATAATTCAGGGATCTACAAAATAAATTTTTTTTTGGGCAAGGTGACAAGTCACCATAAATTTATTAATAAAATAAAAAAGAAAACAAAAACATGGGGGACATAAATCAAAACCCATGCAAAATAAACGAAATCAAGCAAACCTAGAATTAGGTTTTTTATTCAGTCTCAGATTATACTTCTTCTGAGATTTAGACATAACCACCGTGAAATCATCCTCAGCAACATTGTCATTATTCTGCTCTTCTTCCTTAGAAGTACTTGCATCTTTTTGTTTTGTCCACAAAGCAGATAAAACATTAAAATCATTCTGAACAACAGCCGAAAAAGAGCTAAGATCTTGAACATAAACTGGACTGATATTAAGGGGACTAGGCATAGCAACTGAAACTGGACTAAATTTAATTTCTTTCTGAGGCACAGTTTTTGGAGAAATAATCTTTGCACTAGAGCCGCTTGGAGAGGCAGTAGTTTGAGAAACATGATCAACAAAGTCATCTTCCTTATCATTCATCTCAGCAGTTGTTTCATCATATACATATTGTATAGAATCAGTATCATCATGTTGAACATCCTCATGATTAGTCTGAAAATTCTGAAAATTCATAGCAGTATCCTCAAAGTCATTGACAACATTAACCACAGGATCTAAAATTTTTTCCTGAACACTATTAGTGACCTTTGCATCCTCATGATCACTAATAGGTTCCCCATAAGAAGCATCCTTTGTATTTGCATTATTATGATTGACGATATCCTGCTGAATATTGTCATCAACCACAACAACTGGTTTAACAGATTTCGGAACATAAGTAGCTACATTCTTGCCCTTATGAGGCAAAGACCTCTGCTGATTCTTAGAATTAGCTCTCCCTTCCTTTTTATTGCAATAATCAATTGAATGACCAATATTTTGACAATAATTACAATAGGAAGGCAATTTTTCATAATCAATCACAACATAGAAAGCATAATTATCTCTTTCAACTAAGATTTCATACGTCAATTCAACAGATAAATCAATATCAACCAATACTCGCGCAAAATTGCCATATACCTACTTTCGAGTCATCTCGTCAATGGAAATTGGGGTTCCAATTCCAGCTGCTATTTCAAAAAGAAGTCTAGGACGCCAATATTCTTGAGGTAAATCATAAATCCTTATCCAACATTGAGTATGAGTTTGCTTTTGATTCTTGGGATTAAAATCAGGTGTCCATTGAGATAATCGCAATAATCCAGCTTTAAGATTACATGTTCCTGAAGACCAAACCTTTCTAAAATCTTCTTGTGATGAAAAACTGAATTTATAGTATCCTTTCCCAAGTGTAGTCATTCTCCACTGGCCAATCGGTTTCCACAATTTTCCCAACGCTTCTTTAAGATCAAGATATTTGTAGGGTTTGTCACCCTTAGACAATAAAAGACGTCCATGTAGATTCATCTTATATGATTCGACTCCCTTGCAATATTCATCTTCTAACCTTTCACATATTGTATTTGTAAAACATTAATTTATCTTCACCTTTTTAACATTTTTCTCCACCCATCTTCTTCCCCATTCCATACACAGCGGAAAATACAACCTCTTTATGCGAGAATGGATCCTCTCAAATTATAAAAAACTCAAGAGTGTCAATTTGTATGATCCCCCCATTGATTATATAATACATTTTCATTTTAAAAGTAAAGTTCAAAATTATCAATAATGAGATTATACAAATTAATACTCTCTAGTTTTTTATAAATTAAGAGAATCCATTCCCATCTATATGCCCTCACATAACAGAAATGATTCAGGTTTTAATGTGCCTATGACTCTCACTGGACTTACACAAGTTTTGAAGTTGAACCTGACTTAGAACACACGAGTCGTGGAAACTGCAAACTGTAAAGAGGTCCAGCAGGACAATTGTGCTTGTATTTTCTTATTTTATATAATAAACAATTGTTCTTGTATTTGTTTCTTGTCCTCGTGTAATTTGTCACATATTCACGAGGGGGGTAATGGATTGGGATTTCAAATGATTATTTTGGAATAAAAACGTTCTTTTGAATTTTAATGGATTAGGTAGGAATTTAATGATTTTTAAGATTTTTTTTAAAGATTTTTGTAATTAAGATTTTATTGTTTTGATTTTAATGGATTTATATCATAAGAATTTATAAGATTTGGAAGGATTATATGGATTTATAAAATTTGAAAGGAACACATAGTGGAGAATAAATTCATAATTTATAAATCAGATTCTATTTCTGTAGTGGAGAATACATACATAAACTCTAATTACAACATTGTATAGCAAATTCAATTTTATAGTGGAAAAGACAACATATTCACATGTTTTGTTTCACATGTTATTGTATTTATGTAGTAAAAAAGGAAATTATGAACTTTAAAAAATAAAATTACTTTTTTTTTCATAATTTCATAAATACTATATTCTATACTTTTATTGCTTGTTGTTACTGAAATATATTAGTCATTAAAAGTATATAAATTTGATGTGTCATTACTTGGAAATCAATTCTACTTTATACTTAGGTAGCGTTTGACCCAACTTTTTTTGGGGCTTAAAAGCTACTTTAAAGTTAAAGTTAAAAATCAGTGTTTTAAGAACATGTTTGGGACAATTTATTTATCTTGGAAAAAGATTTTTTTTTCCCAAAAAAAAAGTTGTTTTGAAATTATTCTAATATGTTTGACAAACTAGCTTAAAGTAAAAAAAAATTTGTTTTATAGAAAAAAGTGATTTTTTCAAGAAAGCTAAAAGTTTTAAGCTTATTTGAAAAAAAAAACTTTTTATTATTTTGAAACTAATCACATTTTTCCATTTTATCCTATATAACTAACTATCGAACAAATATTATTATTCTATAGAAACAACTTTATATTTTTTTTTGTGTAATTTATTATGTAAAAGTATTTTTTTACACCATCCAAATAAAATAAATTATTTTAAAATGGGTTTTTAACAAGTATACCCAAACAAAAACTGATACTCATTATAATCGATTATTACAACAAATATATAATCCATTATTGAAGTAAATATCTTAAAATCGTTTTATTTGATAATTTATGCTGGATTGAACAACAACCATGGGGAATGAGAGGGGGAGGGAGGGAGGGTGGAAGGAGGAAGGGAGAGGGGGAGAAAAGAGAGAGATAGAGGGAGGGAGGGAGGAGAATGAAACGTGAAGCCATAAGGGGAAGAGAAATAAGGATTGAGAATTAATCTTGAGAAATCTCATGTGTTAAGGTGAGACTTTTTGTTACTAAAAAATAACTAAAAAGTCACACAAAGTTTCACAAAATCCACCTTAAAAAACAATCCATCAAAATCAGGAAGTTTTTGAATATCACAAGACTTTTTTGTTACTTGTAAAATGTCTTGATTGAATACCACTAGATTTGGATTCTCTATTTAAAAAATCCTAATAGTCTTGATTGAATGTCACTAGACTTATTTAGACTACTTAAAAGTTTTGATTGAATACCACATTACTATTTTATCGTAAAAAAATCTTTTAAAATCCTTTAAAATCTCAATCCAATACACCTCCTACTTTTGGAAAGATTGTGCGGTTAATAATTGACATATTCAGTCACCAAACCATTGTATAATGTGTTTCATCTCTTGAAAAATAAAAAGAAATATGATATGGAGGAAGAAAAAATCATTAAAAAAGCTTATAAATACTTCTAATTTCTGAATCTATCATGACAAACGTCAGATATGACGGTTAAGCTAGGGTTAAGACACCGTGACCTTTTAAATCTACTGAACTTGAAAGCATTATTAAAAAAAACCAAAAAAGAAAAATGATTATGTTAATTGTACACCGACAAATTATGAAAGTAATTTTACTTAATGCCATAGATTTGGATTATTACATCTTCAGATTGATTTTTGTCTTTTTGTCCCTCTTTCTGGTGTTTTTGTTTTTCTATCAATCTCTTCGTGGCTCCTTCTATTTCCATGGTCCTAGAAGTAAAGGAGATATTCAACTCTAATTTGGTAGGGGAATGTGATGCAATCTTCAAAATGTAACACTGTTTGTTGTTCTTTATTGAGAAAGATGCTCAGTCATTGGTAATCTTCAAGTAAGAAGTAGAATTTTCTTCCAAATCTTAGTCTATAGTAAAGACTGTATTTGTTTCTTTTTTACTAGATCTGATGCTTCATGTGCAATTTGTAAGTGCCCTTGAGTTTTTACCAATGTAAGAATTCCTCTTTCCAAAAGGTTAAGGGGTTATAATTTAGATTAAGATAAATGTTCGTAGTTTTATTTAAAAACCAAGGAGATACTGCTTTTATGTTTAAACAAGTATAACTTGTATAAACCAACAAGTTCCAACATAGTTGGTAGATAATTATATTCCTTAAACATGTTGGCAGGAGTTTGATTCCTACCGTGTACATGAAAAAGACTTTGTTGGCAGAGGCAAAATCACTTCGGGATTAGTCTTCGACTATCGATTTGAGATACCCTTGTGCATACAAAAAAATATAAATTGTATAAATAATTAAAGGATAATACTTCTTTAAAATAAACTTATCTCTAAAGTGGGCAAATAATATGTATCCACCATTAAATATAAGCGGGTTAAGATTATACAATAAATTTAATTTAAAAATGATATATCTTTACTTACCCACTTGTTTTGGGCTAGTGAAACAATACAACCTGGGGTAGGTTTCTACGGTGATGATGCTATAGTGAGCTGAGTAAGTTTTTGTCAAAATCCCCTATCCTCCATGGCGAGGATCCTCGCTATATAGGTCATCATGAGAAAAAGAGAGGCATGGGATACGTGGGTTCGTTAAGTCATGTGGGGCCCAACCGTTAGCGCGATTTATGAGCGTGTGATATCGTCATCCTTTGCAAATCCTTTTCCCCTTCATCTGTTTCGCATATGGGTCTTCTAGAAGGTTCTTTTCTCGCGTGACAGGATCTATGCGCTTTCAAAGAGATCGAGTCCCTTATCACTAGGTCGGGCCCCGACTTAGCTCCCCTTCAGTCAGGGCCGACGATAAGGGTGTGCAAGCAGTGCAACAGCACAGGGCCTCAAATTTGGCCCAAAATTTGGGGCCCCCAAAATTTATTTCGACAAAAAAAAAGTGTTAGAAGGATGTCTCTTTTTAAGTAGCTAGAAGGTTGATATTAGCTTGAAGTTGTATTGGTAGGATTTTAATAATCTTCTTTCCATTTATTGTCCTTAAGTGGGTATTTAAGATTGGAACAATTGTCCTTTTTGAAATAATATTTAAGATTGCCCTTTTTTTGAAATAATATTTAATTATTAAAATTGCCTTTTTTTTTATTAGGGGCCCAATCTTTAAAATTAGAACAGGACCCTCAAAATGTTTAAGACGGCCCTGCCTCCAGTCGGATACCCCTAGTTAAAGGTCAAGCATAAGTAAAGTCGAGACATCCATGATGGCCTTTGGAGGATACTTGAGCTGAGATTTACTTATATGGCCATGATATTAGGCCTCATCCAATCTTGGTAGAAACACCACTCTAAATACAAACTTATTTTATAAAAAATACTGCAGATACTACTCCATGATGGACCTCCAATGGTCGGACTAATTTGTCATTTTCAACAAGTTTTTGATAAATGTTTTAAAATTTTTGTTAAAAATCATTTTATGAACAACTAATTATATGAAGAAAATGAAAATTAGGATTTCCTACTTTAAGAAAATAAAGATTTAACATAATTCATTTAAACCTTTTTGTCATGATTGGAGATAGTGATAAAATCTTCTCTTAAAATAGTGACGTACAAGTCAAATCCATAACATTGCAAAATCCATAACATTGCAAATAAGATTTATAGTATGTTAAAACCTCAATACACTTTAACTTAATCAAGTTAAATACATTTTTACTTTCTCACTTTATATTCAAGTTCACTTTAAATGAGCTTTTTGCAGAAAAATAAAGATAGCATTTGGCGCACGGATGTAACAAAATGAAACATATTCTTAAAAATCTAAATATATACTTCACATAAGCCAAAAAAAAATAAAAATAAAGATAGCATTTGGTGTGCGAACAAAACAGAGGAGAAATTTTTCTTTTGTGTTTGGTCCTTTGAGGTCCATTCATAAGAGCATCTCCAATACTGCAACTCATTGGAGTTATTTTACTCCTCTTTTTATTGGCTGCACCATATCACATCATCACTTTTTACTTTATACCACTTTAAGCAACTCTTTACTCCAATGGAGTAACTCTAAAATTTTTACCAAATAGATCCCAAAAGTTATCCCCTTATCTTTATACTCCATTTACATTTGTTAACTCATCTCTGGTTTTATGGTTTCTTAATGGGTGCTTCTATAAGAATCAATTGCTTATAGAAGCAATTGCTCTTACAGTTGGATGTCATGTCATTATGCTCCAATGATACTATCTAATAAGAACCAGATCTTATTTCTTAAAAATAGTTAAGCAACTCTCATTGGCAGTTGTTCTTAGTGAAACTAAAATGTTTGCTCCCAATTATTTCTTATGTGATTTGTGTGTGCCTTATTAGGTAGATATTTGCTCCCAATTATACTAATTGATTGAGTTTTGTCCCTAAGATGAACTAGTTGATTTTTTTCATAGTAGTTTTACGCACTTTAGTTTAATTTTACTTCTTTAAACTTATTCTAATGGTATTTTTTGCTTGTTTTACATTTAGGGAAATAATAAAGATGAGATGGAGTCATGGATATGTGAAGAATAGAAGAGAAAAAGGTTGAAAAATGAAATTTGGACTAGTCTATGCCAAGCTAGCGCTCAACGCTACCTCTTGTGTGCTCAGTGTTACCTGCGATTAGGAACTTATTCTCTACCTAAGTAGAGCTCAACGCTAGCGCGGTTAGGGTCGGGTCAAAGTCCTAAGCTCTTATTTGAAAAATCTAATCTCTTATTTCCCATTATGGGGTATTCAGCAGCCACCCCGCTCGAAAGTTCTCTCTTCGTTGACCTAATTTGGAGACTCGTGGAGTTTGAAGAGAAGGAGATGAAAGAATTCTTCATCAACCATCTTCATTTCATGGAGTTTCTCTTTTCTTTCTGTTTTATTTCTTTGTTTTTGAGATTTAGTATGTCTAGCTAAACTTCTTTTAGTTAGATTAAGATGTAGTTCTTTTATGTTGAAGTTTTGTTGATTCTTATGCTGTGAACAAATGGTTACACCATGCCTTGATTACGGTTTTTAATGACATTGAATGACTGACCACCATTTTTGTGTTTTGAGGGTTCATTGATATGTTAGGAATATTGATTAATGGACTAATAACCTCTTGTAATCATTTTCGTTAGTTGGGCAATCTAGGAATTAATTATTTGATTAATGAGATTTGCTTAATTAAAAATACATATTTAAATAAATCGGTTCGACCATGATTAAGTTGGATTGCAATTGGACCAATGAGTCGTGAATCAATGCCTTCACTCATTCAATGACGGGTTTGATTTCTTAAAACATTGGAAGCAACACATGGAGTATAAAAAGTAACTGACAATGCAATAGCTCCATGTGATGTGCAAAAAAGTTGTCAAACCAAATATTGGAACTCAACATTGGATATGATAGTGAAATTAAATATTATTTTATATATTATATATAAAACTAAAATAAATATAAATAAATGTTAAACAAAATGACATGAAAATGCTGAATGGGGAGAAGCTTAATGAGAGAAGAGATCGTCCTGTTCAAGTTGTCACCAGAAAAATGTACAAAAATGTTAAACAAAATTACATGAAAATGCCCCTATATTTTCTTATCAAATCTTAGTTAACCCCTCCGCTTTCCATGAGTCTATGTTTTTTAGTTAGGAAAATGTTTTTATATATCTTAAATATGTGTGGAACATCATGTCAGATACGAGTGTAATAGAATATTATTGTATGTACAAAGCTAATGAATATATTTTAGACATATACAAATGAAGTGTGATTTACAGGTGAAATAAAAATTTGTTGTCCCATTTTTTCATCTTATTTTTTGTTTAGCTTTATTTATATTTCGACATGTCAATTTTTAATAATTATGATATAGGTACGAAGTATCTACCATCGTTACAGTAACTAATCTCCATCGGGGAATCTTTTGGATACATAAGGTAGGTTATCCCCTCCCAATCAAATTTTCTCCATACACAAGAGTTAGGATACAAACCCTTTCGACATGTCAATTAAATATGAATAAGATATAGAATTTTAATTATTGGGTCAAAATATGACTAGAAAGAGACAAGAAATGAAACCGGAAATGAGGGAAGAGAATTCTATTGCTAAATGTCATATTTGGAGTGTCCAAACAGTGCAACTTTCTTTCTCCTCTCTCTAAGTTTTTCCTCCTACTTTCTCATATATATATATGCGCGCACAACCAGATCATTTTCCACAACCGGTTCTCCCTAATCTGATTTGCTCAAACAGGCTCACCAATGGAAGCCACAATGGCAAGAGTAACTCTAATGTGGTTCTTGCTTTTGGGAATGGCTTGTTTCTATGTAACTAATGCTTATGGTGAGAACTTGCATCCAAGGACTATTTCTGGTAGCAATCATCATGAAGCAATGCTTAGACTGAAGGCATTTAAGGCCTCTCTCACTAGGCATGACTCCATTGCTTCAGCCCCATCTTCCTTCTCACCCTCTTCTAGTCCTTCTCCTCTACCATCCCAGGTAATTCAATTATGCATAGACTTTAAATCCCTTCATGTCTGCCATAATCTAAGTTTACTTCCTTTCAGAATTACTCTTAAAATCTCTTAATGATAGCCACTCATTGCCTTAGTCATTTCTATGGGGAAATTCCAAATGTTTTGACTTTTGATAGTTTTCTGTTAATGTAGGGTCTGAAGAAACCAAGGGTATACCTTGTGACATCATATGGTGCAGATCCAACAGGCAATTCAGATAGTACTGAAGCTCTTATTGCAGCCATAGCAGATGCAGCCAATGGTCCAAGTGAAGGGTTCTTGATGAGAGGTATTAGTGACCTTGGAGGTGCCCAGATTAATCTTCAGGGTGGAAACTACATGATCAGCCGACCACTGCAGTTGCCAGTGGCAGGGGTTGGAAACCTCATGGTATGTCTGCAGAAACCTATTTTCTTTTTTAATTCATTAAGTAAATATTTTCATGAAAAATTTAATCTCTCAGTAAATTACTAGTCCATTGATCTAGATTCTAGAACATGAAAAATATCTAGAGTTTAATTGGTATTTACTATCCGTGTAAGGTTTTTTTACACAATAACCAATCACAAACCATGATATGAGTGACCTTTAAAGTAGTCAGGATAAGAGTCAAACGTTTTTGATGGTTAGATAATTTGTGATTGGTTGACAGTCTAAAAAAACTTTAGACTCACAATGCATACCAATGAAATCCAAAAATCTATACCTCCATAAAGGTGGTATATATTACCGGTTTGTTTGACACGTGGCACTGTTTTGTAAGAGTTTCAGGTAGATAGAACAAATTTTTTTATTTATTTTGTTGTTTATTTTGAGAGAAAAAGGTATTCTGAGTTTAGTATATTTTAGTAGTAATGGTGAAACAGTTGGTCTAACTTGAACAAGAAAAATGGCTTTAGGTATGACTATACCCATTAAGATTTTTGAAAGAGATATTTGTCTTTTCCAATCTTTTCTCCTTTTCTGTTATTGTCTTTTATTCTTTTCCCACCATAAGATATTTTCTTAGAACACAAAGTTGCAGCAAATCAAGGCAAAAAGCAGTGTTTTTTTTTATTTGTTTAGTCAATAGATCATCCAAAAGACCTGAAATTTGAGAGCAAAGTTTGATTTTTCTTGTAATTGGATGTTGACAGATACATGGGGGAACTATAAGAGCCTCAAATAATTTTCCATCTGATGGACATCTCATTGATTTGTCAACTTCTGGAGAAAGCAAGAAGAGTTCTACTTCATCTTCCTACAATTATGAGTACATAACTCTCAAGGATCTCTTGCTTGACTCCAACTTCAGGGGTGGAGGCATTTCAGTCATAAACTCACTTAGAACCAACATTGACAATTGTTACATAACACATTTCACCACCACTGGCATATTAGTCCAAACTGGCCATGAAACTTACATCAGAAACTCCTTCCTTGGCCAGCACATCACCGCGGGTGGGGATAAAGACGAAAGGAACTTCTCCGGCACCGGAATAAGCCTTCAGGGTAATGATAATGCAGTCACAGATGTTGTGATTTTCTCTGCTGCTATAGGAATAATGGTTACTGGTCAGGCCAACATTCTTTCTGGTATACATTGCTATAATAAGGCCGCAAGCTTTGGAGGTACAGGGATTTATTTGAAACTGCCTGGTTTGACACAAACAAGGATTGTGAATTCTTACATGGATTACACCAAAATTGTTGCTGAAGACCCTGTTCAACTACATATCTCTAGCAGTTTCTTCCTTGGTGATGCCAATATTGTCCTAAAATCAATCGAAGGGGTTGTAAATGGTGTTAGTATTGTTGACAACATGTTTTCTGGCTTAAATAATGAGGTTGAAATTGTGAAGCTAGACCAATCAAATAGTCCTTTCAATCAAATTGATCAAGTTATTGTTGATAGAAACATTGTGAAGGGTATGAAATTAAAAGCCACAGCTGCAAAGATGTCTATGCATGGGAATGGAACATCATGGACTATTGATTTTAACAAAATTTTGCTTTTTCCTAACCTTATTAAACATGTTTTGTACTCGTTTAGTGCCACAGGCAACACATTCCCAAATCATGCTGTGAGAAATGTGTCTGAGAATTGCGTTGTGATTGAAACGAATGAGGCAACAACTGCACATGTTTTTGTCACAGTGGAACAAGGTATTGCAAGTTGAACAAAGTATAACGCTGGTGGCCAAAAAGATGTGTCTAGAAGTTCTGACGGGAGGGAATTGTGCATATCTTGGTTGCGAAAATTTTCTTCGTTACGAGTCACATTAAAAGTAACCATATTGTATTGTTTCTGATTATTAAATGCATTATACTGTAAGTGGTGGAAAAAAGCATTTTGATAGGACATAATTTCATCAGTTTGGGTCAAAAAAATGGACCTGTGCGGAATAAATTGAACGTACCAGCAGCTCTTATACAATTTTAGTACATCTTTTATTTTATTTTTCTAGAACTCTTTTCCTCGTGAGATAAATAAGAAAAATCATGAGAGAATTTCAGTTCAGGAATTCTGGATGAGTAAATTTATAATTAAAAATTTAACCAAATCGATATCTATCATTAATGAAAATAGTATGAGTTTAATTGATATCTATCATCAGTATAAAGAATTTTTATATTTTTAACCAATCAAAAATGTCATAAGTGACTTTTAAGATAGTTAGAATAAGAGTCAATCATTTTTAATAATGTGTCAGTTTCTGATTGGCTGAAAGTGTAAAAAAATCTTTACACTGATAATATATATCAATTAAATCCAATTAAATTATAGCTTTAATTAGTAATTATTATGGTTTTAGTAATTATTATTAAATTAAAATATGTTGGTCAAAATATTTGAATCACAATCCTCTAAGGAATCATTACCCAATAAGATTGCATGAGTTTGCTTTGTGACGGCATCAAAAGTTCTTCCATCGAGAAGTGGCACAATTTTTTCCTCCTAGTGGGTCATAACTCATAAGGAGCTAAATATTATCGCGTTGTACTTTTTTTTTTTGGGTAAGGTCACGTTGTACTTTTATCTAACAGAAAATGCTAATTAGTCAAAATAATTTGTCAAATTAAACGATCACAATCAATTAACATAAGAGTTTAACTGTTATACTGATAATGTAAATGTGACGTTTGTTTCAGGATATGAAATTCTATATCCAAGAATTACATTCTCGAAAATGCTATTACGAGAAATGTCATTCTTGAATATTTTATAAAATATATTTGGATAACTATTAAAATTTTTGTGAATCTTTTTTGAAATTTCTGGGAATAATTTGAAATTTATTTGATTCATGATATATATTTCTGAGAATAAATGTTGTAAATATTAAAATACCTGATCATATAAAATATTATTTAAATATTACATTTTGAATGTAATGTATAATAAATCTGGTGCAATGCAACTATAATGCCCTCGGTAACTTTATTCCAAATATAAAAAAACGTCATTATCATTATTATCATTATAATATCTACATCTATATTAGCAATGCAGGAACATCCTACTCACCTTACAATATTTATAAATATTATATTTTTGAAAACAAAGGTATTTCTGAAAGAGTTTAATTGTTATGCATTGACTGTCAACCAATTATCAATCATGATATGAATAACTTTTAAGGTAGTTAAGATAAGAGTCAAATTTTGTTACTAATGTTGCAACTTATGATTGAATGTTTGTATAAAAATATTTTACACTGTTAGTATATAACAATTAAACTCTTTCTAAAATATTGATCTCCCCGTAAGATATTAAAATTAATTTTAAAGGAAATACTAATTCAATTATGTATAGCATATGCTTTGAATGGTTATTAAAAAGTTAAAAAGTTAAAAATGAATGAATTAAAACATTAAAAGATATGATGAAGTGATGTCATGGACTCATGGGATAGAAAGTGGGGTAGTTATCCGTGGAAAGTGGATATTTTGATAATTTTATAGAATAAGTTTTATTTCCTATAGTCATGGGAATATAACTTTCCCAACCTCTTTCATGGTAATGAGATTGCACTAAAAGGTAGGAATATTTTTTCCCCCGAAATAATTAACTCTCATGAACATATTTCAAAAGCTTGAAACAAATATGGGAGTTTATATTCCCACTTTAGCATTCCCACGAATATGTTGACATATCTTGAAATAAACACCATCAAAGTTTTTTATATTTTCAATCAATTAGAAATCATGATATGAATAACTTTTTATTAGAGAATAAAAGTCTCACATAGGACAAAATAAAGATAATTGTAATGGATATAAGTTGAAAACTCGAGTCCAAATTGTTTAGACCTTTTGGACAACAAAGTAACTCTCAAACTTACTATATAAATTAATTCACTCCCTCAATGGGTCCAATCTTAAATTTTTACTGATGAGTCAGTTTATGATTGATTGACAGTGTAAAAAATCTTTACACGATTAATTCATATAAATTAAATCCTTAACATAATAACTCAAAGCAACCAAAAATGTTAGGAAGGCATGATTTTCATTTTATGCTAATCTCGATAACAAGAATTTACTCTCGCTAACTTCAAAAAAAACAAGAAAGAAAAAGAATTTACTCTCGCTAATCACAGACACGGATAAACGTGTACAGATAAACTAGTATGTTTGTGCATAACACGTGCATTACATTGTGTACGTGATTTTAACTTACTTGACGTTGGTTTTCAGAAAAAAATCACGAGTATCTACTTGGTCACTTGGATCTCTTAGTTTTTTTTTTTTTTTTTTTTTTTTTTTTTTTTTTTTTTTTTTGCTTAATTTCATTTTTGATTCCCCAAGTTTTAATTACGTCAATTGGGTCCTTCAAGTATCAGGATTGTGCAATTTTGGTCCCTCAAGTTTTAAATGTGTCAATTAGGTCCCCCAGATATTACGATTTTTTGATCCCTCAAGTATCACCATTGTGTAATTTTTAACGTCAATAGCCTATGAAGCACGTGTGAGACTGATTTGCACTTAGTGGGGCCAGCTTGCCACCTTATGTTTTATTCCTTTGTTACAGTTAGTGATATGCATTTGATCATTAAAATGTGTGAGATGTCAATAATATCACAGAAGAATGCCTTGTAAGCTGTCAAGTTGATATCACTAAGTGTCAAACCAGTCCCACGTGGGTCAAGTATGCTATTGGCATTAAAAATTGCACTATCGTGATACCTAGGGGACCCAATTAGCGCAATTGAAGCTTAGGGGACCAAAATTGCACAATTATAATACTTGAGGGACCCAATTGGCATAATTAAAACGTGAGGGACTAAAATTGGACAATCGTAATACCTGGGGGACCAAAAATATAATTAAGCCCTTTTTTTTTGTCTCTGGGAAGATCATAAGAGGTGGATAGGGAAAAAGAGTATCAGGAAGAGGCGGAACACATTACTTTGCGGGAATTTAAACTAGTACATTCAAAGTTCATGTCCTACAACTTAACTATCTGAATTGACTTAAGGAGGCTATTGTGTTCTCTTTTCCTATCACATTTGAAGCCATAATGAGACAACCCCTTCCTTGGAGGTCCCATTGGTAACTCCACTTATAATTATTAGCATTACAGCGTAACGTAGCGGTATAAATATGCGGAAATATTAAAACACACAATAAATGATGATACCATAATAAAAGTATCGGCTCCATCAGTAGAGCCTACAACAACTGATACCAAATAAACAAACTTCAGAGTACGCAGTAAATAAAACTGAAAGCATAGTAGCGGAAATAAAAATACAGACGACTCAGTCTCCCATACTGGCCATAACAACTACAACTACCAACCCCCGACATCTATGGTCCTCCAGCATCGGGATCCAGGGCTTTCCCGCTAGCATCTAGTTCCACGGGTATACCATCAATCTCCTCTGGCAAATCCTCAACGGGATCTTCTCGTACAGTCGAGAGTAAAGAGAATATGACATAGAAAATACAGGGGATAAGAAACAGTAATATGTCATACATGGGAAAAACAATGATATAAATAATGTATATAGATAGCAACACACCAAATCACAACAGTGATAACCAAACAACTTCCGGATAATTTTTTCCTTAACTACTGTCTCTCACACTCATGCAACTAACGACTATATGGACGCGATCACGACGCGACATCCCCAACGGATCAAGGTGTCTCAGTCATCAGTATGCCACCCCATAAGGTAGGGTTCGGTCTAAAGCCCCAGGCCCAACTCATCTCATGGATACGACATATTCCCCCGCCCGCAGGCCAGGTCGAAATATTCGTCCGTCAACAACGCAACTTACGGTAACGACATGTTCCCCCGTCCGCAGGCTAAGTCGAAGCATTCGCCCGTCCGTTAACAACTCAACTTTTGGTAACGACATATCCCCCCGTCCGCAGGCTAGGTCGAGATATTCGTCCGTCCGCCTACAATTTGACTAACGGGTACGATCATCTTCCCGCAGGTAAGATCGAAATCGCCCGTATGCCAACACAGTGAAGAATAACAACTATGCAACATGAATCTCACTGACTCATCTCAGGATCAACACTTAGTGCCTCAACCACGACTTATATACAACCACGACCAACTTTCATCCGGCTTAACCGGGTATCAACTCACATCACAACAACAATAAATCAACTATATCACTAGGTTGAGCACTATGACATATATATATAACCTCGACTTTCTCACCACACATTCATCACCCGATTTATCAGAAATCACTGCCTAGTTCTGCTCAGACATCAGCAGTTACAATAGACATCAACAATAGCCAGAATATATATTCAACAGTAAAATCTGAGACGACCCGTCGTCCCATCAGTAAAACCTAAGATATTAACTAATCTTAATCGCATAATAAACGTTAGCGCGCCTTATTAAAACGAAGCGAAGCGAAAAATTTAGCGCGGAAGCAAAACAATAAACGGCACGCTACGCTTCAGAGTACACGGCTTCAAATATAAAGAAATATATCACATACAGCATTGCCCCATCAGTAGGGCTATAGTAATAAAGTACGACATAGTATATATCAGTACAGACTGAAATCAAAATACATAACTAAGCCAAGAGACAGCTCTCCGGCTAGCCACGATCATTGCCCAACCTCTCGAGGCTAGGGTCCGTGGCACGTCCTCCAGCGTCAGGCTCGTAAGGAATGCCGTCCAGCTCTTCAGCAACTGGTTCCTCCTCGGGGTCTTCCCATAAAATAAGAGCAACACATACAGAAAAATAGCGGGAGATAAGAAACATATATCATCAATATGGGAGAGGGGCATCAGTACAGCATATATATATACATCACACAACACAGATAACATATATAGCACAACCTCATCCATCTCTTAAGTCACCAATCACAATCATCTCAAACATCGTTCTCTCGAATAAGCCTATAGGAGGGATACTAGTCTCTATGTATATGCTGTCTTCCCTATATGCATGTCGGCCGATACATCACGTCCCCAATTGGACATCCCCGTCGGGATTACATCACATCACATCACCTCATATCCCGCCTCGGGATTTTACATAACGTCCCCAATTGGACATCCCCCTTTGGGACCAAATGCTGTGGTATGAAATGTTATGAAAATGCAACAAACATCCATCGCAGGTTGATATCGGAACCTCACGCCTAAACACTCGTCCACGACCACGACACATCGCATCACATCAACGTCAACATCAATCATCAACATCAACATCACATCATCATCAACATCGCATCAGCATCACGACGCCTTGCGTCTACGAGCCACAGCTCCACGGTCGGAACCACAACGATATCAACCCGAACAACATCAACGCTCACCATACTCTCATCAACACTTAACCATCAATCAAATCACAATAACATTACAACAATAATTCACTCCAAGGCAGATATTATCATAAAAATCGAATAGCAGCAAATCACACAGGTAGTTCAACACAACAGATAAACAGATAATCAATTAAATAAATCAACACAGCAACCTCGATCAATCACATCATTTATAATATCAACTTAGTGGTGATAGCCCAAAAGTACCCATACCTAGGGTCCAGGCACTTTATCTAGGGCTCAACCTCTAGTAGGGTTTAAGGGTTCCCCTACACAGATATATATACTCTATACTAAGCTTGCCTTCCCGACGATATTAGTTCTTTCTCCCCACCTTAGTGATTTCCTCGAGCAGCTCCGGCTACGACTCCGCAGCTGTCAGTCGGGTGCGCTGTCGGATGTTCGAATCCTGTCCGAGTCTATACAACAAAACACAACCAGAAATTAAAATAAGGAAACCATAATCTATCTAATCTCTAGGATTAGCTACTGCCCTTAATTACTTAAGTAGGCTAGGGATATTGAAATTCTACCAACTCTTGGATCAATGACCCTTAAGCATACCTAATGCATAATCAATGATCAATTATCAAAGATTTGAACCAAAACCCCTTAAACGATCAAAGTAGGGTTTCGGCCCTCACCATGAAAAATAGGTGAGAGTGTGATTTGGCCTCCTAATCACTTGGATTACATGATCAAGGGATGACACATGAGGAATCAAGAACAAAGAACAAAACCCATTTTCCCCCCCCCCAAAAACCCTTACATTCGGCCCTTAAAAGATAAATAGGCTAGAGATTTTATTTCATCACAAGCTCTTGGATTATGATAGTAGGGAATGATGCTAGCTCATAGGAATTGGTTTGGTCTCAAAATGATTTTTCTACAATTTTCTAGAGATTTTTGAAGTTTAGATCTAGAAATTGAAATTCATGAAAATAAATGGTGAAAATAAAGATTGAGAGCTCAAGGATGAAATCTATACCTTCTAGGTGATAGAGGATGATGAGAGGATCAACTTTGCTTCACAAACTTGCTTGAAAATCCTTGTGGAAGCTTGAGAAAAATGGAGGTGAAAATGGAGGAAGAAAAGAGAAATGGAGGAAGAAGAAGAAGAAAGAAGGAAGAAGAAGAAGTTGGAGGGGATGAGAGAGAGAGGGCTGCACGAAATTATGGAGAGAGAGTGAGGTGAGTCATGAAAATTTAGATAATTTCATTTGAGGTAACTTAAGAGTTAAGAAAAGGGTAAAAAGGTAATTTAGTAAAAAGACCAAGGGCAATTTGGTCATTTCGCGTCCCGATATTTTGAAAATCCTCACGACACTTGTAGGAGTCCCCAAATGATTTATCATAGCTCTGGTATGAAAATCATTGGCTCAAGATTCTCGAAAAACCCTAAGATAGCTCGAATCGTTCCCTAGAACAATTATCGGCCTGAATATAATATTATTATTTTCATTTTCGAACGTCAGGACGAACTTTTTCGAAAATATAGGAAACGTGATTCTAAGACTAACCGTCTCATTCACGGGTCCAAATTAGGTCTCGATAGAAGTAAAGCACTACTGTCAAGCAAAAACGCAGACCGGGCTCCGTCCGAGTTTTCGACCCAAAACTTAACCATAGCTTCCCACGATAGTGTAGAGCGTGACTATGGCCTCGGAATAATTTATTTGATTTTCTCGACCCTCTAATAAAATAAAATTACTTAAATACTAGTTAAATAACAAGATTAAGAAAATCGGGGTGTTACAAAATCAACTTAAAAATAAATAACATTTAATCAATTATAGCATATAATAGACATCATACACATATCACATATAATATATCAAATATCCCATCACAACACAGACAATCTCAATATGCAGTAAAATCAACCTAACGGTCAAACGACCTCTAGTAGGGTTTGGGTCGCCCTACGCATAACAATATAAATTATTTAAAGCTTGCCTCCCCAACGATATTGTGGTTCTTTCCCCCACCTTAGTGATTTTCCCGAGAGATTCCAAATGCGGCTCCGCAACAGTCAATCGAGTGCGCGATCGAGCGATCGAGTCCTGTTAGGTTCTATTCAGTAAAACACAACCAGAAATTAAAACAGTTAAATCATAAAATACCTAATCCTTAGGATTAGCTCCTGCCCCTATTTAATTAAATAGGCTAGTGATATTGAAATTCTACCAACTCTTGGATCAATGATCCTTAAGCATACTTAATGCATAATCAATGATCGATTATCAAAGATTTGAACCAAAATCCCTTAAACCAACAAAATAGGGTTTCGGCCATCACCATGAAAAATAGGTGAGAGTTTGATTTGGCCTCCTAATCACTTGGATTACATGATTAAAGGATGAAATAGATGGAATCAAGAACAATGAACAAAAAAAACCCTATTTCCTACATACACATACATTCGGCCCCTTTTTGATAAATAAGCTAGAGAGCTTATTTCATTATAAGCTCCTGGATTATGATAGTAGGGGATGATACTAGCTAATAGGAATTGGTTTGGCATCAAAATAATTTTTCTACAATTTTCTAGAAATTTTTGAAATTTAGTTCTAGAAATTGAAACTCATGAAAATCAATGAAGACAAATAAATATTGAGAGCTCAAGGATGAAATTTATATCTCCTAGGTGATAGAGGAGGATGAGAGGAGCAACTTTGCTTCACAAACGTTCTTGAAAAAGCTTGAGGAAACTTGAGAAAAATGAAGTTGAAAATGGAGGAAGAAAAGAGAAATGGAAGAGAAGAAGAAAGGAGGAAGAAGAAGAAGAAGAAGCAGCGGCAGCAGCAGCCAGCGGGTGAAGGGGGAGAACAGTGAGTGGGTGAAGATATTTGTGGGAGTTACTTAATAGTTATGTAAAAGTTAAAAGGTAATTAGTAAAAATAACCAAGGGCAATTTGGTCATTTCACGTCCCGACATTTTAAAAATCCTCACGACACTGGTAGGAGTCCCCAAATAATTTAACATATCCCTGGTATGAAAATTATTGGCTCAAGGTTCTCGAAAAAAATCCTAAGACAGCTCGAATCGTCTACCCGATCGATTTTCAGCCCGAATATAAAATATTATTTATATTTTTGGACATCAGGACACATTTTTTCGAAAATATAGGAAACATGATTCTAAGACTAACTGTTTCGTTCACAGGTCCAAGTTAGGTCTCGATAGTAGTAAAGCACTACTGTCAAGGAAAAACGTAGACCAGGCTCCGTCTGAATTTTCGACCCAAAACTTAACCATAGCTTCCTACAATAGCGTAGAGCGTGAATATGGCCTCGGAATAATTTATTTAATTTTCTAGATCGTCTAATAAAATACAATCACTTAAATACTGATTAATTAAAAGATTAAAAATCGGGGTGTTACACATAGTTGTGGTGATTTTTTTTTTTTTTTTGCATTTAGTTAATTTTTTTTGTCTGAACAAGGGTATCCTCAGCCGATAGTCGGAGACTAATCTCTTTCGAGGCATAAAGATCATCAAAGTGAGTTTTGTTCCTCACAACAAAGTTTTTTCCATATTGAACCACGATATCATGCTTAAGGAACACAATTATCTACCCACTGTATTGAGCCTCATTGGTTTTAGTTAATCTTTTGGATTTGTTTTCTTCTTACATTCTTTTCCAAAACATTACTAGAAGTAATTTTGTAAGAAAATAAACTCACCAAAAAAATCTAATAAGGACCATGACTACAAGGTTTAGTTAAACAAGTTATAGCCTCTTTGGCTCCACGTTTGGAACCACCAAACTCACGTTTGCAATGGTCAGACGTGGGTTTGACCATTTTTGAAGATGTTTGACTTAATGATGTTGAAACGATTTTGCATTCAGAATCAATTCTAGTTGAAGCAGCTTAGAGTAGCTTATGCTTTTAGATTAAAAAATTACACTAAGTTTTACATCAAACTTGCTTTCAAAATAAAAGCATTCAAACATAAATCACTTCACTTCAAACTCAATTGTATTCAAATCAATTCTACAAAATCAATTCCATTCAAAATCACGTTTGTCAAATGCTCTTCCAAACACACGGAATTTTTTATCGAATAATAAGATAAAATAATAAGATAAATAAAATATTGGGTTGGGGGAATACTTAGTTCAAAATATACTGAACGTGTGAATCTCTTAAGTTTTTTATGAGCCAAATAGCTAGGTAAACAAATTCTTTGTTTTTGTTTTTTAAGATCCCGAGATATTCGAATAATTTGAAGAGTTTAATTATTACATACGAATAATGTAAAGTTTTTTACGTTGTTAATCAATCACTAATCATGGTATGAGTAACTTTTAGGGCTTGTTTGGTGGTCAGGATAGGATAAGAACGAATAGAATATGAAAGCTGGATAAGGATAAGATAGGATATGAGAATGATAAGCTCTTATCCTATCCGATGTTTGATGCACATCAGAAAATGATAGGATATGATATAAAATATCCACAAAAGATAAAAGTACCTTTATATCAAAATTACATTTTTTAATATTATTTGGTTTTTTATACATTTAACTTAAGAAATATAAAAAATATTTGATAATTTATATTTTTGACTTTTTAATTATACATTAGTCTATTTTTTCAATTATAAAAAATTAAATAAAAAATTAACTTGTGATATTTTTTCACTTTTAATAAAAACAGCTAATTAAATCACATATTTTAATTAGTAATAAGGTTGACTAATTATGTTTGAAACTATAATTAAATAATAACAATATTAAGGGTAAGGGATAAAAGAGAAAACATTTTTTTATCCTATCCAATTGGTTCTAACCCAGTCTCTCTCTTAGTATAGAATTATAACTAAGTAGGAGGATATGATATCTTATCTTATCCTGCTAGTTCACCAAACTACAGATTAAAACATAATATGATATCTTATCCTATCCTGTCTCCCTTATCCTGATCACCAAACGGGCCCTTAAAGTAGTTAGGATAGGAGTCAAATATTTTTCTGATGTGATAATTTATTATTTGAGGTATGTGTAAAAAGTAGGGGTGGCAATGGGTATCTTACCCAGTGGGTACCCGCAAAAATTACCCGTGATGGGTAATTACCCGCACAATGGGTACGGGGGCGGGGACGGGTAATTACCCGCAAGATTTAATGGGTATGGGTGTGGGTACGGGTACTTTAGTACCCACCCCACCCCATATCCGCATATCTATATATTAATATTTTTTAATTATTTTATATATATATATATATATATATATATATATATATATATATTAAACTTGGGTTACCTCTTTGGTGATCCTGAAACTAATTTCTCAGTGTGAAAGATGTTTTTCATTCAAACCTACCATATTTAAAATAAATACTATTGTCTTGTTATTAGACCAGTGAACTTGTTTCTTGTGTAATTGGATCAATTGCCTAAATAATGTTGGAGTGGCTGATGGCCGAAAACTATGCTAATTCATAGGTTTGTTGTACTATAAAATTATGTGGGTTTCAATTACTAAAATTTACTGTGCAAATGAATATATATATATATATATATATATATATATATATATATATATATATATATATATATATATATATATATATATATTAGATTAAAAAAGTTGATTG
Source organism: Ammopiptanthus mongolicus (assembly GCA_039655645.1). Lineage (NCBI taxonomy): Eukaryota > Viridiplantae > Streptophyta > Magnoliopsida > Fabales > Fabaceae > Ammopiptanthus > Ammopiptanthus mongolicus. The sequence goes on from CM077347.1 coordinate 85,851,900, forward strand.
AATTGAAATGAAAGTTAGCCTGTTACTTTCCTATTACTCGTGAGTTTCTAGCGCCGTTCAATTATTCATCACTTGAGTTCCTATCATTTCTGAGTTCCTATATTCTTCCTAGTCATATAGATCCTAACGTAGGACTTTAATAATGTTCTTTTTTGTTTTATACTATCATGATATTTTAGACTTTAATAATATTTTTATTTATTTATTGATTTTTTAGTTAATTAAAGTGTGGGTAATGGGTGCAGGTATGCGTACTTAGGTACCCAGCGGGTAAAGATACGGGTACTTTAGTTGCTATCCAAGCGGGTATGGGTCCAGGTATGGGTATTTTTTTTAAAACTTGGGTATGGGAACGGATATTATAGTACCCTACCCAAACCCTACCTATTGCTATCCCTAGTAAAAAGGTTTTACACTGATAATATATAACAATTAAACTCTAATTTGAATTGCCTATTAGACTAATTTCCACATAAATATGAGGGTTATGCAATTTTTCACAAAAAAATATTTCTGTACATTCTAAATTCAGATCTTCATGGGAGTCAAATTTACTTACCACACAGCCAGTCAGCCACCCACTCTTGGGGAATAGTAGGTAAACAAATTCTACTTAAAATCAAGGAAGTATGACTAAGCTTTGCTAGTTAGGGGTGTTTGAGATTGGCTGCTTTATTTGGTTACACATTATTCAAGCAGATAGAGTTGGTGAGCCTACTCAATTTGACAAATAACTGTAGAAAAGATTTGAATTTAAGGTAAGTTACAATTAGAATTTTCATATTTTCCTCCGGAACAAAAAGAGAGAATTGCCATCTTTGGAAACTAGAAACATCTTTCAGTTGGAATCATATTATGATTACTGCCAAATGTATTTAAAAGAAGAGTTTAATTATTATGTATTGACAGTATAAAAAATCATTAATCATGATATGAATGATTAAATGACTTTTAAGGTAGTTAGAATAATAGTCAATTTAACTGAGATGTGCCAATTTTTAATTGGATATATATATAAAAGGGTTTTATTATTTCCATCTATAGCAATTAAACCGTTAAAAGAATTGAAAATTACTTTTCGTTGTGTCAATAATATATGTGAATAACGTGATCAGTATGCTAACTATGAAGAACATAAATATTGAAGTCTTAGTTACTAGATGTGGGATAATTACGAAGAATTTAGGTTGTTAGTGAAAATTCACAATTTCATATTTGAACGGATATATGTCATTGAAAAATAAATACATCTCACCAAACAAATATGAATTTAATTGGTATGTACTGTCATTATAAAGATTTTAACATTATCAATCAATCAAAAATTATCACATAAGCTAAAATGTTTAACTCTTATCCTAATTATCCTCATAAAAAAAAAATGTCACTCATATCATAATTTCTCATTAAATATAAAAAAAACTTTACACTACATAGTAATTAAAATAAAAAAAATGCAAAAATATAATTAATATGATAGGAATCCAATATCTCCTCTCCAAAAAATCCTTTGGAAGTTTAGCAAAACACTGTCTTCTTAGTGAAGGCCCAAATTGGTCCCGTAAAATTTTTGGGGATTCATTTGTAGTTTCTGAAAAAAAAAATTATCCATTTAGTCTCTCAAATTTACGAATACAGGACACATTAATTCTTAGGTTTAGTTCCGACTTTCATTTACTCACCTAAATGTCCCATTAACCATCATATTTGGCCTGTTAGTGGTCCGACGTAGCCTATGATGAATTTTCAATGTAAGAAATGAATGAAAAGTGAAAACAATACATAATTTTTAGATATTTTGAGTTTTAAAAATGCATATTTTTTTAGGGACTAAAAATGTGTCTCCAAAAATTTTCGAGGACTGATTTAGACCTACATTCTTGATTTTTTTTAATCTTTGATTAGAATATTCCTGTAGACTCCACCGAAAAAAAATTCCTGTACACGTTATTGAGAATACAACTTTTCAGACATTATTGCAATTGGGGGAGGTTGGCAAAAGTATACTAGAATCAACACAAAATAATTAACATTATATACTAACAGAAAACAATCGTTTAACAATTGATATTTTTAGTCCCTAAACATAAAAATTTTGTCACTAAATAACTTAGCGACCGATGTGGCGACCGAATCAACATGGTCACTAAAAGTCTAGCCACTAAGGATGTAGTGATCGAATTTGAGATTCGACCGCAACAGTCGAATTTGGTTGCTAGATATAAAAAATTGATTGCTAAATAAGTGATCGCTTTGTTCTTAGAGACCAATTTAGCGACGGCACAGACTAGATAATATAACTTGTGTTAGAGACCGAATCATCCGTCACTAATTCGGTCACTCAACTTTTAATTTTTTTTATAAAAAAATTAATTTATTAGTCCAAATAAATTATTAAATTTATTTTATTACTAATGTTATTATATAAATATTTTTTTATTGTTAAAATTATATTATGAATATTATATATATTAATATTTTTTAATAAATATATTTTTTGATTTATTATTAATAACAACCAATAATCAATATTATATATATATAAAATTATAACCCAAATAAATACTAACGAAACAAACATTATATTAATAAAATATAATTCGTTACATAAAATATAAAGATGGAAATAAAAAATATAAAGAAAATCAATCAAGTTGGAGGTGGGTCATCCTGTTGGATCTCGGTGTCATCCTTCTTGTCGTTCTCTGCAGTAGGAAGTGTAGGACATGATGGCGCAACAAGAGGCTGAAGATGCAAGTGCTGCAAGATGTATCATGTCTTGTCTCTCAGCTCATCAATCGAAAAAAAATTATATATAAAAATCGTAGGTAATCATAGCCTATATATCTCTCCTCGCTTTCTTTTTCTTCGCCACACATCACACCCCCAACAGTCTTAGCATTGCAACACTGCTACTCCTGCTTCTACCTGCAGTAGACGATCAAAAGAGCCCCAAAAAATAATAATGGAAGAGGAAAATGAAATCAGTAAAAAAAATGGGATTGTCGTCCTATGCAACCATTAATGAGACATATATAACACAACGAATGTGAAACGCTCAAGTTTAATTCTCCTTTCATTCCATAAACAATTAACTTCTGAAGGTTCCTGTCAAAAAAAAACTTCTGAAGGTGCCCTTGAAACAAAAGGTGTTGTATACATAAATATAAACCAAAATTTAATGCAAGATGCACCGTATTCAGTGGAAGCCTGATTTGATGCTACCCCGGCCCAAAAAACCCCAATTTCACTCGTAAATCATTAATTCACTCTCTTGCCCTCTCTTCTTCCAAGCCCCATATAATAATAAAGTAAAAGAAAAGAACTCCAAAAAGAAACAAAAGGATAAAAATTAGCAGAGAGTGAGAGCTTGTAGGAGAGAGAGAATCAGAAAAGAAGGTCTCTTTCTTTTTGGAGAATTAGGTCAGCCTCCTTTAGCAAATTCCAAAGTTGCTCTAACAACAACTCACGCTCTTTGACAATGCAGACATGATGAAACCACTCCTTCAAATCTTCCCCTCTCTCTTTTCTCTTCCAAACTGCTTCATCTTCACACCCATTTACCAACACCACTTTGTTCAAATGGCTTGATCGATCTCAACACCACTGAAGACGATGAGACTCCACCGTGGTTCCACTGCTTCTTATTCTTGTTCTTCTTCCTCACTCGAGTATAAGCACTTGTGCTTCAGCCTTGCCTCCTTCTTTTGTGTGTTTGGAGCTGGTGAGGCAAATTGATTGATTTTTAAAAACTGTTACTTAACTGAACCGTAGACACGACCGATTTTCGATTCAATTGGTCGAACATGTTGATCATCTGGTTCGGTTCTTAAAACATTAATATTAATAACGGGTTCAAAGTGGTAGATTTCTCATTTTAGGTATGTTGTTCTTGCTTCTTAATTAGGTGGATTTGATTGTGAATTTTAAATAATGCTTTATTGAGTAACAATATAGCATTGTCTTTTAAGTTTTGTGATTGTTTTTTTTTTTTCAAGATATTGGACAACTCTATTGTATTTTTTTTTTTACTTTTATGCAATATTATTGTTGGCATTTATCTCTATCCACCTTCTCTCTTCCTTTGTTTCTAGAGCAAGTCGCTATGTATTTCTTAACTTAACGCTTTTGCTCTTCATGTCAGTTTCAAATTGAATGCATTTCAGCTTCTTCAAGGAGCAACTCATGACAAGTAAGTTCTAGAATCCAATATGTGTATTTCTTTTATTTTTTGCATTTTTTGTTATTTGTTTTTAACTTTTACTTTATATATAGTGACAAAGTATTAATACTTTTTCCTTCTATGAGTTTATAGTTTTGTTTGTTTGCATTGCCATATAATAAATATGACAGTTTTATATTCCTAAGCATTTTAATGTGAATTCATATTGATAAATACTAATAACATTTTCTTTTTATTAAATGTTATACTATAGAGTGTCTAGCTTGACTAATTTAGATGGTAAGAATGCTTTGAAACAGTTATAGATAATGTTGCGTGAGTGATTTCATATTAACTACTACTAATAACGACATTTTTTAATGTTATATAATAGATGTGGCTATATCAAAAGATTGTACACGCATTCATCTTCCTCTATCAAAGCCCGCACACCATGAAAAATCAGTTGACCTATCCACCTCTATGTTATAGCCTTAAAAAAATGTTGTTATTAGCATTAATAAATATGAAATCACACAAGCAACAAACACATTTATCTTCGACCTTTTCAAAGCCTCCTTACCATCAAAATCAGCTAAGCTAGCAACTATGGCAATAACATTTAACAAAAAAAAAACAATATTGTTATTAGCTTTAATTGATATGAAATCACACCCAAATGCTTAAGATATAAAACTAGTGTGTCTATTATATGACATTGCAAACAAACAAAACTTGTAAAACCATAGAAGGAAGCAATTAATACATTCTCATGTTACACAACGAAAGTTGGAAACAAAAAAATAAAAATATAAAAAAAGAGACACACAAATTGGATTCCAAAACGTACTTGTTATGAGTTGCTGCTTGAAGAAGCTAAAATGCATTCAATTTGAAAATGACATGACGAGTAAAATGTTTAGTTTCAAAATGCAAAGCAAACCTGTTTTAGAAACAGAGGAAGAGAGAAAGTGCATACAAATGAATGACAACGATAATGTTGCACAAAAGTCACAAAATACAACAGAATAAGCGCAACACCTTGAAAAAAAATAGCAATCAAAAAACCCAAAAGACAATCTTACATTGCTCCTCAATAGAACATTATTTAAAATTCACAACCAAACCTACCTAATTACGAAGTATAAAACATAATGCATAAAATTGTGAACTCCACCATCTCGAACCTTTTACTAATGCCCTTTGACAGTGAAGTTGACGAGGGAGAAAGGTTGATGTTACTAATGCATACTAATGCATTTGAGAAGAGTATGACCGTGATGTTACTTATAAATGGACCTGAAAGGTAGTCTAATAATTAAGTATTTAGTTGTATTTTGTAACGTTAAATGAAATATTATTTGGATGGATGAAATCTTAATTGAATGGTTGAATAAAAATAACCGTTATAGTTGAATGATAAGAATATAAAAAAGGATGAGGATGAGGATGTTAGATTTCTTTTGAACTGCCAACGTAAACATTGTAACGTTTATGGTTCACCCCGTAAAATAAGGTGTGCAGGGTGGTCCAAATACTATTAACATTAAATATGGTAGAATTTTTACTCAATGGATGGAAAAAAAATGAATTTGGATTCTCTCCATCCAAAATTTCCCTCCATCCTTTCTCCATCCAAATATCAGTCGTTAGATTAATCTAACGATCGAGCTAGGTATCTCCTTAGCCGTTAAATTAATCCAACGGATAAAGTTTGGATGGAGAGAGGATGAAGATGGATTTTGGATGGAGAAAATCGAAATCCGAAAAAATTACCTATATTCTATTCACTTGCAAATGAAGTTGAAAGGTAATCTAATATAGTATTTAATTGTATTTTGTACGTTAAATGAAATATTGTCAATGTAAATATGATAACGTTTACGATTCACCCCAAAAAATAGGGTGTGCAGGTGGTCCAAATACTACTAACATTAAATATGGCAAACAATTTAACCATTGGATGAAAAAATTACCTATAATCTATTCATATCGATGTCTTAAGAGCCGAACCAAAGATTGAACCGACGAGACCCTCATCATTTTTTCCAAATCAAAACCCAAAAACAAAACATTTCAAACACCAATAATCCCTCATCTCTTTAGATTCTAGGTTGAGCTTCCAAGAGAAACGAAAATGAGTAAAAGAAGAAGAACCACCATGAAATGCTCCTCCTCTTGTTTCCCAGCCTCAACTTCCCTCTCTCTAGGGTTTAGAGAATGAGACGACCCCACTTACGTAGGATAAATACCTTGATATTACAACTTTGCCACTATGACTCAGATAAGATTTGTATATTTTACCTATCTGAAAATTGGGATGTTACAGAGAAAATGTGACAAATGGCAAGGAGAAGGGGTTTACCCTTTTCAATCTTAAAACCCTAAGGCATTAGGCAATAAAGACCCAAATTAATATTAACTTACTAGTTAAGTTTTGACTTAATTGCACTTTTGATTCCCCTTTTATTGGTCATGTGCGATTTTGATCCCTATAGTTGTTTTTTTAGCATATTTGGTCCAACTATTTTCTCAATGTTGCAAATTCAATCCTCTCGTCCAATGTCGGTCAATTTTTTCAATGATCAACAGAAAGGAACTGCTACTTTAAGCGCATAAAACCTCTAGTAGAACTTGTCTTTCCTATGCCTCTCTGCTTCAACATGATTCAATGGTTCCTCTGTGCCATTTATCAGTTTTGTTCCTCCTTTACAGGATTTTTTTTTCCCTACCACAGGGTCCTTTACCACAGAAGCTCCAGTCAAGGTTCTATGTGTTTAAAGTAGTGATTCTTCTCTATTGATCATTGAAAATTTGACAGTCATTGGACTGGAGAGCCGAATTTGCAATATTGAAAAACTAAGGGACCAAATGTGCTAAAAAAACTATAGGGACCAAAATCGCACATGACCAATAGTAAGAGGACCAAAAGTGCAATTATGTCTTAAATTTTAATTGATCTGCTAAGGGTAATTCAAGTTATGTATTGTCATATTGTCTTAATATCATAAATTAATTCTAGAAATCATAAAATAAACTAATTATCACTTAATGTATTATTTATTGTCATAATCATAATTATTAAATCACACGGGTATGACAGTTATGCACCAATATTTTTTAGCCTTAAAATCCTTATTTAATTCTTTAAAGAAATTCAAAGAGCATTTTTTTATAGCATATTTTATTAGTGAAAAACACATTTATAAAAAAAATCATGTAACCTTTATATGAAAAAAAATATTTTTAAACTTATCGGACATAAGAACATTTGATTCTTATAATTAAAGTTATTAAAATTACGTGTTATTATGGTTTGGTATATCAAAAGTAAGCACAATACACCCCTTCACCAATCTTTTCCCCTCAACTTAAACAACCAACCCATTCTCAATCTCTAAGCTCTCAGTGACTACACCTCTAAATATGGGCTTTAGTTCATATTTTAGTCTGCCAATCAGTATCTTTGGTCCAACAAGAAATGTCCTTGAACTTGCCCTGTTGAATTATTATTTCGTTTTTTTTTCTTTGTTATTATTTTGCTTGAAGCATAAACCTCTAATTCTTAAAGTCTCCATGGTGCCGTTTCCTTCCACACCCACGGATGGGATTCGGTTGAAAATGGGTATAGATCCTTTCCATTTCTCATCAAAAATGGAAATATTCATTTCTAAAATTTTGCTGATAATAAATGTATAGGTGACCACACACACACACACACATATATATATATATATATATATATATATATATAATACATATTTATTTTCTCAAAACTTTGGAAATTAACATAAATTGAGAGATGAAAAGATCTTTTCCGTTGAAAACCTATGAAAGAACACACAAAGTCCTTCAAAGATGGATCAAACCTCTTACAGTTCAAAGTGGTTTTTTCCGGTTCTTTAGGATTATTAGTTTTCTTTTAATAAATCGAATCATAGACACACCCAATTTTCGGTTCAATCATTTAAACCGATCAGTTAAAAACATCGGTTCACATGTTACTGGATAAAATATTTATTTACAAAGTCCTAAAATAAAAAAAAATTATGTGAAAGTCACAATTAATAATAATTGGATCACGGTGTACCCCATTTTCTGGGTGGATCGTAAAGGCCGTCGTGATCACATTGGCAATTTAAAAGAAATCTAACGCACTCTTTCTCTTTTTTCTCTTCTTATCACTCAGACTCAGTTATAACTGACATCTGTATTCTCAAATTAATGTTACTAAAGTACAATTGCATACTTTTTTTTACCCTACCTTTTAGCCTCATATTATAGGTAAGAGCACAGTCCTGCTCACCTTCTCCAATGGAGGAGTAGGCATTGAGTTGAGGTTAAAGGATAAAAAACCGCAACTAATTTTAATATGAACTAATGTCTACTCCCTCTCAATTGGAAAAGAAGAGTAGATCTGTGTTTTTACTTAAAATATGAATCTGAAAGGTGGGCTAATAAAGTATTTTATTTTATTTTATAACATTAAAAATTAAATATTAATTGAATGGTTCAATACAGATATCTGTTAGAATTGAATTGTCAAAGTTAAAACATGAGTAAACTATAATTTTGGTTCCGGAAAGTGTGAGACGTTGTCAGTTCAGTCCCTAGAAGCAATTAAATTATGAAAAATTCTCTTAATTTTAAATTTTTTGATCAAGTTAGTCCCTTAATGTTAATTTCTTTAGTCAAATTGGTCTCTAAGTGGGGTGATGAGAGTGACTAATTTGATTAGCAGAATTAACATTGAAAAACTTTTTTATAATTTATCTGTTTTTAGAGACTGAACAGATAACGCTCACACTTTTAGGGATCAACATGATGGTTTACTCTCAAGAGCAAGAGTGTGTCTCACTTTTTTTTCTTACTTTGATTAAGTTTCTTACCAATCATTGCAATTTTTTCTTTCTTTTTTTTTAAATGCAAAAAGGATTAATAAAGAAGATAAAAATTGTAATTAAAGAAAATCTTATATGTTAAAAAAATACAAACATATTATTAATCTAAACAAACAATTTCTTACCTTTTTTGTAGTTTTACTATATAAAAATGATTTTTTTATACAATCCAAACAAAATAAATTATTTTAAAATCGTTTTTCAGTAAATATATGCAAAAATAAAACTGATTTTATTATAATCGATTAAAACAAAAATCGATTATATTTATAATCGATTATTGAAATAATTTATTTTTCGTAACCGATCAAAACACACATCTAATGGTAAGTCACTTATAGACGTCCAATTTTGTAAATTTCACATCTCGAATATCCAATTCTAAATATAAAGAGTGTGTTAATTAAGTTTTCACATCAGATAGATACATTGGTAAAGAATCCATTATAATTTAAATGCCACATGTCTAATATAAACAAAGAACATATTACAATAACTTATACGATATCTTTCGTAGAGCTAAGTTTTGATGTGGAGTTGCAATTATTATAACATACTCACCTAAGCTTCTTGAGTAAATTCCTAATTTCATCCCTGAAATTTTAAAGATATGTCAACTTAATCCCTAAATTTAATTAACGAAATTTCAAATTAATCCCCGAAATTGTCAAATGTTAATCAAGTTAGTCCCTCTGTCGGTCCTAGATAGTTGACAGTGTTAACGGTATTGAGGTGGCATGTTATCTGCCACATGCCAAGGTATAGTTGGTGTCCACGTCATTGGACCAATTTCAGGGACCATTTTGACCAATTTCAGGGATCATTTTAATATTATGTTAGGTTTTTGTTTTTCAATTTCATTTTATACTTTTACTCTCCAGTTTTTCACCTCGCCCTTACTGTTCCCCGTCTTCAACCTCTTCTCTTCCCTTCATGGTGAAGAAAATTGGTATGAGTCTCACATTGGGAAGCCTCACCTAACAAGTGGGGTTTATAAGTCTAGAGGTTCTCCCACCTAATGGACTAGTCTTTTGGGGTGGGCTCTTCCTTTGAGCTTATGCTCATAACAAAATTCCAGTCTGAAATCTAGAATAAAGATTCAAAGATCCGTCAATTTTCGCCCCTACTCAGTGTTAAAAAGGGGGAGTTTTTGAAATTAGGAGGAGGGAGAAGAATAAAGGTTGGAGAGGATGAAAAAATTTAACCTCATGTAGTGCCAAAAAGGTTCCTAAAATTAGGTTGTAAGTAGGTCCAAAGAAGGTAACGTGCCACCTCGACAGATAACCTGTCATCTCAGCGTCGTTTAAAATTTGATTAACGTTTGACAATTTCGAAAACTAATTTGAAATTCAGGGATCAAGTTAACACACATTTAAAATTTCTAAGCTTCTTGTTATAAAAGATTCCTTCAATTATTTTATGATATTTTTATCACAATCACCACACGACTGGTTCAAATTCAAGAGGAAAGGTACTTCAATAATAATTCATCGCCTTTGTCTTTTGAGCCAACAGTTGCCGACACTATTTTGATCAGTTCCCAAAATGAACAAGACACTCTTCCTATCATTCCTTATCATTCTTATCCACCTACATCTGAGTAAGGCAACTTCATCCAAGGTCAACGGCGGCAACTACAAGGCCTGTGGCGGCGCCGGCGCCACCGCCGCCGCCTTAGAGGACTGCCTCATCGGCAATGACTTGGAAGAAGAATTCTCCTTTGGTTCTCATGCAGCAGCTAGAATGCTCTATGATGTGAGTCAGTCTGTGGTTGGGAAAACAGGCAATAGCAATGGTGCTGCTTCTAACTGTCCACATAGTCAAGGTTATCGTAGCTGCTTGCCCTCTTCAAATGGAGGTGACCCAAGACAAAATTGTGGTGATTATACCCGAATTTGCTAAGAACATGAATCTTAATTTCATTTCTGATTTTAAGGTTGGAATAATCTGAAGCTGGTTTCTATGTGTTTCAATGCTTTCCTTTCAATGTAATTTTCTTTTAAGTGAAAGGAGTGGTTTATTGTAAGAATGAGAGAAATAAATCTGGACTATTAAATCATATATGGATGATCAACATTAAAAGTAACTGAGGGTCCTGTGATGTGATCATTTGAAAAAATCATATGATTTTTTGTTTTAATATTGATCATTCTTATAAGATCTAATGATCAAAATTTATTCGTCCCATATCTTAATTCTATGTAGTGTCTTGTGGTTCATGGTGATTGTGTATGCGTTTATATATTGTTGTTAAGAATAAATCCATGTGAGATGGGAAGTTTTCAGAACATTTATACTCAATCAGATTGTCTCAATTGCTTCAGCACATGCTTTCCTGGTTGTATTTGCATTAGCAATTTAATGAATTTTTGTATATCCTGTTTTGATATAATACTTTTCATATTTTCCATTGCTCTGCCTGGAAAAAAGAAATGGAGAAGAGACTATCCTAAGTCCAAACCTCAAATGGTTGAAAAATTAAATTTCAGATCATGATCAGAAATCAGAAACGATTTCATCCCCTATAATTTAATTGTCTCAAGATAGAAATTTTATGTGAAGGTTGTAAAATATTTCAATTTGAAAATTTCTGTGCCTAATTTTAACAGCTTTGAATCTCTTGATGAATTTTTTTTCAACCAATCAGGATATGGCTGCAACTTTTAGTAATTAGAGAGAGAAACTTATAACTGAGGAGATTAGAATCCAACTGCAAAAGCAGAATTTCGTTTTCGTACCTTTCAGCAATTCTCTAATTTTATTTAAGGTATAAACTAACTCTAAACAAGCGTGTATTTTAAATTACAATACTTGTAAATGAAAGACATCGCAATGATTGAACAAGTGGAAGCTTTACTAACTTATTTACGCCCATTTGGAATATTTGTAAAATGTAGTAAATAATAAAGTCAGGTTAGGTTGGTATCAGTAAAACGATCAATATTCTTAGTTCTAGACTTATAGTGACCGCTTAGCTTAATTTGCCAGATTGCAACTTGTACACCACTTGTAGTGCCTTCTTCATGATGAAAAGTTGTGGAAAAATACCGGAAAAATTTGAAATAAAACAATTAGTGTTACAATTGATCTCGTATATTTGAAGAACTATAGAATGTAGACACAAACACCATCTTTTTTTTTTGATGAATACACAAGCACCATCTAGTCACTCCATAAGCCTTCACACAGTACCCAAAATAGCCTGCCTAAACTGAACCAGCCTCCATACCTGCAAAATATCCCACCACCCAATATATATCAATTGTAGCATATATGTAATTCAACTCAATGACCAAAATTTACATTTTGAGACCAAAGCAATGTATAAATATAAGCTAGTAAACTCTCTAGATTGAGATTTTACGGATTTTATCATAGTTTACTTGAATTTATGCGAGTTTACCAAAAAGAAAGTTTACTATCAAAGTTCACTCATTTTTGTGACCTAGAATTGTAAACTTGTAAAAGTTATAGTGTCAACTTGAGAATTTAATAACCATCATGGAAAGTCAAAACTAGGTAAAAAAAATTTTAAGATGAAATGCTCAAAAAGTTCAGGTTTGAATTAAACATATTTAAAGGATGGGTAACCCAAATCAAGAGTTGCAACTAATAAAAAAAAGGTACATACCCTCTAAACTTTAGTCCTTCTATAAATAGACACCTTCAACTATCGATTCTTCTCAATTAGTGATCAAACTCCAATTATTAGTGAAATCAATCCTTTTGTTAACTCCAAGTTAGATCACTAATGATGAATAAATCCAACCATTCATCCTTGACCCTGGCTCCATTGGCTTGCCAATGACCCTTTATGCACCAGGAGGCCTTGATTACATCCCAACATTCACTGACCTCACCATTGGTTTTTTTTTTTGTTAAGACCACTTGCAATCAGCCAACAGTGTGGAAGCCCACCGAGGAAGGCTCAAGGCTATGGTTCTTGAGCACTGGTGGTGAATCTCAGGCATCACCAGCAAGTTCAAGATTGAGAGGCTTGAAGGAGATCATGCCTATGAGATCTATAGCTTCAAGTTCTGTCCCATTGTGTATGGTTCTGGTGTCATGTGTGAAGAATAAACAAATAAATGCAGGAAGAAGAGAAGCAGCTTTCTCTGCTTTTTTTTTTTAAAGAAAAATAACAAAAAAAATGCAATCAACATTCCGGCTTAAGTAAAATGAACGGTTGTATCTACTTACTATTTGTGATCTAACTTGGAATTAAGAAAATGATTGATTTCGTCCAGAGTTGAAGTTTGAGGATTAATTGAAAAAAATTTATAATTAAAGATAGACTCTTCAGAACGGTTAAAGTTTAGGGACTTTTCCCATAAAAAATAATGAATAATATGACAAAACAAAAAACAAAAAGTCTTAAACAAGTTTAGACAGTAGATTCAAAAACGACCTCACAGATAAAAGTTTGGGTCAATTAACGATGGGCCATTTGTTTGGACTCCTAGCAATCAACTTGCTTCAAGAATTCCGCTGCCACACACTCCACGACATTATGCTAATCACATTCATTCCAAATTGAAAGATTCTATAATACTTCTTGGGTATCATACTCTTGTCTATGTGGACTAATCAAATGATGAGAATTTAGTCCCATGTGATATTGACATGACTCAATCAATTGAGGTGACACATTCTGGTTGGACATAGGATACCCAAACCCTCTACTTTTCAAGAGTACCATAACAACGTCCTTTTAAATTTTCGTTCATAAAGATATACTATGGAGAAAAGGGTAACAAGCTATGGTCCATACAAAAATAACTATCTAATCACTTAGACATACAGTTTGAACAATTTGCATACGACAAATCGCTCCCAATAAAAATTTGTGGGTTATGTAAGTGATCGAAGTGGAAGACCTTGGAAAGTCTTTCTAAAATATGTCACATGAGCATTCCAAACAAACAACTTCAAAGTACAAAGCAGAAAAATACCCAAAATAGGGTCGACGTTTTTCTCTTTATGAGCCTTACTTGCAAGTTGATTGCAAGATGCAAACCGCAAATTCTACCATTCTCCAAAATTTTGTGAAGGATGAACTCTTTATATATTTTTAGCCATTAATTTATTCTTTTTTTAATCTTTCAATTTTTAATTTAATTAGTCAATGATCCATATTGTTGAAGGACAAATCCTTGATCTATTGGTTGAAGGACCTTAAACTTATCCAATACTAAGAGTCTAACACCACCATTACAAGTTCTTCAATTATTTACATGATGGACGTTGACATGTGCGTTTGACATTGACATGTGTGTTTGAGGTGGAGATTCTTGGCTCTAAGGAATAGAATATGTAATGAACTTGTATTCTATCATGAATTTAATTTAAGGCCATACCAAAATAGTGGTTGTCTTTTTTATTCTGATGGAAATAAACGGGAAAAAAATGTTACCCAATGCATTTCTTGTGAAAGCAATAACATGTTGCTTTGTTAAAAAGTACACCAAAAAACATTTTTTCCCTTTTGTTTCTACTAGAATCTAAATCAAATAGACACTAAAACTTTGTCCTTGTATTGTGCCTAGTTTGGAGCATGTGACCGCTGCAACCAACAAAGACTTTAAAGAATAGTTCTGCAAATATCTTCACCACTGAGACAAGTTCTGCAAAAGGTTTGGATTTGGTCCTTGTCGTTAGCTTCTTTCCGTTAAGTGTTGATATGACTAAGACAGAAATAATATTTTTTAATGCAACATATTTATTATAATTTATAATTATAATTATTATTATTTATTATATAAATATTAAAATATTTTATTTTTTATTATAATATTATTATTCGTAATACTTTAACTATAAAATAAGATACTTAATTATTACATATTATAATTAAATAAGTAAACTGTGTTACATAGAGATATTTTTCTAGTTTAATCATAATCATAAGTATTATAGTGGGGACATGTGGGTTATGCTTTTCCGAACCTTTCCATTGTGGTCATCAAACCTTATTTTACTTCGCATTCCCATCTTCTCAATCACTTTTCTCCCCCAATCCCAAAATTTCAATTCCCAACCCTAAACCTAAAACTGAAGCTTCTCATAAAATTCGCTATGTAGAATCCAACTATTTTAGAATCAAGTTTGATTCCATAGCCCTTGAAAAAATATTCTTGTCTTCCGATTTTTGTTCCATGGAGGGCTTTACAAAGGATCTTGGAGCCCCACAGTCATGGGAGGTTGCCGATTTGGACGAATCCATGAACCGCTTGAACGTGATGTTATCTTCCAAGAAAAATTCCACATAGTCAAAGCTCAACTATAAAGAGAATCAATATTATCTCCATCAAGAATAACAAGTACTCCATAATTAAGAGCGTTAAACAATATACCATAGCGTAATCTTAACTTAACAAATATATAACTCATAATGATATCTCTCTGACATTTAAACACACTAATTCCTCAATAATTGTTCACTAATACAATAGACATATCAAGATATGCATGATAGGTTATAATAACCCTCAAAACATGCAAAATGAGCATATTTCAATGTTCTGGCATCAGGCCGCGACATCTAGCACTAGGCTGCGACTCGTCCAACTTCATCTTTGTGTTGCGACACTTGCATGACCAGGTTGCGGAACGGGCGGGCCAAGAGGGGTACGCAACAACAAAAGTTGTTGCGACCCAGAAGTGAATTTTCTCCCTTTTTTAATCTCAAACCTGGTATTTATGTACCAGAGTGCACGAAATATAGTAGGATTAAGTCATATAATGAACACATTTTAGAAACAACACCAACCCCTAAAATTTCATGAAAAATATTCTTTAAAAAGAACACACATATACCATTACAACTGCAAAATCATGCATTTACACACCCTTAGCATTTCCAAAACAAAACCCACGAAAATCACTCCTAAAACGAAAATGAAGAAGAAAGTTGATGACGATACACCACAAGAGCTCCTCCTTGGCTGACTTCTCTTTCTCAAGCTTTCATCCCCTCTAGGTCTAGGGTTTGAAATGGAGAAAATGAGGGAGGAAGGGGTCGAACTCCCCTCTTAAACTAATTTTTAGTTTTAATGATCTGTTTGGGAGTTGGAAGGGGAAGGGAGGGGAAGAGTTTGAGGAAGAAAGGAGGGGGAAAGGGATGAGGAGGGGAAGATAGTCTCCAAAACCCTCCCCCTAATTCATTTTTTAGTTCCCCCAAATTGAAGGGTTTTGGTTCTTTTATTAAAAAATGAACTAAGGGAGGGTGTTGGAGGGCTTGGGAGACTATTCGCTCTTCCCCATCAATTTCCCCCTCCCTCACTCCTCAAACCCTTTCCCTCCCTTACCCTTTCCAACTCTCAAACAGACCTTAAAACAAAATTGTTCTTCATCAAAAGGAAATTATGGAGAAAATGACCCATAGACTACCATTAACTCATTAATGAAACTAATCAAATTACTACGGATATATCAAATTACAAACTACTCTATTTATCTCATAAAATCCTTACACACATGTGAATTTAAATTATAGGTTAAACTAATACTTTGGTCCATATACATAAGGCTAATTTTCAATTTAGTCTCTATACGTAAAAACTTCTCAAATCAATCCATATATGTACAATTATTTTTAATTTAGTCTGCACCATTTATCGGACCAAATTAAAAATAATTGTCACATATAATGATCAAATTGAAAATTATTGTCACGTATAGGGACCTAATTCAATTTTTTGTTGTTGAATTCAATCCCTACACGTGACAATCATTTGTAATTTGATCTCTATATTTTAAATCCAAGAAACGACGTTATAACACTAATAAACGGTAAGGACCCAATTAAAAATAATTATACATATAGAGACTGATTTGAAAAATTTCTACGTATAGGGACTGAATTGAAAATCAGTGTCACGTATAAGGATCAAATAATTATTTTAACCTAAATTATACCTAATTTATCAACTAAAGGCATATTTTATAATTATCCAAAATTAACGGGTATAGTGTTATGCAATTCGCCAAGAGGGACTTTGTATTTAGTAGTTCTATGGTAGACATATTCATGATTATGTAACTATGTATAGTGGCTGGGCGTCGGAGGAGGGCAGTGGTAGTAGCGATGTGTTTATTTTCTATACAATTTTAAATGGAAAACAATAATATCATTTCTTTTGGGCGCTTTTTTTAATTTTGCAAAAAAAACAAAAAATATTGGATAAAAAGCAAACAAAAAAACTTTAAAATATGGGTAAAGTAAAAAAACAAGGATACACACTAAATTTACGACGGCACGTGCAAACTACAGGCAAGAGAGGCTGGATTGAAAAGTAAGCAATCACTTTATGTATACATGAATTTCCGCACAAAATTCACAATATACAGGATCCTACTGCACAATTTCGTTACAACACCCTAAGCTAAATCTATTTCTGTATTGATTCCTTGGGCCACGACCACTATTTAAATCCATAAATTAAGTTAATGTTTAGTTCATTTTCTATGGTCATTTTAATTAATAAATTTTTGTTCATGATAATATAAAAATGTCACTTGGTTTCACTTCCTTTTTCAATTTTCAACCTTCTATGAAAAATAAAAACACGATGTTTTCAAAATTTTATAGTCTTATAAGCACGGAAAACAATGCAAACACCTCTAGGAAGCTTGTCAAAGCAGCATGTTATGGATAGAAAAACTTCAATCAAAATGACTTCAGTAGTTCAGTCAAAGATGGCAATACAATTAGAAGTCTCCTTGCGACTAAAATAAATTGAACTGTAACAAAACTTTCGAGCTTCTCTATAAGATTTAAGATTAAGAAATTCGAATTTGATTAAATCTTAGATACTTCAAACAAATGATCCAAAAACGTCCTCAGCGAACTACCAAACCTTGGGCTGCCTGGGACCCATCTTCAGTTATTTTGTTAGCCTGAATAGTACTGATAACATTTGCAATATTTCCCTGTAAATGAGAAACAAGTAATCAGACATAGCAAATAAAAAAACCTTCATACGTATTTAAACAATGGCATTTCATCTTATTTCTCAAAATATCAAGTGCACTAACTCCATCTAGAACACGTTATATTATCAAACATTAGACAAGCAGAAGCAAACATTCTCCAAATCAAAGAACATAGTTGATTTTTTGTGAAATAAATAATAGTTAAAATCTGACACAATGTCAATGTATAAAAAATTGTTCACAATAGTGGCACAAAATCATATTTAGGGCTTAATTTATAAAACAGTACAATAATCTCTTCAGTACATGATACAATTCAAATGTACATACTTTTTGAAATCTTAGAATCAAATATAGGTCATTATATTACAATTCATAAATTCAAAGCAATTATTGGTTGACATTCTGATTTGTAAAACTTAACTTCTGTACCTTTTTTCTGTATAGTTAAATTCACAAATGCAATTATCATACTCATTATGCGCGACATAGGTTATACAATTTATATTCTAAATTGGTTGTATAAAAATAAGGATAGTGTAAACATTCATATACATCAACAGTGTATCACTTGTAATTCTGAAATTTATAGATGAGAAATTCTTTACCCTCCATGTCACTAGCTTTGTTCTCAGTGTTTGCCATTGGTGCTGATCGAACACACGATCAGTATGATGACTGCATATTTAACACTGCGTTAAATCATGTTTGACAACTATATCTTTTTGAACACGTGAAAATATATGGAACGATCAAAAATAGGTATAGCCAACAGGTGCATCCATGTTCCCAAAGAAAGGGCAGCTAAAGGGGAGAGATGGGGGCAGAAAACATTGTTAGAGATATAAATATAAAGCCATAGTTGGTCCTTGATAAGCATACCTAACAATTACAAGTTGATTCATTTGGTCCATCTTACAGACAATCAACTTGGCAGTTATTGCTTTAAGCACCCATAGTTCCACCTCATCATCATTGATCTGAAAGGGAACTTGCAACATTGCAATTAGCTAGAAAGAGTGCAAATACAAGAGAGGAAAACAAATGTAAATTTACCCGAAGTGTATCCTTAATAAGTTCATATGGAATTTGGGCAGATCCATCAGAGCTAAGATCCACCAAAGACATCAGCCTCATTTTGGCAATGCATTCTTCATGCACAAGGCCTAAAAACATTCATTCAAAAACTTTAGTAATTATAAAGTGGAAGATAGCTCTGCATATGAAACAGTGGACAATTATTTATCCATGAACAAAGTTTTACCGTAGCTTTTCAACAATGTGGAATTTGCAGCATGATAGTCTAAGTATGCATCCAGCCTCTGAGTAAGAAAAATCTTGAGAAGCTGGTATAACAAAGAATATTTGGCGTCCTTCTCCAGTTGCCCAACAGCTGGCATATCTAGTAAATCACACTACAACATAAGAATACAACTTTAGTAATGCTCTTCCAGAACTTAAAGCAACCTAAGCCACACAGAACATGAAAAACAGCACAGACGTAAATATCTACAGCAAAATAAAGAGGGTTGGTCCTCAAACAAAACTTGCAGCATCAAATAGGTCATCGAAAGATTATTTCACCAATTTGATCCTCAAATGATACCTTTTTGACATTGAAATAGTCCAAAGTTACTATTTACAGGGACCAAATTGATGCCATACCATACAATGTTCAAGGACCATTTTGATGTTGCTTATCACTTGAGGACCAGAACAATCCAAAAGGCAATAGAAGTTGTAAACATGGATGAGCTATGACAACAGCAACAAAGCATGCTTATCACATTTTGGGTTTTAGGATTAGGAAACAAACACTATGTTTTATTGTTTCTTACTTCTATTTCTATACATACACCCAAAAAGAAGAGAAAGTCCAGCACCCTCGAAGCAGAGAAAGCATTCAAAAAACGTGAGAGGAAAATTTAAGTATTTTACTATTGTCAACAGTAACTACTAAAGATAATTTAAGTAAGAAGCCAAAACAGTAAGATGGGATAATCATTCAAATTTGATAATTGCACAAGGTTAGGTACCTGAAATATGTCAGGTGCCTTCACAAATTCTACAATTGCACGCACAGCCTCCTCCTTGGCTTCATTCAAAACATGTTCATCCTCTCCATTAAAAGTCGCCAAATAATTGGTCAGGAACTTAAAAGAATCCTTTGCCATGCTGGGATGAAAAAAGATGCAATACTAATTACTATGTTTTTTATTAAAAAATGTGGTTGCTAGATGGATAGAAGATTGCAGTCCCAAGGGGGAGTGGTATTGATAGAAATAAACTGAAAATATAATCCTACTCTAGAACGTTAAAGAGAAACATATACTAAATTGAGGTTAAAAGGAAAGCACTTTTTGCTATACCTTTTATTGTCTTTCAAAATATTAGAGATATTGAGAAAGAGCTCTCGCTGTTCTGGTATCCCAATTTTCCAGTCTTTCAAAAAGCTATCAATCTTTTTGAATGAAGGTATAATGTATTCTGTGACTTTCCCATCAACTGCTAAATTCAATGCCTTCATGTAGACATAAAACTGGCAATATGGAATCTCCAAAAGATTGTACAGATTGATCAAACTGCAAAGAAAGGAGAAGATATTTTGAAGAAAACAATAATAGTAACATGCATTATCAAAGTTTCTAAATCAAGTAGGACGTAATATTACATCTTCAAGCGCACTGCAGGCTTTTCATTTGGTTGTTGGATTATTTTTGCTGATATAACTTTTACAATCTCCATCACGTCATCTGGATTCTCAGCCTTTGTTACAAGGTTGCAGATAATAGTGAAGATGGACTCTACATCTGTTGTAAGAAATAACAGTTCTCATTAACACAGTATTATGATTGTCCAACAGAATAATTACAGAGTCCGTCTTGCACAACTTAATACACTTTGTTAACTCTTTCACATTCATCTGGAACACTCATGACAAACTATATCTCCCTGAGAAATTCTTTATATTAACATCAAATTGCATTCTAAACAAGAAAGTGAGAATTGCAACTCGAAAAAAAAAAACAATTATGAGCCACAAATGCAACATCATCGAGAAAAAGGCTAAGAGAATATCACACATCATCACATCAACAATGCCATAATCAACCAAGGAAGCAGAACAGGAAAGGAATCTTGACTAAAATCATATGGTTGTACAGCAAATATGCACAATAGAGGATTAAGCTTTTTCATCAAACAGAATTGGAAATAAAATAAGGCTGAGATGCAAGAGGAACGCTATACCAATTTACCATGGGCAAGTATTCCTCAGACTTTGAGGAGAATATATATCAAGCAAAAAGAGTATTCTACCTTTTTCAGAAACCTTTGAGAAAACCAATTCAGCAGAAGTAATCATCAATGATGCTAGCTCAAAACACTTTCCCATAGCAATGAACTCTTCAGCTTCCATGCACAGTCTACTAACTTGTGGCTCGGCAACCTGACAAACCAAGATAGCAGTAGTAAAGCCCATGAACAATGCATGCAACCGTGCACTAAACTAGAACAAGCACGTAATGATGTGCTTACATATACCAAGATAAATGAGTGTACAGGCAGAAATAGAGAAAACTAATATTGCAAATGCTTTGGTTTCTGTAACTTCTTCCATCCCTTAAAGCTCCAATAATGGAGTACCGATGTCCCCTACTAGCCGCCAAAAACCAAAAAAGGATAATTACATTGACTTCCGCTGAGGTTAGTGCTTATTACACCCGACAGCCCCGCTTATTTCGAAAATTATACCTACCTCCCTTTGTTATTTACAAGGTAAAATTGTATAGGAAGTGTACATAAAGTAAGGATACAAGTGTAATTTTCCAAACAAAGAAGGGTTTTGGTGGTAAGAACTATACATAAAGTAAAGTAAGACATGCGGGAGTAATTTTCCAAACAACAGGGATATCCAGTGAAAATAAGTGTTAACTCCACGGGACATCAGTGTGCTTGCAACAACCAAGCCTTTTCCCACTAGATGGGGTTGACTACATGGATCAAACGACACCATAAACATGTCAATAGACAAATCATTGACCTCTAAATCCTTCTTAATGGTTTCACTTATAATTTTTCCCGGTATCCCTCTGCCTCTACTACCCTCCATCTGATATACTCTCTTTACTCGGGCATCTACAGGTCTTCCCGAGGCCCTCTCCACACAAACCCAAAACACCCAAGGCGAGATTCTACCATCTTTTCTACAGCAAGTGCTACCCTAACTTTCTCTCTAATCTCTAATGAATTCATTCCTAATACTATCTTGTCTAGTATGTCCACTCGAACATCAGTGTAACTATAAGAATAAAAGAGACCACCCCCAACATTACCAAACCAACCATTGTTGCATCCTTCCACTCTTCCATCCCACCTACAAAACGAATCTTTTATGTCATACCCCCTTTCGTTTTCTGAACACCAAAACAGATCTCGGAAACTTCTAGAATGGAGAATGATGATACATCACAAGTCTCCACAAATATACCTAAACAAAAATACTCCTACCAAATCAACATCTAAAGTAATCAGTTTTATAAACTCAGATTCAATATTGAGTTCCAGAAGCATTCCAACTAAGCACACACACTATGCATTGTGAATACAATATCTTATTTGCTGAAGATAATAAGGAGAAAAAATCTAAAGCCAAAACAATAAAATAAGCAAAAATTACCAAAAAATTATCACTTGTACGATGAGATTCTAACTAATTTTCACAATTAGAATAAAGAAAAACAAAATAAAAAATAAGGATTTTGAACAGAGGAAAATAGAAAGAAGAAAAAGGAATGTCTTGGATGAGGAGCAAGGTGGAGGAAGTACCTCAGGACCGGCATCGGCCCAGGCAAGCTCGGAGGCGAATCGAACGACGGAGAGAGCGGCGTCTTCTTCGGAGGTTGGAACCACTGTCGTCATTGTTGCTGTGATTATCTCTGTGACTGCGAGATTGGAAACCCTAAGCTGCGCAGCACAGAAGACAGCGACCAAAAACCCTACTTGCGATGGCGTTAGAGAATAGGCAAAGCTAAGGTATCTATCTGTATTCTTTTAAGAAAAATAAAATATTGTAAAACGATTAGTTTTAGAATTTAAAATTTTATCTTAAATTAATAATTTGGTTCCTATACATTAAATTGATTTTAAAGTTGATTCTTATACATGAAAAAATTTGAAATCTGTTCTGTACTATGGTTTTTGAATTTATCATTTGTCATTTATTAGTGTTATAACGTAATCATATAATAGAAACTAAATTCAAAATTATTGTTGTATGTAAGAATCAAATTAAAAATGATCATCACATTTAAGGATCGAAGTACAAAAAAAAATTGATTTTGATCCTTACATGTGACAATCATTTTCAATTTGGTCCCTATAAGGATTGATCTCAAAAATTTTTACATATAAGAATCAAATTCAAAATCAACGTTACCTATAGAGATTAAATAATTAATTTAACCTAAAATTTATTTAAACATACAAGATATAATTTTTTTAACAATTTTCAAAAATAGTTTTTAAAAAACTATTAAGTCTCGATTGTTAAAATTAATTTTAGGGAAAATTATATCATATATTAGTTTTGTTTCAAAAATTACATGGATGTGATTGAAAATTTAAATGTTATTTACACTTATCTCTCTAATGGTAATAATTGAAATTATATTCACATTCTCTAAATGCATAATTACGTGTAATTAAGAGAGCCAGGTGTCAAATGTAATTAAATCAAAATTTAAGGAGATCAATATATTTTTTTCTTAATTAATTCTTCAAGAACCCAAAAAACAATGGATTCTTCTTTTTATAAAAGAAAATGAAATTTTCCTTCTCTTCCTCCCTCATCGAGCTTGCTTCATACCTAAAGACGAAAACCATACACATGAACCAACTTAGCTCTAAAAGGGTTGAGGTCCAAGCCCATAGGAGACCAAACGTTTTAGAACCTCTACCAATGACGCATCAACCTAGGCGTTGAGTTTGTCATCCATTTGTTACAAAAAAATCCCTCTAACTCAGGAGGGATTTTGACCTTATCTATTGAGTTAGTTAATTCAGTTTGAGTTAGTTAGGCAGTTAGGAGTGTAACTGTAAATCAGTTAATCCGTGTGGGATTAACTCCTAAGTGTGTATAAATACTTGTTAATGGATTAATAAATGTGTAAGCAATTATTCAGCAATTTTCGTAATCCGTCTATACACTGTTCATAAGTCTATTGTGTGTGTTTAACTCGTCTACGCTTCTCGCGACCTGTCTGTGTGCCTAGCGCGACTCGTCTATACCCGCGTGTGTGTGTGTGCTTTGCGCGACTCGTCTATACTTCGTGTGTGTGCCTCGCGCAACCCGTCTATCCTGTGTAAGTGTGAACTGATAGACAGGTGCGTTGTTCTAACATTTGGTATCAAGAGCTTTACGGCCCTGGGATCAGGAGTGTGATTCTGGTAGTTAGTGTGCAAATCGATTTGGTTTTTTCTTGCAATGGAGAAATCAAATGGAATTATGGGTGGCAACCTACCAGTTCTTGATTCCAAGAACTGGGACCGATGGAAGAACCAGATGGAGGTAATCTTTGGCTTCAAAGATGTGTCTGACGTGGTGAAAATTGGCCTCCAAGAATTGGGGGTACACCCCACAGATGCGCAACGATTGGCCTTCAAGGAGTCAAAGAAGAAGGACTACACAGCTCTGTTCTTGCTCCATCAATGTGTGGACTCGGCCAATTATGAGAGGATTTCTGCTGCGAAGACCTCCAAGGCAGCCTGGGATATTCTTGAGAGGAGTCATGCGGGTGGTGATAAACTCAAGAAAGTGAGGCTCCAGACTTTACGAAGATAGTATGAACTGTTGCAGATGAAGGGGCAAGAAAATGTTGCTGATTACTTCACAAAGGTACTGACTCTCACAAATCAGATGAAAGCTTGTGGTGAAACTTTTACTGATGTGATGATAGTAGAAAAGATTCTTAGGACCTTGGTTTCCAAATTCGACCATATTGTGGTTGCTATTGAAGAGACTAAGAATCTTGAGGAGTTGAAGGTGGAAGAGTTACAAGGGTCCTTGGAGGCTCATGAACAAAGGCTGAATGAAAGAAGTGCTGAGCGAAATTCTGAGCAAGCACTCCAAGCTCAGATCAGCAAGAAAGGAGGAAAGGACACTAGCAAGAAGTGGAAGGGCAAAAGAAAGTTTAAAAGCAGCAAGTGGAGAGCTGATGGAAACCCCAATTCTGGTCAAGATAGTCACTTCGTTGATCAAAAGCAAGGGGAAAGTTTCAGCAAACAAGGAGGTGGCAAAGGGTGGAAAGGTCAGAGAAAATTTGACAAAAGCAAGGTAAAGTGTTATGCTTGTCAAAGATATGGCCATTTTGCTGATGAGTGCAGATCCAATAAGGCTTCTACCAGCAGAGATGAACAAGAAGCAAATGCTACCCATGGTGAAAGCTCAGACTCTGATCAAGTTCTTCTAATGGTTACTACCAGAACAGAAGGCACAAATTCTGGTTCCTGGTATCTTGACACAGGGTGCTCCAATCACATGACTGGGAATAAAGGTTGGTTTGTAGAACTTGATGAGGCAGTCAAGAGCAATGTGAGGTTTGCTGACAACAGTTCCATAAGATCAGAAGGAAAAGGGAAAGTGTTGATTAAAAGGAAAGATGGGAAACCAGCCTACATAGCTGATGTTCTCTATGTACCAACCATGCAAAATAATTTGCTAAGCATGGGGCAGTTACTAGAGAAGGGATTCTCTATGAATCTCAAAAATAATCAGATGAGTGTCTATGACAGCAAGGGAAAGATGATCTTGAAGGCTCCTTTGTCCAATAATAGGACCTTTAAGATTGATATTCAGGTGGCTGAATTACTCAGTTTGTCAGCAGCTGTCCAAGATGAAAGCTGGCTGTGGCACCTGAGATTTGGCCATCTCAACTTCAGAAGCTTGTGTCAGCTGAAAAATAGTCAGATGGTGTATGATCTTCCCTCCATTCAATTACCAGAACAAGTGTGTGAAGGGTGCATGATAAGGAAACAACCGAGAAATTCTTTCAAGTCACATGTTGCTACACGAGCTACTGAACCTCTTGGAGTCATTTTCTCAGATGTTTGTGGACTATTTGAAGAAGTCTCTCTTGGAGGTAACCAGTATTTTGTTTCTTTTATTGATGATTATACAAGAAAAATATGGTTGTTTCTCATTAAAAGAAAATCTGAGGTATTTGATGTTTTTAAGAAATTTAAAGTTCTTGTTGAAAAACAAAGTGGTAGTTTCTTAAAGATTTTAAGAACAGATGGTGGAGGTGAGTTCACATCAAGAGAGCTCGAGAATTTTTGTGATAAAGAGGACATAATTCATGAAGTTACAGCTCCCTATACTCCACAGCATAATGGCACTGCTGAGAGGAGAAATAGGACTATTTTGAATATGGCAAGGAGCATGATGAGAAGTAAGAAAATACCACGCTACTTCTGGGGTGGAGCAGTAGCAACTGCAGTATACATCTTAAATTTGTGTCCCACCAAAAGATTGAATTGCACTACTCCTGAGGAAGCTTGGATAGGGAAGAAGCCAGCTGTGGGCCACTTGAGAATTTTTGGTTCTCTTTGCTACAGACATGTCTCAGATGAAAAGAGAAGCAAGCTGGAGAACAAGAGTGAGAAGATGGTAATGCTTGGTTATCATCCTACAGGGGCTTATAAACTATATGATCCAGTCAGCATGAAGGTGATCTTTAGTAGGGATGTTATCTTTGATGAGTCCAATACTTGGGATTGGAACCAAACCCCACTGAGAGGCATGACTGATAGACGGGTCCCTGTCACTTTGGCAGATCCTGATCAGAATGCTACACAACTTCAAGATGTTGCTCCTGCTGAAACTCATACTACAAGACCACAGAGGAATAGGCAACCACCAACCAGATTGACTGACTTTGTGATGTTTCCTGATAGTGCAATAGCAGGAGAAGGTGATCTGGCTCAGTTAGCATTGTATGCAGATGTGGAACCTGTGACTTTTGAGCAGGCAGTTCAGGAACCTCAGTGGGTTGCAGCAATGCAGGAGGAACTACAATCTATTAATAAAAATGACACATGGGAGTTGGTTGCCCTCCCCAAGCAAAAGAAGCCAATTGCAGTGAAATGGGTCTTCAAAACCAAAATGAACCCTGATGGTTCAGTAGCCAAATACAAGGCTAGGTTGGTGACCAAAGGGTTTCTACAAAAGGAAGGGTTGGATTATGGAGATGTGTTTGCTCCTGTGGCTAGAATTGAGACCATAAGGCTTGTTGTAGCCTTTGCAAGTGCAAAAAGGTGGACTTTACATCAATTGGATGTCAAGTCAGCATTTCTAAATGGATCACTTGATGAGGAGGTCTATGTGTGTCAACCTCCCGGGTTTGAGATAGCTGGCAGTGAAGAAAAGGTGTATAAGCTGTATAAAGCCTTATATGGATTGAAGCAAGCTCCTCGGGCTTGGAACAAGAGGATAGATAATTTTCTCTTACTGTTAGGCTTCAGCAAATGCAGTGTGGAATATGGAGTGTATGTGAAAGCCTCTAATGCATCGGACCTACTATTAGTATGTCTGTATGTAGATGATTTGCTTGTGACTGGGAATAGAAGTGAAGAAATTGAAGAGTTCAAGAGAAAAATGATGGTTGAGTTTGAAATGTCTGATTTAGGCATACTTTCATATTTTCTGGGAATGGAGTTTGTGACTACCAGAAAAGGTATATTGCTGCATCAAAGAAAGTATGCATAAGACGTGTTGAGAAGATTTCATATGTTTGACTGCAATCAAGCTGACACTCCTATTGAAAACAACCTTATGCTTGAGAAAGGTGAAAGTGAGAAAGCTGTTGATTCCACTCTTTTCAAGCAGATTGTTGGTTCGCTTAGATACCTGTGCAACAGTAGGCCAGATATTACCTATGGTGTTGGTCTTGTTAGCAGATTTATGGAAAGTCCTAGAACATCACATCTTCTGGCTGCAAAAAGAATTTTGAGGTATATAAAAGGTACACTTGATTATGGTATACTGTATTCTAACAGTTTGCCTATTTCAGAGATTGCACTCAGAGGGTATTATGACTCTGATTGGTGTGGAGATAAAAGTGATAGAAGAAGCACAACAGGATATGTATTCATGTTGGGAAATGCCTCTATTTCCTGGAGTTCAAAGAAGCAACCTATTGGTGCACTCTCATCCTGTGAGGCAGAGTACATTGCAGCCTCTTATGGTGCATGTCAGGCTTTGTGGCTTGAATCATTACTAGAAGAGATACATTTGAAAAGTGATGTTCAGATGCAGCTTCTAGTAGACAACAAATCAGCTATCAATCTTGCTAAAAATCCAGTTGCACATGGAAGAAGGAAACACATTGAGACTAGATTTCATTTCTTGCGAGATCAAGTGAATAAGGAGAAGTTGAGCTTAGTTTACTGCCGCACTGAAGATCAAAGGGCAGATATACTGACCAAAGCTTTAAAGGGAGAAAAATTCAAGTTGTTAAGAGATAAGCTGGGAATTGTGTCATTGTCAAATATTCAGTAGAGTGTGATGTGCTGCAAATGAATGGTGAAGTTTAGGGTGCCAACCTAGTTGGGATGTTAGACTTCATAGTGATGCGTCTATGCATATCACAGTTAAGAGTAAACTGAATTAAAGGGAGTGTATTGAGTTAGTTAATTCAGTTTGAGTTAGTTAGGCAGTTAGGAGTGTAACTGTAAATCAGTTAATCCGTGTGGGATTAACTCCTAAGTGTGTATAAATACTTGTTAATGGATTAATAAATGTGTGAGCAATTATTCAGTAATTTTCGTAATCCGTCTATACACTGTTCATAAGTCTATTGTGTGTGTTTAACTCGTCTACGCTTCTCGCGACCTGTCTGTGTGCCTAGCGCGACTCGTCTATACCCGCGTGTGTGTGTGTGCGCTTTGCGCGACTCGTCTATACTTCGTGTGTGTGCCTCGCGCAACCCGTCTATGCCCTGCGACCCGTCTATCTTGTGTAAGTGTGAACTGATAGACAGGTGCGTTGTTCTAACATTATCAACATAGCAACCTAGTCATAATCAATTGCACTCCTAAGCTATAAAACAAGGGGAGACATCAAGTAAATTAAGTTCTAACTCTCACTCTCCCTCTCCCTCATATTCTAGTTCTTGACTTGAGCGTCGGAGTGTCACTAGCATGTACACCCCCACTCGGCCTAAGCCAAAGTTGGTCGGACAGAAAAAAAAAAACCCGAAGTACATTATGGTAGAATATACAGATCTCCGAGTACTTTCTTGGAACACCACATTGTTGCTTTACTTATCAATGGTATGCAACACATGCAACAAGGCATATGATATGATTCACTAAGAGATTGCAATAGAGTATGTTTGGACTAGCTACGAAAAATGATTATTAAAAAACGACTTTAAGATAATCTATATCATTTAAGTTGTATAAAAAAAACACTTTTATACAATAAATAACATAAAATGTTATGAAATTATTTATATAATTTAATAATATGTGTTTACTACTCAGTTTTACAAGTTGAAATGAAAAGAATGTTATTAATTCCAAAATAATGTAACAGTTTTTTAAATAAAAGTTTGCCAATCATTATCAAATGAAGCCTAAAACGTTTTTTTCATAATAAAAGTTGTTTGCTCGGGATTTTATCTTTCCCAAACACACTCACAATCAGCATAACATATGTTAACCCGTAGAAAAATTGTAATAGAAAATAATGTATTCAATACATTAAAAATTCAAAAGTTATAATTCAAGGCCCTAAAGATAATAGAACAATGATGAGCCACTTTAGCTCATCCGCGCAGTACATATCATTAATTGAAACCCACATAATTTCACAATAAAACAAGCCTATGAATTAGCATAGTTTTCGGCCATCAGCCACTCCAACATTATCTAGGCAATTGGTCCAATTACACAAGAAACAGGTCCACTGGTCTAATCACAAGGCAATAGTGTATCTATTTTACATATGGTAAGTTTGAATGACAAGCATCCTTCAGACTGAGGAATCAGTTCCAGGATCACCAAAGAGGTAACCCAAGGAAGATCCACCACCCGGGGCAGCATGAACCTTGGTAGATGGTCGATCCTGCACCCAAAAGGAAACCACGATTAAGAACAATAACTCAATATCATAAGTTCATAACAAGAGCGGTGAGCCTATAACCACAGCCAATAAAGTTAAAAGGTAAATAAAAATATTTCTCCATCTTCATTCCTAAAGCATCATATGCTACAACTATTAGACGTTATTATTTTTTCATTAATGAGCTGTTGTTTTCAGTACTTTTTCTCTATATATAAGTTATTGGAAAAAACTTGGGTGCAATTCTGTAGATACATTAGGTATTGTTTTCCAATAGGAGTAGGACATATGTAACAGCTATTACACATGATATACTTTCATTAATGAACTGTTACACATGTCCTTCTTCCATTGAAAAATAACACCTAATGTACTTATGAAACTGCATATAAGTTTTGTCCTAAATTATTACTATTATTTCATTCATGCTAAAACTATAATTTCGTTGCATCATCAAATGCCTATGCTGTGTTTACTTTCCACTCCCCTTAAACAACAAACTGTGTTACATTAAAGGTCAGCATCATACACTTTATTTACATGATCAGCAAAGAATGATGGACATGATATCATAAGGAAAACTTCTCTTGGAAACCATCATAAAAACCAAAATATGAAATTGGCATATGGCAAGCTACAAAGATACAGCATAGCACCAAATTTCTTGAGCATGTGTCATTAAGCACAAATAAGAGACCACAATGCAAGCTCGTGCACTCAGACAGAAAAAGGAGGACAATAAAACAGGAAACACCATATGCATAAAGTTAAAGAGGACCAGGAAGGGAGGCGAAGAAATATTAATTCTTAAGAAAGCATGCATAAAGGGCATAAGATATATCCAATGGATATAAAAGAACAGAGTTTCTGTTACTTCCAAGTTCCAATTCCTTCCTACCAAAAGGGCAGGAACCATGCTTAGGTAGCTAGGCCCATAAATATAAATTATTTCTACCTTAAAGTTTTGAACATTTTTTACTAGAACTTAATGCGTATAAGATTGCCCATAATGTTTGTTGTACTATTAAAATTGCAACCACTAACCTCTTAATTTCAGAGTTTGTTTAGCCCATGGCGTAAGTTGTAAACACTAACCTTGCAACTTCTTCATTACTATTTCACTTAACATTATCAGTAAATGAAAAGCAAGAGGAGAAGATTCCAATCCTCGACTAAAAATCTATTATACTATGAAGCTTTCTACTATTTCCTAGGCTAAGGTAAGTGGAAAAAATATTTAGAGCAGAAATACCAGGGACAACTTATTATGTAGTACAATTCAAACAATCAAAATTGAGAAGGGGTATACCGTGAGAAAGTTGCCACAGTTTTGCCCGTCGGCACGATGGTAATTGTTTTTGAGATTCCCAGGAATTCCAGCTGGAATTTGCTTATCAATTGGTGGTGAAGGTGAAGAACCACTAGCATTTTGAGTGTGTCCACCATTTGCAGGCTCACCTTGATTGTTTGAACCTTGAACATTGTTGGCAGGCTCCCCACTGCCAAAGAGATAGCCCAAGGAGCTCTGACCACCACCGCTACTGACCCCACGGCCCATTTCCTGACAGTTTAGAACTTGTGCAACTAAACCTGCATTGCAGCATTCCATATTTTCTTTCATGAGAAGTTAAACCACTACCATTCATGGAATGAAAAGATCAAAAGAAGATAACCTTAATTGCAGCAAACAGAATCTAGAGCCATCAGAACTCAACAGAAGCCAAAAACTATCAACAATGGGTAAGATGCTCAAACTATTGGAGTATTTACTTTGCAACCCAAAGTAAATAAGTTAATTACCTTTTAAATGCACACAAATAATTATTTTATATGAATAAAGAACAGGTATTAACTTTCAATTATATACAACCTCCTTCATTATTGATATAACTATAGAGGACTCGTCAACTAAGAAAGCTATGACGAATAGCATACATGGATATTTAATACTGTGGAATGGAAGGTGTAAAGAATGAAATACATAGGGCGATGGAAATTTTGACGATTGGGAGATTTTTTGACAATTGGCAAATTTTCATTTGTGTATATAGAGGTCATCTTGCTAAGAAGAGCAAAAAAGAGGGGGGGGGGATATTAT
Source organism: Ammopiptanthus mongolicus (assembly GCA_039655645.1). NCBI lineage: Eukaryota > Viridiplantae > Streptophyta > Magnoliopsida > Fabales > Fabaceae > Ammopiptanthus > Ammopiptanthus mongolicus. The sequence goes on from CM077347.1 coordinate 85,884,116, forward strand.
TTCTTTTCCTAATTATCACTTTTAGGCATGAGCATTATGAGGAAAACAAGTGACAACTGAATACAACTTAAAATTACATGAACATTTTATTTTAACACAAACATAAATTCCATTTTACTTTTTCATCTCGTACATCTCCTGTTTAAGCGGGCAAAATTATCGGGATCAAGATCCCCTCCTGTTGCGGGAAAAGAGGAGGGTCATGTTCAACAAATCTCAACCTTATATTTAAGTTAAACCTTATATATCTTATTTCAAAATAGACATGTTAGATATAAATGTAAGGTTAAGATTCAATCATGTTTTCTGAGTAGAGGAGAGGATCCTAATCCAAATGACTGTAGAAGGTGAGATGAAAAGGGCACTCAGTCCCATTTCTTCTGCCTTACAAAGTAATCAAATTTTCATCTCATTGTAGCACTTAAGTTCCATCTTATGACACTGTGCTTTATGTGCAGATCAAAAATCATTCAAGGCTCTGCTCATCTTGCAATGCTCAAAACACACGGATTCAACCAGTGAAATCAGATGCTAAATCTCAGAACAAGTGACCCCAGAATCAAATCTAAGTTAAAGAAGCCAACTTTAAGTGATTCAAGCATGAAAAACACAAACAAGAACATGCAACAACAGTAATCTTGCAATGCCATTAGAATAATCCACAACCCCACCATCACCCACTTTACACCCATTAGTCCATATAAATAAAAAAATATAAAGAAAAGTAATCTAATTTTGAAGAAAGGCTAAACCCCACTAATTATTTTTAATGAAAGTCAAGAAAAACAAGAATCCAAACAAGTATTCAAGAAAAACTAACAGAAATGAAATGTGCCCTCCAAAAAAATGGAAAAAAGAAATGGGACATTATGAAACATAGATAATCAAAACTCAAAAAGGGAATTGGGTTGATCATGGTGTGGATCGAAATGGAAACCCAGAAACCAGTGAGATCTTAGATTTCCGTACCTTGCTCCTCTAGAAAGTAGAAACCACTCACTCGCAGATAGCAACAGAATCGTGAATGAGAATTGAGAAAAGAAGCACGTTATCAAACAGAAAGAAAATGATTAGACAAATTTACTATTATTTATAAAATAAAAGGAGCCAAATATTTTCAAAAAATATTAAACAATTAACTTTTTAATTATTTTGTAATTTCAAATTATGGAACACCGCCAATGAACTTAGCTGGCTTTTAGGGCCTACCCCATGGATCGGCTATGCATGACAAACAAAATAATGGGCTCACATGCATTGTTGTAGACACGCAAAAGCAAAAATAAAAAATAAAAAATACAAATAACGTTATAATATGTATGTACTTATGGAGATAATAATGCTAACAAGACACTCTTTACCGTACTCCCTTCTAGAGCTATCAATTCGGGTGGCCCAACCCATTCGTGTCAAGACAATTTTCGGGTTGAGTTGGGCCAAAATTAATTCGAGCCACTAATTTACTAGCTCAGGTCAGTCTTCTATGGGTTGCGGGCCAAATGGGCTGGTCCATAGGCCAATATTTTTAAAAAAATTGTTTTTTACTAAATTTATGAACATATGGTTATGAATAATTACATTGAACTTGTCACTCATTAAGAATCCTTATTTTTTAAATAATAATATATGTCTTATAACATGTTTGGTAAAAAATAAAATATTATTTAATTAAATATGAACCGTTATAAAACTACCGAGTATAATAAATTAATAATACTTTTTGGGATAGGTTAGAATTTCGATCTCTCTATTATCATTACTACCTAATAGTGAATACACACCAAAGAAATATGATGAAGATTGTGTTTATCTATTATGGAATCGAATTAAGCACACACGTGAAATATCATATTCACAAGCAAAATTGAGCCAACATTGTGTTTATAATTTTATATACATCTTATATTCATATAATTTTATACACTTATATAATCACAACGCTTAATCTCCAAAGACATTTCGGGCCAGCGGGTCGGCTAGGCTCATTTATCCTAAGGCAATTTTCAGGTCGGACTGGGTGGGGCCAAAATTAGTTTGTACTCAAATTGTAACAACCCAACCTACCTTTTTATATCGGGTCAGACCCATTTTGACAGCTATACTCCCTTCAATTAGGGATAGGAATATGCTAGGCCGAGTCATGCCCTGACAGGCCTAAGTCTAACCTGTGTTCCAATCTCAAAGCCTAAGCCTGACCTATTAGCCTGGTATAACCCAATTTTTAAGGTCTAGCCTGACTTGCTTTAAAGTCTGGTGCAACCTGTAAGCCTATTTAAAAGCCTACTTTTCAATAAGACCATTAAATATACCTCCACCTATAAATAGGTTATAGGCATTCACTTGTAAATAGGCTGGTAAGCCTCTAATAATAAAAATGTTGGTAGGCCTATAATGATAAATCGATTGTTAAGCCTTTACAAATAAATATGCAAGTAGATCTTTACATTTAAATAGGCGAATAGACCTTTACTTTCAAATCTTATAAATATTATAAATAATATAATATATTATAGTATTATATATTAATATATATATATATATATATATATATATATATATATGTGTGTGTGTGTGTGTGTGTGTGTGTGTGTGTTAAATAGGCCAGCCTGATAGGCCTAATAGGTTTTTTTTAAAGTCTTTGTCTGACCTCTTTAGCTGTATAGGATTTTTAAGAAGCCTTGATCTGACCTTTTTTGTTAAATAGGGTAGGCAAAGCTAGGCCTTAAATAGGCTAGACCGTAAGCCCTAACAAGCGGTCTGGCCTATTCTCACCCCTACCTTCAATGCACACTCTATTATTTGATGGATTTCATGTGGGGCTCACTAAATAGAGAGTGAACCCATGTGACTTAGTGAGTTCCACATGAAATCCAATCAATAATGGAAATAGTGTTAATAAGAGTGTGTTAAATAGTGAAATACTAGCATTTCTCTTATGAAGAATGTTAACTTGTGTCGTAAGAGCGACTTCAATCGGAGTTCCTTAACTACTTAAAATTAAGGACAAGTTCTTGTTGGGTTGCACCAATGGAGCAACCTCATGTGGATGCCACATGTAAAGACAGTTGCTTCTATAAGCAATTGATCCTTATATAAGAACCACCAAATCAAAAAAGAGAGAAAAATAATAAAGATCTCCCTCCACAAATAAAAGAAAAAGAAATGTAAATAAAGATGTGAGGTAACTTGTGCAACATATTTGATGAACTTTTAAGAGTTGCGTAATTGGAGTGTAAAGTTGTTTTAAATAGTATAAAGTAAATAGTGGTGATGTGACATGGTAGAACCCATAAAAAGAGGACTTAAGCATCATTAGAGATTCTTTAAGGGATTGGTTAAAGAATAAAAAAAAAGAAATTTTTTATTGGGAAATGATATATTTTGAGAACTTAAATACTTAGTTTTTTCAATAAAACTTATTTTTTATGATTTCCTTAGCACATCTCTAACAAGAATCGCTTAAGAATTGAGAATCAATTCTCACACGGTAGTACCGTTAGAGCATCAATGACATGACATCTAACTGTAAGCATCATTGCTTATAGAAGCAATTGGTTCTTATAAAAGCACACTTTTTAGAGTTACATCTGCTTAAAGTAGGATAAAATAAAAAAAGTTAACGTGAGATGATAGAACTAATAAAAAGATGAGTTAAACAACTAAATGATTTGCAAAGTTGAAAATGTTATTAGCGAGACCCTTTATATATACATGTACTTATAAGTGACCCGTGATACATGGTATTGGCTTCAATACTCCAACATGGGAGTGGAGTACCGAAACTCCTTTAATCGCAGCCGTAGATATATTATTAAAAAAAAGTTGCGGTCCAGATTGCCCAAGATTGGAGAAGGGTAAGATGGTAAACTTATTCATTTTTCTCTCACCTCCTTTTCTCTCACCGTCGGTGCCCCCTCACCGCCCCACCCCTTGACCCAGCATCGGTCCTCCTACCATCATCCAAACCACTATTCCACCCCCACCGACGACAGCCCACCACCACTGCCTTGTTTTCTTTTCCTCCGATGGCTAAAAGAGAAGGTTGAGGAGGTGATCACGCATGGCGACGAGGACGTGAAGGAGGAACATATCCTTGAGGCCGTAGATGGCGGCGTCCTAAAGCCTTCTCCACTGTGAGCCACCACGTCCTTGCTGCCAGATTTGATGAGTCATTTCCAGATCTGAGTTCACGGATTTGAGGTTGAAGAGGAGTTGTTGCATAACTGATCGATGGTGTCGGGGAAGGTGAGGGTGACGACAGTAGCGGGCTTGATTCCGGCAGAGACGAGTTATGTAGCAACGATTTCGGCAAGGAAGGAAGGCAAATGGCGGACTCAGATCCAGAAATCGTTCCATGCGATGGAAGCGGGATTAGTCTGTTGGTGGTGGTGTTTAGACGGCGGGACGGCAAGGAAGTAGTTCTAGCGGTTGTGCGCTCGAGGTTAGGACGTTGGTCATGCGTGCGACGTCTGGACGGCAGCGGAGGAGGGAGAGGGATGGCGACAGAGGAGGGGGGAGAGGGACGATGGCGGAGGGAGGGAGCTAGAGGGACAGAGAGAGAGTGTTTTTTATTTTTATTTTTTCATTTGTTTTTTTGTGTTTTTTTTTGTTATAGTGAAATACCAATTATAGCCTTGGAGTATCAAAACTCCTTGGTCCTCAACTCCCACGTTGGTGTATTGTAGAATTGAGCATAATACATGGGTCTCAGGTTTTTTGACATTCTATTTGTGAAGTTGGGATCACTTCTTTTCTTGAACTTAGTAAGAATTTAGTAGGTAGAATAAGGAACACTTGAAATGGGACCACGAATTAAAAAAAAAAATTGCAACCTTTGTTACAATTTTGTCTTCAAAGTGAGTTGCAATAGTATACATATTAAAATTATATTACATTATTAATACCTATAATTAATTAAAAAAAAAAAATTAGTGTCTGTTTGTTTGAGCGTTTGGACCTTTTTGAACACGCATTTGACCAAAGCTGAGTGTCAAAAAAAAATGACTCTGAAACGTGTGTTTTCTCCATTTATATCCAAAACAATTTAAAACAAACATGTTGTAAGTCATGGTTTTAAATCACAACTTTACATAAAAAATTGAAATAGTAAATGGTGTTTTGGAAATACGACTATTCGAATAAATAGTATATATAATTAAGGGTTTTGCTAACCTATGTCCTATTAAGGAATCCAATAATAGGGGGTGGCAAAAGAATCCATTTGTCCATCATTTATCCAATCCATCCAAAGCAAAATCCATCCAATCCATCTATTACAAAAAAAAAATTATTAATGGATTGGATCCAATCCATCCATTTATTTTAGGGTGTTACTTTTAGCACCACAAAATTTTTTAATACACCACATGTTTTTTTTTAAAAAAAATTTATACTCTAAATACCCTTTTCCTTTTTAATATTTTTTTCCTAAAACCTATTCATAATTCCATACCACCATACATCTCAAGAAACCCTTTTATTCTCACTCCATATTATTATTTCTCTCTTCTCCCTCATTCACTCATTAAATTCAATTGAATTATAGTCATTCAATTCATATTTGATTCAATTCATTGGGAACACCTTCAGAATACATTATTTCTCACAATTCTGCATCTTTTCCCGTCGCTAATCAGACACGAACAATGCAGTTACACTATTTTTTATTGTTCCGGAAATAAGCTTCCGGAACACAATTGTTTCACAATACCGGAAATAAGTTACCGAAATTTTATGTACACAATACAGGAAATAAGAATCCGGAATAAGACTTTATTACTTCTAGAAACATATTTCCGAAATCTATATATTTGTGGCCACCCGAAATATGAATCCGGAATGCATATGTAATTTCCGACTGGAAACATGTTTCCATAGATAATTATAAATACCTTCCGAAAACATGTTTTCGGAACATATGTGAAATAGCTTCCGGAATTAATATTCTGGTGGTTAAATGCTTTCCGCCACAACACAATCCTGGAACTTATAAAAAATACAATTAAGTACATATGCATGCAACTAACTTTATGTGTTTGTGTTTGTCACGTGTAGAAATTGACATGGAAGAGTATGTATCCAAGGTGTCCGAAGAAGTGGACATGCCAACTAAGATTGTGGATTATAGTGATGCATTCACCACTGAAGAGGTTAATGAATGGAAAATTGTTCTTGATAAGTTACAGCAACGTGAACATTATAACTTGATATTATATTTTTATTTTCAGGTCTTTCCTACCCGAGATGATCTTTTGAATTGGGTACGAGCCGTCGGGAGAGAGAATGGATTTGTCGTTGTTATTGTGAAATCAGAGACAGGTGGTATAGGAAGGAAAGCATTTGTGATCTTGGGTTGTGAAAGGAGTGGAAAATATAGACAATACAAGCATGCGTTAGCTCGCAAGGTGACTGGAACTAAAAAATGTGAGTGCCCCTTCAGGCTAAGAGGAAGTCCTGCGAAATATGGTGATGAATGGAAGGCCAAAATTGTATGTGGATTTCACAACCATGAGTCTTACGAAACATTGGATGAATATGTGAAAAATAAGGTGTTGATTCCATACAAGGAGAAATTTGTCACGACAGATCGAGTGATGCACCTTGGGAATACAACAACTAATAGGTATCATCATCTTTAAATCAATATTTATATTTATGAATACGTTATTCATTATTTTATATTGACGTGCCCCTTTTATGTTTGTTAATAGGGTTGAGTCTGCACATGGAAGGTTGAAGAAGTTGCTTCAAGATAGCAGGGGAGACTTGTGTAGTTGTTGGGATGCCATGAACAACTTGGTCACATTGCTACACACTCAAATAAAGGCGTCATTCCATAAAAGCATAATTGTAGTGGAACACAGGTTCAATAACTCTTTCTACCTCAAATTGCGAGGATTTGTACCAAGGACTGCATTGTGTCACATTGCTGACAAGTATGAGCGAGTTAAGATTGTTGGTGTTGACAGTTCTATTTGTGGTTGCACACTTAGAACTACACATGGACTACCTTGTGCATGTGAACTTGCTAGGTACAGTATGATGGGCAACTTTGTTCCATTGTAGTCAGTCCATGCTCATTGGAAGAAGTTAAGCTTTGCTGACTAAGCCATGAAAGACCCGTGCTCGGATTTATCTCTGCAACATGAAGTAGATGCATTGCTGAACTGATTTCAAGATCTTGATGTAGCAGGCAAAATTACTCTGAAGACTAAAGTGCGTGAACTAGCATTTCCGGATACAACTTCAATGTGTCCACCACAAGAAAAGGTCAGAACAAAGGGAGCACCAAAAAAGCGGGGTGCATTGAAGTTGGAAAAATCAACTAAGCGTGATCCCTCATATTTTGAGCATGTTGATGCGATGCACTCATTCCATGATAGCACGTCTTCCAGACCGTCGTCTCAACCATCATGCCATAAGACTAAACATAAAAGAGTTGACCCATTGTTAGTAGCTTTTCCTATTGAGATTCGTCACTATATTGAATGCATTGTTGATGTACAAGCAGATGGGAATTGTGGTTATCGTGCAATATCGGCATTACTTGGTAAGGGTGAGGAATCCTGGGCTCAGGTCCGTGTTGATTTGATCAGGGAGCTTCAACAATGGCATATTGACTATGTCAAACTCTTTGGGACGGAGGAGCGAGTGAGTAAATTGACGGATTCTCTGTATGTTGACAAGCCAGGAGTGGTACCTACAAGGAAGTGGATGACCATACCGGACATGGGCTATGTAATTGCTTCAAGATATAACGTGGTCTTGGTTTCATTATCCATACACGGACGCATGACATTTTTCCCTCTTAGATGTTGTCCACCGGCGACTCAGTCAAGTCATCATATTATTTCCATTGGATTTGTGCATAACTGTCACTTCGTACAGGTAAATTTGTGCATTATAATTTTAAAGTGCTTGTCAATGCATTCTTTATATTAAAGTGGTTTATTGATGTTGTTTAATATTTTATAGGTCTTTTTGAAGGATGGATCTGCGATACCTCCCACTGCTTTCAGTTGGCAAAGATACTGTCATGAAGATGCTCGCTTATGGGAATTTCTATACCTTAGTCGCATGCAACATTTCAGTTCATTATCTGTACAAAAAAAAACAACCAGAATACATAGATATTACATTGGACTAATTGCACTTTTACAGAAAAACCTCACCAATATTTGTGAGGTTTGATTCTCGACCTAGATTTATTATTGAAGTTCTTCGTAGTCTTTAGATTTAAATAACCTCATGGGTTTTGGTTTATGTTCCCCCATGTTATTCTTTTTGTATTCTTTTTTATTCTATTAATAAGATTTTTGGTGTGCTGCAGATGATTGATGAGGGCTAAGGTGCCAACTTAGTTGGGATGTTAGTCTTTGCAGTGATGCTTTTGCATGCTAATTTTGATTAAAAAATAAAAATAATATTGTTACTTTTTCATTCCATTCATCCGTTAATGTATCGGAATACTTGCACTAAATGATTGACACCTAAAATAAAATATGACAGCTATACTTAAAAGACAAAGTACAAAAGACAAAGAATGAATCTAATCAAGTCATGGATAAATATATTTGTATTGATGTACGAAAGCTGTACTTTTTCATTCCATTCATCTATTAATTAATTTTTTTACACACCGATCTAAACAAGTCGCAGATCTAGTATGAAATGCCTGTCCTTGAGATGCCACCAAGTGAAATGTTTAATGCTTGATGTGTGACATCCCAAGCCTCAGTGCCTTCACCATCCCGTAATCAATCATTGACCGCAATAGCTCGGAAACTCTCTCCAACCTCGCCTACAAATAAAAATATAACATATTAGGCAAAACAATACATTGTGCAGTAGATAACTCATGATATCATATGAATGTATATAGACTAACCGTAGCAGAAATAGGGGCACTGGAGTTGGACTCTGGTATCCTAACAGGCTGTATAACTGGCACCCCATGAGGGTCTCCCTCTGCAGGTGGTGTGACGTACGGGTGAGAAATCCTATGGAACCAATGCATGTATGCATCAACACATTGTCCAGGATGTGTGACACTGGGACCTCTGGTGGTGTCATCAATAAGATGATCTCCATAATGCTGCCACCAATCATCGATCTCTGCATCGGCTCATCAGTAACTGTACGAGGTGACCTAGGAATGCCCTGCACGTGACCATACTGGCGCATCACCCTCTCCGGTAAGTGTGGTCGCATCAGTCCAGCACATCTGATATAGCCTGAATATAAGGAGATGTCCTGAAATGGGCGATGCTCTCTATGATCCGCATAAGGCATCCAACGGACATCGTCTATCGTAAGCCGGTCCAAAGAAGCTCGGCATGATATCACGATACCTGCACCCCTAACAGGTATCTAGCGACTGGCCCGAGGTTGATCTTCAGTGTATCCCGAGTTCAATCGGTGGGAGCCAAGAGAGGGGAAATGCTAAAAAATCCAAGCCTGTAACAACATTAATTACACACTTAGTTTTTTTAATAGGTACAATAACAAAGATGCTAACAATTACAAACAGTAAAATAAGAATATTGTTACCTGTAAAAGGGTCAAGTAATCCCCTAACCGTTAGCAGATATGAATGCTGGCATCACCAAGATGCTCGTATAGGTATGTAAGCATAGCCGCACCCCATGCATACGTACTGCACTGAGTTAGGACACGAAATAAATCCAAATACACAATATCGATATACGTCGCGCTCTTGTCAGGAAATAACGTACAACCAATCAGATACATCAAAAAAGCTCTCGCTGCACAATCCAGACACTCCTCCCGCGACCGATCATTGTACACATCGAAAAACCAACTGAAACGGGAGTGTAAACCTCTATTTTGATTCATCTCCATAAGTGCCTCTGTACGCGTCACGCCTAAAAGATTGACCAAATAATCACATACAAGGTCTCTAGACATATCAGGAAAGGAGATGAAGGTGCCAGTGACCAGTACATGCAGTAAGCATGACACATCATCCAATGTGATCGTCATCTCCCCGAATGGTAGGTGGAAAGTGATAGTCTCCCTATGCCACCGCTCAGCAAAAGCGGACAATAAACCCTTGTCTACCATGCTATAGCTGCATGCCAACAAGGGAGCCAATCCAGAGTTATTCACCAACTCCCGTATAACCAACTCCCTGATCTTCCGATCGTTATTAACCACCTTCAGCTCACCACCGTCCTACAACCGTAGAAGCAAACACTATGTTAATTATATGAATTTTTGTAGCATAAAACCAAAACCAACACCCAGAGTTTTTGTAAGCTTTATTACTTCTCCGCTCCATAAATGGACAGCAACGTGATCCGGATACGACCTCAACACGGACAAATCCACGGGTCCTCCAGGAAATGACTCCACATGATGTACAGGGACCTCCTCTATATGTATAAGCACATTCTCTTGCTCATGAGGTTCCCTGTGTATTGAAGTTGTCGGGCGTTGGTGCCCCCCTCTAGCACGTGTTATACCTACATTATTTGGAAAATTAAAATACATTAAACATCAAGAATACAAATTTAAACATCCATAGAGCATCATAGGTCACATCATTAATAACAACAAGAATTAGGAAAAAGTAATTCGATAAGTGCATGACCTTCCACTAGTTAGACCATAGCTCCTAAGCATGGATGGCATTTCCTCCGGTATAAAATATCATCACAGACTGAATAATACGTGAAGAGATATAATTAGCATAGATATGTCACTACATTAAACTTCAACAACAACGAGTTATAAATTGTAAGTCTTGCCAATGAATTTTATCAATAATATATATTAATTTTCACTGAATAGAAATCAGATTATACATATAACAAAGTGAAAATGATCAGATAAAGAATACGAATTTAAATCCAGAATAAAAATTTGCATATTGGAACCTTATTTCTGGAATATAAACTATTTTTAGTTAACAAACCGGAAACATCTTTCCGGAACTACATTTCTTCAATTCCAGAAACATATATCCGGAGTAAGGTGCACCTGTTCCGGAAACTTGTTTCCAAAATAAGACATAGGAGGTTTCGGAATTATGTTTCCGGTAGAAAAAAAATTCACGTGGTTTGATATTCTGGAATTAAGTTTCCATTGTTGTAAGCATTGTATTTCGGAACTTAATTCCGGTGAGCATGAAAAAATTGTAAAAAAATAAGTATGAAACTTACCTAATGACCCACGAAGAAGGAGAGGAGAAGAAGAAGGCAACAACACAGCAACTTCAACAACGGTCTTCGAGCAGCACACCAGTCATCAGCGAAGCGAAGAGGAGGAATGGGTTGAGGTTTCTTGCGGGAGGATGAAGGGTTTTTTGGGGGAGGAGTATGAGTTTTTTGGGGGAGGAGTTGGGGTTTTTTTTTTTTTGAAAAGGAAAATAGGAGGGAGATATTGGTAGGGGTATTTTAGGAAAAAACAAAAAAAAAATTAAGATTAGTGGTGTATTAAAGATTTTTGTGGTGCAAAAAGTAACCACCTTATTTTAAGGATGGTTAGTGAACCATCCACTATTCTTCTAAATCCATTGAATCAACAAAAAAAAAAAAAAATTAGTGGATTTTTTTAATGCACTCCAAAACTATTATTTTTTTTCAAAACATTTTTCACAAACACAAACATCCGAACCTGCCGTCGAACAACCGGCCCCCCTACAGCCCGACCGACCACCGACGGCGCTTCTATCACGGATTTACCACATATGTCAAAATCAAGAAAGCTAGCAAAATTGAAAGGTAAAACTGTGAAGTCCCAAAAAGCATAAACTGGATATATCCCTTGACTATGTAAACTAGTACAATATATACGATTCCCTTATTTTATTCCACAAAAACCCATTGTGCCAAAAAAAACTTTCAAAAAATGAAATCCTAAACGGATGCATTTGACCCCGATAAAAGTAAAACTAATCCAAATTGAAAAACATTCCCAATTCAATGATTAAACAAATTTTGCAGAGACACCGCAAGAAACTATTTTTTAAAAAAAACATCATATTATCTTAGTGGTAATGCCAAACTTTCCATATTCAATAGTTATGCGTGTTGGTTGACCAATACTTTTCTTTGTCCTTGTCAAGGAAACTAGCTACATCGGTTAGCGGCTAATCAATGGCGGTAGTAATTTTTAAAATAGTTTTCATGATGGGTTGGATATCAATCTATAAAAAAATTATTAATTGATGAATTAGATAAATTTTATTTAATGGATCATGAATTGATTGTATTTTTTTAATGAATTTTTAACGGATCATAATATATTAATAGATTATTTTTAATCCATCCATTATAATCCGAACAAAAATTTATCCAATCCATCCATTTGTCATCCCTATACAATAAAAATAAATTTTCATTATTGGAAAACTAATTAACATAACACTTGTTGAAACATTGAATAGATGACTTCCTATTGAAATTTTTTTTTTCTATTCCTTAATCCCCGTACTTATAGCTGTTCCTGTGATTGTTCATGGGATTGTTCATGCGGGGAATCAAATTCCTCGCGTGACTTGATGGATTTCTCAGTGATAGAGAACCAGAATCCTTAATCCCTTCAATGATTGATGGACTTATCCATGACGAGCAAAAGAAAAGTGTGTGTGCTAAATGTGAAACCAGAAATTATCAAACGAGAAGCAAAAGACGAAAAAAAGACGAGGAGATAGCTTTAAGTGACTATATATTTATTAAACTCTTAATGCAAATTCAATCCGGGAAAATATTAATGTTTTCACGACTTTTATTTTTTCCTTTTTATTGTTTGGGTTTTTTTTGGTAAGTAAAAGTTTAGATTAGCGAAAGACATGCTTTCATGTAAGGTCAGAGAAGACTATCAAACTTTATCAGGATTTATAGTGGAATTTACATATTATCTATCAATAGGGAAAGTCTGAGAATCGAATCCAAATCACAACGAGTGTAGGCGGAAAGAGAAGGAGAGAAAGATTTATAATGGAATTTACAAGATGAAGATTTGTCTATTTGTCGAATAGGAAAAAATTATAATAAAAAGAATGATTAAATATATTTTTGATCCTCATAAAATGGATGAATTTTGGTTTTGGTTGCTATAAAAAAAATTCTTTGGTTTTTGTCCCTATAAAATCTAAAATCATTATTTTTGGTCCCTACTGTCATGTGACAATCATTAACTACATATATGTCTAACAGAAGGTCATATGATTATTTCAAGTGATAGCTAATGATCCTTATGGTGTCACGTTAACATATGATTTCCCTAAAAAAATTCTTGAACCCTAAAATGAATTATATTTATCTAACCTAAAATGAACTCTAGGGACTAAAAACAGTGATATTAAATTTTAAAGGGATGAAAACTAAAGAAAAACAATTTACAAGAATCAAAACCAAAATTTGGTTATTTTATAGGGATCAAAATTAGTAATTTTATATTTTAGAGGGATGGAATCAAAGTAAAATTTTATAGGGATCAAAACCAAAACCCGTTGATTTTTTAAGGACTAAAAACATATTTAAACCTAAAAAGAATTACAAAAAAAAGCTAAACCCTAAACCCAAACAATAAAGTGATAGAGAACAAAGAAGCTTATACAAAGGGAGAGCACACCAAAGAAAGACTAAAAGGAGAAGGAGAGGAAGTCATTGACGCACGAGCGAGAAGAACAAAAACAAGGAGAAACCCACTGACGCAAACAGAGGGTGAAGGGTGGGGAGAGGAGGTGCTCCTTGCTACTCCCTTTTAGGTTTGGGTAAAAGAAATTTTTCTTTGCTTGTTTGTGTTTTTCTCGTGAACATTTTAGAAAAATTATATTTTTAAACTAAAAAAATTGAAAATTATTAAAGAGTTTTAACTTTATTTTTAAAATTCTTATTTTTAACTTTAATTTTAAGAGGGTATTTGGGTAAGTTTAAATCTTGCCCAAACAACCGTTTTCATGGTAAAAGTTGTGTTGAACCTGATATATTTGAATAAACTGATTGAATTGCAAAACAATTGTTTTTATGAAAAAAATTATTTTTAGAAAAGTTAGAAGTTTGAAACTTATTGGAAAAGCTGTTGGATTATTTTAAAACCAATAATTTTTTCCATTACACCCTTGCAAACTAGTTACAAAATAAATATTATTAAATTATATAAATAATTTTGAGCATGTTTGTTTCACGATTTTTAAATAGATTCCTGGGAACAAAAGAGGATAGAGATCCTCTCCATTTCTCATGAGAAATGGAAATGTTCATTTCTAAAGTTTTGAGGATAATATATGTATGAAAGACTATACACATATGTATAATACACATTTATTTTCTCAAAACTTTGGAAATGGACATAAATGGAAAGATAAAAAATGGAGAGGATCTTTTCCCAATAAAAGATTGGAAAACTACACTCCCACGTTTGGTAGAAAGATTTAAAAAAAAATTTCCTTGGAATAAAACTTTCCTCGGAAAATATTAAATATTTTGCCCATGTTAAGGGGATTCTTATTCCCGAGCGAGGGGGTGGATAATTTTTATTCCTGGGTAGTGAGAATCCTGGTTGTGACGTAAAAACTCACTACTACCCCTATTTATAGTGGCGTACGATTCCCTCCTAACATTTTCTCAGCTTGTATATAATGATAGGGAAAACTGCTCTCACAATATCATGGTGCCTCCTTGTTCACCATAGGTGAATAGTCCGTCACTGTCTTGTATCTGCACCAGATTGCTGATGCCTACAATTTTTATTTTGCTCACGTTGCGGGGATTGTAGGTAAGGCTTTTCAATCTCGACACTCCTTTTTTTCCTTAAAAAACCTATGAGGCTGTGATCATGGAATTTTAGATGCGAAACATCATTCATTATACCCGGAAGTATGCGCCGTCTTTATTAGTTAGCGTAATAGGATTAACTTTTTGAGATTTCATTTTGATTTTCTTTGTTATGAAGGTTTAATTTTGACTGATTGAGAATGATTTTTTCTCTCCATATTACTGCATAATTATTAATGTTATATATTACATATTAGCATTTTTTTTTTTTTTACAATAAAGAGACGAGATTTATCATCTAAGAATCACACAAAACTCACACAGAGGTATCAAGAGAGTATGGAGAGGAGTTTTTCATACTACTTCAATTACTCAAATGAGATGTATTATCATGGTACAAGTACAACCCTTTTATAGGCAAAGTTCTAATAATAAACTATTACAAAATATCAAAACCTATAAGCTAAGATATCTGAAACGGTGGTGCTACAATTGCTTTGGGTGGTACCTATAATTTTTTATCAGTAAGATTAGTGTGTTGCCATCTCAATATCCAATGAGATTTATTACTTAAAGTTGAAGAGTGCATTTTCGCTCGAGTATTGCATTTGCATAATGCAAACTATGTTTAAATGGATTGGGTTTCTTTTTATCAGGTTGGAACACTCTGTTACTTGTATATTGTTTGCGGGTTGGGGTGTCTCTTATATCCAATTAAATACTATTCTTTTTTGCTTATAAAAAAATATATTCACGTGGGTATTTTAATAATTGTAGCATTTATTGCTGGGAATAAATATTAAAAATCAAATATGAATTAGTTATTCCTTGAAATTTAAAATAAAAGATCCCTCGGAATTTAAAATGCTATCCAAACAATTATTATATTTCTTGGAAAGTTATTTCTAATATACTTTTTGAATCTATGAAACAAACACCCTCCAAATCTTACTTTTTTTTATAATTTATTATATAAAAATAATTTTTTATACCATCAAAACAAAATAAATTATTTTAAAATCGTTTCTTAAGAAACATTTCAAACATAAAACTGATTACAATCAATTATGCATATAATTAATATAATTAATTATTAAAATAATCAATTTTTATCCCCTAAACACATACTAAATAACACTAATATAACTTTAAAGTTAAAAAATGCTGGGCAAAGGCTACTTGATTGGCCTTAACTAGAGTGCCTGCCTCGGTTCTTCACTGTTTCATCTTGATGGTTACAAATTACAATTCTTTAAACAAAAGAAATCGAAACTGAAAGTATGAATGTCTGTCATGGAGAATAACAAGAATTCCCACTGTACATTGTTTTTTCCCGAAGCAGCGTATTCTTCTCTTTCGCCAGACGCCCTGTCTTGCTCCTACCTAGGTATGACGTTTGTTCAATCCGAACTCGACTTCCCTACTTTTGTTTCCTTGTTTGCTAATACTAGTCACTGTTTGGAATGTGAGAACAATGTTTGTACAAGAAAATACTGTATATATAATATATACTACATTAAAATTCAAAACCTATATTTTTAATAAAAAAATATTTATTTATTTTTTATTTCTAGTTAACTAGCGTTTCTAGTTAGAATTTCATTTTGCCGCCATTGTTTATTTTACTTGACTTTTTTTTATTTTTTATTAATTGTTAAATTTTAATCTGTGTCCTTAATCTTTCTATTTTAGACTTGTGTTCATAATCTTATGTATGTACGAAACTGTAACATCCAATATATTATTTCCGAACAATGCCTAGACACTGCACTGTTATTTCTTGAGAACAAGGGAAGTACATAGCAGAGTAGAGAGGAAGAAGAGAAAATTCAGAGAAATCTGAAATGTGCATTAATAGAATCAAGAAAGTTACAATGAAAGTAAACTTGAGTTTATATACTCTTCAAGCTAACTAACAGTCTAACTAACTTGTAACTAATTTGTAACTAACCAATTATATCTTTAGCAACCATCCCAAGCTGGAAGTGTGCAGTAACTTTTCCAGCTTAGGATGAGCAGCACAATACATCTAGAATTACAATCCAACTGAGCAATGAAAAGTTAGCAAAATACAATGAATTAAGCTCAGAAAAAATAGTATGAAAAATGGATTTGAGACAAATGAATCGTCTGTCTGAAATGGACAGTTGTCTGAAATCAATTGTCTAAAAGGAATGAGTCGTCTGAACTTAATAGTCTGAAACATGAATAAGCTGAAATCAATTATTTGAAAACTTATGAATTGTTTGAACTCAAACGTCTGAAATGAATGTGTCGTCTGATATATATGAATCACCTGAAATAATTGAGGCAACGACTGAGGTGCATAGTTCCGAGAAGTCTTAGACCTTCTTCTGGGTCCCTTTGATCTTTTACTAGCGTCTCCACGACACTCGTTCCAAAAGAATCGAAAAATCTCAATATGAGAGCATTTTTCAAATGCCAAACTGAGTTTAACCACTTGGCAGAAGCTACAACTTAAGACTTAAGCACTTGGCAAAAGCAAGAACATGTACCAATCATCTGAAATGAAATATCTGAAATGTGTCGACTTGCCAGAATAACATTGGTCATAAGCCGCCCTAAATTGGGCGATATTGGCCTCCAAAGATCAATGCTAAATTAAGGCAAATGCTTAATCACTCAAGAAGAAGCTATACTCAAGGGTTAACCACTTAGCAGAAGCAAAAAAAGCAAAGAATCCTGTGTTAACCATGCTTACCTCATCATCTATCATGTTTGTTTCATGGCATAAATTTGGACCTTCTTCATGTTTTCTTGTAACCAATTTCGGTCACGCTTGAATCCCCGTAACATGGATGGATCAAAGGGTAAGAAATATATCTTAAGCAATTTGATACACCAAAATATCATGGACAAATGGCAGTGTCTACAGTTTAAGGAGGGATCTTTTCATTTCAAATACTATGTGCTTGAATAAGTAACTTCTAATGAATTCCCTGCATGAAATTTTAAATGAAGCTACCTTTGAATGACATAAGGCAAACATATAAAAGAAGGCTTTAGCAGTGAATGACATGCAAGTTCTGTAGAAAATGCAACATAATGCTATTGGATCTTGCTATGACGTTGCCTAAACCTGGAAAGTCAGCATAAGAAAAAAAAAAACATTTCAAGAATACAAAGGGCCAGTATGAAGGGCTAGCACAAAATAGGGTCAATTTCACAAGATTTACATCATTTACCATTAAGATGTTCTTAGTAAGAGTTAGAAAATGAGGTGTGTGAGCAACATATCAAGGTGTCCATTCTCTCCAGATATATTGGCCATAATCTTCCTACATTTTCATTCATTCCGTTGACTTTGATACTAAACATACTGTGCTAGAAGGTAAGTTGCAAAAAGTGGAGCCTATATATATGAAGTTGCAAGTTGCAATACTTTTTGCAGATTGTTAGCAAGCTATATGATCCAACTGCTGAAGTTAAAGAACAGAAAAACTGAAACTTGTTTAAAATGGTAACCTTGCTATGGCTCATTAAGACTTGATATTTTAAATTGCCTTCTTAATTCCAGGAAATAAATGCACAGCTGGAAGCTTGGGATAGAGAATGCAGCATCATTAGTTGGATAACTTTATAAAGAAAAAGTGAGTGCAAGGGACTGAGGCCTGCTCCAAATAGATAATTCATTGTGGAGGCCTGCCCCATAATGGTGGGATTCAAGACTCCAAGATATTTCTGTCATGTCTTTAAATCTGTGGAACATTTGGAGTTTTTTTTTCTAGCAATAGGTGTATTTTATTCTGTAATGCTAAATAGAACGTGCTTGCCAGCTTTTTTTGCTGTAAATATAATTATGTTACTTTTTTGAATATTTTTTTGTACACATTTACAGGGTTTATTTGGGCAACCATAATGGAATGATATAGGATACTGTAAGACCGTGGGATCTGACTAGAGTAAGACTGTTGACACTTGACATTCATATAGAAATTGTAGTGTTCCCTGAATCACTAATTCTGTTTGAGTTACCATGGTTTTCAATTTGAAGTACTCTCTTAAAACCTGGATAAAAAGTCAATCCTGCTTCTTTCTTCTTTTGGGAAGGTGAGTCCTGTTTCAGGTGGATAGAGGTAAAAATAGGATGGAGCCCCATGCAGTACAAAGCAATAATATAGTTTGTAACATTCCCAAGGAAGTTATTAAAGATACAATGAATACCGAGTCAACTGTAGCTGACAAAAGAAAAAATGAGAAAGATTTTTCTTCTTATACTGATGAAATGAGGGCAGCATCCGTTTCTGCCATAAATGATGAGCTTATGTCAGAAATTATGAGAATTTCTTTGACTGGAACACAAGTTGGATGTTTGAAGAAAAAACTTCTTGTTCTTGATATAAACGGGCTGCTTGCAGAAATAGTTTCTCCTCCTCCAAAGGATCACAAAGCAGATGCAGTCATTCACAGGAGAGCAAGTGAGTAAAGATTGTGTTATTCTATACTTTTAATGAATCGTCCATACCTCACTAATTAGATTGTGTTTCATTGCAGTATTCAAGAGGCCCTTTTATTGTGAGTTTCTAAAGTTCTGCTTCAGGAATTTTGAAGTTGGTTTATGGTCTTCACGAAAAAGGTACTCTTCAACTATCTTAAATAAATTTGACCTAATTTACTTCTTGTGTTTCGTCTATCTGTCTTCATTTCTGTTTCCAAAAAATTACACTTGTCCTCTTTTCCTTTTGGAATCTTGTAGATTATTTCATCTGTACCCTAAAGGCACTTCTGGATTTTGTGTTTCTGTAGGAAAAATGTTGAACTTGTCGTTGATTATTTGATGGGAGACATGAAAAACAAGTTGCTTTTCTGTTGGGTAAGCAATTGTTGACCTGTTTTTTTACTTTCAAATTCATTTTTTGGGTTCCTCATTGACCTCCAGAGATCTTGGTTTAGTAAGTTTTGTACAAAGAATACATATTTAGAGATGTGAGATTTTGGACAACCATTTTGGCAATGGATGCCATTGGATTTTTCAATTGTATTTCTATTGCTTGACGATCTTGCCATTTTGCATGGAAATGTAATTTATATATGAACTTTTTTATTCCTTCTCTTTTCGTGTCTTCATTTTATGCAAACCATGAATTGCGAACACTGCAAGTCTGACATTGTCATATTATTGTATCATGATATTAATGATGTTTTTTGTTTTTTAACCTACTTTCTCACTTTTGTTAGAGGAAAAACCCTGTTCTGCTTCCATATGATTATACTATTCTTGACTTATGCAGGATCTTTCTCATTGTACTGAAACCAGTTTCAGAACTCTTGAAAACAAGCACAAGGGTCTGGTTTTTAAGGATCTGAGGAAAATTTGGGAGAAGCATGATCCTGATCTTCCATGGGAGAAGGGATATTATAATGAGTCAAATACATTGCTGCTGGATGATTCTCCTTATAAAGCATTGCTTAATCCTGTAACTATACTAACTTTTCTTTCTTTCCTTGTTTAAGCATGCTTTCTTTAGCAACACCATATTATCCATTTCCTAACTTGTTTTCTGAATGTTTTGATCAATTATTTTAGCCACACACCTCAGTCTTCCCTCCTACATTCAGCTATCAGAATAAGAGTGACAACTCACTAGGTATGCTATCTTAATAAAGACCTACTAGTATCTCAGTCACCGTCATAAAGATATGCTTGAGGCTTGGCTAAATCCTGCTAATGGACTATGGCAATCCTGCAACATCAAAGATGCATTAAATAAACCTTCATTATTCTTTTTTTTTTTTGGGGGCGGGGGGAGGGGGTTTGAAGGGCCATATTGCGACCTTTAGGCTTTCTAAAGGTAATCCAACATGTTTGATCAATAACATGATTGTGGTTTATAACAGCTACTGGAGGTGATCTGCGAGAGTATCTAAATGGATTGGCAAAAGCTGAAATTATGCCAAAGTATGTTGAGGAACACCCATTTGGCCAAGATGGTATCAGTGAAACAAGTCAATCTTGGAACTTCTACCTCCAGGTTATTGGTAGTCTTTTTGCCTGTCAACCTGAAGATAATGTAGCTGTCAACATGAATATCAGTGAACAGTCCTGCTGAATGAACCAGAGCAGTTTTTTTTAAAGAGAAATGGAGATATAGAAGGATTTTCAATTTTTTATTTCTCATAACTGAACAACAGTTGTTTTCTAGTGGGGATCAAGTTACTCCAAGAGTAACTTTAAAAGAGTTACTCCAAATCTTCACCTTTCATCTTATTGTAATCAAATGACCTACATTAATTCATTAAAGAAGTCACGTAACTTCCATTGGATTACAATAAAATGCAGGATGGAGATTTGAAGTAACTCTTTTAAAGTTACTCATGGAGTAACTTGATCCCCGCCCGTTTTTTCATCATTAAACTTTCTTCAAACATTTCTGTAAAAACTTTCATAAAGAAGAAAAGCTGCAACAAACAAGAAACTGGATATTGGAAGGAAGAAAATGAATGTAGGAGGGGTCGCGACTCATGAACTTTTTGGTTACAAGTTATCATTGAATTTGAATGGTGTTTTTATTTGAAAGTTTATCAATCATGTAATACTTGTTATATTTCTAATATGGTTGAGGTTTCCTCTAGAAAGTATTAATGACATTTAGTAACATTTCATGATTATCTATTGTTTAGTTCTCTTATGGGACTAAATGTATAAGGGCTGAGTATCTTCAAATAATTGTTTGCTTAAAATCAACGGGAATTACCTTTTAGAATTTTATTTATTTATTAATGAAAACCTTTCAGATTTGTTAGGTCTGTTTGTAGTATTACTGCATTAGAACTAAAGCTAGGATTGGTCAAATTATTTTCTGCCACATTTTTTCCCCACATGGAATGGGCGAAAATTTGATAGGAAACTAGGCCATTCAGTTATAAGGTAGGAGGAACTGAATTTTCAGATTTATAATTTAATGTTTGTTGGTTTGTGCTTAATGTTCATGAAGGATATTTTCCCATCAATTGGAAGGATGGCTGAAATAAAATGCTTGGAAAGGGAGACAAGTTTTACTGCAAATATGAATGAATATGATTATTGAGCATGCATGTGTCTTTCTTATAATACGTTGAGTTTATTAAGACTGTGTATTTGATCATCACGGTAACTTTGTGCAAGCTAGCCTAGCCCCTTTTGGTTTCTTGGTCATCTTTCAATTTCTCAATGTTTACAAATTCTTAATCATTAGGTAACTTTTGTGAACGAATTATTAACCTCGGATTTTCAGTATGCATAATACCTGAAATATTCATGATGAGATGAGTTCTCATCCAATGAACGGATTGATTTGATATTGCTAGCAACACAAACATAAAGTTTATGTCAAGATAACAATAGAAAACCATGAACCGTAGTCACAAAAGAGAAATAATTTAGAAGAGTTTTACCCTTAAACAGAGTGCTAGTTTCCCTAGTGAGCATGAGGGGAATAATTTTATGATTGCAGGGAAATATGTTAGGTTTTGAATGGGTTTAGGGTGTAATAAGGTCAAATTGGGTGTAATAAGGTCAAATTCAATGTTCAAGAGTTACATTACTTTTCCAGCAATGGAATGTCTTGCCG
Organism: Ammopiptanthus mongolicus; assembly: GCA_039655645.1. Lineage (NCBI taxonomy): Eukaryota > Viridiplantae > Streptophyta > Magnoliopsida > Fabales > Fabaceae > Ammopiptanthus > Ammopiptanthus mongolicus. The sequence goes on from CM077347.1 coordinate 85,906,431, forward strand.
TAGAGAACATGTTGATGAAGGTGCTTGGAAGCTTCCCCTAGGTAAATGAGATGCCCAAATTGCTCTTGATTCCAACTTAGCCCTCAAGACTCACTCTCCTATAAATAAACGAATTTGGATTCTCTTCAGCCTCCTTGCAACAAACTTTTAATCACTGGATGTATGCATTAATTGATCTGGACCGTTAGATGCATGTGATGATCCCAATACTCATGGTTACCGCATGTCGTAGCTGTATAAAAAATTTGGTTCCGCTAGAAAGAATCCAAATCAATAACAGTAACGTTGTGTTTGAAACACATGAAAAACAATGGAAAGAAAAAGGAAGGATGGAAAACACATTTTCCAAGATTTGTTCCATCGTTTGGTTGTAAAGAAGAGATGAGGAAAGAGAAAAAAGAACATGGGACCCACGGCTATATTCTTTCTTCCCATTCTGGATGGAAAGCACAATAAACAAGGAACAATGGCAGTAGTTTCATTTTTTTGGGGCGAAAAGACTAAAAGAAACCCAACTTTTTTATTTGTTTAAATTATTATTTATGTATACTTTTGTTATTTTATAAATAGATTTTTTTCTTTCCTCTTACTTTCTACCTAATCAAACAAAATGAGAGAAAAATTTTGGTCTTCTTTTCTCTTATTTTCTCTCCAACCAAACAACTAAACAATCCTTTCATTTTTCACTCTTTTTTTTCCTTTCCCTTTCTTTCCTTTTACTTTCTTTCCTCTCATTTTCTTCCCTACAATCAGACAAAGTGTAAGAGTAAGGATATTTTCCTGCTCATTGTACTTACCCCACACCCTCACTTGAGCGTTGAAGTCCTTGGAGGTATCCAACCTTTTTCTCCAACGCGTCAAAAGCCTCAAGGAGAATGAAGTGGTGAGCCTGTTCAAGTCCCAATAGCCCAACAATAGGACAGAACAAAGTATATTATTAAATTGGTGCTCATATGGTTTACCTTCAAAAGTTAAAACTGCATATTTCTTATGTCACGAGTTCTTTATGAATCATTATCTTGTTCAAGGTTATCAAATGCACTAATCGCACATAAGAGACTTAATTTAAATGAAAATTGATACTGACTATGAATTTGAAGGAGAAATTAATTTAATCTACATCTGTACATTTATATTGAAGTTAGTAACTCCACATACGGTATGTAAGGAAATTTTTAGGGGATTATTTAGGCACCATAAGTCCAAAATCATAAATAATCTTATTGCTACGTAAAATTCAAGTGTGTGTGTATATATTTTCTAGCAAATCGAAGGGTTGGTTGTACACTTGCACTATAACAATATTATAACATAATCGAGTCAGATAGTTAGACAAGTGTCCAAATGAATAAAAAGGTATAGTCATTTTCAGGGAAGAGATATACATTGGATCACACAAACAAAGAATAGAACTGTTAGGTTTTGTAATTACGTTTGTGGGGTTTGTAACGAGGACTTTTGGCTCTTCTCATTTTTCCTCTATGTCAGATTTTTCAGAGAATATATGTGAAGAAACTCGCATTCTGCGTTTCAACTTTCTAGCAAGCACTCATGGCTTTTGAGCATGCCATTGTATGTACTTGTTCATTACCCTACACTGCAGACATTATAGTGACTACTCTAACTCAGTACCTCTCTTTAGGTTCTTTCACTTCTTTGCCCTTGACCACTCTACTATGTTTTCATCGTAAAATGACATTAGCACTTTTCAGTTGATGGAATATACATTTGATGTGAGCGTGCGTGATATGAAGTAGGTGCAAGTTCCACATCGAAGAGTTTCAAGAGGGAGAAGTGGTTAAGGTTTGGATCGGCCAAGGTCTATCAGCTAATCTTTTGGATCAAGTATATATGTTCCATTCCAAATATGTCAATCACTCCATATGTCAAACATTCTCCAAGCCCAAATAATCCAAATGTTAACAAAATCAAAAATAGTAATAATTTACTTTGATCTAACCTTAGTATATAACACAAGGTCCTTAGGCTAACCTTTTGGATCTAGTTGCTTTCACTCCAAGTATTTCATCTCTACATGTGAAGCATTCTCAAATCCCAAATCATCTAATGTCATGACAAAATCCACTATCAGTAACTAATCTATGTGATATTAGTATAACACATGATGGCAAATCCATGCATATTAGAATCACAAATTTAGGGTCGATTTGTTTTAGGTTTTGATAGAATTGCTTTTGAAAGAATTAATGTTAAAAGAATTAATTTTAAAAAAAGCGAGGCTAAAAAAATTGATTTGTGTTTGATAATGTTATTTTAAAAGTAAACTTAAAAGAATTATTTTTGTTTATATAGAATAAATTGAAATCACTTTCGAGATATAAATTACTAAAAAGGACATGAGTAATGTTTTTCCTTCCCACCTTTTAATGTTGAGAGTAAGGAGGGGTTGTTGGGTGAGTGTTGGAGAGTAAAGAATGAAATAAATGGTGGATAGTAAAGTAAAATGCATTTTCGGCTTTGTCTTCAATCTTCCCGGATAAATATGGAGGATGCAACCTTTTAAATCTCAGCCATTAATATAATAATAAAATAAACCAACGATCAAGATGAAAGCGGATAAATTGGTAATTTATGGGTTAGTCTCTCTCTTCTTCCTCCTCTCCTCTCTCCTTTCTTCTCTGTTCTCTGCTTTCACAAATTTCACAGTGTAAATTCCTGACCTATACATTGGCAACTTGGGATATCGAGTGTAATGAAGAACTTTCTTTCTTCCAGCCTCACCTTCTCTTTTTTGAAGATCTTGCAATTTGGGATATATTTGTGCAAGAATCTGTGCATTGTTGAAAGGAACGATACCAAGTGAACATATCCCAAGTCTACCAATTCCTCCTCCAAAAAATGAGTCCAGAGTGCTTAATAACCCTGTTGAGAATCATGGTTCAGATGAGAGGAAGGAGATGAAGTTGAGAGAAATTGTGAAAATGTATATTGATCAAATGGTAAAAGTGAGAATTACAATGTGTAATCAAGGCTTATATAGCCAACTAAACCAATTAAACCAACTAACAACTATAACTAACTCTAACTAATTCTAACAAATCTAACTATTCGTAACAGCCCCCCGCAAGCTGGAAGTGCGGATCAGCACTAACAGCTTGGGATCAACACAATCAAAAGGAAATACAATGAAAAATGCCGGAAATACATCGGCGGAAAAATACATCAGAAGCTGAAATCATGAAAACCAACAATGTGAAAGCTTAACCAAGAAGCAGAAGCCACAACTCTAAGGTTTAACCACTTAACATAAGGCATAAGCATACATGCGTAACCACCAAACAAAGGCAGAAGCTAAAACCAATGAGAAAAGCTTAACCACCATAAGGCAGAAGCTACCAAAGCTTAACCATCAAGAGCAGAAGGTAAAAGATGAGCCTTAACCACTCAAGACAGAAGCAAGAATATCAATGCTTAACCATCCATGGCAGAAGCTCGTATGAATGCTTAACCACCATGGAGAGAAGCTTACAACAAAGCCAAATCAAGGCTAAATCAATTCTCAACAAGTACAGCTAAATCCAAACAATTGCCAAAGAGAGTGAATCAGTCTTCAAACTAAATCACAAAAGAAATGAATCTGGCTTCAAAGAGGAATTATCACAAACATTTTGAAGACAAAGCACATACACCTTCTAAGCCTTCAACCATTGTGTGCTACGACACAAGATTAACTCACCAAGTCAACCAATCAACAAAAAACAGAGTATCAGCTTCAATATTAGTCAAAGGAAGAGCAATCCAGCAATAGACTAAAAGAACAATGGAATCGTCGAAATAATCATCCAACACAGCGCATCCAAAATTGAGGACCAACGACTCTTGTCCTTTTTTTTTTTTTCATCATCACGCAGCATTCGCCTTTCACGGAAGCTCAAAGATCAACTACATAATAGTATCGCTTTAGGACTTACTGATTCATGCTTTAAATGATAATATTCTCAGAAATATTGTGGTATAGAGATGCCAAGGAAAAATGAAAAGAAAAAGTGTAGATCCAAGAACGCCACAACAAATCTCTAAGATGACCGAATCACCGATTCTCTGGCACCGATCTCTAAGAAACATAGTCGTAGCTCAAAGACGACGGTGGCGACGGATCCAACGCAACCGAATAATTCCTCCCAAACTTTGGATGCACAAATGCAACGAAAATCCAGATAAGAAGCGGACAAACCAGTGGAGCCGACGACAAAGGAGATGTGCCACTATCTCGAATGCTTGATTCTATGTCCTCCGGCACCGTATCGTTTGAAGAGCTATGAAGCACATTATCTGGAAAATACAAAGAACCAGATCGAGAAAACTGATCCAATAACAGCTACTAGATCAGATCAGTGCTCCGCCAACAAAGATCCAAGAAATCGTAGATCCAATTGAATCAAGGAACGAGAAAATCTAAGGAAATTAGATCAAGAAAAAAGACGGATCTGAAAAGAAATAGAAAGGGGAAAAAAAAAGAAAAATCCAGATGTTGATAGATTGAATTTTCTGGTTTAACAGGGAGAAAGGCAAAGAGTGAAAAAGAATATAGAGATACAGCAACGATTTTTTTTTTTCTTGGATCGGAAAGTAAAGAGGAAAAAAGAAACTGAGTTTTTGGATTTTCTCGGGAAAGAATATGGAAAAGAAAAATAAAATAAAAGAATGCAGTGGAAAGGAGGCTCAAGGAGGATGAAATGGCTCTGATACCATGTTGAGAATCATGGTTCAGATGAGAGGAAGGAGATGAAGTTGAGAGAAATTGTGAAAATGTATATTGATCAAATGGTAAAAGTGAGAATTACAATGTGTAATCAAGGCTTATATAGCCAACTAAACCAATTAAACCAACTAACAACTATAACTAACTCTAACTAATTCTAACAAATCTAACTATTCGTAACAAACCCCACCCAGTGGTACCCGTGACAAGGCAAGAAACCCTAAAAGCTTGAGAAAATTTCTAGGTAGGGGACAGTAAAGAAGTCATTGAAATGGCAAAGCAAGAGTTAGAATGACAGAGATAGCATGCAATCCACCCTGTGCAGTGCATTATACATTTATACTCCCTGCAATGCGAGAAACAATCGCCGATCTGCCAATTAGTTTTCTTTTTGTTATTTTTAGTGTATAAAAAAAATGAGGGAGATGAGAGTTGAAATAATGGAGAGAGAATCCTATATAGAGATGCAGAACGAAAGTTAGAGACAGCAGAGATGAAGTCGTTGTGTGCTATTAAAATGGATTTTTTATGTTGATTATGGCGGCAACAGCGGAGAAATAAGTGGAGGTGGACTGGTGGGAGAAAGGCGGCGTCGGGGTTCTCGGGCAGGGAAGAAGACTTGTTTTTACATTTTTTGTTTTTAATTTTAATTTTTTATTTTATCAAAATACCTAAAATAATCTTGGAGGATGAAAACTCAACCTCAACGACGGAGGATAATAGAATTACCGGTGTTTTCACGTACGGAAAACCTACTCTCCTTAGCTGCCAAAAAAATCAATTCTAAACCCTTCAAAACAAACTTTTATCTAAAGCAATTTTTTTCCGAACATAATTTTACTTTCCAGAATCACTTTTTGTCACCGCAAATGGGAGTTTGAGAGTGCAAAATCTTAAACAAACAAGTATTTAACTGACGAGATAAACGAATTGTGGCTCCAACCCGTCAACCATGTAAACATTTTTTATTTAAAAATCATATTTCAACATTTTTTTCCAGATATTTTCCTTGTTTGATATCAAAAAAGAAATCTCTCAAACCCAAATACTCTAATGGGCCAAACACTTTAAAAAGGTCCAACACAATAAATAATTATAAAAGAAAAGAAGAGAACTTAAAAAGGAAAAAAAATTGATCCATGGGCTAACCCATTAACCTGCTAACTAATATGAGATGAACCCAGGTTGACATATTTTTGGTTTGCTTAAAATGCAGGTCAATCTAGTCGACCAATTTGTTCATAAGCAACTCACTGTGAACGGATCGGTACTAATAGAAGATGAACTAGGCGGAGAGAGAGAGAGAAGAGAGAGAAAATAGATCTTTCATTGATTATCAAAACTCAAATGATTACAAGTGTATGCTGGAGTTTATATACCAAGTCCAGCGACACAAACAATTTGAAAAAGGGGCGGGAACACTTAACTAACAGTGCTGACTCAGCAGCTGTTTGTTAAGTTAGTTACAAGAGAGAAACTAACGACAAGTGTACTGTAAAGTATACAAAAGCCATGTAAGCGTATACTCTATTAGCCCCCTTTTAAGCTCAAGGTGGATGATGAAAGACATCCACATTGAGCTTGGATCGGAATTCACAAAACTTGGAGGAGGAGAGGGGCTTAGTGAGTGCATCAGCCAACTGAGAAGCAATAGGCACATGAAGAACTTGTAGAGCCTTGGAGACTACCTTTTCCCATACAAAGTGAATGTCAAGCTCCACATGCTTGGTTCTCGAGTGAAGAACAGGATTGTGAGACAGGGACACTGCACTCAAATTGTCATAGAGTAGAAGAGGAGTAGCAAAGGATACCCCAAGCTTAGTAAGCAGAGACTGTATCCACAAAACCTCAGCAGTGGTATTGGCCATACTTCTGTATTCAGCTTTAGTGCTCGATCGAGCCACAAGCTGCTGCTTCTTTGAGCTCTAGGAGATGAGATTAGGGCCCAGAAAAATACAAGAACCAGAGGTAGACCTCCTATCATCAGGATCACTAGCCCAGTCAGCATCACAGAAGGCCCGGAGGGTGAGAGACTGACCAGGAACTGAGGGTTTGAGCACCAAACCAAAGGTGGAGGAGCCTTTAAGAAACCTGAGAATTGACTTGACAGCTTGCCAATGACTGTCAAGGGGATGAGACATGAACTGACACACCTTATTGACACTGTAAGCTATGTCAGGTCTGGTCAGGGTAGCATACTTCAAAGCTCCCACAACTGACCTGTAAAGATGAGCATCTAAGAGAGAATCGGTGCCATATTTACTGCGTTTGCAGTTGCTTACCATGGGAGAGGAAATCCCTTTGGCCTTAGTCATATCAGCTCTAGCCAAGAGGTCTCTGATGTACTTAGACTGGGTCAACAGCATATCACCAGAGGGAAGAGTCTTGACTTCAATGCCAAGGAAATAATCAAGATCACCAAGTTCCTTAAGAGCAAAATTGGCATTGAGCTTATGAATCAGATCAGTGATGAGTGTAGAGGAGGAACCAGTGAGGATAATATCATCCACATACACCAACACATACAGGTAGATAGAATCCTTGGCATAGATGAAGATGGAAGTATCACACTTGCTGGTCTTGAAGCCAAAGGACAAAAGGGCAAAAGTGAGCCTTTCATACCAGGCCCGAGGAGCCTGCTTAAGGCCATAAAGGGCCTTGTGCAAGTGGCAGACCAGAGACTTATCAGTCGATTCAAAGCCAGGAGGTTGAGTCATGTAGACTTCCTCATGCAGATCTATTTGCTTGAGAGGCCATTTATGAGTGAGAGCCAATGTGAGAATAAGCCGAATGGTGACTGGTTTCACCACCGGGGAAAAAGTTTCATGAAAATCAAATCCTTGTTGCTGGTGGAAGCCTTTGGCAACCAGCCGAGCTTTGTACTTGTTGATGGTGCCATTGGGGTTCTCCTTGACCCGAAAGACCCATTTACAACCAATAGCTTGCCTGTGGGAGCTTTGTACTTGTTGATGGTGCCATTGAGGTTCTCCTTGACCATGTCTGGTTAGCAATAAAAGCTGAAAATTCAGTTTGCATGGCTATGAGCCAAGCGAGATGATTAAGGGCCTGCTTGACAGTGGTAGGTTCAACATGAGCAAGAAGGACCCGAGCCTAAGACTGCCAGTCTTAGACCTGGTTTTCATGGGGTGAGGCATAGAAATAGACTAAGGTGGAGGCTGGGATGGGCCATAAGTGGAGCTAGCGGCACTAGAGGAGGGAGTAGGAGGTGATGTGGGACTAGAGGGAGATGTGGGAGATATGGTTCGTGAGGCAGTGGAAGGAAGGGAGGGAGGTAGAGGTAGGAGATGTGGGAGTAGATGGATGTGATAAAGTGAGGGGGTGTAGAACTAGGACTAGGGGAAGACTGTGGTGATGGATTTAAGGGAGTTGGGAGGGGAGTCACGGGAGGAACCCGGTTTAAAGGAGGAGGGGATAAAGGGGGAAGGGTAGAGATGGGTATAGATGCTGGAAAAGTAGAAGGTGAGGCAGGTGTAGGGATGGAAGGGAAGAGAGAGGTGTATGGAAATCTCTGTTCATTGAATAGAACATCTTTAGATATGTACAACCTTCCACAAGGAGTTAGGCACTTGTGGCCCTTATGCTGAGGGGATAGGCCTAATTAAACACATTCGGTAGACCGAAATTGCATCTTGTGTTGGTTGTGTAGTCTAAGCAAAGGAAAGCAAGCACATCCAAAGGCCCTTAAGATCTTGTAATCAGGAAGAGCGCCATAGAGAGCATGGAAGGGTGAGGAGAAGGAGGTCAGGGCTGTAGTAGGCAGCCTGTTGATGAGGAAAACAGTCATGGTGAAACTGTGATCCCAGTAAGACAAAGGCATGGCAGCATGAGATAAGATAGTTAGGCCAATTTCAACTATCTGACGATGCTTTCTCTCAACTGTCCCAGTCTGACGGGAAGTGTGTGGATAGGTTAGCCTGTGATTGATACCAAGTTCTTGAAGAAGTTTGGTGAAGGGACGAAACTCCCCACCCCAATCAGACTACAGGGCCTTAATCTGGGATTGAGATTGGGTATTTATGAGAGCTTGAAACTGCTTAAAGGCAGTGAGAGCCTCAGATTTCTGATGCAAGAAATAAATCCAAGTGTGCCTAGTGTAGGCATCCACAAAGGCTATATAGTACTTATTACCATTGGAAGAAATGAAGGGAGCTGGACCCTAGAGATTACTCTGAATAAGTTCAAAGGCTGCAGTGTAAATAGTTGTAGATGGAGGAGCATACAACCTATGAGCCTTGCCATGACAACATGCAGTACAGAAATCAAATTCATTTTATAAGGAGAGGCAATATTACACAGTTGTAGAACAGTTCTAACAACATTAGTATTTGCATGGCCTAATCTAGCATGCCAAGTAGAATAGGAACTATTGTTAGAACTATTAGGCTGCATAACAATATTATGAACAGCAGCAGAGTACTTAGCTCCTGGCTGAGGTAAATGATCCAAATCCTTCAGAACTGAAATGTTCTTGAAACATTAGAGTCCATTCCTACCAAGGGATCCTTCCAAAAGGACTTGGTTAGAGACTTGAGATTTGACAAAGCAAGAGCTTGGATGAAACTCAAAGTAAACACCATTGTCCTTAGCAAACTTAGAAACAGAAACCAAGTTCTTAGTGATAGTAGGAACCAATAGCATGTTGTTCAGTGATAAAGTGATGTGTGGGTGACATGGTGAAGTGAACTTGGAAAAACCAATGGAGTTGATGGCCAAACCTTTCCATTTCCCATGAGCACCTAATCCTGACCAGTGAAAGAATTGCTGTGACTGAAATTGTGAGCATCGGGAGTTATGTGGTGAGAAGCACCCGAGTCAGGATACTAAGACTGAGCATCAAAGGTCCTTGAAGCAGTGAACTCGGCAGTGGAGGGAGCATAAACACTTGAAGCACCTTGACTAGCAGGATAAGAGCTCTATTGAGTGGCAACATGAGCACTAGACTGATATTGAGAGCTAGGCTGAGATGGAGTGTTAGGCTGAAACTGAGTGCTAGATTGATGAGAAGAAGGATAAGGTCTTGCAAAATGAGCACCTTGAGGAGGAGTAGCTTGGGTGGTGGAAGTAGCATACTGATGCACCGGTGGAGGAGGCTCAAGTGGTGGCGGTGGCAAATCCTCATCAAACCTATAACAGCAATTGAAGGCATTATGACCATACTTGCGACATAATTGGAAAGTAGGTCGATTGCCACCACGACCAGGACCACCACGACCACGACCGTCACGTCCCCTGCCTCTGCCAGCACCTTGCTGATCACCACGTGACTGAGTAGGAGTGGTATCAGCAGCAGGACTAGGAGCAGAGTTTTTTTGAGCAAGGTTGAGAGAGATTGATGCAGCAGTAGAATCTTGTTTATAGCGATATCATCAACAGTGGTGGAGATTCCCGAGGAATCACGACTGTGAATCAATATCAAAAACGAATTATACTCCTCTGGTAGCCCTTCCAGGATCGTGTCAATGTGATCCTGTTCAGTAACGGATTCACCAATGGCTTGAAGAGAATCAACAAGGGAACAAATGCGCATCAAGAACTCAGGCACCGATCTAGTACCTTTCTTAAGGTTCTTCAACTCCGATTTCAGTTGGCATGTCTTGGAGCAAAGTTATGAGAGGAATAACTTGTGAATTTTCTCCCATACTTGCCAAGAGTGCTTGCAACTAATGAATCGAGGAAGAATCGTCGAAGATAAGGAGCCGAGAAGCCACGTGAAGAGCATTTGATCCTGAACAAGTCAGAGGTGATAACCATCGGAGACAATATCCAAATCGCGATCCGCATCGGAGGCATACTTCGGAGGAATTAGAGGATTAACAACAAATCGATAGAGCTTGTGCGAAATTATCACAGCTTCAACTTGTTGTTTCCAAAGGATAAAATTCTGATCATCAAGTTTGACCGAAAGAGAAGGATTGAAGTTAACCGTCGCCGGCGCCAGAATTGGAGATCCTCCGATCGGAGATTCAAAGAACGGATTTCCAATGTGAACACCGCCATAATCGGGGTCAGAGCCAGGCGGTTGCGAACCGATTTGCGAAGAGTCCGCCATTGAAGAACGAATCGAGGTCCAAGATTAGGCTCGTGATACCATAATAGAAGATGAACTAGGGGGAGAGAGAGAGAGAGAGAGAGAAGAGAGAAAATAGATCTTTCATTGATTATCAAAACTCAAATGATTACAAGTGTATGCTGGAGTTTATATACCAAGTCCAGCTACACAAACAATTTGAAAAAGGGGCGGGAACACTTAACTTACAGTGCTGACTCAGCAACTGTTAGTTAAGTTAGTTGCAAGAGAGAAACTAACTACAAGTGTACAGTAGAGTATACAGAAGCCATGTAAGCGTATACTCTATTAGGTACGAACCAGATTTAACGAAACGTCTTTGGTCCTCCCTTTAAAATGTGGAGGACCGATCCAGATGGAATAGGAGCCGTTGATTTAATATTTAAGAAAAGGAACGAGTGAGATGGGAGATGGATTACCGGATAAATAAGTCAAAAAATGGAGCAAAAGCAGGGAGTTCTTTAGGTGAAGAAGGCGTCCATTCTCCATTTTTGATGCTGCTTCAACGTCAAAATTGTTTGGCATCAAAGAAAATGCTTCTCAAATCACTAACAACTCAAGAAAATTCATCCTATTTGAAATCACTCGCAAGAACAATAGAAAGAAAAAAGCATCTTCCAATATTTGCCATATTTACAGAAACTTTGAATGGCGTACACCATAAAGGAAAACTCATTTCAAGATCCATAAATATGACTTAATACAAATAAATAAAAGAAAAAGGCAGTTTAAGACATGAAAAGGGATTCCTCTTCTCAGGAACTAGGTCAAAAAAATAGCAACAAAGTTTTGATTTTTAAGGCCCCTTAGTCAGAAACAAAGGACGCAAAACTGTATTTGTGAGAGAGATTAGCAGAGAGATTGCAATGTTGGCACTCGTACCCTTCGAAAACCTCACTTATGTTGTGTGAGAGACACCCTTTCAGGAAAAAGAAGAAATTGAAAATTAGAAATAGAAACTCATTATTGTAGAAGTTGAATTGAGTGATTGATTTACCTTGAGGCTTGAAGATCGAATAGGGAAAGATCGCGAGTCTGAGAGATATGAACAAGATTTAGATTTTGGGTTTGTTGATGATTATGTTGGTTGGTTAAGGTTGATCATTGTAAAACCAGACTCAATGTAACTACGAAGTGGTCCTTGGAATCTTAGATCTGGAACCAACAATTGAATTGAGATCCAAAAGGTTTGCAGAGGTGGAAGACATCGTCGGGGTAAAATCCCAGTCGTTGGTTCCGATGCGAAGGTCCACCACGGTCTCCACCGCACCAGTAGAGTCACCGTCCCACCGCCATGCAATCAGAACGTGCAGGCCTTTGTCCCAATCGCGTCGCATTGCCAGATCCACCTTCCTTGTTTAGTAGCGTTGAGACAATCCCTTCCTCGGAGGTCCCATTGGTGACCCCACTTATAATTATTAGCGTTACAGAGTAGCGTGATAGTAAAAATTTGCGGAAAATATTAAAACATTAAACTCATATTGATACCATATTAATTTATACAAACATAGAGTATTGGCTCCATCAGTAGAGCCTACAATAACTGATACCAAATATAAAATACTTCAGAGTACTCAGTAAATAAAAACTAAGAACGTAGCAGCGGAAATAAGAATACATCAGACTTCCTCTCCTGGCGCTCAAGGTCCCCCAGCATTGGGATTCGAGGCTCTCCCGCCGGCATCAGGTTCAACGGGTATGCCGTCAATCTCCACTGGAAATCCCTCATCAGTATCTTCTCGTACAGTTGAGAACAAGGAAAATACAACATAGCAAGATACAGGGGATAAGAAACAGTAATATGTCATATATGGGAAAAACAGCGATGTAAATAATGTATATAGATAGCAACACACCAAATCACAACAGTGACAACCAAACAACTTCCGGATAATTTTTCCCGTAACTACTGCCTCTCACACTCATTCAACTAACGACTATATGGACGCGATCACGACACAACATCGCCAACAGATCAAGGTGTCTCAGTCATCACTATGCCACCCCCATAAGGTAGTGTTCGGTCTAAAGCCTGCAGGCCTAACTCGTCTCATGGATGCGACATATTCCCCCACCCGCAGGCCAGGTCGGAATATTCGTCCGTCAACAACGCAACTTACGGTAATGACATGTTCCCCTGCCCGTAGGCTAGGTCGAAACATTCGCCCGTCCGTTAACAACTCAACTTTCGGTAACGACATATCCCCCCGCCCGCAGGCTAGGTCGAGATATTCGCCCGTCCGTCTACAATTCGACTAACGGGTACGATCATCTCCCCGCAGGTAAGATCGGAATCGCCCGTATGCCAATTCAGTGATGAACAACAACTATGCAACATGAATCTCACTGACTCATCTCAGGATCAACACTTAGTGACTCAACCACGACTTATAAACAATCACGACCAACTTTCATCCGGCTTAACCGGGTATCAACTTACATCACGACAACAACAGATCAACTATATCTCTAGGTTGAGCACTATGACATATATATATATATATATATATATATATATATATATATATATATATATATATATATATATATATATATATATATATATATATATATATATGTATATAACCTCGACTTTCTCGCCACACAATCATCTCCCAATTTATCAGAAATCACTGCCTAGCTCTACTCAGACATCAGCAGTCACAATAACATATAGACAACCAGAAATAGATTTTCTGTAAAAACAATTTGCAGATAAATAATCTTTAATCAATCATAAACATATAATAGGCATACCATATATCATATTAAATACCAATCACAGAGCATACATTCTCAATATGCAGTAAAATCAACCTAACGGTCAAACGACCTCTAGTAGGGTTTAGGTCGCCCTACGCATATCAATACATAATATTTAAAACTTGTCTCCCCGACGATATTGCGGTTCTTTCCCCCACCTTAGTAAAGTTCCCGTGAGATTCCGGATGCGGCTCCGCAACAGTCAATCGAGTGCGCAATCGAACGTTCGAGTCATGCCAGATTCTATACAGTAAAACACAACCAGAAATTAAAACAGTTAAATCATAAACTACCTAATCCTTAGGATTAGCTACTGCCCCTATTTAATTAATTAGGCTAGGGATGTTGAAATTCTACCAACTCTTGGATTAATGATCCTTAAGCATACCTAATACATAATCAATGACCAATTATTAAAGATTTGAACCAAAACCACTTAAACTAACAAAAAAGGGGGTTTCGGCCATCACCCAAAAAAAAAAATAGGTGGAAGATTGATTTGGTCTCCTAATCACTTGGATTACATGATTAAGGGATGAAATAGGTGAAATCAAGAACATTTGAATAAAAACCCATTTTTCCCAAATAGTGCACCCATTCGGCCTCTTCTAGATAAATAGGGTAGAGGGATTATTTGATTTCAAGCTCTTGGATTATGATAGTAGGGGATAATACTAGCTCATAGAAATTGGTTTGGCATTAAAAGGATCTTTCTACAATTTTCTAGAAATTTTTGAAGTTTAGATCTAGAAATTGAAATTCATGAAAATCAATGTAGAAAAATGAAGATTGAGAGCTCACGGATGAAATCTATACCTCCTAGGTGATAGAGCAGGATGAGAGGAGCAACTTTGCTTCACAAATTTGGTTGAAAAAGCTTGAGGAAACTTAAGAAAAATGGAGGTGAAGCTTTGAAGGAAAAATGGAGAAATGGTGAAATGGAGAGAAAGAAAGGATGAAGAAGAAGAAGAGAAGAGAGAGAGAGAAGTCAGCGAGTGAAGTCAGCCAGTGGCTGATAGAGAGAGAGAGAGAGAGTGAGTGGGTGAGGATGACTGTGAGAAGATATTTCAAGTGGTGACTTAAGCGTTAAGCAAGGGTAAAAAGGTAATTAGTAAAAATAACCAAGGGCAATTTGGTCATTTCACGTTCCCACATTTTGAAAATCCTCACGACACTGACATGAGTCCCTAGATGACTTAACACAACCTTGATATGAAAATTATCGGCTTATGGGTCTCGAAAAACCCTATCACGGCTCGAATCGTCTCCCCGAAAGTCGTGAAAACTTTTATATTTTGAAAATTTTCAAAATCGCCGATAACTTTTGCACTTTTATTTAAAGCCTAATGGTTTCGTTCACGAGTCCAAATTAGGTCGTCTGAGCAGTAGAATAATACTGTCAGTGTAAAACGCAGACCGGGTTCCGTATGAGTTTTTGACCAAAATTTAACCATAGCTTCCTACGATAGCTTAGAGCGTGACTATGGCCTCGGAATAATTTATTTAATTTTCTAGACCCTCCAATAAAATACAATTACTTAAATACTAATTAATTAAAAGAATAAAAAAATCGGGGTGTTACATTACCACCCCCTTAAAAGAATTTCGTCCCGAAATTCGACGTACCTTTTTAAAATAGACTCGGATATTGTTGTTGCATGTTCTCTTCGCGTTCCCAGGTAGCATCTCCGGTAATTTCATCCCATATGATTTTGACCAACGGAATGTTTTTACCTCGAAGTTCCTTAATCCTTTTATCCGCGATCCTTACAGGTAGAGCGTCATACTCAAGGTTATCTTTCAATTGTATTGACTCTGGTTCTAAAACGTGTGATGGATCAGGATAATACTTTCTCAACTGAGATACATGAAAGACATCATGGAGATTGGATAGGTTTGGTGGTAAAGCGATGTGATAGGCTACAGGACCAATTCGGCGAAGAATTTGAAATGGTCCTATGAACCTAGGAGTAAGCTTTCTAGATTTTATTGCCCTGCCGATTCCAGTTCTCGGAGTCACTCTCAGAAAAACATGGTTTCCTTCCTGGAATTCTAATGGTCTTCTCCTCTTATCGCTGTAACTCTTCTGTCTATCTTGTGCGATTTTCATCTTTTCCCTTATTCTCTTGATTTGTTTCGTCATCTGTTGTACTATCTCCGGTCCTAACACTTGACTATCTCCGGTCTCATACCAACACAAAGGTGTTCTACACCTTCTACCGTACAACGCTTCGTAAAGTGCCATACCTATACTTGGATGAAAACTGTTGTTATAGGTGAATTCAATCAATAGCAAGAACTCCTCCCAACTTCCTGTGTGTTCCAAAACACAAGCTCTTAAGAGATCTTCCAATGACTGAATTGTTCGTTCAGACTGACCATCCGTCTGAGGATGATAAGCAGAACTTAACCTTAACTTAGTTCCCAAAGCCCCATGTAACTGCTTCCAGAATCTAGATGTAAATCTAGGATCTCTGTCGGAAACAATACTAGAAGGTACTCCGTGCAACCTTACTACCTCCTGGATGTAGATTTGGGTCAACCTTTCCAAAGTATAACTTTCGCTAATAGGTAAGAAGTGAGCACACTTCGTCAACCTATCAATGATTACCCAAATTGCAACATACTTCTTGTTAGTCCTTGGCAAACCAACCAAGAAGTCCATAGATATACCATCCCATTTCCATTCTGGGATATCTAAAGATCGTAGCAGTCCCGCTGGCTTTTGGTGTTCTATTTTCGCCTTCTGACACACCAAGCAGGCTAATACATACTCAGCTACCTCCTTCTTCATTCCGGACCACCAAAACATTTCTTTAAGTCCTGGTACTGAAATAGACAGATGCAAACACTAGAAGGGGGTTGAATGGTGTTTGACAAATTTATGCGGAATTTAGAAACTTTTTCTCAAGCACAGACGGGTTGTAATAGATGAGTAAACACAGACAGGTCAATCAGACTGATAACTCGTCTGAAGGTTTTCGCAGAAAACACACAATCATGCAAGATAAGAAAGTTTTTGATAAACACAATTATAAACCCCTTTAGTTAGATGATAGTTAAGACAAATAATCAAACTAAAGAGTTAAGGGAAAGAGAGATCACTCAGCAGGTTTTATCCTGGTTCACCCCTTAACAATAAGGCTACGTCCAGTCCTTGGCAGCACCAAGTTTTCTCACTATAACTGATTTAGGTTACAGGACAGACAAGTATTATTTTCACACCTAGCCTCTTCAGGCTCCAGACGAGTATTGTTTTCACACCTAGCCTCTCCAGGCTCCAGACAAGTATTATTTGCACACTTAGCCTCTTCAGGCTCAGACGGGTTTGTTTGAGAGAAGTTGTAAAAAGATTACAATTTGCAAGTCTTTCACGAGCACTCAGACGAGTGTATTAAATGTGAAGTTCTAAAAGACTGCATATTAACTTCAAATGATTGAAGAATAAATAATGAAAGAATGAAGATATAAATGCACAGAGTAATTGCTCTTTGATTGCTTTGATCGTTCTCTTGTGTCTTATGGAATCTTCAAAGTCTTCTTCATTAAATAGGCTTCAAAATTTTTAAAGCCGTTGGACACAAAGTCTGAAGTCTTTGGCTTCTTGCAGATCTTCAATAAATGCAATAGAGTCGTTCTGATCAGCCATTAAAGCATAGGGAACTTCGCTTGTTCTCTTTCATCAGAGTGATGCAGACTTCTGATATACCTTTGGTCTCAGCAGGTCTGTATACGTGCTTTTTGTTTGCAGAGGGATGACTTTCCCTTTTGGTGTAAGATGCAGTTGTGTTCAGGCAAAGCACTTTGTTGAAGTTCTTTATCAGGGTCGAGACAGCTTTCATCCAATGTATTCTTTAACGTTAGTCTTTAGACGGATGAGTAGCTTCATTAGACAGGTTGACTCTTTAACAAAGAGATGACGTTAGTTGCAAAGTCTTTTAGACGGGTGAGTCTTCCTTTGATCAGACGGTTGAAGACTTTATTAGACGATTGAGCTTCTCTTAGTTCAGACGAGTGAACCTTAGCTAGTTCAGACGAGTGAACTTATCTTAGTTCAGACGAGTGAACTTTAGTTAGTTCAGACGTGTGAACTTAAGTTAGTTCAGACGGGTGAACTTATCTAAGTTCAGACGAGTGAACAGTTCATATAGACGCTTGATGTTTTAATCTGCACACTAAGTAGACGAGTCAAGTACCACAGACGGGTTCAATTAAATCATTGAATAACTATTTTAATCTCATCAAAACTAAGGTAAATGCACATCAGACATTTGGAGACTCAACAATCTCCCCCTTTTTGATGATGACAAAACACGTTAAATGATTTAATGAACTTAAGAAAATTCACATAAATCAGTCATGTATATGATTAATCAGATTAAAAACATTGTTCCATGATTATAATATACTCAGACAGATAAGCATTTAACTTTTTATCTTAGTCTTATCTTAGTATTTTCTCCCACTTTTAACATTATCAAAAGTAATAGAATATAGACAAAGAGAAAAGAAAAGATACATCATATTAAAAGTAAACATTTGTTCATATCAGACAGTTGTAATATAAAGACATTTTTCATTTAACTTTCTCCCCCTTTTGTCATAATCAAAAAAGAGAAAAGGAGGTATTTGACCATCATTGGCTGTGTACAAGGGTCTTTTTTTAAAAAAGAAGAAAATTACACATAAGTGTTAAAAGAACAAAAAGAGCATATATTCTAGCTTCTAAAACAGT
The DNA here is from genome assembly GCA_039655645.1 of Ammopiptanthus mongolicus. Taxonomy (NCBI): domain Eukaryota; kingdom Viridiplantae; phylum Streptophyta; class Magnoliopsida; order Fabales; family Fabaceae; genus Ammopiptanthus; species Ammopiptanthus mongolicus. The sequence continues at coordinate 85,924,740 of CM077347.1, forward strand.
TCTAGCTCTTCTTTCTGCAGCAAGATCTTGGTGAGCAGCTTCAACCAAGGTCCTGAGAGATGCTATTTCAAAAAGCAAAGCTTGAAGATCTCGTTTGGGCACAGGAATGTGATCAGCAGAGAGTTGCTTTGGGGGTGCCATTTCAGAGAAGTTAGGGTTAGAGAAGTTTGAGAGTCAGAGAGTGAGTGAAGAGGGAAGAAGACGAAATGAGAGTGAAATAAAGAGAGTTATTTTGAAAAACGTACGAATGGAGAGTTTAAAAGAAGGAAGAACGGTTCAGATTTAAAATAAGACAAAAACATCCACGTACACATTTTGCCTCAGATAATGAAACGACACTTAAAAGAAAATAACATAGCCATTTTAAAAAGAATTTTTTAAAAGAAGAGCGAATGACTCATAAGGTCAGACGGTTAAACATAGACGGATATCATAAATACTCATCAGACAGGTTATTCAGTAAGGCAATGCATATTCAAGTTGTCTCTTATAAACTTAAACCTATCCTCAGCTAATGGTTTTGTAAAGATATCAGCCCATTGATTTTCAATTTTAACAAACTTAACATCAAATACACCTTTTTGAACATAATCTCTTATGAAGTGATGTTTGATTTCTATGTGCTTAGCCTTAGAATGTTGTATGGGATTCTTGGTTAAGCAAATAGCACTAGAATTATCACACCAGACAGGTATATTATGTCTCAAATATAGAGTAATCTTCTAGTTGATGTTTGACCCATAAAAGCTGTGAGCAGCAACTTGCAGCAGAGACATATTCTGCTTCTGCAGTTGAGAGACCGATAGTCGTCTGTCTTTTGCTTGACCAAGAGACTAAGTTTGCTCCAATGAAGTGACATCCTCCACTGGTGCTTTTCCTTTCAAGTCTCTGTAGACAGTTTGGTTTACCTTTTTACCTTCATCATCTTTGCTTAGATTAGGATTAGTTTGCATTGGAGTTTTCATGATCTTTAAGCTATCCATTTTGTATTTCTTTAAAATCTCCTTGATGTACTTTTGTTGATGGATGTAGATTCCATCACACGTCTGCTTGATTTGCAGTCCAAGGAAGAACTTCAATTCTTCCATCATGCTCATTTCAAATTCTTCTTGCATCAACTTAGAGAATTCTTTGCACAAATTTTCATTAGTAGCTCCAAAAATAATATCATCAACATATATTTGAACTACTATGAAGTTATCTTTTGAGCATTTCTTAAACAAAGTTGTATCAACTTTTCCTCTTATAAAACCATTATTCATAAGAAAAGAACTAAGTCTATCATACCATGCTCTAGGCGCTTGTTTTAAACCATATAAAGCCTTTTTAAGTTTGAAAACATAATCTGGTTTTACATTATCTTCAAAACCAGGAGGTTGTTTAACATAAACTTTTTCTTCAATTATTCCATTTAAGAAAGCAATTTTTACATCCATTTGAAATAAAGTAATTTGACGTTGTACAGCATATGACATGAGTATGCGAATAGCTTCTATTCTAGCTACAGGTGCAAAGGTCTCAGTATAGTCAATACCTTCTTGTTGGTTGTAGCCTTGAGCTACTAACCTTGCTTTGTTTCTGACAACTTTGCCATCTTCATCTAGCTTGTTTATGAAAACTCATCTTGTTCCAATAATAGACTTGTCTGTTGGTTTGGAGACAAGTTTCCAGACATCATTCCTTTTGAACTGATTAAGTTCTTCTTGCATGGCAAGAATCCAGCTTTCATCTTCAAGAGCTTCCTCAATATGCCTTGGTTCAATTTCAGATAAAAAGGCCATATTGCTTGACTCTCTTAAGACGGATCTGGTTCTAACACCTTCAGAGGGACTTCCAATGATAAGATCTTCAGGATGATGAGCTTTGAACTTCCAGTCTCTTCTGAGATCATCATTTTGATGTTGATCTGACTGATGACTCGTCTGCTCCACTTGTCGGAGAGATTCCTCAGCAGACTCAGTTTTTGATACGTCTGGCTGTTGACTCATCTGCTGGGTAAGATCAAGTCCTGCAAGATCATCTCCTAGATCTGATAGTTCCCTATCAGTCTTTAGATTATCATTGAATTTTACATGAATAGATTCCTCAACAATAGAGGTCCTAGAGTTAAAAACTCTATATGCTTTAGACACTTCAGAATATCCAATGAAGATGCCTTTGTCTACCTTGGAATCAAACTTTCCAAGTTGATCCTTGGTATTTAAGATGAAGCATTCACATCCAAATGCATGGAAATAAGATATGTTGGGTTTTCTACCTTTCCACAATTCATAAGGAGTCTTCTTTAGGATAGACCTTATAAGTATTCTATTTTGCACATAACATGCAGTGTTTACTGCTTCAGCCCAGAAGTACTTAGGGAGATTATTTTCATTGAGCATTGATCTAGCCATCTCTTGCAGAGATCTGTTCTTTCTCTCAACCACTCCATTTTGCTGGGAGTTCTTGGTTCAGAGAAGTTGTGAGAGATTCCATTCTCTTCACAGAACAGTTTGAATTGCTCATTTTCAAATTCTCCCCCATGATCACTTCTAAGGGTAGAAATACAGAAACCTTGCTCATTTTGTACTTTCTTACAAAATACAGAGGAGGCCTTAAAAGACTCATCCTTGTGGGTTAAGAAAAGTACCTAAGTAAATCTAGAATAGTCATCAACAATGACAAATCCATATTTCCTTCCAGCTAGACTGGCAACACTAACTGGTCCAAACAGATCCATGTGTAACAACTGAAGAGGTCTAGAGGTTGATACAATGTTTTTTTATTTGAAACTTGATTTTACTTGTTTACCTCTCTGACATGCATCACATAAAACATCTTTCTTGAAACTAATATCAGGCAATCCTCTCACAAGGTTATCCTTTTTCAATTTCGAAATAAGTTTCATACTAGCATGTCCTAGTTTCTTATGCCATAACCATCTTTCATCCTCTTTAGACATCAGACAGGTTACAGTTTGATCTGAGAGTTCAGTTAGCTCAATCTTATAAAGATTTTGCTGTCTATTAGCTGAAAAGAGGGTCTTGCCACGCTTGTCTTTGAATATGCATTCATTCTTAGTGAAGGAGACATCAAATCCACTATCACATAATTGACTTATGCTAAGTAAATTGTGTCTTAGTCCTTCAACCATAAGTACATTTGAGATAGAGGGAAGAGGGGGTTTACCACCAATTGTACCAACACCAGTTACTCTTCCTTTTTGATTGCCTCCAAAAGCAACAAATCCACCATTCTTAGACTGGAGGTCTTGGAATATAGGCCTTTTTCCTGTCATATGTCGCGAGCAACCACTGTCCAGGTACCAGCAGAGGCGTCTGCTTTGTCCTATTAAGGATGTCTACAACAGAAATTATTTTATCTTTAGGTATCCATATTTTTCTGGGTCCTTTTCTGTTAGTTCTAGGAGTCTGTGAAGACTTCCTCTTCTTCTTGTGAAAACACTTAGACATAACATGTCCAGCTTTTCCACAGAAGTTACAGACGGGTCTAATTCTAACTGAAGTGGGTTCAACATAGATAGTTGAAGATTTTGTTGATACTTTATGATCAGCTTGATGATCATATCCAATGCCTTCTTTGTTAAGAGAGTGTCTCTGACATCCTAGCAGTTTTGTCAGATTATCTCTGCCATTAACAAATCTAGCAAGATCAGAAGTGAGCTCCTTCACTTTCTGTTGAAGTGTGACCACTTCTTCAAAATGTGATGTTTCACTTAAGATCGAAGCTTCATCAGACTTTTCAGTCCTCGGCTGGCTATTCTCTTTGGCCAGCATCTCACACTCTTGAGATTTTTGTTTATGCTCACTGAGGAGTTTAATATAATCTCTCTTGAGGGATTTGAAGGCCTTAGATAAGCCTTTGGATTCCTCTACCAGCTCATCATAAGCATCATGCAATTCCTCAAGTTCTGAATGTACCTCAGTTTCAGGTTCTGAATCTATATTGGTCATCAGACAGAGATTGGCTTCCTCTTCTGTCTCTTCTCCTTCATGTGTGACAGATAAGGAGTCCCACATTTCTTTAGAAGAATCACAAGCACGTACCTTTTCAAACTCTTCTGGACTGAGAGCACAGATTATAGCATATCTGGCTTTATGGTTTAGATCCCATCTTGTATTTTCTGCAGGTGTCCACTGAGCCTTAGGCTTGTCTGAGCCATCATTATTTTGAGGAGTGTAAGGGCCATCAGTAATGACATCCCATACATCAGAATTTGTTGACCAGATGAACCAGTGAAACATTTCTTTCCAGTAGTTATAGTTTACACCATCGAAGAAAGGGGGTCTGGTTATAGAGCCTCCTTTAGGTTGGGGGTTCCCACTTGAGCTTGCTCCAGAATACATTGTCTATTCTTCAGGATCTTTTCTCTACACTGTTAGGTGCTCAACCCAGAGGCTGAGCTCTGATACCAACTGAAATAGACAGATGCAAACACTAGAAGGGGGGTTGAATGGTGTTTGACAAATTTATGCGGAGTTTAGAAACATTTTCGCAAGCACAGACGGGTTGTAATAGACGAGTAAACACAGACAGGTCAATCAGACTGATAACTCGTCTGAAGGTTTTCACAGAAAACACACAATCATGCAAGATAAGAAAGTTTTTGATAAACACAATTATAAACCCCTTTAGTTAGATGATAGTTAAGACAAATAATCAAACTAAAGAGTTAAGGGAAAGAGAGATCACTCAGCAGGTTTTATCCTGGTTCACCCCTTAACAATGAGGCTACGTCCAGTCCTTGGCAGCACCAAGTTTTCTCACTATAACTGATTTAGGTTACAGGACAGACAAGTATTATTTTCACACCTAGCCTCTTCAGGCTCCAGACGAGTATTGTTTTCACACCTAGCCTCTCCAGGCTCCAGACAAGTATTATTTGCACACTTAGCGTCTTCAGGCTCAGACGGGTTTGTTTGAGAGAAGTTGTAAAAAGATTACAATTTGCAAGTCTTTCACGAGCACTCAGACTAGTGTATTAAATGTGAAGTTCTAAAAGACTGCGTATTAACTTCAAATGATTGAAGAATAAATAATGAAAGAATGAAGATATAAATGCACAGAGTAATTGCTCTTTGATTGCTTTGATCGTTCTCTTGTGTCTTATGGAATCTTCAAAGTCTTCTTCATTACATAGGCTTTAAAAATTTTAAAGCCGTTGGACACAAAGTCTGAAGTCTTTGGCTTCATGCAGATTTTCAATAAATGCAATAGAGTCGTTCTGATCAGCCATTAAAGCATAGGGAACTTCGCTTGTTCTCTTTCATCAGAGTGATGCAGACTTCTGATATACCTTTGGTCTCAGCAGGTCTGTATACGTGCTTTTTGTTTGCAGAGGGATGACTTTCCCTTTTGGTGTAAGATGCAGTTGTGTTCAGGCAAAGCACTTTGTTGAAGTTCTTTATCAGGGTCGAGACAACTTTCATCCAATGTATTCTTTAACGTTAGTCTTTAGACGGATGAGTAGCTTCATTAGACGGGTTGACTCTTTAACAAAGAGATGACGTTAGTTGCAAAGTCTTTTAGACGGGTGAGTCTTCCTTTGATCAGACGGTTGAAGACTTCATTAGACGAGTGAGCTTCTCTTAGTTCAGACGAGTGAACCTTAGCTAGTTCAGACGAGTGAACCTTAGCTAGTTCAGACGAGTGAACTTATCTTAGTTCAGATGAGTGAACTTTAGTTAGTTCAGACGGGTGAACTTATCGAAGTTCAGACGAGTGAACAGTTCATATAGACGCTTAATGTTTTAATCTGCACATTAAGTAGACGAGTCAAATACCACAGACGGGTTCAATTAAATCATTGAATAACTGTTTTAATCTCATCAAAACTAAGGTAAATGCACATTAGAAATTTGGAGACTCAACAGGTACATCTTGGTAGTTTCTGGATGAAAACTCAACCTATTCTTGTGCGCTTCCTCTAAGATCATTCTCCTTAGTTCTATATCCATTGGCACACAAATTCTGTCAACATATTTCAAGACTCCATCTTGATTCATCCTAAACTCAGAAGTTCTGCCTTCGGTTACTTGTTCCTTTACTTTCTGAAGATACTGATCAACCTCCTGCCTCTCCTTGATTATCTTCAAAAAGTCGCTCGTTACTGTGACCATTCCTAGGTGTATCTTATCCCGAGATAATTTCATACCTAGATTCAAATCTCTAAACTGTTCAACCAGTTCCTGTTCTTTTACCATCATAGCAGATACGTGCAAGGATTTCCTACTTAACTCATCCGCTACTATGTTCGCCTTTCCCGGATGGTATTGTAGATCGAATTCATAATCCTTTATGAACTCCATCCACCTCCTTTGCCTCATATTTAATTCCTTCTGATCAAATAGATACCTTAAGCTCTTATGGTCACTGTACACTATAAACTTAGCTCCATATAAATAGTGTCGCCATATCTTTAAAGCAAACACTATAGCTGCTAGCTCCAAATCATGAGTCGGATAATTCCTCTCGTGAATTCTTAGCTGCCGCGAAGCATATGCTACCACTCTCCGATCTTGCATTAGAACACAGCCCAATCCTTGGTATGATGCATCACAGTACACGTCAAACTGTCCGAAAGAATCTGGCAACGTCAGTACTAGTGACGTGGTCATCCTCTTTTTCAGCTCCTGAAAGCTTTCCTCACATTCATCCGTCCATTCAAAGGATATTCCCTTCCTTGTTAGCTGCGTCATTGGCAACGCGATCTTCGAGAATCATTCGATGAACCTTCAGTGATATCCAACTAAGCCCAGAAAACTCCGTATTTCACTTACCGACTTAAGGCTTTCCCATTGTACCACAACTTCAACCTTTGCTAGATCTACCGTTATCCCATCACGATTAATCACATGACCTAAGAATTGTACTTCTTCCAACCAGAATTCACACTTGGACAACTTTGCATAAAGTTGTCGGTCCTTTAACACTTGAAGCACAATCCTAAGATGTTCCTGATATTTTTCCCGATTAAAGGAATAAATAAGAATGTCGTCGATAAACACAACAACAAACTTATCTAAGAAAGGTCGGAAAATCCGGTTCATGTAATCCATGAACACTGCTGGAGCATTAGTTACCCAAAGGGCATAACCAGATACCCGTAGTGTCCATATTGGCTCCTAAACGCCGTCTTCGGTATATCCTCCCTCTTGACTCGAATCTGGTGATAACCAGATCTTAAGTCAATTTTTGAAAATACTACCGCTCCTTTAAACTGGTCCATCAAATCGTTCGAATACTTATTCTTGACTGTCGCCTTGTTCAGCTGTCGATAATCCTCGCACAGCCTCGAACTTTCATCCTTCTTTTTGACGAACAGCACCGGTGCTCCCCATGGTGAAGCACTCGGTCTTATAAACTCCTTATCCAACATGTCGTCCAATTGCTTTTTCAGCTCTGCCAATTCCGCTAGAGCCATTCGATAAGGTGCTATCGAAATCGGTCCAGTTCCCGGTACGAGATCTATAGCGAACTCTATTTATCTCCCCGGTGGTAAACCCGGAACGTCATCAGGGAAAATTTTCGGAAACTCCCGCACTATAGGCAATGAATCCAACGTAGGAGATTCCTTAGCTTCCATAGAGAGTAGCAACACGTGTTTATGAGATTTACTACCTAGCTTACTATCCTTGGCAGGCATTAATCTAGATTGCTCCGGGAAAGATAAGGTCTTTTTAGAACAGTCTAACACTACATGGTTAGCCGAAAGCCAATCCATGCCTAAAATTATATCAAGTTGATGCATAGGTAAGCAGATGAGATCAACAGAAAAAGTTCGATTCTTAATGACAATAAGACAATTTAAACAGACAGTTATGGTTGTCAAAGAATTACTGGTAGGAGTGGAAACAGTTAAGTCATGGGGAAGTAAAAAGACAGGTAACTTTAAATGATCCACACACTTTTAGGATATGAAGGAATGAGTAGCTCCCGAGTCAAACAATACAGATAAGAGTTTACCTGGCACTAGGCACATACCTTGTATAAGATCAGGGGATTGAGAGGATTCAGCTCCTCGTATGGTAAATACCCTTCCGGCGGCTTGTGGTTTTGCTGCTTGCTGTCAGGTTCCTTGGGTCCTGGTCACTGGGCCCTGCCCGCCTGTGTTGTACCTCGTTCCTTGTGTACATTCTGGCGCTATGTGACCCACTTGGTCACATCGGAAACACTGGCGAGTCTCCTTTATTGGACAATCCCGAATTGAATGTGACCCTCCACGTCTAAAGCAGTCATTTGGTTGGAGCTGTCCTTCAGTCTGTCTTGCGACCTGACGGTCATAAGGCCTCCATCCCGTCTGGAATCTTCCCTTTCCGCCTCGACCTCTCTGGTCAAATCTCCAAGTAGGTCCTCCAGTTCTGCCTTGCTGCAGCTCTCGCTTCTTGTCAATGTTCTCGATGGCAGAACATCTCTCCAGCATCTCAGGCAGTCGGGCGATCTTCAGTGGTGCAATCACCCTTTGCAATCCGTATTTCAGGCTATCCTTAAAGCGCCTGTAAACCCATTCTTCATCAGGGAACCTCTGGTAAAATTCAGAAAATTTGAGCAGCACCTCAAATCTTGCAGAATACTCCTATTCAATTCTTTCTCTCTCTCACACACACAAACAGAGATATATATATATATATATATATATATATATATATATATATATATATAGTTTAATTGTCATACATTGACAGTGTAAAGCCATTTTATACCGACATCCAATCATAAATTGCCACATGAGTAAAAAAAATTGACTTATATCTTAAATATCTTAAAAGTCACTCATATCATGATTGATGATTGGTTGATGATGTAAAAAATTCTACACTACCGGAGCATACCAATTAAGCTCATATAAATATAAGTTTTCATGTGTACTCCCACGAAGATAGACACAATATATATCTTTTGTCGCATCATATGATTCGTATCATAAGTTTATAAACATTAACTACTTATAGAATGGTCAAGTGTTTCAACATTCAAAATTTTATTAGATTTGAAGGAGCGCAACTCTGATTTTTTAACATGAGCGCTATTAGGGCAAACTCTAAAACCCTTCGTGAACGTTCAATAGAAGAAGATCTCCTTCTCAGGAGTAATAGAAAGGTTAGAGATAAAGAAGTTGATACTCTTATAGGCTCTGACATAGAAGGTATAGGTAATCAACCTGACCTTGCTAAGGACTTCAAAGAAGATACTCCTATAGTTACTGGTATACAAGATATGGAGAAGTTTCTGGTTCCTGTTGGGGAGAAAGGAGGTGGCGCTTTTATGAACTCTAGCGGGAAAAAAAGCTGATTCTTGATTCTAAGTCGTATAAGAATAAAATCCTCAATTTATTTGGAGAAGAAGCTTCCTAGACATTACATGCAAACCCTGGAAATAATAAAAATGCGACGACAAATCCTCTTTCTGTTGAGGTGCAAGAAGAGTTTGTTTTTTCTGACGTGGGGGATGGAGCGGGGATTGAAATTCCTCTTTCTGATGAGGAATGGAATTTATGGTCTACTCCTTGGAAGAAAACTCTTATAGTGGAGGTCATGGGAAATAATGTTAATTTTAACACTCTTGAAAATAATCTTCAAATAAAGTGGCCAAAGTCTGGTTCTATCAGAATCGTCGATATGCCTGATGGCTATTTTTTGGTGCACTTCTCTTCGAAGGAAGATTATTCCCGTGCCTTGTTCGATGGCCCTTGGATGGTTGCTGATAACTACTTAATCGTTCAAAGATGGCGACCAATGTTTCTCCAAAATGCGGAGAAGGTGAAGAGAGTTGTAGTTTGGGTTCGCATACCCAGGCTTCCTATGGAATTGTATACTCAGATTTTCCTCTGGCGTATTGGATCTGGACTTGGAACAATGTTAAAGATTGATCGTCTAACTTCAATCCAATCTAGGGGTCAATATGCCCGTATAAGTGTGGAGATCGATTTAGAGAAGCCTCTTAAATCTCATATTCTCATTCGTGGAATGAGTTCTTGAATATTAAGGTCTCCATAAAATTTGTTTCAACTGTGGTAGGTATAGTCATAAGATGGCATCCTGTCCTGATATTTTAAAGAATTCCACTGATGTTTCATCTCCTATTTTGCTAGAATCTCAAGATAAGGTTCAAGTTAGTAGTATGGGAGTCTTAGTTCATGAACCTTCTTTCTTGGTAGGAGAAAAGAAGAAGTATGGTCATTGGATGGAAATTTCCCGTAAACAACGTAAACCTCAGAAACCCAAGAAATCTTCATTTTTGGGTCTTCAAGAAGGTGAGAAGGTGAATTTGGGAGAGGGGCCATCTATGATCCAAGGTAAAAGATCTGACGGCTCTAGTATGTCTCAAAAGAACATGGGAACCCAATAAAGAGTGAAGAAGTCAGTAGGTGAGGGGTCTAAGGTGTATCAAGATCAAAGATTAGATGGATCTCGGTACAGTGTTCTTAAGGTAGGTCAGGAGTTGCTTGAGACAAATAAGGAAATTAATGTTGATTCTGTTCCACATTTTATGGAACCTGCCATGTGAGAGGACCCGCCATCCCATTGGAGAACCTAAGATATTAACTAACCTTAATCGCATTATAATCGTTGGCGCGCCTTATTAATACGAAACGAAGCGAAAAATTGAGCGCGGAAGCAAAATAAATATACGGCACGCAACGCCTCAGAGTGCACAACTTTCAAAAATATAAATACATACATACATCACTTGCCCAATTAGTAGGGCTACAGTATTAAAGTAATACATACCGAGTATATTAATACCAACCAAAATAAAAATAGGAAAATAGGTCGAGAGACATTTCTCTGGCTAACCATGATCACTTCGTAACCCCTCGAGGTTAAGATCTTGGGCTTGTCCACTGGCATCGGGCTCATACGGAATGTCGTCCAGCTCCTCGACAAGCGGTTCTTTCGTGGGGTCTTCCCATAAAATAAAAGTAACACATACAGAAAATAATGGGAGATAAGAAACATATATCATCAATATGGGAGAGGGGCATCAGTACAGCATATATATACACGCATCACACAACACAGATAAAATATACAACACAACATCACCCATCGCTTAAGTCATACCATACAATCATCTCAAAAGTCATTCTCTCAGATAAACCTATAAGAGGGATATTAGTCCCTATTTATATGCTTACTTCCCTATATACATGTCGGCCGATACATCACGTCCCCAGTTGGACATCCCCGTCGGGATAACATCACATCACGTCCCCCATTGGACATCCCGTCTCGGGATTAAAAACATCACGTCCCCAATTGGACATTCCCCTTTGGGACAAATATGCTGTGGTATGAAATGATATGATATGCAACAATCATCTATTGCAGGTTGATACCGGGACCTCACGCCTACGCACTCGACCACGACCATGAAACACCGCATCCATATCAACATCAACATCACGACGCCTTGGGTCTACGAGCCACAGCTCCACGGTCGGGACCACGACGGTATAAACCCGAACAACGTCAAAACTCACCATACTCTCATCAACACTTAACCAATCAAATCACAACAGAATATTACAACAGTAATTTCACCGGTATAGATATCATCGTAAAGCCAGATAACAGTAAATCACACAAACAGTTTAACAAAATAAACCAACAGATAATCAAACAAATAGATCAACACATCAACCTCAATCAATCACATCATCCATATTATCAACTTAGTGGTGATAGCCGAAAAGTACCTACACTTAGGGTCCAGGCACTTTATCCAGGGCTCAACCTCTAGTAGGGTTTAAGGGCTCCCCTATATATATATATATATATATATATATATATATATATATATATATATATATATATATATATATCCTATATCTTATACTAAGCTTGCCTTCCTGACGATGAAGTTCTTTCTCCCCACCTTAGTGATGTTCTCGGGTGACTCCTGATGCAGCTCCGCAACAGTCAATCGGGTGCGCGGTCGAATGTCTGAGTCCTGTCCGATTCTATACCACAAAACACAACCAGAAATCAGTACAGTTCAATCAAAAACTCCCCTAACCTTAGGACTAGGCTGCTGCCCCTATTTAGTTAAATAGACTAGGGATGTTGAAATTCTACCAACTCTTGGATCAATGATTCTTAAGCATACCTAAGACATAATACATGATCAATTATCAAAGATTTGAACCAAAACCCCTTAAACTTAGGATTCGGCCATCACCATGAAAAATAGGTGAGAGTTTGATTTGGCTTCCTAATCACTTGGATTACCCCTAATCACTTGGATTACATGATTAAGGAATGAAATAGGTAAAATCGAGAATCATTTCACAAAAATTGAACCAAAACCCTTTTCCGCCAAAAACAATAGGTTCGGCCCCTTTTAGTTAAATAGGCCGGGAAGATTATTTGATTTCATGCTCTTAGATAGTGATAGAGGAGGATGAAACTAGATCATAGAAATTGGTTTGGCATTAAAAAGATTTTTCGACAATTTTCTGGAGAAATTTGAAGTTTGGATCTTAAACTTGAAACTCATGAACTTTAATGGAGGAAATGAAGATTAAGAGCTCAAGGATGAAATCTATACCTCTTAAATGATAGAGGAGGATGATATAATCAACTTTGCTTCACAAATTTTCTTGAAAAACCTCGTGGAAGCTTGAGAAAAATGGAGTTGAAGTTATGGAAGAAAAGAGAAAATGGAGGAAGAAGAAGAAAATGGAGGGGGAGAGAGAAAGAGAGAGAGCTGAAGATAAGGAGAGAGGGTGAGGGTGAGGTCATGAAAATTTAGATATTTTAGGGACGTAAACATCCCTTAGGAAAAAAACCAAGGGCATTTTGGTCTTTTCGCGTCCAGATATTTTCGTTTGTCATTATGACAGTGTCGAGTCATGGCACGTTTCCTGAGGTGATGTGACTTGATGTGACATCAAGTTTATCTGTTAGCGGGTCCTGTTAAATTCCTACGGAGCTTCAATCGCCTCCTGGTTCGAGTTTTCGCTCGAATTTTTTATATCATTTTCATTTTCGAACGTCGGGACGGATTTTTTCGAAAATGTAGGAAACTTGATTTTAAGACTAACTGTCACGTTCACGGGTCCAAATTAGGTCTTGATTGTAGTAAAACACTACTGTCAGTGAAAAACGCAAACCGGGCTCCGTCTGAGTTTTTGACCCAAAATTTAACTATAGCTTCCTAAGATTGCGTAGAGCTTGACTATGGTCTCGGATTAATTTATTTCGCTCTCTAGACTCTCCAATACAATACAAACATACAAATACTGTTTAATCAATATCGAAAGCTTTTAGAAAGCTTTAAAAAAAACGGGGTGTTACACCATAAAGCCTTTTAAAGTCTCAAATGTCATTAGCCCTTCGCAAAGTAATGCCATGCAACGTGTTCGAAACCAGAAAGGTGGTAAGAATCCCCAAAAGGATTTTAAAGGTAAGAATTTTCGGGTGGTTAAAGATGCGGCCATGAAAAAGAAAGCTATGCCCAGACATCCCAAAGATCCATCCCAACCGAAACTTGATCTTATTAAGACTGTTTTTGGTAAGGAAAAAGAAGAGGCTTCAAACTTTGGGAATATGGAGGAAAAGGTTGTGACTTCTCTTTTTGCTCTGGATTCTATGAATGAGGACATTGCAGGTTGTAAAGATTGGAATGTTCCTTCAAATGAAGTGATTAATCCTTTGGTTCAAGGGGATTTGAAGTTGAATAGTAACCCTCAATTTTTGAGGGAGGAGTTGGCTTCTCAACCTATCAACTGTGACCCTATGATGATATTAGTTGAAGCAAATCTAGTCTTCTTATGGTTCTCCTAGGTCGAAGTTGCATACTCCTACTGATATGTCCTCATGAATATGAACTTCTTAGTGTGGAACTGCCGTGGTGCGAGTGGTTGTAATTTTCATAACCTTGTTTGTGATTACATCAAAATCTACCATCATGATTTTGTTGTTATCCTTGAGCCTAGAATAAGTGGGGAAGCTGCTGATTCTGTTATTAATCGTATTGGTTTTGATGAAGAATTGTGTGTGGAAGTTAGAGGTTTTTCTGGTGGTATATGGTGTATGTGGAAGAGTCATTGTCCTCCTATCAGTATTGTCGGTTCGTTAAGGTATTGCATTCATCTTCTTGTGAATGCAAACACTCCTTCTTCATGGTATCTTACTATTGTTTTTGCTAGCCCTTCTATAGTTAATCGTGAGCAAGTGTGGCAGGAATTGAGGGCCTTTAATGATTCTATCGATGGCCCCTGGGTTTTGGCTGGCGATTTTAATGCTATCTCTTCTGAAAGAAAAAGGTTGGGTGGTGCTCCAGCTCTTCATTCTTCTATTTCTGCTTTTAATGCATGTATCAATGATTGTCACCTTTTGGATTTGGGGTTCTCTAGTCCTCCTTTTACTTTTTCCCGAGGAGCTCTTAGTGAACGTCTTGATAGAGTTTTGAGCAATGAATCTTAGCATAATTTGTTTCCTTTGAGCTATGTTACTCATCTTACCCTTTCCTCTTTGGATCATTGTTGTCTCTGGCTGAGACTTTGTCCTAGTGCTGGTGTTAGACAAAATTACTTCAAATTTCTGGGATCTTCGGTTGATCGTCCTGACTTTTCAAATTAAGTCAGTAGTTCTTGGAATCAATCATCGCCTTGGGTCTAGAATATTGATCGTATTTCTTCTTCTCTAAAAATTTGGAATAGAGATGTTTTTGGTAACATTTTTGAAAGAAAAGATAGAGTCCTAAGAAGACTTGAAGGTATTAATAGAGTTTTGATGAGTAATTCTATTGATCGGTTAGTTGTCCTTCGTAAAGAGCTGTGGGAAGAATATAATTCTATAGTTCGCCACGAAGAAAACTATTGGTTCCAACAAGCGAGAGGAAAATAGATATCTATGGGAGATTTACATACTCACTTCGTCCATCAGTCATCCTTAATGAGAAGAAGAAGAAATTGTATCACTCCCCTTCTTGGCCCTGACAGTAATTGGATTTATGAGGAAGCAGACTTTCAAAACCTTGTGCTTCAGTTTTTTACAACTCTTTACTCGAGTTATCAATTGGCATATAACCAATTTGTCACTGAGAGCCCCTTTCATGCTATCAAATCTGAAGATTGGGCTATGCTGCAAAGTGTTGTTACCCTACAAGAAACCAGACAAGCTTTGTTTAGTATGAAAAACTTTAAGGCTCCTGGTCCTGATGGCTTTCACCCTTTTTTCTTCATATCTCAATGGAACATTCTTGGTGCTTCAATTCATCAACTGGTCCTAGATTGCTTCTCTTCTCCTGATAAAATTGGTGAGGTTAATAAGACTTTGCTCACTTTTATTCCTAAATGTGATGCTCCTTCCCAAGTTAACCATTTGAGGCCTATTGCCCTATGTAATATGAGTTATAAAATTACAACAAAGATCTTATCTCAAAGACTCAAATCCATTCTGCCTTATGTTGTGGATCATACTCAGAGTAGTTTTATTTCTGGGAGGTCTACCAGTGATAATATTCTTGTTCTTCAAGAGGCTATTCATTCTCTAAATCACTTACAAGGGAGGAAAGGATATATGATACCGAAGTTGGATCTTGAGAAGGCCTATGATAGGCTTGATGGGTTTTTATTCTGGATACTTTAAGGATGCTGCATATTCCTCCACAAATTTGCTCTTTAATTGAACAATGCATCTCTTCTACTTCTTTGAGTGTGAATTGGAATGGTGATCATACAGCTTATTTCAACTGCAAGAGGACCCAATTTCCCCATACCTTTTCATTCTAGCTCTTGAAAGATTGAGTCACAGAATAAAGGATCTTGTTAATGTTGGTATTTGGAAGACTTTAAAGTTTGGTAAAGGTATGGGACCGAAGCTCTCTCATATCTGCTTTGATGATGATTTGATTTTGGGTGCTAAAGCTAATGTTGATCAAGTTATGATGATAAAAAATGTGCTTGATGAATTCTGTTTTTGTTCTGGTCAAAAGTTTAACTTAGAAAAATCAAAGGTGTTCTTTTCCTGCAATATTGGTTCATAAGTAACTACTAATCTTAGTCGAATATGGGGAGTGGAAGAAACAAGTGATCTTGGTCAATACCTTGGTCCTCCAATGCTTCACCAAAGAGTCTCCAAAAATTCTTTCACTTTTCTTTTAGATCGGATGAGGAAAAAGCTTGCTATGTGGAAAGTTTATGCTCTATCTTTTGCAGGGAGAGTTACTTTAGCTCAATCTTGCTTGTCTAGTATTCCAGGTTATGTTATGCAAACCTCTGCGATTCTTTCTACATGTGATGAAGCAGAGAAAATTTGTAGGAATTTTATTTGGGGGAGTTCAAATGAGCATAGAAGATGTCACTTGGTGTCTTGGGAAAAAATCTGCCAACCAAAGGAAGTTGAAGGTCTAGGCTTCAAGAATTTCAGTTTTAAATGAAGCCTATTTACTCAAACTAGCTTGGCACCTTGCTGTTGATAGTGATAAGCTTTGGGGTTCAAATTATGCGAGCTAAGTATCATTGTGGTAACCAGTTACTCCCTAGAATGGAAAGCAAAGTGTGTCTACAAATATTTGGAAAGCTATCAGTAGAGCATTGTTGAAGGTGATTCCAAATATTGAATGGGTTATTAAGGATGGTCATGATACTCGTTTTTGGAGGGACAAGTGGATTCCTGGGTGTGATAGGTTTGATAGTATGCTCTCTAATCTCATTCCTCACTCTGAGAAGGAAATCTCTGTCTCTTTTTATGCCTCCCTAGGAGATTGAAACCAGAATGTCATCAAGAGACATGTTCCGATTTTATATGCGCCAAAATTGCACAAGTTAGACCTCCTTCCCCTGGCCAAGCTGATTTCTTGAATTGGAAATCGGAGAATGATGGTCTTTTCTCAATCCGGTCTGCTTATAAATTCCTTTGTGATCCTATTCAGAGTGTTATTTTGCCAAATCCTTTATTTCAGAAGGTGTCCAGTTGGAAGGGGTCTGCTGGAGTTAGATCTTTCATATGGAAGCTTGCTCATGGTCGCATGATGACTAATGATATGAGGTACAATCATGGAATGACAAATGACTCTATGTCCTAGATGCAACTCAGCTCCTGAAACTCTTATGCACTTATTAAGAGACTGTGATGTTGTTCAAGATTTCTAGAGCAGATGCATTGGTTCTAAGGAATGGAGTAGGCTTTTCAATCTCGGTCTTTTTCAATGGCTTGACTGGAATTTGGATACTAAGAAGATGGGTGATATGCCTTGGAATTGGTCTACTTTCTTTGGTGTTGCTACTTGGTCCATATGGAAGGATCAGAACAAGCTTGTTTTTTCTCCTTCTTATGATATGGGAAATATTCTTTGGCATAATGTTACTAATCAAGTTCATGTGATTGAAAAAGAACTTCTAAATCCAAGTTTGTCTTTGAAGGGGACTGCTAGCAATGCATCTAAGTGTTAGTGTCCTCCTCTTGGTTTTTTCAAAGTTAATACTGATGGTTCTCATAATCCAAACTTGGGAAGCTCATCTTGTGGTGGAATTATTAGAGATGACTTGGGAGGTTTTGTTAAAGGTTTTGTTTGTAAGCTTGACCCCGGCAATGTTCTTCATGCGGAAATGTGTGCTCTGTTACCGGGGATAAAGTTGGCAATATCCCTGGGGTTAAAGCAAGTTATTTTTGAGATTGATTCCCTTGCTGTGGCAGACTTGGTCAGGAAGAAGTCTTCCTCTTTTTCTTCTATTAAACCTCTAATTGAAGAGGTCCGTAAACTCCTGAGTATACCTGATTGGACAACTTCTGTTGCTACTACTAGTAGAGAGGCAAATGGGACTGCTGATATGCTGGCTAATAGAGGGCATCTTGCCCCTTTTTCGATTACTCTTGTTGACCATGTTTTCCTATTACTTAGTCTTGTTCTTAGTAGAGATATTGGAGGGCCTGTCCTCCAAGGTTAGGTAGCTAGCTTTGTTTCTTTCCTTTTATATAAAAAAAGGGGTTTGAGATACGCATAATTTTTTTTGTTTAACTTGGTACATATTCTTAAATTTTTTTTTTTTTTTTGGATAAAACTCATGTTTGAATAAAAATGACTAAAGTAATAACAAACTTTTTAAGAAGGTAAAAGGCTTTATTCCCTAGTTAAATTTTTAGCCTTTTTTCACAAAAGCTTTTTTTACTTCTGATTATTTCACATTTTTAAGAGATAAATACTATTTTGCCTTCAATCAAATAATTTTTAAATCATTCAAGCACTTTTGATAATTTAATATATAAAAGTCAATTTTTTTATACAATTAAAAAAATGAAATAAGTTATCTTAAAATCGATTTTCATCTAATATATCCAAATATAAAACTAATTTCATAATAAATGAATATAAAAAAAGTGCTTTCTCCGGTACCCTAATAATTTTGGGGTAAAAGTTACCCTATCCAACCAGAACGTGAATCCTCAATTAAATAAGTCATGTTAGTGAGTTAAGTGAAATGGTTCTCACCATCTGATTGAACCATCTAGACAGGATAAAATTATCCTTGGGATATCGAAGAATTCACCTATAAAAAATTATTATAAATATAATCAATCATTAAAATAACATATTTTTCATATCATAGCTAATCTAAACAATCCTTTATCTTCTTCATACATGTGATTACTTTTTTGTTTGACCAAAGTGAACCATGAGTATTATTATTATTAATGACCATATATTTAGGAATGGCTATGATGTGTCATTAATTTAGGAACGATTATTCAGTTGTTGCAATATACCCGTTGTCGAAGAGGTAGGCCGCGAGGGTTAAGGCACTCGGGGTCTTAGACGGGCCTCTCAATGCTGGGCCCACTCCTGTTGGGCTTACGGTCGGTATATATCACAGTCTAGAGCATTTATGGTAAAAGTAAATCATCATTTTAGTTCCTAAAAGTATGAGTCGCTATCAGTTCAGTCACTGAAAATAATTAAATTATGAAAAAGTCTCTCAATGTTAATTTTGTTAGTAAATTTAGTCCCTCAATGTTAATTTCGTTAGTAAAGTTAGTCTCTGAGACTAACTTTACTAACGAAATTAACATTGGTGACTTTTTCTTAATTTAACTATTTTCAGGGACGGACTGAACTGACAGCGGCTCACACTTTTAGGGACCAAAATGATGATTTACTCTTATGATAAACATAATAAACATAAAATTAAAAAAAGAAAAGAAAAAAGAAATCTTAGGCTTAATTGCACTTTTGGTCCCTCAGATATCACGATTGTGCAATTTTGGTCCCCCGGGTTTTAATTGCGCCAATTGGGTCCTCTAAATATCATGATTGTGCAATTTTGGTCCCCTAAGTTTCAATTGCGCCAATTGGGTCCCCCACATATCATGATTGTGCAATTTTGATCACCAAGTATCACGATTGTGCAATTTTGGTCCTCCAAGTATCACGATTGTGCAACTTTTAACATCAATAGCCTACGAAGCACATGTGCGACTGATTTGACACTTAATAAGACTAGTTTGGCAGCTTACGTGTCATTCTTATGGGACATTTAATGACTTGCATTTGACCATTAAATTGTGTGATATGGCAATGTTGTCTTATAAGAATGTCCTGTAAACTGTCAAGTTGACTTCACTAAGTGTCAAATTAGTCCCACGTGTCCTATGTAGGCTACTGACATTAAAAATTGCACAATCGTGATAATTGGGGGACCAAAATTGCACAATCATGATATGTGGGGGACCCAATTGGCGCAATTGAAACTTGGGGGACCAAAATTGCACAATCGTGATACTTGGAGGACCCAATTGGCGCAATTAAAATCCGGGGGATCAAAATTGCACAATCATGATACCTGGGGGACCAAAAGTGCAATTAAGCCGAAATCTTATTTGTAGCCAAAAATATTGAAACTCTTATGAGATGGGGGCATGTGACACTGTTGAGGTTTAGATCTTGATGGTCAGTCAACTCATATTTTTGGCTTTTTGAATTGAACAACTCATTCTGAAAGTTCTTTTGTTTTTTTGTTTTTTAAATTCTTTTCATAATCTTTTCTATATTAACTATTATATTTTTCAGTCAAAGTGATTGCATTAAACAGAAATTAAGTTTAATTATTGTCAATAATTCTTAGTACACGTGACAGCTATTATTGGAATCCACTATATGGTCATTTTTTTTACATAAAAAAATTGTGACTAAATGCAAAATTAAGTTATGCTTGTGCAAGTCATCCATTCGTAGGGACCACAATCTTCCATTTATGCCATTTTCTCTCTCCAAATTTTCAAGTTCTTCCTAAAATATTAAGAAAGAGAAATAATATTGTTCAATTATTGGAATTCTCTAATGAAAGTGATAGATAACCAAGTATTATGATTTCCAATTCAATGTGCTACCCCACCAGATAAGCGAAAAAAAAGAGAACACGTTAGTGTTGAATGGTTACATGTGTACAAAGGGTTTTTTTCCTCATGTGACAAAGGGACAAGATGGAATCAAGAATTCATTGCATTATATTTAATAATAATTATTCCCTCTAACTCTATATATAACATGGTCTGTCCCTTGTTTAATGGTTAGACCATCTTGGGACCCTTTTGGACAATCCCTTGGAATGTAAATAAGATTATAGTTTTAGCTCGCTTTGGAATTTTCTCTTTCTCAATATATATCAAACAATCTATTTCTTAATTTGTTTCAATTATCTGGTCTGTTACAGTGCAGAAGTGGCATATATAGATTCTTGTATATGGATTTGGCACCTCTTGTGCTCTAATATATTATTCCTTTGCTTATAAACTTTTTTTTTATAACATCCAACAGCTTTTATATTGGTAAAATTTACAAAAGCTAATTCAACTTTATCAGTCAATAAGCAAATAATTCTGTCACATGAGTTCATTCATCAAGTTCTTAATAAAATCATCATACGTGGCTCACATCGTCTCACTAGTTATTATTATTATTATTATTATTATTATTGTTATTATAAAAAATGAGGAGTGCTATCAATACAATCTCTAATATTCTCTTTTCAACACATTCTCTTTTATTGATTAAAATTCAAATGGGTCTAATTAATTCATACGGGTCCCACTTGAATTATGTAGGATCCATATAAATTTTAACCAATAGAAAAATGTGTATTAAAAAGAGAATGTGAGAGAATATGTTACTAACATTATAAAAAATCGTCTCATGAATTTCATGTTGTAAGAATTTCCAAAAAATAAAACACTTTTGAAATGTTTAAAAGTTATCTGGGCATAGAATGCCCGATGCCGAGAGCTAAGTTTTGAGCCACGTTGGACGTAACATAAGATATATCTTATAAACGATTTTTTTTTTTATAAAATTTGAGAAAAGAAATAGGATCCATTATTATAATTGATAACATTAAGATTTTTTTTGGTGAATTGATAACATCTTTTTTTTTTGAAGCAGGTGAATTGATAACATCAATATTTAATACAAAGTAAATAAAATTGAAGGAATTTTTGTGTATGATTTTATTTGCTTGGATATTAAGCTATATTTATATTATTCTTAATATTCACAATTATCTGGATAGGAAAAGAGAACGTGACTTAACAAAGGAGCGATTTTTTTATTAACATTATTTCACCTCAAATTCAAAGATTAGTTCCAGTAAAAAAAAAAAAAAATCAAAGACTATAATACCATTCTTTATATTGTCTAAAACTCTTACGTTTGCTGATTAATTTCATCGTAATTGCTGCGGTTTGATGGAAGCATCACGTGGCAATCATACACCACTGTAATGGGATAAAGCTTCTTGGGATTTTAGTTAGGGAATTAGGAGTAGGAGATGACTTGCTTATAAGTTGGTCCATGCCCAAAAGTAAGGTACCTCGTGAGGCTTCAACTTTTTCCATGTGATCGTGTATTTCAGCAATCGATAGCCCTCGCCCCCCTTTCTTTAGGTATATGCAGCAATAATCAAATGATTTTGACCTTTCCATGCAAGTGGAGTAGTATATATATGTTAGAAAAGGAGTGGTGATGAATA
Organism: Ammopiptanthus mongolicus; assembly: GCA_039655645.1. NCBI lineage: Eukaryota > Viridiplantae > Streptophyta > Magnoliopsida > Fabales > Fabaceae > Ammopiptanthus > Ammopiptanthus mongolicus. The sequence goes on from CM077347.1 coordinate 85,946,707, forward strand.
GAATAAAATTGTCTTGTAATACAAATTATTGTATTAAAAGTGATTTTTGGTAGGAGTTTTATGAGTCAGTTTGATTCAATTTAGTTCCACGAGGAAAAAATTTCAGAACTAATTAAAATCAATTGGTTTGATTTGGTTTCGGATTCGGATTTGCAATTCTTTTTCAAAAAATTTGAGTCAAACTAATCCGATAAAAAACGAGTTGATACAAGTCTATAAAAAAACTTAATTAAAAAATATGAAAAAATGAATAAACCTAGCATAAAAATATATGATCAAGAGAAAAAATGCAAATTAGGCGATATATGAAAATTTCTCATATATGAGAGTAAAACTATCAAAAGCTGTTATGCAAAGAGTTTTAAAAATAAAAAAATATATAATGAATATTAAAATATGTATATAGTTGGTTCAGATCTAGAAACCTTGAATTCGATAACCAAACCAATTGTTGAAATCAAAATGGTTATAGTTCATGACTCCTAAAATTTTGATATTAACAAAAAGATTATATTAGATGAACAAATATTCCTTTTGGACTAATGTGTTTATTTGAGTATTCAGATATTCTAAGTCCAAAGACTTGAAGAGGCTTTAGATAAAGTAATCTATCGTAATATGAAACATACGATTAATGGACTCAATCCACTTGAATTGTGGTCTTCTTTAAGTAAGGAAACATGAGTCCAAAAACTCAAACCATGTATCCAAAAGCTTTAAGTTGTAATTGTTGAAGCTATTTTTTTTTTTATTATTCTATTGGACCAACGAATGTTTAAAGCGCGAAATGTTCAAATGCAATATTAAAATATTGTTTGTACAAAAGTCTCTGAACATGGTATCATCGAAAGCATAAGCACCTATCTGATCTTGACACAAGGCTAAATCAACGAAGTTAACTCTACTCAAAAAGGAAAGACAAAAGACAACTTTTAGGTACAAGGAAATGCTGACAGTAGTACTTTCAGCTCTATCTAATAAACTACTATGCTTTTCAAAAGCCTCAAGACAAGTTATCAGACTCAACGGGATAATGTAGTCAATGCTTACATAGAACGGCTCTTTGCCAACTGTTGAAGTTGAAGATTGCTCAAGACTTGAAGCCTGTAAGTACAGAAGCCTTTGAAGAAAAAAAGTTACCAGAACCGAAACTAAGAAAGCTATCAAAGTGATCAAAGCAATCAAAATATACAAAAGCTCACAAGCTTTACTCTTATTTTAATCTTTCATATTAACTCTTTGCGTAGAGTTTTACTCTCAGAGTTTGTCCTTAAGCTTTCATATCTTCACACATAGTGAGTTAGTTTTCGTTGAAAAACTCTTCTCAAACAAAAACTTGTTTGAGCCTAGATAGACTTGTTTGGCAAAGAATACTTGTTTTTACCTGAAAAGGTTGTAGAATACATGTTAAACCTGAAGAGCTAGTAAAATACTTGTGCCTGAAGAGGTATTAGAATACTTGTATTTGCTAAGAGTTTTTAGTGAAAACATCCTTCAAGTAGAGGGGACTGGACGTAGCTCTTGGGTTAAGAGTGAAGCAAGATAATTTCTCTGTGTTATCTTCTTCTCTTATCTTTGTCTTTAGTTTGTTTATCGCTAATAGTTGGGACTGAAATTGTTTTCTTAAAATGTGCTTTAAAATGGAAAAGTTTTAGCGTGTGTCCATCGTTTTCTATTTACGCGCTTTGCGTCCAAAACTTGCTTTTGTGTCGACGCTTAGCTTAAAGGTTATCTGTTTGTGAAAAGATTTGCAAAAAATTAAGAAACAAAATTCAACCTCCTTCTTGTGTTTCAAACAGGTTTCTTCACCAATTACTATTGGATCTTAATAGATTTGGTTCAGATTCAATCCTAACTAATTTTATTCGTTCAGTTCAGTTTTTCGGGTTCATCGAGTTGATCTGAACCGATGAACATTCCTAATTTTTGGTCGACCTCTAATGTAATATGGATATCAAGTTGCTTCCCAAAGTTAAAATAGTAGATTCTTAAACTTGTATACTCAAAATCAAAAGCAATAAAATTTACACAATTCAATTGTGTATACAGTATTTATATGTCAATATGGTGTGTTCTCAAAATTATGTCTTATTTCCATACCATGATCAGAATATATCTAGATGGATATTGATAAATATTTAGCGTGGTGTGAATTAGAGTTGGCAATTTGGGTCCGGGCTGGCCCGATCCGTCCTGATGACCCTTTTAACAATGTGTTTGAATTTTTTCATACATTTTGTCTTTAGATATACAAACATACTTTTATAGTTCATATTATAACTTTTAAATAAATGATCTTTCAATTTATTAATGATGTAAAATATGCTTATTTAATGACTTTTATGAAAAAATGTTTCTTTAAAACTTGTACGTTTACATATTTTAAATTGTGATTTATACTATATTTTAGTGTTATTTAATACATATATATATATAAATACATTTAAGCAAAAAAATAAAATAAAAAAGTAAAAAATATAAGGTCAAAATGGCACATTGGGCCACTATGCTGGACTGGGCCACCAAAATACTAGCCGATCCAAATCCGGACCAACCTGACCCGATTTTGTACTTTTGTCCGGTCAGACCAGTTTGGATCAAGTCGGGCGGCTCGACTTACCACCTCTAGTATGAATACCTTTTCGTTGGAGGAGCTGTGGAAAAGCCAAAAATGATATTTACTACTCTTTTGCAATTTTGAAAGCAAACATTGCCAACAAAAGGCCAAATGAATGGCAACAAAGCTTAAATGGGACTGAATGTTGAAAATCTTAACATTCACCCCGTTGGTGCAAATGGCACCAAAGGATATTTTGTCTTGACTCTTGTGTATGGACAAAATCTGGTTGGGAGAGGGCGACCCTTAAATATCGTCCAGGTCCCCCGGTGGAGATTAATCACTGTTTACGACGATGGATACTTCGTATCAATAACATGATTATAAAAAAAACCGCACCAAAGGATATAGAGTTAAAACAAATTCTGCAATATTTTATCCAAAGGATATAGACTTGAAGATAGAAGAATATACATCAAATCCAATTGTTACCATTCAACTGTCATAAAATATTTTTATGTGAGAATATATCCATTGAAGATAAGATTTTTTTTTTATATTGCTTTCAAACCATCTCTTTCAACCTGTAATTATTTGGTTAAAACTATTTATTTTACTAAGATATTTTACAGAGTCTATTGAACATCAAGATGCCATAGAGTCCATTATTCAGTGCTTCACCATGAAGATTTATAAAAACAAATTAAAACAAATATATTATATAGTATAAACTTGACCTTTTCTCAAATGCCAAAATTAAAAAAATCTCGACCTTTTCTTTTTTGGCGATGTCTAGGGTGAAGTACCAAAACAGGTTCTTCATCGTGTGGCACCAGAAATTATTGGTTATCACAAGTAAAATAGCCGGTTCAAATTAATTTCCCCTAACTCCTCCTACCAACTTCTCTAACTCATTTCTAGCCTCTGATCCCGCTTACACTTCCCTACTCCCCATCCCTTCAACTTCTACGACTCCGATGGCTGGATGGACATGGACACTCTAATCACCCCCGATACCTCTGATTTCACCCTCTTAGCCCCCAATTCATTCTCTATCCGCATTTATGATCTCAACTGCTCATCTTCTCTTTCGAATTTCACCTTCAACCTACCCCACCACCCCTTTCTCCACCTAATGACTTCGCCAACCACCCCCTACTCTCCACACCGACTCTGCACACCTGCTTCTCAATTCGCTAATCGACTGTGCTCCCTTCTCGAAGCCTAATCGGATCGTGCTGCAAAATCTCTTTCCCACTTTAGGAAACTAGTGTCCCAACACTGAAACCCTACTTAAAGAATTTCCTTCTACTTTCCCAAGCTCTCGCTCGAAAACTATCAGTGGATAAAGACAAAGACAACAACTTGACAAGGGTGGAAACTCAACCCACTGCTATTTCTCAAGAGTTAAAACTAAATTACAAGGCACTCAGCGATGCTTTCCCTTATTCCAAGTTCGCACATTTAACCGCAAGCCAAGCTATTGTAGAAGCCACCCACATTCACATAGTTGATTTTGGGATGTGCAACGGATTCAATGAGCTGCAATCTTGCAAGCATTTGCTACTTGCTCCTCTGGGAAGCCTGAGGGTAAAAGGATTTATGGGATACACCACAATAAAATTGGGTATTACTGACAGCCAAATCCCTCGGAATGGCCAGAAAACCGTCGATAATCACATTTTTCCGATGGCCAACCAACGGCCACGGATTGGTCAGTAATAACCGCTTCTGAAACAGTGATCGATGAACCAGGTGACAAGCCGATGGTACCATCATCGCTTCCATGGTCTGCAACATCTGACACTCACGCTCCTCGCTAGCGGCCACGACCTCCATCATACGTCGCTCTCGCTCCTCGGATGCAGCCACTCTTTGCCTCAGCTCGACAATCTCGACAGACTCCTGAGAGTGGCAACTTCTACTGGTGGACGCTCAGCTGTGCTGGGTATGGATGTTAGAGGCCCCTCGTCGGTAATTGAGGCGAGGTCTCCTAAACCATAAATCTAGCCCTTCTTCTTATCGCTAGCAACCTCCCCCCAAGTCTGAAGCTCCAGTCGCTCCTCTGCCTCAGGGTCAGCTGCGATGGATGGGGAAGAGGTTGTCTGAGACTTCGCCTGACTCAACCTCGCCTCATACTCATCCAACACACACATCAGGGTATAACATTTTAAAACAATACATTTTATAAAAATTAACATAAAAATGAAGGGGAATTACCTAAGTGTGCCTCGAACGCTCTCCTCAAACTCATTAGTACCCTTTCTAACATAGGTATGATGGTGGAGCTCGTTCGACATTATGTCACGGCCTAACTTCGCAGCCTGTAACATAAGCACAAATGATATAATGAACAATAATTATTTGACAATATAACAAAAGAAACTAAAAATCAATGCATGAAGAACAAGTTTATGAATGTACCATCCGAACAACGTGTTGTGCCTGGCTGATTGAACCTCCTGTGTGCAGGCTCCCACTTGTTTTCCGAAACTCTGTTTTTCTTTTCCTGGGCTGATACTTTCTAGAATGTAGCCATAGCCCAATGAGCACGTAGGGTATCCGAAACTCCCTCCCCTATCCAGTCGGGAGGTTCTTCCGACAAACGAGTGTCTGTGAGCAGATCAGAGAGGCAATGGTTGACTCAGCGATGAAAGTTATGCTCCATTTGTGCCTCATCCTCAGTACTCCATTCGACTATCTCCTGTTTTAGGAGAACTTAAATAATAATATAACAATAATTAATGAAATAATAAAGTAAAGCCAACCGTCTTGTAGGGCCAACCGTCACTTACCGATGGCTTCAACAGTCGGTAACTATGTTCACAATACAAAAAAAAAAAGACGTTGTGTCTCGTAATACCAAAAGGCAATTACCGATGGATGTGACCATCGGTAAAGATTTTTTTCATTACCGACGGCTATACCATCGAAAAATTTGCAGGCTTTATTTTGCGAAAATTTGCGCCCAGCTTTTTGATGGAATTACCCACGGCTTGACCGTCGGTAATGAAAAAATTTAGTACCGACTGTCTAGATTCTCGGTAATTAAGAATACCCACTGCCTCATTACCGACGACTTTAAAGCCCTAAAAGAAAGTCGTCGGTGAATCAACAAATTCTTGTAGTGATACCGGCGGTCTTGGAACTTCTGTGTTTGGTTTCTCGCGATAGAAGGTCCAGAAATATGTTTGGACAAAAGCTATGTTGGTGGCTTTACAAAATTGAATCGATTATATGTTGATGGCACTAGATTGAGTTCAAACAAACCAAATAAGAAGAATTAATATGGAAACAACTATAATAATAGATTAAATTTTACCAAAATAATTGAATTGATTAAATTTTATCAAAAAAATTGAATTGATTAAATTTTTCAAAAAATAAATCAATTAAATTTTACCAAAAAAATAATTGATTAAGCACTTACCATCATCAAAGGCTTCTTTCTATGTATAAATTACTTTGTAACTGTAATCGATTATTAAGTCTATAAATATACATTAACAATATAATAAAGATATTATTTAAAACAAATAATAGGACTAGAGAAAATAATAATCAATGCCACAACAAAAAGCAATTTTGTTATCGATTACAAATTGATACTATATGAACAAGTTTGTAATCGATTACAAACTTATTATTTTATTTTTATTTCTATTTTACACACACACACACACACACACACACACACACACACACATATATATATATATATATATATATATATTTAAAATTATTAAAGTATTAATTTTATGATTATATTAGTCATATATTAATATTTAAAATATATAATGTATTTAAATAATAAATCTTGTTCTAACATATTATATGAAAATATTATGTAGTAATTAAAATGGATGGCAGGTGTGAAACCCTCAAATCGGTATCACGTTTGTAACCCAAAACACCTATTAAAACGTTAACTAAAACTTGGTGGTTTTACTTTCGGGAAAACAAAAAAAAACAATTCATTTAATATATCTTATTAAGTCCTGAAAATCGTAATAAATTTTTTTTTCTTATTTAACAACCATAAATAACCGCAACTCAGAATAATGGCAGGATACTCATATATATATATATATATATATATATATATATATATATATATATATATATACACATCATCAACTAGTCCTATACAAAGAACTATGGACAACATGTCCCTTTCCAAACGAAACTAGGAAAATAAGCTGCTAAAAACTAAAAACTAGGTAGCGATAATCTGGACCATATCACTAAAACTCATGGCCATCAGTAGCCGCTAACAGACTACTCAAAAACCGTTACCTCAAAAGAAAAGTCTACACCCTACGCTGGTCAGACTAGTGGAAACCATTGGATAATCCCCCAAAGGAGGGTCCAACAGGTCCATCAGGAGAGTGATCGAGGGAAACTACATCCCCATTGACCATCCCCGCATCCTCGGCTCCCTCGGCCGGAACATCCCCATTTTCCAGAGGATGATACTCAGGTGTCTCGATGAGCTCCTCCTCTTCTGGATCCTCCTCTGTTAGAACCAAAACAGTAATGACTAATGACCCCTAAAAGTTTTAATGATTAACAAAGTTATTATATGTTTATTGAAAATATTCGAAGTCAAGTTTATGCTAATCCATAAGGTCAAAAGACCTTTGTATGTTTCTGACTTCAGATAATTTTCCAAAAACCAAAGTTTCACCTAGCTCTTAAAGGACAACTCACTGCAATATCTACGTCCAAAGAAACTAAGTGGTAAAGGTTTATGTCCAAATGTTTACACTGCTTTATCATCCAATTGTTTATAATTATTGTGCGTCCAATTGTCTTCAATGCGTATGCGTCCAATTGTATTCAATGCTTATGCGTCCAATTATTTTTAACTATTGTGCGTCCAATTGTCTTCAAATGTGTCTGTGTCCAATTGTCTACAACACTTGTGCGTCCAATTATATATTTGCCTATGCGTCCACTAACTTCTTTTTGTAGATGACGTGGCACTCTCTTATTCAAAAGTCTTAAATGGTTTTAAGGAAAATATCTTTTTCACATAAAGACAAAAGAAGGTATGAACATCGTACAAAGCAAATCACGTAGAACAAAGAATCACGTAGAGCAAAACACTTGTCGGCCATCAAAGCAAAATCAGTCTGCTACCATTCAAGCTGCTACTACCTCCTCATTCTGAAAGGACAATTACACAACGAAAAACAAGAGTCTAAACGGAAAAGTTCTCCCTATATTTTGAAATCAGAAGGTCAAGACAAAAGATATAAGAAGACCACCCTCTGAAGAACAAAATAGAGACAACACACGAGTAAGAAAATATTCAAGAGATTTCATTGTGCAAACAAAAAGCCAAAAAGCTTTCACTCTCAGTTTTTGATCTGTAAACCTTCTCATTCTTTCATTGTAAAGTTGTAAACAGATTGTCAAGAGCTATATCGTGTAATACTCTCACTGTTGTGAGTTTGTAAAAAGCTTAGAAAAACCCCTCTCAAATCTTAGGATTTGTTGAGCCTGAAGAGGCTTGTCTGTAAAAGAATACTTGTTGCCTGGAGAGGTGCAGAATACTTGGAGTTGTAATCTTGGAGAGACTTGGAAACAGCTTGTATTAAGTGCTAAGAGTTTTAGTAGAAAAACCTTCTGGAGGAAGGGACTGGACGTAGCTCTTTGTTTTGAAAGAGTGAACCATGATATATCTTTGTGTGAATCTCTCTTTCTCTATCTCGTTAAGTTTTTTATTTATTACTAACTTAGGGATTGAAAACAAAGTATCTTAATCACCTATAATCGTTTTAGTGTGTTCTTTCATCTTCCTACTTTAAACGTTTGTTTTTTAAAAAAAAAGGGTTTTCGAAAATCGGTTAAGAAACACAATTCAACCCCCTTCTAGTGTTTCCCTGTTTCACTTTCATCCTCCTCCTCATCCTCCTCTTCCGGCCCTATGGGCACCAAAACAAAAGGAGGTGGAGGGGATAAGGGAGGCTGCTGCTGTAGAGTCTGGGCGGCTGGGATGTGGTATTGTAACTCCCCCTGGTCCACCAGGTACTGCAGCATCATCTAGATCGGTGGTAACAGGATCTAGATGGTCTCGACTGTGTGTACTCTCTCCTGAGGTCCCACCTCAATGTTCCCTCGCAGAGTGCAGACCGAGCCCGTATATGCCGCACTGGTAGCTCCCGGATGTATGACCCAGGTGGCAGGGTCCTCACTATGCTCAAAAGTGAGGGAACGGACTCCCGTGTATGCCAGTCCCTCGCTCCCCAAGCTCATCTATACATATATATATATATATATATATATATACAACCAGAAATAGAACAATCCAGAAAATATGCAAGGATAAGAAACCAATATATGAATCCAAAAACGACAACTACATGCCCAAACACAAACATCAGATTCATACAGCATATCTCACCAAACATTATCATGCATCACATAATACACCATATATATCCATGTACTAGTAGTAAAAACACAAGGGTTTCGTACCCCACAATTAACGTTATTCTCTAAACGTATGCATGAACACTTCCATATATCTCAACTAATATTCAATTCTAGATTTTCGAAAATCCCATCAACATTCGAAATGAGCTGATCAGGCTCCAAAATCATTGACCCGCAGGCCATAATGATTATCACCAATAATTGTCCCAAAAATAAGTACTTCGAACCCATGACACTACGCGATTCTCACATGGGGGCGCAATCAGAAGTACTTACGATGTATAAGTCATACTATATTGTCCAACTCATGGCACAATACGCACAGCCCACGGCACGTATGACATCATTGTCCCTCAAGGCACAATGTTACATAATGACAATAAGTCATTTCAGGTTTTCCTTGCCATCAAGGTCCCCCGTTTCACGGTACGTCTGTCCAACACATAAATGTATGAGAAAACTATTTAGTTTCCGATAATTGATCTTTGTCGCATCAATATTTCCTCATTGTAGCATTAACGCTAACAACCACCATAATGTCTTAGACTCTTTCAGCCTTAAAAACATTTTTCTCAAAACAGGATATTTAGTCCAAAACAGCTCGAACCCAAATATTCCTAACCGATACACCAGATTAGAATTTTGGGATTCAACAGCATAAAAACATCCTCAAGCTTACAGGACCACAAAGATCGTCCCTAAGCCGACAGGACCACAAGTAACACGGATCCTTGATCCACGTGTTTCTGCAGAACCCTAGAACCTCGAAGTCTCGGTTTCTAGTTTCTAAGCTTAAAAATCACTTTTCTCGAAAAGCCCAAAAACCAAAATCCAAATCTCCGACACTTACACAAAGTCCTCAGGATCGGTTTTCCATAAATCAAAACTTGGTCTAAAGACCATTTCTTTTCCTTTCGTCGTTTTTCGGTAAAACACAAACCTTAAAATACAGCTTGCAAAAACCATTTTTCTTTGATAAAATCAAATAACTTGAAAATCACGTTTCTCAAAACGCTCTTCATTTTTCGTTATTAAAACACATTTTCCACAATTTTGTCTTTTAAGTTAATTTCCCTTAAAAGCAGCTATTTATTATTATTTTATTTCAAAAAAGATAATTAATTATTTTCTCTTAAATGAAATTGAGAAACAATAAAACATTATTATTTTTCTCCATTCCACATCTCGAGCTTTTAAAGCTTTTATGTTACACGATGTCGGATCCTAATCGATATTAGGTTCTCTAATGCCTTAAATCCCACAGCAGGGCACACGATACATGCATACATTTATTCAAAAGCTATACCATGTATCCACATACATCAGCAAGTATATCATGCAAAGGCAAATCAACAGCGGTAAATAAATCACTCCACCAATAATCAGATAAAAATATTTATTTACAACACAAACACACCAAAGCAGCATATAGCTGTCGGAATTGGAATTCCTCAAGTTTATCCCCTTACCTCTTGAAGTTCCAAGGGTAAGCAGCAATCGCCCGATTGACCCGAAATCTCGCTCGACTATCTGCTGATCACTACACACACACAATCAATCAAAGTATTAACTCAAAAATACAAAGATTTCTCCTATTTCACTATCCTTAGGGTTCGGCTCTTTGACCTTAAAAATAGCTAGGGAGCTCCAAAATTCTTATCTCTTGGATACCACCATAAATAAGTGAGATAACCCTAGATACCAACTCAAAACATCAAAAACCAACCAAAAACCTACCCTTCACTACCCAAGGGGGGTCTCTGCCTCTCTATAAAAAAAAAAAAGTCTAGAGAGATTTCTTGGTCTAAGCTCTTGGAACATGGAAGTATGTCATGAACCTAGGCCATAGAAATTGGTTTGATATTAAAAGGATTTTTCTACAATTTTTCATGGATTTTTGAAGTTTAGGGGTAATAACCCTAACCTCCATGAAAATGAATTTTCTAGAGGAGAGAAAGGAGAGATTGAGAGAGATAGGGAAGGTTAGCTACCTCCTAAGAAATTCTTCTTCAAAGATCAGTGATTTTGCTTCAAGAAAATCAAGCTCTTAAGCTCCAAAAATGGAGTTTTGTGTGAAGAGAAAAGAGAGAAAGAGAGAAAATGAGAGTGATAGGTTGATGATGATGATGATGGTTCGAGTGGGGTGAGGATGAGCGTGAGAGTTTAGATATTTTCTGAAGTTAAATAACTTAAGAGTTAAGTAAGGTAAAAAGGTAATTTAGTAAAAAGAAAAATCAAGGGCAATTTGGTCATTTCGCGTCCCGATATTTGAAATCATTACGACATTGGCACGAGTCCTCAGATGACTTGACACAGTCTTGACATGAAGATTATCCACTCGTAGGTCTCGTAAAGCCCTTATACGGCTTCAATCGTCTCTCAGATCGATTATCGGCTCGAATATAATATATTATTTTTATTTTCGGACGTCAGGACACATTTTAGCAAAAAGGTAGAGGATCAAATTTTAAGACTAATGGTTCTGACCATTAGTCAAAACGAGGTCTTGATAGTAGTAAAACACTACCCTCCGTAAAACATAGATCGAGCTCCGTTTGAGTTTTCGGCCCAAAATTTAACCGTAGGCTCCTACGATTAAATGAAGTATGAATATGATTTTAGTTTTCCCAAAATCATTTTCTAAAGCATAGATAAAAATATAAACTCATTAATTGAGTTTATCATTCTTAAAAAGCACGAAAAATCGAGGTGTTACAGCAGGTTATAATATTAAGTAATTACATGGATGGCAGCTGCAATGAATCAGCAAAGCATGTAAATCAGCAGAACATTGAATCAATTATCAATTGTGGTGCAATCGATTCAATCTCACGGGTTTCAATTCCAAAGGATAACGTGAATCAATTACTTGGATATTAGTAATCGATTTAAATTCGTGAGATTGATTTAAAGGCGTGAAAATGAATCAATTACTTGATAATTATAATCAATTCATCTTAACAAAAGATCAAATACAAACCGGTTATAGGTATACAATCCTACAAGTTGACTAGAAAATTAATATATCTAACAATGATTTTTAATGCCTCATGCACCTATGTATCATTTCTTTCAGACTTCACCTTAGAGGTGGCCTTATCTCTTTCCTTTCTTACATTGTACATACTGAACTAGGAGCTTTGAAGAAAGTTTCATGCTTGTCACTTCATTGATTTATATTTTAGGTCAGGAGTGTGGATCAACCTATGGTTATAGCACCCTAAATTAAAATTAATAGATAAATGAAGGAAGGGAAATTGTTTGTTTGCTTATTTTTTTTTTTTTTTAATGCAGAAGGAAGTGAAAGCTGTCCACATTGCTGCTTCTAGAAAGTATAGATTATGCAACTTATAAAATTAGCATGTATATGATCTAAAAGGCTACATTCATCACAGATTCACGGGGAAAAATTCATTTCAAATGAGTTTACATCAAAGTGAGTTTTTATAAAAAGTAAATGAATAAGAATGTATTCGCTCTTGATTTAAATGTATTAAAATGTTATCCAAAAAGAAATTGATGAAATCGCACATAAAAATTCTAAAAGTAGTTTTTTTTTTTGTCAAAAAACATCAGCCCAAATTTGTTTAATATATCTAGATATAGGCTAGATAAAAAATTTGAATACTCATGCTTAGGCCTCACAAATGAGCCGATAAGAATTTGTTTGGCTTACGCTCAGCTCGTTAAGAAAATGAATTCTGATTGGTGGCTCAAATTCAACCGATTCATTATGAATTTAAAAGCTGCTCCAATTAAATGAGCTAGCTCATAACATAAAAAAAAAAAAAATCTTATTAACGAGTATCCTAAGGATATTTTTTAAGGAATTAGAAAAAACATGGTTTATGAAAAATCTAAATATATAACATCTTAAAATAATAAATACATATTTTTCCATATAAATTTATTTTTCTTAAAACTTTAACAAGTGTCCTTAGCATTTTCAAAAAAAAAAAAAAAAAATAGGTACTAATAATTCAATGTAAAAAAGCCAAACCTTACATGAGGTCATCACTATGTGCATGATTATGACCACTACAGCCTTTTCTTACAAGCTAACTCATTGATACTTATTGAGAACAAATAAAACTAGATACTAAATTATATTAGAGAATACTAACGAGTATTTTTAGAATATTGATTAAGGAATCAAAAAATAAATAAATGATATATTTAATATATTGAAAAGTTTTATACTTAAATTTACAATAAAAAACTTTATGTTTCTTAATTCTTTAAGTAATGCCCTTAATTATGACACTCGTTAGCCACATGCATCCAATTATATTATAGTAAAGTTTATAATTAAAGGACATATTAATGCTTTCATGAACTCCGCTCAGCAAGACTAGATGAATATGTTATTTTAGCTTAAAGAAGAATGCTAGCAGAACTCTTCCACACTTTTTTTTTTAATATATTCTTTTTTATTGGGTTATATTTTATATTCTCTTTAAAATATGATTTAAAAATAAAAAAGTATTAAAAAAAAGTATATAAAAAAATATTTATTTTCATTTCTCTCTCTTGAATAAACAAATTACTCTTATGGTGTGTTCACCAAAGTATTAATACTTATTATGCGCAATTTTGGGAAGCTAATTAATAAGCGGTCCAATGTAACATTGTACCAATTTGTACATTTTATGTGCAACGTGGGGAGCTCATGGATCAAAATTATAAACAGCAGCTAGTCTTTTATAGGACCACAATTCTGCCAAGAATTTATCTGTATAAATGAATGCTTAACACAAAGTCAATGTTTATCTAATTAAACAAATAAGTAAATTAGTGCACATGAAAAGGGTTTGGATACTTGAAATGTACTTGCAGATCGTTGTGATCTCAGTTATTGTCCTTGATTCAATTAGCAATTTCCAAGGGATAAAATAAGTACTAGTATATATATTAGAACATTGCGGAAGGTCAGAACTCAGAACCCGATTTGTTAATTGTATTTATGCCACATCAGCAAGTTAGTTAGGCGATACAACAGTATTTAATTAGCTTGTTAATTAGGCTTTCTGGTTTGTTAGTTTGTTAGCTTTGTAGAACTGTATATATACAGTTTGGCTTATCTCTTGTAATTAACTTTGGATTCATTTTCTTCTTTCAATGAAAAAGCAGAGCACAATGCTCTTTCAATTCTGTTGTGCGAATCCAATTTCCATATTTCTACATGGTATCAGTTGAGTTTCTCATCAATTTCTCGCGTTTCTTGCATTCTCGCGACTCTGATTCTTCTTGATTTCTGAGATCATATCATCATTTCATCAATTCGCGATTCCAATTTCTCTCTGAATTGTGAATTCGCACTTCTTTCTTGACCTAGGTTTTTCTGAATCCTGCTTCTTCGATCAATCGATTTCATTCGATTTCTTGATTTCTGTTTCTATCAATTGCGTACTCTATCACGCAATGGCCGCTGCATCTGGTATTCATGTTGAAGTCATTCAATCTGGTAACGGTGGTTCCAATCCTGGCAATGGTGGTTCCACTCCTCATTCGAATGGATCCAATGGTTGTTCACATCGCAATTATCAACAGGATATGCGCGATCCGTACTTTCTTCATCCTAATGATAACCCAGGGATCACTCTCGTATCTCCTTCACTGACGAACGAGAACTACCAGTCTTGGTCTCGTTCGATGACGGTCGCCTTGCGTTCTAAAAACAAGTTGAAATTCATCAACGACCTTCTTCCACAGCCATCTGAAGATGATGATAATTTCTTTGCCTGGGATTGGTGTAACACCATGGTGATTTCCTGGCTTGTTAATTCTATGGAATCCGAAATTGCTCAGAGTGTCATGTGGATGGAGACTGCAACTGAGATATGGCAAGATCTCAAAAACCGTTATTACCAAGGTGACATTTTTCGTATTTCTGATCTACAAGAAGAATTGTATGTTCTTAGGCAGGGTGATTCCTCAGTCACCACCTACTATAACAAATTCAAGAAACTTTGGCAAGAACTGGATAATTTTCGGCCTCTTCCTACACGTTCATGCACTATTAAATGTTCATGTAATGGATACTTAAAGATGAAAGAATACAAGGACATTGATTATACTCTTAGGTTCCTAAAAGGACTTAATGAGCAATATGCTTCGGTGCGTTCTCAAATCATGTTGATGGATCCACTTCCAACTGTTGGTCGAGTTTTTTCCTTGATATTACAGCAGGAGAGGCAGTTTCACATGCCTACTGATGAATCAAAGTTTATTGGTAATGTCACTGGTTCTGGCAGAGGTGACAGTAAAGGCCGAGGCACTGGTTCTAGCACTAGTTCTGGCACTGGTTATGGCAGAGGTACTGGTGGGAACAGTTTTGGAAGAGGGCGCGGCACAAAGGTGTGTACATATTGCCACAAAACTGGGCATATGATTGACACATGCTATAAGAAACATGGTCTACCACCTCACCTTCAGAAAAATTCTGCTGCTATTCACAATTTCACATCAGAAGATCATGAAGATGCTGATGAAACCAAATCGGCTGCTTGTGAGGAGGTTTCTAGTGATGTTAGCAAGCTGGTTCTCACTCAAGATCAGCAACATGCTTTGCTGGCTTTGCTCCAAAATTCTGGCTCATTGTCCAATTCAAACGTGAACCACTTTACTTCCAAGGATGCTTCTCATTCAGGTATCATCCTAGCCCTTCCCCCTAGCCAAAAACTTGATTGTTGGATTCTGGATAGTGGTACAACCGACCATGTTTGTTATTCCAGATCATGTTTCTTGTTTCTTAAGAAAATCAACCCTATTTCTATTCTTTTACCAAATGGTTCTAGCCTTTTTGCACATTATGCAGGCACAGTAAATTTTTCCTCAGATCTTTACCTTACTAATGTTCTTTATCTTCCCAATTTCTCATTGAATATCATCTCAATTCCTAAACTTACTGCTTCTTTGAACTGTGAGTTGATATTCAATGATCATAAATGCTTGATACAGGTCCTTCCTACCCGGAAGACGATTGGTGCAGCTGAGATGCATCATGGTCTTTACACTCTACAACATCCATCTGCACAACATTCTGTTTCTGTTTTTCAGCATACTCTTTCACTTGTAAATGCATTACCCCTTCCACATCAAAGTTCTAGTTTTTCAATAAATTCTCATTGTAATATTTGGCATTTAAGATTTGGTCATCCTTCACATGACAAACTTGTACACATTCACAAAGATTTTCCCATTGTAAAATGTACACCATCTAGTTCTCCATGTGATGTTTGTTTCTATGCAAAACAAAAAAGACTTCCTTTTCCTGATAGCACTTCAATTTCTTCAAATTGTTTTGATTTGGTTCATATGGATATATGGGGACCATTGTCTATCCCCTCAATGTTTGGACATAGATATTTTTTAACGATTGTTGATGACAAAAGCCGATTTACTTGGATTTTTCTTATGAAGCTCAAATCTGAGACTTCCAATTTGATTAAATCTTTTGTATCTATGGTCCAAACTCAATTTCATAAAACCATAAAATGTATTCGAAGTGACAATGGAAATGAATTTTTTTTAAAGGACTTTTATCAGGAAAAGGGCATCCTTCATCACACTTCTTGTGTGGGAACCCCTCAACAAAATGGAATTGTTGAGAGGAAACACCAACATCTACTTGGAGTAGCTCGATCCCTTCTTTTTCAGGCAAATCTTCCTCAGTGTTTTTGGTCTCATGCTATCATGCATTCTGTTCACTTGATCAATAGATTGCCCTCTCGGTTTCTAGCTTTTAAATCCCCACATCAGATCCTTTTTCAGTCCAATCCTGATTTTTCACATTTAAGAGTTTTTGGCTGCTTATGCTTTGCTTCTTCTCTCCAAAATAACAGAAAGAAACTTGATTCTAGATCAAGAAAATGTATATATTTGGGTACTAAATCTGGTGTGAAGGTACATCTTTTGTTTGATCTCAAATCTAGAGATTTATTCTTGTCAAGGGATGTTAGTTTCTTTGAAACTACATTTCCTTTTACTGCTGTCAGTGCGAAACAACATTCTTCCTCTTCCAATGTTTCTCATCTTTCTCCAAATCTGAACATTAGTCCTTCATATGATTTCATGTATGATTCACTAAGTTTTCATGATCATTCCCCAACTGCATTGCATTCTAATTCAGCTACTTCATCACATTCTCCTGCATTGCATTCTAATTCACATTCTACTCCAACCCCTGCATCCAGTTCTGTTTCAAACACTGTAATGCCTGCATCCAATTCTGTTTCACCTGCAGCATCCTCCTCCTTTGCATCTCCATATTTACCACAACCTGAAACTAGAAAATCATCTAGGATCACTAAACCACCTTCCTACCTTAAAGACTATCATTGTTCCCTCATGCCATCAGCTGTTAATGCATATTCTGCACTTCAATCATCTTCCTCGGGTAGCAAGTATCCTCTATCAAAATTTATTTCCTATGACAGACTCTCTTCTTCCCATAAACATTTTTGTCTCAATCTCTCTACCTCTACTGAGCCTGCCACATTTGAAGAAGCAATGAGCAATGAAAATTGGAAACAAGCTGTCCAAAGTGAACTAGCTGCCTTGATGAAGACCAATACTTGGGAACTCACTAAGTTACCTCCAAACAAGAAAGCAATTGGTTGTAAGTGGGTCTTTAAACTGAAGTTTCATGCTGATGGTTCCATTGAAAGACACAAAGCTCGACTAGTTGTAAAGGGTTTTACACAAACCCAAGGCATTGACTACTTGGAGACATTCAGCCCTGTGGTCAAGATGACCACTGTCCGATTACTCTTAGCCCTTGCAGCCTCCAAGAATTGGCTTCTATACCAATTGGATGTTAATACTGCATTTCTACACGGTGATTTGGATGAAGAAGTGTATATGAAACCTCCTCCGGGCTTGGATGTTCCTCAAAAAGGAATGGTATGTAAGCTAAAGAGATCCCTTTATGGTCTCAAACAAGCAAGCCGACAATGGAACATTAAATTGACCCAAACATTGCTTGGTTCTGGTTATTCTCAATCCAAATCAGATTACTCTTTATTAACCAAAACCACTGAGACTGGATTCACTGCAATTCTGATATATGTTGATGATTTAGTGTTAACAGGAAATGATTCTGCTGAAATTACTGCTATAAAACACATGCTGAACTCTAAATTTAGCATCAAGGATCTTGGATATCTCAAATACTTCCTTGGTTTTGAGGTAGCCCGAAGCAAAACTGGTATTGAAATATGTCAACGCAAGTATACAATGGATCTAATTCAAGATGCTGGCCTTTTAGGTTGCAAACCAGTCTCCACTCCAATGGATCTTGCCATTAAGTTACACACTAAATCGGGTACTCCTCTGCAGAATGCTTCAACATACAGAAGATTAATTGGCAGGCTGCTTTATTTGACACACACACGCCCAGAAATTTGCTATGCAGTGAATAAACTTAGCCAGTATCTTGCTGCCCCTTCTGATTTACACTTACAGGCAGCCTTGCAGATCCTGAAATATCTAAAGGGCAGCCCTGGAAAAGGTCTGTTTTTCAGTGCCAATTCTCCTCCTATGCTTAAAGGTTTTTGTGACAGCGATTGGGGAGCTTGCATTGATACTAGAAGATCTACAACCGGGTTCTGTTTTTTTCTTGGTACCTCTTTGGTATCTTGGAAAAGCAAGAAACAATCTATAGTATCTACATCTTCTTCAGAAGCCGAGTACCGTGCTTTGGCTTTAGCAACCCGTGAAGCTCAATGGCTCCTATATCTTCTCGCAGACCTTCACATTTCTCATCCTTCTCCGGTGATTTTATACTGTGACAACCGTTCAGCGATACAAATAGCAGCAAATCCGGTCTTTCATGAACGGACGAAACATATTGAGATCGACTGTCATCTTGTGAGGGACAAGGTTCAATCGGGCATGTTGCATTTACTTCCTATCTCCTCAAAAGATCAAGCTGCTGATGTCTTCACCAAACCTTTACACCCGGGTGTTTTTGCTGAATTTGATTCCAAGCTTGGATTGTATGACATACACTCCAGCTTGAAGGGGGGTGTTAATTGTATTTATGCCACATCAGCAAGTTAGTTAGGCAATACAACAATATTTAATTAGCTTGTTAATTAGGCTTTCTAGTTTGTTAGCTTTGTAGAACTGTATATATACAGTTTGGCTTATCTCTTGTAATTAACTTTGGATTCATTTTCTTCTTTCAATGAAAAAGCAGAGCACAATGCTCTTTCAATTCTGTTCTGCGAATCCAATTTCCATATTTCTACACGATTGTACAACTGTGCGCGTGAGGCATAATATTGAGGTTAATTAACAATTTAAGAAGGGAACGTACTTGTATGCCTTTTCAATGTTTCTTATATGCATTTGAAAGGAGGCTATATATTAAAACTGGAGGCTGTTACGTAATCCTCTTTTGAATGAGGTAGAATTATCCGCCACTTAATGCTTTTTTGAGTTTAAAGAGTTCAATTTGATACATTTCTAATTAGGGGTGTAAATGAGATGAGCTATTCGTAAACTATTCGATCTCGGCTCGTTAAATGTTCGATCAAGCTCGTTCGTTTAATTAAATAAACAAACTCAAGCTTGAAGTTTTGCTCGATTATTTAAATGAGCCAAACCCAAGCCTTATAGGCTCGACGTTAACGGCTCGTGAATAGCTCGTTTATATATATATCCTAAATTCCTAATTCTAGTTTTTGTAATTATCATAGGCGGTGCATACTTGTAACTAAAATAAAAGTAACGAAAAGGCGGTGGCAAACTAGTAATTATATGGGGGGAAAGTTTGCAACCTACAGAATCTACTGGTTCTACTTCTCGTTTACCACAAAGATTATCATCCTCAACTGGTTGGTCTAAGTTGATAAATTATGTCAAGCAAAAGGAATCTACTCTAACTTCCAAATCTGAGATTGAACTCTATCTAGATGAGAGTCCAATCATATGTGAAATGGATCGAGAGTCTTCTCATCCTTTAAAGCTACTACATACTTAGTTTTGGTTTTAACCTTTATAATTGGTTTTTTAGATCTATTAGGTTCCTTTAATCTTTCTTTTTTTATCTCTTGCATATGAGTTCGAGTATCCTTGTACAGTTATACTCTTATTAATGTATCTTTTGCTTATAAAAATATATATAATATTTCATTAAAAATTGATAAAATTAAGAAATAATTTAAGGAAAATTTTCATAAATGCAAAAAATAATTAAGTTATAAATGAGCCAAGTAGGATGTAAATGAACTGAGCTATTAATGAACTATTCGGGCTCGGCTCATTAGTTATCAAGCCAAGCTCAAACTTTTGGTTAGACTCGTTTAAATAAATGAGTCAAGCTCAAGCTTCCCATTTTTTTCACAACCCAAGATCAAGCTTCAAGTGCTCGACTCGACTCGACTCGTTTACACCCCTATTTCTAATGGCACATTCTTTTTAACACTTTCTCTAAAACACTTATTATTATCGGTGAATTTCATGTGGGGTTCTGAATTTTATGTAGGATCCACTCTATTTAGCAGGTCTCATATGAATTTCATTCAATAATAATAAATGTGTTAGTAAGAGTGCTGAAAAGAGTTTGTCGGTGACATTTCTCTCCTTGATGTCATTACAAGGTGTTGCGTTTTATTCACCAAGATTGTCAATGAAATTCCTGAAATTGAATTAAAGAACTTGACCAGTAACTTGTTTCTGAACAGTGTAAATCAATTGTATCATAAACAAGAAGATTGTAAAACTATGAAAGATGCAATATCAAATTACAGAATTAAAAACAAGCAATTTCACAGAGATTGAAGGAAAGAAAGACACCATAATTGGTAACCCAGTTCGAAGTTTCCTCCTACATCTGGGGGACAGAATCCGAGCCAAAGATTCACTATGATTGAGTTGTTACGCCTTGTGAGTTCTTCAAGAACTTGCTCTTCAATCACCTAGTTCACCCGAAGCACCTACTCACTTTGTTTCTCTCTCAATCTCTCGATCTTTCTCAGTGTTTTTGTTACAATGATCAATTACAAAATGGTTAAAGTGATTCTCCTTTTACTCTACTCACTAAGAGTATATAAACAACTAATCACACCCCAACCCACTAACTAATTCAGTACACGGTTGATAACAGAAAAAACTAACTCTTACTAATAAGCTATTAACAACTTAATCAGTGAAGAGCTGGTTGGAAACTTCATGAGCTAGGCTTGGCTTTTGAGGACTGAAGCTAATGGGCTTGTGAAGTGCAGAGCAGGCCCAGACTCTTTGTAACACAGATCAACACAAGGGTATGCTCCAGAAGTTTCAAGTAAATAATAGAAGTCTAACCAGTTCCTAGTTCTAAAATAAAATAGAATTTGAATGAGCATGTCAGAATTGGGAAGAAATTATGGAATTTTCGATTTTGCAACAACGATTAAACGCAAAAAGTTAGGCTAAAGAGACTAAATTTGATCCAAGAAGATGAAGTTATGTGCCCATTTTGCTCTAATGAAGAAGAGACAGTGAACCACTTATTTTTACATTGCAACCATGTATGGAGAATCTAGTCCGAATGCATGAATTGGTGGAATATCAAAATGCCTTTGACACAAACACCTGCACAATGGTTTATTGCTGGATAGGGGCAATTAAAAGGGATTTTCAAAGAAAACTATGAATCTCTCTCTTTTTTGTAGTAATATGGTCTTTATGGTTTCAGAGAAACCAGATGGTTTTGGAAAAGGCTAAAATTGATTGGCCTTATTATCCTTTCTCATTAAGTCGAGACTTGGATTTTGACTTAAAGGTGGAATTAAAATAGTCCTTTCAATCCGGGGATGTTGTCAATAGCTTGGACTGTGTGCGATTATGGAGACAAGGAAAGAAACAAAACCAGTGTCCACCACCACCTACTAGATTGAAATGGAATTTAGATGGATCGTCTAAAGGGAAACCAGGTGCAACATGAATAAGGGGGTGTGCGTAGAGATGAGCATGGTACCATCAAAGGAATGTTTGCAGCTTCTGTAGCCATACAAGATTCAAATGAGGCGGAATTTATGGCCATTGTATTTGATTTAGAAGTGTCCTTACAGAGAGCATGGGTGATGGAAAAGGAGTTGATTATTGAATCGGACTCTAGAAATGTTTTAGCATGGGTGAATAGGAAATAGGAATGTCCATTTAGTCCAAGATTTTTTTATAACAAACTGAAAAATATTCTTTTTATCTTAAAAGGTGTGTCTTTTGAGCATACGAATAGAGAAACAAATGATTTTGCAGATACACTAGCTAAGGAGGGATCTCAAATGGAGGGTACATGGCTTATGTGGACATAATTTTATTGAACTATTGACAGTATACAGATGTTGCTTGGCCAGGAAGAGTAGCTTTGCTTTGCATCAGAGTTTGGTGTGGCATGATCAGAATAAGAGAGGTGTTGCAGCTGTTGCATGGCCAGAGAGAGGAGTTTTTCTTTGCATCAGATTCTGGTACTGTTTTGTTTTGATGATGTCCAGTTGATGGCAAACACCGGTAGGGATCCAATTCATGGTTGTGCCAAATGGTCATCCAAAAAAGACTCTTTTTAGGAGTGTACACAGGTTGAGTTGGGTCGGGTTTGACCAAACCCGTTACCCAAACCAATCAGTTTTCCACGGGTTGGGTTGGGTCGGGTGTATGCAAATTCTTTTATGAACCCGATCCGAACCAACTCGACCAAATACAAATTGGTTCGGATCGGGTCAATTGGGTCATAAATCTTACATTTTTAGCATCTAAAAAAAATACAATTAGTAAAATTTAAACATAAGGGCATTTTTATTATTATTAAAATTTAAAAAAAAAATATGTCTACGGGTTGGGTCATTGGGTCTCGGGTTGACAATCGATAAGTCAAACTCGAAGAGGAAAGAAATCCGACCCAAATGCATTGGGTTTGGTTGGGTCATCGGGTTCATCCGGTTGACCCGGACCCATGCACACCCCCACTCTTTTTGCTACAATACAGGTGTTGACACTGAATAATAGAGCTATAACAGACAGGGTAATACAGGGGTGATGATAACTAACTACGATGCAAAATTCCATGGACCATTGGAGCTCTAGTAGCTGGCAACAACTAAAGGTCATGCAACGGGAGGTTTTTGCAATATTATAAGAGCTGATGTTGCGCCTATTTAATCCTTAATAGATAGAGTAATTAGTTGCTTTTACTTTTCTGAGTATAATGAATGTAAAAAGTTGGAATGTACTACTTTGTAAAAGGGGTTGTGAGGCTGTTTCTGCTATGGGAGAACCAAATCCCATTCTGCAGGGTATAGAAAAGCCTAAAGTTGAGGGTAAGAATGAGGGTGTTTTTATTGTACCTATTTTTGAACATTGATGTAAGCTGTGTTTTTATTGCGTTCTAGCTTGGAACACACGATTAAATATGTGTTTTTTAAACCCTGCATGAAAAGTAGGGAGAGTAACCACTATGTTGGATCATATTAAAGAATTATTCTAATTATTGGGTAAAATATTATTGAATATTCGTAATAGTTTAAGAGAAAACAAAGGTAAATAAAAGAGGGAAAAAACCTCATCTTTCATTCATGTATTCAAACAATTAATTCTTTAAGAAATCAATTAAAACAATTTGGCAAGAATTATTCACAATGTTGACACTTGTGCCTTTGTTCCCCTTTCTTTCCATTTTTCCTATAGAGAAAGTCTAACATAAACCTTGAGCATTTAAGATAAATGTAATTAATCAATTATATCATTAATTAATAAATATTTACTTTTATATCTAACCAATAATTGAGTTTAATTTTGATACATTATTAATGTAAAGTTTTTTACACTGTCAATCAATCACCCATCATCCCATGTGTAATTTTGAAGATAATTACAATTAAATTCAAACATTTTTAATGATGTGATAACATATGATTGATTGTAAGTCTTTACACTGACAATGCATGGTAAATAAATTCATATCAATTACTCACTGTTTTACTATATCAGTTTTTTAAGGTTTTTGTATAATGATTAAAAAATATATTCTCTCAGTTTTAGGAAAATGCATGTGTAGATAACTAAATTACTCCTCACTCTATTAATATTTTCTCATTTCATTTTTTTTTGGATTCACGTATGATCGCAAGAAGTATCCTCGATCGTTTATCGAGATTAATCTCCCTCAGAGGATTTGAAAGATATCAAGGTGTGATGCCCCCTCCCAACTAGGTTGTTTTCATATGCAAGAGCTAAGAATCGAATCCTGACCACTTGCTTAAGAGACTCGAGCCCATTACCACTCCCACCTACCTTGATTGGTATTTTCTCATTTCATTTAGTAGACATACTACGAGACAAACAATAAATTTGAAAAAGAAATAATTAATGTTTTTTTTTTTTATTTTTTAACATAACAAATAGGGTTTTACAAACAAACACTCATTAAGGAATAAAAAAAAGTAAATTTTTAGTACATTAAATATACCAAGTCATCATAAAAACTTCCATTTTTAATTTCCATAATCAATATTTTTAAAGTACTAGTTAGTATTTGCCT
This sequence comes from Ammopiptanthus mongolicus, assembly GCA_039655645.1. Lineage (NCBI taxonomy): Eukaryota > Viridiplantae > Streptophyta > Magnoliopsida > Fabales > Fabaceae > Ammopiptanthus > Ammopiptanthus mongolicus. Next base: position 85,971,228 of record CM077347.1, read on the forward strand.
TAGGAAACAAAATCTCCTTTCTAAAATAACATGAATAATTCTCAATCCTCCTATTATTAAATAAAAAAAAATACTAAATGTTTTTATATTATCAAGACATTTCATGCATTACCAACTGAGGTTGACATGAGTGGTTAAAAGTCTCTCGTCTCTTAACCAAGGTCTCCGGTACGAGCCTTGAATATGGAAAAAACCTCAGCTGGGAGGGATGCCACCCATCGAGGTGTCGAACAAACTCTCGCGGAAGATTAGTCCCCGTCTCAGATTGGCGGTGGGATCATACTTCTCCAAGTAGATAAAAAAAAAAAAAAAGGACATTTCATGCCTTGGTTTTTCATTTAATATTTTCTTTGTAGAATTAGAAGGATTAATAAAAGGATTTTGTAAACCTACCACAATTAATAATACGTTCCATCAAATACTCCTATAAATTGAACAATGCTATTTGCTACGAATTAATACAAATTTAATTAACACTGATGAGATAGAGAGATTAGCAGAAATCATGGATAGTTAAAAAGTCAAAGATAGAGAAAAACAACATTATTGTTTACATAAGTGCTTCACATTTATGTAATAATTCATCCGACTCTATTATGTGTACAATTAAAATTGACAACTTATCAAGAAAGGGTTGGTCGAGTGATAAACATCTCAACCCTATAAGGAGGAGAACGCAAGTTCGAATCCTGATGGCAGACATTTTAGTTGGGAGGTTGCAAGAATCAAGGGTTAATTCCCTGCTCTAAACAGCCGATCGAAGATTAGTCCCATAGCAGGTTCAAAAGCTGAAACTTGTGAGAATGCCTTGGGATGCCATTGGAAAGGCAACGATCTTAATTACGGTGGTTCATCGAACAAAATTTGACAACTTTTGGACAATCACATTCACATTCAAATATGTACATATACGATCTACCTCAAAATACATGATACTTCAATATTTACCCGCATGCAGACGGTTCCACTGTGTCCGATAATTATCTAAGGAAAAGATGTTTAAAAAAAAAAAAAAAAAACTTTTCCCTAATCTCTCCGAACCGAATACCAGCTTTGTCACTAGAAAAATATGCTTAGATAAGTGAAATCTATTACTACTAATGTAGCTCATCCAGTATTAATGATAGCGATAAGGCACTAAATAACATGTGGTACCATCTTGCGAAAGTGGCAAATTAAGGGACCAAAAGTTTGCGGCGAAAACGATAGTGAGTTTCCAAAGGACCCCCTCTAAATTTGATCTTAATCTTTAATTCATCATTTTGGAAATGCTAATGGTCCAACCATATTCAAGGGTTAGTACCTATCTGGCCCTTCATAATAGTTGTGACTACACATTGGACCACACTTCTGAAATGTACCTACAAAAAAGCACAAAGCCAGCCATATTGTCTTGGGAGTGAACCAGTCCTGCTGCTGGCCGGCTAGAATAGTATAAAATACATTAGAGCTAGCATTAATAATCCATTCCCTATAAAAATGTTCTTCATTTCCCATTTTTATAATTGTTGTTAAAGGTTAAACATTGACCTTCAGAGAAGTACAACAGGAATATTTATGCTACTATGTATACTATGCACTGCAATTTACCAACACTAGGGTAAAATGCAAAATTCAAGTATTAAATTCTTCCCTGTTAAACAATACAAGGTTTTTCTGCTTCTCATTGGCAAAGTGAATTAATATTGTATTAGTTCCATTTTGAGGTCTGGTCCCAAGTATTGAAAGGAGATTGAGAACCCATCAGAAAGCAATTCGGTGAAAGTGGGATATGTATGGGAATGGTTGAACAAGCTCTTTAAAACCTGCAGGCTTCCACTGAATATCTCTATCCACTTTTTTCTTCAATTTTCTTTTCTTCTGCTTCAAATTCTACTTCCTCTTTATTATTTTCTCTTTTTTCCTCTCTCTCTGACAAACTCCACATGCTCATGGAGAGAGATCCAAGCCACAGACCCACCCACGTTGTTTTGTCTACATGGAAGTGCTAGGAAATGACCATAGCAGATCTGAGTCATCTGACCTACACATTAACACACCTGTTCCTCTCCCCCCTTTTCTCTCCATTCTTTTTTGTAAAAGTATTTATGTTGTAACGAGAACGTATGTTCTTACGTTCACACATTAATATGTGATTGATTCGAGTGGTAATGGATTTGAATCCTTTAAGTAAGTGATTAGGAATTCGATCATCAATTTGATTAGGAGAGATCAATCCTTCAATGTTGATCGTATAGAGATCACGGAAATAAGTTTTGCCTCACTCAACAAAATCTTTTTCATACACACTACAAAAATCAAATACTTGACAATATGTTTAAGAAACTCAGTTATTTACCGATTATGTTGGATCTTGTTGATAATTTTAGTTAATCTTTTAAATATCTATATTTTGATTCTAAACAAAAATGTAAGCAAATGTGAATAGAAATACATCCACCAAGAATTTTTCTGATTTAACAACTCTATCTCTTTGGTACACTCAGATTTTGACACCCCAAATTCCACATATCTTCCCCTCTCTCTTACGTAATGTAATTAAAAAGTTGTCACTAGGATAGAACTCCTTATATATTCTTAGAAGCCTAATTCTCAACTACAATTCCTCTTTCACAGACTTCAGCCTCTTTAGCTGCCTCTGCTAGAGAAAACAAAAAGATAAAAGTATTCCATTGTTCTGTGGCTAAACCCAGAAACGAAAAAGAAAAAACAAAAAAACATCCCTTCTTGGGTCTATCAAATTTCTCTAGAGTTTGTGCACTAGAGGTAGCACTTTGGAATTGCTTCGTTTCCACTTCTTTTTTGTTCTTTCTGCTCTTGCAGGAGATATTCTCTCCACTGTTATGTGAAAACCCAACACCTATGTAATTTGCTGTTTGTTTTGTATCTCTTTCTTATCTCCTTGGTTCTTTTCATATGGTCATGGACATTCTCTTGTGTTCACATGCATACACATGTTATAACACACAAAATACAACTCATTACGTAATTTGCATGACCAAGTCTTCATCCACTTTATGCAAGTTCTAGTCAATGCCCTATTATTATGATCTCCTTTAAAAGCTTCTGATTCTTAAGCCCAAGTCCTCATTCTGAATCACTAACTTCATTGAAGCTTCAAAAAATAAGATCTTTTACTTCTAAATTCTGTGTAGGAGAGAAATAGGGACATGATAGTTTCTTAACTGAGGCTTTGTGGGTTCTGAAAAGTTGAAGAGAAGTAAAAGAAAATGTCTAAAAAAGTTTTGCCATCCATGAAAGATGAAAACTCAGATTTGCAGAAGCAGATTGGGTGCATCAGTGGATTTTTTCAACTGTTTGACCGCCACCGGATCCTCACAGACCAACGCAATGGCAGCCACAGTCAGAACAGACCTACTCCAGGACAAGGTATTCTTCATTTTAACCTTTTTGTTTCTGATTATGCATTTTGATTTTTGAAAGTGATTTTGATAACACCAATTTTAGTTTGATATATTTTCAAAATATAATGTGATTAACATCCGAAATCCCACACCCCACACCCCACACCCGAATACACTTGATTAATTACGTTCAAAATTAAGATTAATGACGTATTAAACTTAATTAATGGATAATATGTATAATAGGTGAGTGACTCCTTAATCGACAATTTGGTTGATGATATATAAAATCTTAAGTAATGAAACTCAATAGATGATTAATGGGTTACTCATGTCGGTGTATTCATTAATCAAGTCCAACTAATCAAGTCCAACACGTCATTTTCCATGATTTTGAATCGGATTAAGTGGTGTCCTAAATTATTATGTATATTTTCCTCATACCTATATTTTCCTCTCTTAAATTCCATGTAACCAATTATTTTGAACCTCATTAAGAGGATCTCTTTAATATTTTTTTATCTATAAAATCAAATTATTACTTTAACCTAAATTTCACCTAAACTGTTGTGTTTTTGACAAACATGATTAATCTTGAAAGTTTGATTGACAGACGCGCATATTAAAATCGCTTTCTTCCAATAGTAATGGACTGGCCCAATTAACTTACAATATGTCAGTAATGGGTCCTCTCACAGTCACATGGCTCTCTCTCTTCTTTTATTCTTCAGCTTTTTTGTTTCACTTTGTTTTGTGCTCTCTCACGTTGTTACAAGTCATAGCAAGGCTTTTTTATCAACTGGCTCCAAAGGAAATCATGACAGTCTTTTGCATCCTGGTTTCTTTATATCTATCTTGGTTTGCTTGGTTGCCAAAATAATAATAATTATAATATTCATATCCCAATATTAGCCAACTCTTAATTCAGTCCTTGAAAAACTATGATGTCACCAAATAGTTATTTAAAAGTTTTTTTTTTTTATCATCAATTAAGTCCTTAATTAAAAGATGATCTAACATGTTAGCATATTGGTCCTTCTCGAGACTTAATTAGTGACAAAAAGTTTTAATTTAGCATTGTCTTAAATCTTTGAAGGACTTAAACAGTAAGAAAAAAACTTTTTAGGACGTATATGGCATACTATAATCTTTCCATGATTGATTTGAGAGTTTATTCTTCCAATTATTCTATAAAATTTAGTACACTACTTTAGATTTGATAAAAGCATTGGATTTAATTTTTAATTTGGTATTAATTGGAACTAAAATTTGGAGCTAAAGAAGTTTTGCTATTATCTTTTCCCAAAAACATATTTTTTTTACTTGTTCCAAAAACATATTCATTACCTTACACAGTTTTGAATTTTGCTGACTTTCACATAACCTGTTTCAAGATGTTAATCACTCCATTTTTTATTTGATAGGTAACTGAAAAATCTGAAATAATTTCTAGATATGAAAATTTCAAATAGATTTTCTTATAATTTTCTGCTTCACATGTTTGAAAAGTTTTTAGAAAATTTAATGTTTTAGAATGGTACTCCCACTGGACTCATATATAAGCAAAAAAAGTACCTAAATTTTTTAGACTCAAATATAAGTAAAAGTCAATCAATTCAATTCTATTTAATGTTAGTGTTCCAAAAATACCCTTTGATTAATTATCTTTTTACTTGTTCAAGAACATGATACACTTCCACGAAACAACTTCTAAGAAAAAATAGTTTAGTAACTATAACTTATTTTTATATAAATCAAGACAATTAAACTAACATAACTAACTTCCTTAATACATATGAAATTAGTTTTTTTTTGTTGCTTATATATAGGACTTTCTAACAAGGGTCAGAGATACAGATATGTTTTTATTTGAGTTTGTACCTTACGATTAGCCTTGAATTATTGCCTTTTTCCACATTTAATACATGTTGGTTGCTTGAAGTTGCTTAAAATTCTAAATTCAGTGGAACAATGGCACATGGTTCTTTAAATAACAACAATAATGATAGCAAGGGTGTTGCCAGTAATGATAGCAATGGTGTTGCTAAATACTCCCTCTGTACCTATATATAAGCAAAAAAATACCTAAATTTTTTGGACTCAAATATAAGCAAAAGTCAACCAAATTAACTCTATTTAATGTTGGTGTTTAAAAAATACTCTTTGATTAATTGTTTTTTTTTTATTTTTCCAAGAGCATTATATACTCTCAAGGAATAATTTTCAAGAGTATTATACACTCCCAAGAAAGGATAATTTAGTAACTATAACTTATTTTTTTACACAAATTAAGACAATTAAACTAATATAACTAACTTTTTTAATACGTGTGAAGTTAGTTTTTTTTGCTTATATATAGGTCCGAAGGGAGTAGTGCTTAAGGAGTAAGAAATAGTAGTATGTTTTTGTTGGGAAATTAAGCACCATAGTTTTTAATATATTAAATACATCATTTTCAAATAAAAATATTTTATTTTTATTTTTTAACTCGCACCTAATAATATTTGCCTAATAATAATAATAATAATAATAATAATAATAATATTTTCCATAAATATTTCAAAGGTTCTATGTGCCATAAACGTCCTTATTTCTGTGACAGAATACTGATCACACCTTTATGCTCAACACAAATCCTTAATAGTTATATAACCAATTTCTGTGCTTTTGTTGAGCTTTAACATGTGTAAACAAGGCAAAATAATTTTTAGAAAGAATTTAATGATCGGCTAGTTGAGGTTAAAGTTTTCACACATATATACAAATCACTTCCTATTAAAATTTCCTTCCTTAATTTCTCAGGTGGAAGTGGAACCAGTAATCACATCAAAGAACTGAATAGTACAATGCAAAAGGCTCCGGTAAGATAAGTAGATAATAACAGTATAGTTTAACTTTAAATCATTAGAGAAATTTAGCAGAATCACTTAAGAAAATGAGAATATTGATTGCAGGCAAAGAATGTGATGGTTGCAAGAGAGACTCAACAATTCTCAACAGAATCATCAGTAACTTCTTTGTCTTCATCATCTTGTTCATCTAGCATGTCATCCCTTGAGTTTAACAGAACAATTCAGATAGAACAACCATCAATCAGTCAAATCAAAATGCCAGAAAATTCCAATTCAGCAGCAGCAATGAAGCAACTTGATTTCTATGATATTGTCAAAGACTCAATGCATAGAGAAGCCAAAGAATTGTCAGTGAAAACCGTGGCTAAAGAGGAAAAGAAGGGTCGTATCTTAAAATACATAGACTCTCCCAGGCCTTTGCAGCCACCAAAATCTGTCAATAAAGGAGCTATGGTTTCCAATGAACCCTTCCATACACCTTGGGATTCACCAAGGCTCTCTTATGATGGGAGGGATACACAAGATACATTGAAATCTTCTACAAGGCACAAGGAACTCCCAAGGCTTTCTTTGGACAGCAAACAAGGATTCATTAAAGGTATCAATGAAGGAACAAAATCCAACAACAACCTTTTGAAGGGTCCACAAAAAGGGTATGGGGGCTCTAGCACAATGGTTAAGCAGCTGCAAGAATCAGAAACTTGTAAAAGACCATCATCCAGTGTTGTAGCAAAGTTAATGGGACTGGAAGCCTTCCCAGGCTTGACACAAACTTGTGATACTACTCCACCTGGGATCTCTACCATGAGTGATGAATACAGGCAACACCAAAGTTCTGTATCCCCTAGGACAAGGAAGGAGAATACCTTGCTTCGGTCAAGGAGTGATGCTTCAATCACAAATGTGAAACCATATTCACTAGAGCAAACTCCATGGAGGCAACCTGATGCAAGCTCCAAGGGAAGTGAATCTTCAATAAAAGCTTCAAACCCCTCCATATCTGTATATGGGGAAATTGAGAAAAGGATGGCAGATATTGAGTTCAAAAATTCTGGAAAGGATCTTAGAGCTCTTAAACAGATTCTTGGTGCAATGCAGAGATATAAAGATTCATTAGATATTGGTGCAAGAGATCAGGCTTCAAATTCTCCATCTGACAACAGGAATAATACTAGTTTCAGTGAAAGCTCAAAAGTACAAAGCCCAAGAATAAGACAGAAGGATCCAACATCTGTCATTGCTGAGAAGTCAAATTCAACTCAGGGTAGTAAATTCCCAATTGTCATCATGAAACAAGCAAAAGTGACAAGACAAACCAACAATCACAATCCTGCTTCCACAGAAATGCCAGTTCATGGTAAATCAAGCAAGGTTTTCTCTGGTAATCACACAAATGGAAGAATGTTTGACAAGCTTAACAGGCAAAAAGCAGAAGGCATAAGTCCAACAAGCAGACATCACAAGGATCCTTTTAGTCAGCCCTTTCATTCAGCAGATAAGAGTAATAAAATGAGAACCTCAAAATTGATGCAATCCTCAAAAGTTCATCAAGTCAGCAATACAGAAGAAACAAGGAGCCCAAGACTACAAAAGAAGTTTGGTTTGGAGACTCGTTCTCCACCAACCAGTCCATCATCAGATTCCAGCATTAACAGAAGACAACACCATAGGCAATCTTTGGAATTGACTTCCCCAAGTATAACACCCAGACAAAAATTCTCTACTTTGCAGGAAAGGAGGGATTTTAAGCATGAAGTTGACAGCAACAGAAGCATGGACTCTCAGAGTGACATAGAAGTCATTCATGATCATCATTCTGAAAAGAACGATAGCACCTCTATCCATCTGAATGGCCTGCATCAAAATGTAAGTAGTTCTTCCTCTCAATAATTAAATTTGTACATATAAATCACCTGGTTTAATATTCTTTCATTGACCAGAATGCAACAAAAGAGTTGAGCAAGGAAAGCTTTATGGCTGAGACAATAGTTACTGTAGAACAACCAAGTCCTGTGTCTGTTCTTGATGCTGCATTCTATATAGAAGATCCACCTTCTCCAGTTAAAAAGAAATCAGACATCTCAAAAGATTTAGGTATGTTGCACACTTCTTTTCTAAGCAACATTTTTAGTCTAAATTCATCTTCAAATGAATCAATACACCAAATATAGTTTTATGTGCCATTCACACAAACCATTCAGGAACTCTGTTTGAGTTACATTTTGATTCTCTTCAAATTTATTGCTACAGATGAAGCTCTAAATTCTTATGATAGTAGTGAGGAGAACTCAGAAGATCTTCCTCTTTCTTCCAACACAATAAAAGCCAACTTCAGCAACGGAACCGGCCATCTTGACATGAAAACTCAGAATTTGGTTCAAATCCTTCAACAGAAATTAAATAATTTCAGTGACAGTAAGGATCCTGATCATAAATATATATCACAAATACTGTTAGCATCAGGGCTGCTCAGCAATCCGGGCTGTAGCCAGGCATTTGATTCACAAGGTCACCCGATTAACCCGAAGTTGTTCCTTGCACTAGAGCAAATCAGGACTGACAAGATGCATTTCAATGTTGAGCACAGTGTAAAGAAGATTGCCAAGGTTAATAATCCTGATAAAATGCAAAGAAAACTCATATTTGATGTTGTTAATGACATTCTAGTTCGAAAGCTTATATTGGAGAGTTCTTCCATTCTGTGGTGCTTGCCAAATCAGCCAGCAGGAAGAGAAAGAAAACTAAAAGGGCAGCAGCTTTGGGATGAGCTTTGCACAGAAATAGATCAGTTACAACATAAAAATAAGAATGTCAGCATGGCTAATGAGGATGAGTATTTCACAAGCCTCCTATGGGGAGATTTGATGCATCAACCCACAATTTGGACAGACTCTTATAGAGAGATACCAGATATTGTGTTGGATGTTGAACGGTTGATCTTTAAAGATTTGATAACTGAAGTTGTGATAGGTGAAGTAGCTAACCATCCTGGTAGGCATTGCAGAAAACTGCTGTTTCCCAAGTAGGAATTCTGGCTAAGTAAGCAGTTTAAGAAGTAATTTTCAGTCTTAGTCTCTGTTAACTTTCTTTTCTATCTATACATATACTTTGAAGGGGTAAATAAGCTGCTTAATTGAAAGTTTAACCTTTACTTGGTATAATAAACTCATGAACATTTATGTCTAGCTTCATCTTTCTTGCATGTATTTATAGTGTATGTTGATGAAATACATGTAGAAATGGAGATAAATGAATATAACAGTGACATGATCTTTTTTAAGTTCAATAACAGATGTCTTAAATTTATAAAGGTAAGATCCCCTTCTTTGTATCTCAGCAGCCATATTCATATCGTTGTATGCCATTTGAAGATAGTTAATGCATCCACTGTCTTGACTCTAGACAACATGACATGTTCTCTATAAATAGCAACACATAATTGGCACAACTAGCTGAAAAGCTGAAAAACTAGATGAAAGTTGGGAGCTTAAAACTTAAAGCTGATAAACTAGCTGGTTGAATGTGAGATGTTTGATAAAATTAGCTGATCAACTAGTTGATATGTGTAAAATACTATAAAAGGACATGTTTATGTGGGGTTTGTATATATATTTACATAAATTTATTAAATAATAATAATAATAGAAAAATAAAAATAAAAATTTATTATTAATATTATTAAGGGAGGAGGAGGTGAGTTTTTTCTAGGATTATTTGACATTAAGGCTGGAAATAAGGGTATTAGTTAGGGAGGGTAAAAGGTTGTTACTTTTGAAAACTGACAGAGGTAAAACCGAAAAATAATGTGCAGCCGCTATCTTAAAAGCTATATGTTATCTATATTACCTTCTTAAAAAGTTGTTTTCTTCAAAAATGCTACTTTACCATTTTAGGTGAAATAAGCTAGTTGATTAACTTACAAGCTACCTTGATGACTTGCCAAACAAATACATATGCTACATAGTACATATCATGGTACTCTGATAAGGCTGTGTGCATGGCTTCAACTGTTTAAGTTCTATTTGAACCCAACTGATTTGTTTTCTCTGTTATGTTAAACCAACCCAAAAAAATGGCTCATAATCATACTAATTCAAACTACCAACTTGAAGGTGTAAGAAACACAAGCAGTGGTGTTAAAATTGTATCCCAGCCAAATTTTCTACAGAAAGAAAATAAAGAAAGCTTTAGCCAAGCAAATAGATATTTGTAGCAGTAAGAGTTAATGGTGATAAAACCAGGATTCAAATTTTCTCAAAATTGAGTTAATAAAAGTTTTCAAAATAGTTGGGTGTAGTGCAGTAATTGAATTAGGTAAGATTTTATAGTGGAACATTAAACAAAACAGAATGAAATAAAGAGAAGATAAATAACAGAAATAGCTCATAAAATGAGTAAATCCCCAATTTAGTCCTTAAAATTATAAGGTCGTATCAACTTGGTTCTTGATATTTTCAAAATTCCAAAAATATTCCTGAAGTTGTCAAATGTTAATCAATCAAGTCCCTTCATCAGCGACTAAGTTGATACAAACTTTACAATTTCAAGGACTAAATTGACATAAGAACGAAATTGATATGATTTTATAATTTCAGGATCTAATTGAGGATTTACCCTTGATAAAATAGAGCAATAAGCAAACAGAGTTGTAATGACAAGACAATGCCCACTTCAAACTCAAACCACCAGAGGACAAGACTAACATCTCATTTCCAGCACGAGAGGGACTGTTGGAGTGTCTTGTTAAAGTCCAACAGTTACTTTTCGTACCAAGTTTGGTATTGGTTTGACAGAGGGAGCATGCTCAACTTCCCTACTTCAGTGTAGGAAAAGACTCTTCCTCTTGGGATCTTGCTCAGTGACAAATTTTTGGCATTGATATTGCTTCACTAAGCAAGCTTCAGTCTTAGTTTTAAAATAGTTCTTCATAACTTATCAACATTGTTCCTTCTCATATGTTTCCTGTAAAATAGTGCTCCATAGTTGAACTAATCCAATTAAGATCAGTTGAGGGCAAGAGAATTTATAACTGTAAAAAACATTAAGGTTTGTTATCATCAAAATCTTGAAAGGTTATGCGAAGCAAAATATTTTCTACTACGTGTACAGATAAACAAGCACTACAAAAATATTCTCAAAGTAAAATAGCAACCACACAATGCAAGCTATCAAATGGCAGAAAAATATATATTAAGGCACCACAATTTTAACGTGAAAAACTGCTCAGAGTAAACAAAAAAATCATCGGATGAAGTCTACCAAAAAATTCCACTAAAAATATCAGTAGGTACACAAATAATCTTTCTAGTAGCATCAGAGAATACCAAATCAACAATTCATCACCCAAAAGGTGGATACAACTAAAGAACAAGATAGAAACTCTACAAAATGGGTGTCACAACCCAACCAAAAGAAAAAGCAAAACAATAATCAAGCAATACCAAAATATAGCTCTGAGAACCAGGAATAACATACTAAAATTTCATTAAAAATGATGAGAGTTTATCGATATGATGAAGAGCCTAATAAAATCCCAATTTTCTTCTTCTCTCCAACAAGATCTTCGTAGTTGTCTCTTGCTATTTGTTCGGAGTTTCAAGTATGAGTAAGACGTGAGTGAAGAAGCTCCACACTGAAAATGAATGGGCCAAGTGAAGACTATATAAGTTGAAAAGATCAATACAATTAATTCCTTAAGATTTCGTGTCAAGATGTGATGTCAAACCTACTTGTATGGTTATTTGCTTAGCCCATTAGATGCAGATCTCCCCGGTGTTTAGGCTCCCCGATCCAAAAAGTGGGTATCAAAACCGATGGTTGTTCGGATGAATATTGGCGAGAAGGTGGTAGTTGGTGCATTCATATGTGGGGTTCCTTATGTTGAAAGTACTCCAGAGGCTAGGTGACGTGTTCCATTATTAATGATGAACGACGACGACGTACAATACAAGTACAAAGAAAAGAGTGTGTCTGAATTTGTGGGAGATGAGGCTCTTACGTATACTGTCAAATAGTTGAGAAGCTTTCACTTGAGAAGGAGGTGACTATATGTGAAGGACTCACACTTTAAAAAAAGATTCTTGGGATGCTTCAATTGTGAGTAAGGTGTGAGTGAAGAAGTCTCACATTAAAAAGAAATGACCAAGTTGAAGACTATTTAAGTAAAAAAGACACATAAATTTAATCCTTTACAGTTGTGGATTAAGTAGTGGTGGAAAACTTAGTCATTGATTCTTCACTTAGTCATACGGTAAAAACAGGCAAGTAGGGTCGAAACAAAATTGTTTTAAATCGAACCAAACCTTAAACTGAAAGTGGATTCTCTCATGTTGGAAAAAAACATGAGGGAATTATGTTTTTAATCTCCATCATTCAATCCCCATATCCCCCATTTTTAAACACATTCTCTCTCTTCTTCAACGTATTAAATGAAGGATTGAGATTCAACATGAGAAAAAATAACATGAGGGGATCCATTCCCGAACTGAACTCAACCACACACCTAATTTGCTTTTGATACCCCACTTATTACTATTCTTACATTCCCCTTCCCATTTTTTTCCAAATAAATTCCTAAAATAACCTTCTATCATTTCATCCTATACTAACCCCTTTTTCCACAATTAACTTTCGGCATTTGCTTTTCATACCCCATTATTTACTATTCTTACCCCTCCCCATTTTAAAAGCAAATGTCTTAACTTTTCTACTTGTGATCAAACTTTTCTCACCCCCTCTATTTCTTCTTTTGCTTCTCTCTCCTCATATTTTATTTTCTTACTCCCAACCCAATCCCACCCAACCCCATTGTCATCTCGAGAAAGCTGCAGAGGGGAGTATAACCAATAATATAATGAGCACAACGGTGATATTTTCTTCGGGAGAGAACGCGTGTAAGGATTCATTTTTTTCATGCATGTTGTGCAAGGATTCAGAGGTTTTTCCAAATTACACTATCGTTTTTCTTAATGCACCAAAATTTGGGTACGTTACAAAAACTATATCCGTAAGGTATTCTAAATAAAATACCTTAATGTAAAAAATTTGAATACATTATTTAAAAGAATTGAATACATTAAGAAAACTATAGTTTCCGTAATGTAAAAAATGGAATACATTAATGTGAATTTAGAAAATTGAATATAATGTTAAGGTAAAAAAATTGAATACATTACTAAATTGTATAGTTTCGGTAATGTAAAAAAAATTGAATACATTACGGAATACAAAATTAAAAATTGAATAGTTTCTGTAATATAAAAAAATTTGAATACATAATGTAAAAAAATTGAATACATTATGAAAATTATAGTTTCCGTAATGTATTAAAAAAATTGTATTAAAAATACATTAGTTTCCGTAATGTATTAAAAATTATATATATTAATGTAAAAAAAATTGAATACATTAAAAAGGGGTGAAAAAAATCTAAAGGGTGTTTATGAGATTTAATTAGAAAAAAATAGAGAAAGGACGTAAAAACAATAAATAATGGAATATAAAAAACAAATATAAAATATTTTCTTGATCTACTAAAACCGAAAAGCCCATTGCCAATTGTCCCACTGAATTTTACTCCTACTTGACTCATACCAACTTTCATACCGCATCTACTCTACATGAACATGACCACTCTTACACTCACATGGATCACACATAGACACATTATTATTTTCATCATATAGCACTCTTACGGTTGCTTTTCCACTCTCATTCGAGAAAAAGTGTAAATGGTGAACATTAACCAATAGTTTGCCTAAATCTCTCGTTCACTGGACTAGGAAGGTTGAGTGAGAAGCCAACTTCACTCGTTCCTCCATCGTTGAACTGCGAAGGTTAAGACATAAGGTTCGGTTCAATTGTTCCTCCATTAATGAAGTGTGCATGCAGGTGTTGCGTGATAATTTGAAAACCCAAATCATCTGGCTGAACTCCCAAACCATGTGTTTGGGAATTTGTGTTGCATCAAGATTGTTAACCGTGAGTTTTTTTGTTAGCATTTCAGGTTTAGTTTGTTGGTTAGTTCTTAATTGTATGGTCAGGACAGATTAATGGCAAACCTTCTATATGTTTGTTGGGTTTTTCTATCGTATGTCAACTTATTTGCATATGTTAAGAAATCAATAATAATAATCCTTTCTTGAAAAATGTTACATTCAATATACAATTCAAGAAATTCTTGAATTAGCTCAGGTCTCGAACGCTTTCAAATCTCGCTCGCTCCTCTCTCTTCTGTCGCCCTCTCACGTTGCCGCTCTCTCTCTTTGATGGTGAGGTTCGATTTCTTCTTCTCATCCAGAATCACTTTCACTCTCACGCTCAGAATCGGTTTCACTCTCAAGCTCTCAAAGTCGCTTCGCAAACGATTCAAGCTCGGCTCCAAGAACTTTCAATTCTCTTTCGGTTTGTGCTCTCAAATTCCACATTTCTTGCGTTCTAATTCTATTTATACATATTAATCCCTGTTAGGTATTGCATTCTTGAATCTATTACCCTTGAGTTTCGATTCTACCAATACCAAGTTATGGATTTTCATACTGAATTTGAGATATTAATCACTCAAATTTCGCATATTACTATATTCGCTCTAGATTGTGCTTAAATAGTTCGATAAAATGACTTATCAATAATACTTTAAACAAACAATTTGGTGCTTCCTGAAGGGGCAGAGATCTGATTTTCACTTTTGCTTGTTGTTGATGTTTCTTAGTTCAATTAAACTTGATATTTACCATTAGTGCTTGGGTTCATGCACTATCAATTCATGATTGTGATTGTAAATCCTAATTTAGGAATTAGGATCGTTGATCTTTCATTGCTTTGTTTATTATGAGGTTTGATAATTTGATGAAATTGCTAAATGTTTCTTTCGTACTCGTTTAAGTTTTGTACAATTCATCCTATAGGGGAAAAAGCAAATGACCTGGTCTTGGCCATATATATGGTTCAATTGCTTCTACGAATGGAATGAGAGATTGAAGATTTAGGGTAACATTTTGGCAAAAACATGGAAAGCTTTGTTAATTTTCTATTATACCTGTTGCAAGTTGAATGCACTACAAAAAAAGAGTTATTTAGCAACCACCAAATTCGGTTGCTAAATATGGAAATTTGGTCGCTAAACCAATTCGGTCGCTAAATGGTTTAGCGATCGAATTTCCATGTTTAGCGACCGAATTTGGCGGTCGAAGATTGCCTAATCGCTAAACCATTTGATGGTCGCTAAATGGTTTAGCGACTAAATTTTCATATTTATCGACCGATTAAGTGTAATCGCTAAAATACATTTTTTTTTTGTAGTGATGGTGGGAAACTTTTGCTTTACTGATATGTCACCGGCTGTGACTTAATTGTTAGTTTCTGTAATTTTGAAAGGTAACTGCACTTGGAAGAAAGGAGATTTATCTGCGGCAAAGAATTGTCTCAGGCTCGCAGTAAACAAGGTTAGTGTCGATACTAGATCTCCATGATTTACCTGATTGATACACACTAATTTCATTTTTGGTTTTGTGGGTATTTGATGTGAATCTATAATTATAGAAATCTACTGGAGGCCACAACCTTTCTCTCCTGAGTTTCACTAATGATAGATATTGGTAAGGGCTTCATTTGTACTTTTATTGTTTGAAGATCTATCTTTTTAGTTGTCCTAATTTCTTTAGTAATTGTAACTTGGTTTTTAGCACTTACGTAATACATGAAGGATTCTTCATTCAAAAATTTGTGTTGATTTTTGTCATCTTTATGGTAATTGGTCAAACAGGTTAGTTTTCATGTTCAGGTGTTGAGTCCATAAGCACTGATGGAGGTGGTCAAGTTGCTTTTACGAATGTTTCAGACGAGACTTTATGCTACACGAACAAGTTATTTGAAGTGTGAGTCTAACCTTCATTGTTTGATCCATTTTTATTTATTGGGCTTAGGATATGTTTGGTTCATTCTCACATTAAAGAAGAAGATGTACAAGTATCAATTTGGCCAGTATGCTTGGACACATATGATTTTGACTGTTGTTTTCACACCGTCCTCCTTCACTATCTTTATGTTTAGGTTTCTTGTCTTTTGTTCATGAATAATGCATTATCTTGAGCGCCTTCGAATATTTTCAATTTTGTTGGGAGTTTGTTTGAGCTTTGAATAACTAGTCTGCTGGTAGGTTGGGGTGAGACTGAGAGGTTAAAGATATGTACATTTAAATGAATATACTAGCATAAAAGTAAAAGTGTCTCTCTTGATTAGAGATCGAGAATGTTATTTATTCTACATTAGAGATAATGTTATGATATATATTTTAATTTTATTTCCATACAGGCACTTGAGGTTATTGAGTTTGAACAGAAAGCTCAGCTTGTTCATGAGCTAGATGGAAATGTAATGAATGAGATGCGTTCCTGGCCATGAGGTTTTTTAACTGCAGAACTCTTACTTCATGAGGCTTATCATCTTTGATAGTTTCAACTGGTAATCAAGGTAAAGAACCCAAGTATGCAGATGCAATTAGGGTAATAGACCCCCAAAAGTATTATTCAATAGTCTGGGTAGCAAGCATGTAGGTTTGAATCTTATAGGATCCTTGGAGGGGGTTGGTGGGAAATGAATAAAATCAAATAAAACCGTTCAATCTTTTAAATGTCAAGTGTATTATATAAAGGTTCTAAAAGTCTATCTTTTGAGCTTTGGCAAGAAATTACGGCCAACTTTTTCACTGAGAAATTCATTACTTTGTCTCTGAAAATTGACAAACCCATACTATGCTCACTGTGGAAGGATGTGTAATCACTGGTCAATGATGAGTTCATTATGATAAACTCTTTCATTTTGTTTTCATCAACAAATTTTTTAACTATTGTGTGAACATTTACATCCCCTGTCCAATTGAAATTATGGGATTTATTCTCTAATGGTATGTACTTTCTTAGGTTCAGATTAGCAACAGGTACTCATTGATAGTTCTGCTGAAGCGGATTCTATAATTCAAGTCAATGTTCTTGGTTGCTTACATATATTTTAGACGTTTGATCTTACATTTCTCATCGTTTTAGGAATTCATTGCAAAGTAAGGTGGTAGGGAGGCGCCTCTTCAGGGATCTATATATATGTTTTAGTCGTTTGATGGTACATTTCTCTACTGTGGTGCGTTAGTGTCCATATGTTTCTTCTCTACTGTGGTCACTATTTAGAATCTTCTTTATTTCTTGGCTGTTGTATTCCACTATACTATTAAATGGGCAGAGTAGCAGTAGTCATGGGATTTCTTGATATCAAAGTTCATTAAATTTGTACATTGTTATGACATAACTGTTCTTTAGCCTTTTCCGATGGTCTTATTCATTAACTTATGTTTCTATGTAGATATTCTCTAAGAGAAGGGGCCAATGGAGAACTGCAGTACAGTCTAAGGAGTTTTTTAGGACTCTTCAACGCTATTACAGCAACGCATACGTGGATGCTTTGAAGCAAGATGCAATTAATGTGTATGTGTTGCAGTTGTGCATTTTCTTATTTTTCTATGTGCCTCCAAGTTATATTATTTCCAGTGGCTGGATATATAGCATGTCTGCCCATTGTATATTTTTTCTGTTCCTTTTGTTCTCTATCTCTTATAGTTTTTGTTTTGGATAAAAGTAATTTATTTATTTTGGCAGGTTGATGCTGAGAGAGCCTATCATAAGCATGCCCTTGTTGTGATGTATGCTTTTTTTAAGTGAAGAGAATGAATTTATGTCAAAAATGTAATTTAAACTATTATATATTAGTCTTATATCAGATTCTTTACGTTTTCATTGTTAACACAGATAGAGATGCTATTCAGCTTTATTGTTATCGGTTTGTCTTTCTTGTGAATTATTATGAATTATTTTATTGTTATTTGTAAGTTTTGTTGCTTCTTTTTTCATATGTTGTTTGAGTTACAACCAGATAATAAAGTTGACAAATATCAATCGCTAAATTGTCCCAAAACAGGTGTTTGGGACCAATTTAGTGATTGGTTTTTTTTAATTAACTAGGAAATAACTATAAAATCGTTACGAACTTTTAGCTATAAATTGCCTACAAAATCGCTATGACAATATCATAGCTATTTAGCTAGAAAAAAGCAATTCTACACAATATATTACTAGGAATTGGCTAACAAATAGCTAGAACTTTTTTAAGATTAACTATGAATTAGCTAGGAGAATTTTTCTAGCTAATTTGTTACTTAATTTATGCTACGACCAATGCTATAGTTATTTTGTAGCTTATCTGTAGCTAAATTTGTTTGTTAGAGATTAGTTATGAATTTGTTACCAAATTTGTCCTAGTTAATATATCATAGAATTTCTTGCAGTGATATTAAAAAGTTAAAAGTGTGATAAAGATTTTTGTATATTGATTTCTTAACATGTGTAATATGCAACACATGATAGAAAAACCCATGTTTGTTTGCTTAAATTGGGAAGCCACATGCGGTATCTTACAAGTACTCGGTATTGTCTTGCTGCATTATATAGATATTCGATGAGTGCACGTGAGATATTTTATGAAATGTAATAAAGTTAAAAAAAATTATAAAGGAATATTTTTTTTGTTTTACAGGTGTAGAACAATGATATGGCATATCAGTAATGAAAGTTGGTATAAAAAAAAAATAAAAAAAGTCAATCCAAATGTTTGGCATAGGTAGAAAAAAAACATTTGTGAAAGGCAATGCTGAAATTTCATAACATAAGATGCTGCAATGTATCTTTTTATTGTAATTTGAAAATGTGCTGTGTGAAATTTTGTGTGAAGAAGGAGTAGGCATGATCTGTTGACAACCATGCACGGAACCAAGAGAGGGTCAAGTTGGGGGTGACATCTAGGGTGGGACAACAATGATATGGTCCATTGGTGTACCAACGGTTTCCCTCAAAATTAATGAGTTTTTTTTTTTTTTATTTTCATTTTCCAAAACTTAACCTTATCCGTCCCCACCCCTCACCCCCACCCCCAATTGCTAATACTCCACCCGCCACGCTCATCCTTACCTCCACCCATCTTTAGTTGACTTTTCGAAGCAATGGATTCTACCAATCAAGCAGAAACCGAAGAACCAAGCATTGAAACCGATAAACTCAATTACAAAAGCTCTTGAATGTGGAAAAGCTTTCAATTTCTGCGATGATTGCTCTTTGGGTTTGATCTAAACATCAAAATATTTATTTACTTGATTCTCTTACAATTATTTTGAATTCCTTTCTGAATCTTTTGATTCTCTTACAATTACAATTATTCTCTTCCGAACAATGCAAATCATCATCATCATCTTCTCCCCCCTCCTTTATTATCAACATTCAGATGCATCAAGCATAGTGAAGGCATTACAGAAGCCAAGCTGAGACCCTTCACTAGACTGGTCAAACAGCTCCGGCAAACCACCATGAAGAAGAAATCTAGCGATGCCGACGTTAGTTAGATTTGTTCTTCTGCGCACATCATCGCCGCCAAGCGCGAGCCACAATGCAAGACCCACTTTCGCACCCTGCGAGCTCAGCCATGAACTGACCTGCAGAGCCTCCGCGTCGTACAACCATTGTCCCTAGCCCCCTTCCTTTTTTGAGTGTATAGGCTCTAGAAGTCTTTTCTAGTTGTCTGTTTTTTATTTTATTTTAGTTGTGTGTTTTTTCCTCTTTCGGTTTTATGGTCTGAGTGTCGACGGTGGGTTGGAGTGAGTTGAGGGGAGTAGGACAAAGTTGTCATCTGAATTTTTTTGTTACCTATTCAACCATAATCCAGTTTTAATCTCAACCATTCATTTAATTTATTAATTTATCTAACGGCTTTTATAAAGGTGGTACACTAGTGAACCATATCATTGTTGCCTCACCCTAGATGTCACCTAAATTGGGTACAAGAGTGGTCCATTAGAGCAATTTAAAGAGAAAGTTTTTAAAATTGAAACCTCCAACACCCTATCACAAACACCTCCTTCGTTTCTTTAAATTTTGCCTCTTGATAGAGGCCCTTGTTTAGTAACATTAATTTCTGGTATGTATGACTTGGGTAACGTCTGTTGTGAGTCTGATAGAACTTTGGGTCTACACTCTGCCCCTCCACCGTACCCTCATCAATAAGCCTAGGAGATTTTGAATTTGAATATTCAGCTTAAAGGTGTATTGCAGATCGTATGGTATAGGGCCATCAGAGAAGTCAGTCTTCGACAAATCTAACCAACTACCTACCATCGAATCACTCCCATATGAGCAGCTTTCCGAACTACACCTGAAAACCTTGTCCGACCTAACTTTGCAAAGTGGGTACTTAAAATATCCTCCATCAATATAATAGAGAAGATATCATCGCTTATCTTTACTTTTAAGCTTCTGTTAATGGTTTCTGGTGAGGTAGTGCAGATGAGTACCCACCCCATATCATACCGCATTTTCTTGCTCGTGCTCTCATCCAATGTGATAAACCTCCCCACCATGTGAACCAACATCTTAAAAGGTCCTGTTGATTTATATGCTAAACATCATGAATCATAGTCTCATGTCATGAACAATTAAATTTGGATCATAGTTGCATGAATATAGAACACCATTAATTAAATAAGAATGGATAGTGGTACTTACCTCTTGAAGCCATTCTTCTCAAGTTGATTTGATGATCTTGAATGTCCTTGATTGTAGGATAGGATCTTCCTCTCCTTCTTTCTCAAGCTTTGATGGGAAAGTGTGTCATAACATAATGTTAGTTTCATATGTCCCAAGACATATATTTATAGAGAAAGTGGAGAGGGGACCTACCCTTTCATGATGGTTACAATGGTTCATGAACTTATCCTTTCATTAAGAGATATAATGATTGAAACCATACCATTCCATGAAGAGTTGTAATGGTTCCACCCATCATGGTTCCATTCAACTATAGGCTACACTACTCAAGTATACTTATCATGTGATTTCCAATATCCATTGATCACAAAATGAATATTCCAGGAGATGTCAAGATACTATTCAACCAATATTTTATTAAATCAATGGAAGACCAATAATTAGAAAACACAATTTTCTAACATTCTCCCACTTGGGCGACATTGATTTATAAATCAAATCAAATCAAAACAAGACAAAATAAAATAAGATTTTGAAAATAAAAATATTTTAAAAACAAAAACTAAAAACTCATTGGTTGAATAATTGTGGCCACTTCCGTATCTTGACTGCAATCACAAATAATCATGATCATTGCCGACCAACAAGATTCATCAGTTAGAGCTATAAGTGAGAAATAAACTATTAAGAGCTTATTTCACCCATAACCACGTAAATAACAACTCTTGTTGTCATGATCAAATAAGTGTACTAGTGTAATACACATTGCAGTATTTAGTGTGTGATCATTGGATACTACCGTGTACAAGTCCTCATCGTGCCTTCCCAAGAAAACACAACCAATCCCCTAAAAGAGATCCATGTTTCACATGAAATACTTTTCTCATAAAAGTAAACATCTTTCCTAAGAAAGACCAATGTTTTCCCTAGAAAACATTGTCAATATCTCCCCTAGAAGATTAAAAGCACATTTCATGTGAAACACCATTTCCCCAAGGGAAACCAGAGACAAATATCTCATAGTAAATAAAATAATAATAAATGCATCATAAACACAATTACAAAAGTAATAATAATAAAAATGAGCATAATATTATTAATTTAATATCTTATAAGCTTAGTACAAATTAAGTACAATGAATGTCAACTCCCACTAATCAAATACATCAAAAGATTTTTTTTCAATTCCCATATTTTCAACATGTTTTGCGAACACAATAGGCCTAAGCCCCTTAGTCAGTGGATCAGCAATCATTTCTTCGGTGGACACGTGCTCAACCTCAATTTCTTTATTCTCTGTCATCTCTCTCACAACTAAAAATTTAATCCTTATATGTTTAGAAGCAGAAGTAGTTCTATTATTCTTAGTGAAGAAGACAGCAGAACTATTATCACAATATATGTTTAATGGCCTAGAAATTGAGTCAACTATGCCAAGAGCAGAAACAAAATTCTTTAACCATATTGCATGGGTTGCAGCACTATACAATGCTACAAATTCTGCTTGCATAGTTGATGAGGCTGTCAGAGTTTGTTTAACACTCTTCCAGGATATAGCACCTCCAGCCAACATAAAGACATATCCAGAAGTTGATTTTTCATCATCAGGGCATCCAGCAAAATCGGCATCACAATACCCAATAACATTCAAATCATCAATTTCTCTATAAACAAGCATATAGTCTTTTGTCTTCTGCAAGTACCGCATTACCTTCTTAGCAGCAACCCAATGAGCATGTCCAGGGTTAGATAAATACCTACCCAATAAGCTCACAGCGAAGGACAAATCAGGTCTTGTGCACACTTGAGCATACATCAAGCTACCCGCTGCGCTAGCATATGGAACATTCGACATTGCACTCTTTTCAATATTGTTTTTGGGACATTGATCCTTACTCAGTTTATCTCCTTTAACGACTGGAGCATCTCCAGGTTTGCAATTTTCCATATTGAACCTTTTCAAGACTTTATCAATATAAGCCTTTTGAGATAAACCTAAGAGTCTCCTATTTCTGTCTCTATGAATTTCAATTCCCAAGACAAAGGATGCTTCACCTAGATCCTTCATATCAAAGGAAGCGGACAAGGTTTTCTTGGTCTCTACAAGCAAATCTAGACTATTGCTAGCAAGTAAAATATCATCAACGTAGAGAATAAGAAAAATAAATTTACTCCCACAGACCTTGAGATATATACATTGATCCACTTTATTTTCCTCAAAACCCATGGAAGAAACAACTTCATCAAACTTAGTGTACCATTGTCTTGAAGCTTGCTTCAAACCATATATAGACTTCTTCAATTTGCATACCAAGTGCTCCTTTCCATTTTCTATGAAACCCTCAGGTTGTTGCATGTAAACCTCTTCATAAAGATCACCATTTAGGAAAGCTGTCTTTACATCCATTTGATGAAGTTCCAAATTATAATGAGCTACTAGAGCCATTATAATTCTAAAAGAATCCTTTGATGATACAGGAGAGAATGTTTCTTTATAATCAATACCTTCCTTTTGTGTAAATCCTTTCGCCACTAATCTTGCCTTAAAGCGTTCCACATTCCCCTTAGAATCTTTCTTGGTCTTAAATACCCACTTGCATCCAATAGGCTTAAATCCATCAGGAAGTTCCACAAGCTCCCACACATCATTGTGATTCATGGAAAGAATTTCACCATTCATTGCCTTAATCCATTTTTCAGACAATTCACTAGAAACTGCCTCACTATAATTTTCTGGATCCGGCATACATCCTATATTGAACTCCTTCTCCCCCAGAAAAGTATAGTAATCATCACGATTAACTGGTCTTCGTTCTCTTTGGGAACGTCTAGGAGGCAAAACTTCAATGGGTTGTTCAGGAGCTAATGGAGGTTGTGAAGGATCGTTTAAGATCTCCGGGTGTTTGCTCATCTAATGAACTCTCAACCCTTTCTTGTATTATAGGTATTGGCACTACAACCTTTTCTCCTCTAGAGCTTGATTCTTCATTTTCATGATCAATTGAAACACCAATGTCATTCTCAAGAAACTTTGCATTAATAGCCTCAATTATTTTCGTTCCTCTAGTAGGACAATAAAATCTATACCCCTTAGCATTAATGGGATAACCAATGAAATAACACCTAGTGGTCTTAGGGCTTAACTTCGATGCAGTCGGATCATAGATTTTTACTTCAGTAGCACACCCCCACACACGGAAATGACTTAAACTTGGTTTCCACCCTTTAAACAACTCAAAAGGAGTCTTGGGTACAGACTTAGATGGTACCCTATTCAAGATATACATGGCGGTCTTAAGGGCTTCTCCCCAAAGGAAATCAGGTAACTTAGATTGACTCATCATAGACCTTACCATATCCATTAGAGTACGATTACGTCTCTCAGCCACACCATTTTGTTCGGGAGTACCAGGCATAGTATACTAAGAAATAATTCCGCATTCCTCAAGATACTTAGCAAACGGTCCCATATATTGTCCACTTCCTCCATGTCTACCATAGTATTCACCTCCTCTATCTGATCTAACTATCTTAATCTTTGTGCCCCGTTGGTTTTCTACCTCGGTCTTAAAAGCTTTAAACTTTTCCAAGGCTAAGGATTTCTCACTTATCAGGTAGACATAACCAAAACGAGAATAATCATCAATGAAGGTTATAAAATATCTATTTCCACATAAGGTAGTTTTCAAAGGCCCACAAATATCAGTGTGAATTATCTCTAAAAGTTCCCTACTTCTCGTAGAACCTTTCCTATTTTTCCTTGTGAATTTTCCTCTTATGCAATCCACACATTCCTCAAAGTTACTAGGATCTAGGGGAGGTAAGATATCATCCTTAATTAGCCTACTGATCCTATCCTTAGATATATGCCCTAGACGTCCATGCCACGAAGAGAATGAAGTATCCTTTAGTAAAGGTCTCTTATTTCCAATACTTTGAACATGTAAGGTGTTATAAACATTAGAATCCAATTCCAAACTATATAAACCATCATGCTTATAAGCTTTACCAACAACTTGGGAATTATTAGATAATAGACACAATCCATTACTAAAACTAAAAGAAAATCCATAGTCATCAAGTTTCGACAAAGAAATCAAATTCCGCCTCATAGACGGTACATACAAAGTATCTCTCAAATGTAAAACAAAACCAGATTTTAATCTTAATTCTACTAATCCTATAAACTGAACATTAACCCTATTTCCATTCCCTACAAACAGGTTCACTTCAGCTTCACTTGGTTTTCTCTTTGTCTTGAACCCCTGTAAAGAATTAGAAACATGAATTGACGCCCCCGAGTCTAACCACCAAGAGTTTAAAGGAATATCAACTATACTAGACTCAAAACAAGCGTAAGCTAATGACTTACCTTGGGTTCCATTTTGAATCGAAGACTTAAGGGCATGACAATTTGACTTCTTGTGTCCTATACCCTTGCAGAACCAACATTTCAACCCCCTTTTCTTAAAAATAGGTCTTGAACTATGTGGGGTATCAGATGGACTAGCCTTCTCATCACTCTGATGCTTATGGTATGGTTTCTTTCCCTTCTTCTTAAAAAAACCTTTCTTCTTATGCTTATGATTGGGTTGGGAGATTAGGTTTACACTACCTTGGTTTATACTATTCATCCTTTCTTCCTCTTGCACACAAACAGAGATAAGAGTATTGATGTCCCATTCTTCCTTTTGGATATTGTACGAGGTTTTTAGAACATCAAATTTACTTGGCAAGGAGTTTATAGCATGGTGTATGAGGAAGTTATCAGTCACAGGACACTTGAGGTCACTAAGCTTGTTGGCTATGGTCATCATCTTCATAACATGCTGCCTAACACCACTAATTCCATCATACCTCATGTTAATGAAGGTCTCCATCAATTGACCTGCTTCGGCTTTTCCAGAAATAGCATATCTATCACCAACGGAAGCGAGAAAAGCCTTAGCTTTATCAGAATGGGGAATTGCTTTAATCAACGTATCATCTATGGATCTCTTAATAAGCATTAAAGCCTTGCGATTAGCCCTTGTCCATTCCCTATGATAAGTCTTTTGTTCAGCAGTGCTCGACGCAGTCAAAGCAGCAGGCTCATCCTCCCTTATTGCAATGTCGATGTCCAATAAATTAAGCGCTAGCTCAATATCGTCCCTCCATTTCTTATAATTATTTCCCGTTAAAATCTCAATTTGATTTGCAGAATTGTTCATAGAAAAGTTGATAGATGCTGAAAAAATAATAAAATAAAACAAAATGATTAATATCATGGGCAAATAACATATTACAGGGAATATAAACACATATAATATAAAACTCCCCTGTGGGTGGACTATATATCATACAAACAACAGTAGCAAAATTCCAACACCTGTGGGCAGAAGAAATTTTAACTGTTTAAATCATCCCCAATAAACCATGTCTCAAGAATAACTTATAATTTAATTTCCTGTGGGTAAATTAAAATATAAATTATTCAAGAAGCACAACATCCAAAAAAAAAAAAAAAACAGGTAATTCCATAAAAATCTGTGAATGAACCACTGTGGTGGCATATATTCACTTCAATTCAAGGAATTCCAAAATTGGATAATATTTGCTCAAATAATCATTTAGTGTTGACTGGTTCATATTATATAAAACTAAAACTAGAGAGATAGATATTGCAAATTTAAAGTTGGCCTAGCGGTGTCCCTTGTGATGCTCGCTGGCTGGTCCCAAGATCGAATCCAATTGGGGACCTTTTGCTCTAATTTTGGTACGCAAGGAAAAAAAAAACTGTCATAAATTTCAAAAAACTAAAAGTGCAGAACTTGAGATTCAAACTCGCACCCAAGCGTTAAGGGTAAAGGACGTCAACCGCTGCGCCACATGACTAACAGATGCCATTGTTAGCACCCTTTTAATTTTAAAATTGTTAGAAAAACGGGGTTTGGGTCCTCCCCTACCTACAGACGGGTTAGAAATGTCCGAATTGCAGAAAAATGGGTTCGCCAACCCGTGATATTTCCAGCGTGTTTTCTTGCATATTTTGGTACCTTTTTTGAATTGTTTTTTGATCGGGAATTATTATATGATAACTCAAGATTCAAATGGTATAATCAAGATGCCAAAACAATCCATTTTCATGCATGAAAAGTAATCCTAACATCCATGTATATATGTTTCATGTTCTAAACATCAAAATGGGTCCTAAAACATACAACTAAGGCTCTGATACCACATGTTGATTTATATGCTAAACATCATGAATAATAGTCTCATGTCATGAACAATTAAATTTGGATCATAGTTGCATGAATATAGAACACCATTAATTAAATAAGAATGGATAGTGGTACTTACCTCTTGAAGCCATTCTTCTCAAGTTGATTTGATGATCTTGAATGTCCTTGATTGTAGGATAGGATCTTCCTCTCCTTCTTTCTCAAGCTTTGATGGGAAAGTGTGTCATAACATAATGTTAGTTTCATATGTCCCAAGACATATATTTATAGAGAAAGTGGAGAGGGGACCTACCCTTTCATGATGGTTACAATGGTTCATGAACTTATCCTTTCATTAAGAGACATAATGATTGAAACCATACCATTCCATGAAGAGTTGTAATGGTTCCACCCATCATGGTTCCATTCAACTATAGGCTACACTACTCAAGTATACTTATCATGTGATTTCCAATATCCATTGATCACAAAATGAATATTCCAGGAGATGTCAAGATACTATTCAACCAATATTTTATTAAATCAATGGAAGACCAATAATTAGAAAACACAATTTTCTAACAGGTCCTCCCTCCAAGTGTGTACTAGAACACCAGTAATACTTACCCAAACTATTCTTTCCCTAGCAACCATTTCTGGTCCTCGTGGCCTGCAGTCCAAAAGCCACTTGGAGAGATAATCTGAGGCATCTTTAGAACGATTGCAATATCTTCATCCTCCTCACCGATATGGAGAACCAGGTTCCCACCCATTGGTGTAACTTTTGTAGAGAATATTCCTTCCATTTCTAACTTTTCTTGGAGACTTGTCACCCCTTCCAATTTATTGGTTTGACCCAAATAACACCTATGCAACCACCTCATGTCCTCCTTTGACACACTAAAAGCTAGGCCTTCCCAGTCATCAACGGAATTTGCATTTACTCCTTCCTTCTAGTGGTATTTATGACTCTTTGTAGTACTCAAACCCGTAGTCAATACCTTTGTATAGGATAAACTTTTTGTTGGTTCTCTGCTCGTGTTACCTTGATGATAAAAAGGCTTCTTTGAATTAACAAAACCAATTGATTACACCTTTGTGTTAAGACCCCTTTTTTTTTAACTTCAGCCCCTCTGAGATTTGTTGGAGACTTCATCTGCGCACTCGGCTCAAAGCTAAAAGGTTGTCTTCGCTGAAACTTTGGCAAGTTAACTCTTATTCGATAGCTTCCAATCCAAATTTTATCAAGATGCTCCTCAAGGACTTTCGAGTTACGTTCATCTTTAAATCTAATAGAACTATATCTCATCTGTAACACCCTGATTTTTACTGCTTTTTAAGATTAGTAATTTCTATAAACAAGGTTATATCTTATCCGAGATTTAGAAAATGATTTTGAATAAACCAAGATCATATTTATACTCTACATTATCTTAGAGAGATACGGTTAAATTTTGGGTTAAAAATTCAGACGGAACTCGGTCTGCGTTTCAGTGACAATAAGATTTTACTGATCAGACCTAATTTTGACTCGTGAATGAAACAGTTAGATTTTATATCTCGTTTCCAACAATATTGGCGATTCTAAAAATTTTCAAAATAAATAAGTTCTTACGCTTTATTTGGACGTAAAACCTAAATCGGGAAATCGACGGAGTCGAGAACGAACGTGCAGGGACAAAACCAGACACCAAATGAGGGACACGAGTCACCTGAGCAAGGTGAGTCAGAGGTGAGTCACCACCATGGCTCACCACATCATCATTAGAATTCTACAAATATCTAAGATATTTAGGACGAGGAAATATCGTTTTGCCCCTAGGAACTAATGAAATTACATTTTCGCCGCACAACTCATCACCCATCATCATGACATCTAACAAAATATCTAGATATTTTGTGACTTTGGAAGTGGTGGGACAATTATGTCCCTAGTTTTTTGTTTTAATTTCATTTTTGTCCATAAATGAAATGACTTTTTTGCCCATTAAGTAAACAATTTTGAACCCCTTTGTCCCCTCCATACCCCACGCATAAACCCACCTTTCATGAGGCCATTCACCCATTTTTGTCACAACCTTCATCTTTTATCACATCTTCGTCATTTCTCAAAGTGAAACCTTAGCCAATTTTGTGAAGAAAGTGTTGGATTCTTGCACATTTTCATCATTCAAGAGGTAATCTATTCTTTCTATTATCAATCATGTTCTCCTCTTCATTCATTTTCTTGATTCAAAGCCATGAACATCATGTTTCAAATCTAAGGCTTTATGTTCAAAAGTCTCTATAAAATCATAGAAAAATCCTATGATCATGAAACCAATTTCTATGAACTCACCATGATGTGTGTATTGATCATCTAGAAGCATGAACCCAAAAGAAATTTTCTTCCTATTTTCCCCATGGATGGCCGAACCCTAGGTTCTTGGTGAAAATGGGTTTTGCTTCAATTTTGTTAAATGATACTTGATTTCATCTCTTTCATTTTTATGATTATTGAATCCATGTAATTAGAAAATCAAATCAAATTTTAGCCTATTTTTCTCTAGAGGGCCGAACCCTAACCTTTTTGGTTGGATGGATTTTGGTTCAAATATTTGGTAAATGATTATGGATTATGTCTTTATCATACTTAGGGATCATTAATCTAATAGTCAGTAAAATTTTATCATCCTTAGCCTAATTACTTAGTGAAGGCCGAACCATAGTCCACATGAACTAGATGAGTTCTGTTGGATTTTATTAATTTTGATTGTAATTTGTTGTGAAGGATTAGACTGTATTCGACCGTTTTAAGCGTGTTAAAGTGCCGGTTGTGGAGCTGTGATCGGAAGCTTGTACAGGAAGGCGCGCGTGTAGCAGCTCGTAGCAGTTTGAGGTGGGGAGAAAGAATTGTTATCATCGAGAAGGCAAACGTAGTATATAATGTATACATGTGTAGGGCCGGGGAACCTTAAACCCTACTAGAGGTTGAGCCTTGGACAAAGTACCTGGAACCTAGGTGTAAGTACCTTTGGGCTATCACCGCTAAGATGATACTCTAGGCTAGAAGATGTGATTGTTAAAGTTGATATGTTGAACTGCTTATGTGATTATCTATTTATCCGATATGTTGAACTGCCCATGTGATTATCCGTTGATCTGTTATGTTGAACTCCCTATGTGATTATCTGTTTATCTATCGACATGATAATATCTATATTGGCATACTTATTGTTGTGATAGTTTATTCTTGTGATTGGTTGGATGATTGTTGTTGAGAGTATGGTGAGATAGTGATGTTGTTCGGGTTGATACCGTCGTGGTTCTAACCGTGGAGCTGTGGCTCGTGGACGCAAGGCGTCGTGATGTGATATTGATGTTGATGTTGATGTGGATGCAATGCATCGTGGCTGTGACCGAGTGCTTAGGTGTGAGGTTCCGGTATCAACCTGCGATGGATGTTCTTTGCATATCATAGCAATGCAAATCATAGCATATTTGATCCCAATAGAGGATGCCCAAATGAGGGCGAGATGTGTACCATCGATCCTAAGGCGGGATGTCCAATTGGGGACGTGATGTTAGTGATCCTTACGAGGATGTCCAATTGGGGACGTGATGTTATTAATCCCGACGGGGATGTCCAACTGGGGATGCGATGTTATTAATCCCGACAGGGAAGTCCAACTGGGGACATGATGAAATCAACCGACATGTATATAGGGATTAGTATCCCTCGTAGAGGTTTAATCTGAGATAATGACTTCTGAGATGGTTTTGCTATATGACTCGAGAGACGGTTGTTGGTTTGTTGTATGCTTTCTACGTGTTGTGTGTTACATGTATGTATATATATATATATATATATGTTGTACTATTGCCCCTCTCCCATGTTTGATGATACATGTTTCTTATCTTTCTGTCTTTTCTATGTGTGTTTCTTTTATTTTATGGGAAGACCATGTGGAGGAGCCAGTTGCTGAGGAGTTGGATGACACTCCTTATGAGCCTCACGCCAGTAGACGAGCCACGAACCCTAATCTCAAGGGGTTTTGAGTTTTGTACCAGAAGTGTGGCTAGCATGAGAGTTTTTCTTATCTTTTGAAGTACTTTTGCTTATAGGGAGTACCAATGTACTCCATATGTATACATTACTACTGTAGCCCTACTAACGGGGGCAACTGATACATGTATGTACCCTTTATGTTTGAACTGCGTTACTCTGATCACTAGTGTAAAATATGGATTTTACAACAGGTTTCTAGATCGGTTAACTAAAAACCGATTTAAAAAAAGAGGCGATGGCAATTTTGGAAATAAGTGGAAAACTTTTTACATCGGTTTAAATTTAACCTGATGTATAAAACATTTAAGATCGGTTTTAGAGGACAACCAATGTAGAAAATTTAAATAAAAAACTATTTATTTATTCCCGCCAAGTATTTACATCGGTTCTTACACAACCGATCTCATTATTATACTTTCAAAATCGGTTATTTCACAACCGATCTCATTATTGTAATTTCAAAATCGGTTCTATTACCCAACCGATTTCAAATCTTCATTAAACCCATTTCATGTTCCAGTGTTCTTTCATATCTTTCCCTCCTCACTGTTTGCCCTCTCTCTCGTTGTTGCTCCTTCTCCTTCTTCCTTCACCACCGTAACCTAGCACCATCCCCACGAATCGTTGCTGCTCCTTCATCGCTGATACACTGCCCAGTCGCGCACGGCTTCACCCTCTCCTCTGAACCTCTGTACCAAACTTTGCCCACGGCTTCACCCTCTCCTCTCACAGGTTCTCTTTCTCTCTCTCTACATTGTTGTTGTTGTCTGCTACCTGTTACTTTGGTTTTGCAATGTACTTGATTAGTTTTACAGTATGGCATGTAATTTGATTCCAAGACTCACAGAAAGGAAATCCATACTTGACATTCTAATGAAGAAAAACACTTCTCCTTCTGATTAGATTTTCTTATGAAATTAAAGGGAGAAAGCAAGAGAAAAAGTATTAATGTATTAGAATTTACTATTTAGTTTGAAAATGTGGTTGATTCAACTTGAGTAAATATGCAAGGAAACATAAAACTCTTCTGCTCTCATTCTTCAATCATTGAACTGGAAGGCTCACATTACTAAATATCTTTAGTTGATTTACTCTCCACTGAACTAAGGGTATATTTGGATGAAGAATTTCAAGGAGGTAATATACTTGGTGAGAGGAATTTAAATATTTTAGTGTGAAATAACTTGTTAGGATATTAAACTGAAGAGTTTTAAAAATGATAGGTACATGACTTTGTTTGAGCTAAGTCTGAAATCAGAATCTTGATACTTCTTAGCTTATTGCTGCTTCTTCTCCTTCATCGCTTTCATATTTTCTGTTTCTGTTCTATCAATGTAGATATGCATTGCCTCATATAACTACTTCATTCCTAGTTCTATTCTTTTGGCCAAATGTTTTGTATTGCTTGGTTTATAAACACTTGGTGCATATTAGTTTGGCATATTAATTAAGGATATTAGTTTAACATGAATGGTTTTTAAATGTTAGGTTAAAAAACCTCTCACAGTTCTCTCAAACCTTTTCTTTGCTTTGTGTTTCTGATTTAGGGTGAAGGCAAGCCTCAACCCATCTCGAGCTCCCTCTCACTCATCACTCTCCATCTCCTCACTCTGAGCACAAGTAAGATATTTTATTCCAATGTTTTGTTTGATGCTTTAACTTAGGGATTGGACTGTAGGATTATCTTTTAGTAATAATAAATTAGCAAAGCCTTAGTTTCCCGTTTGAGATTCAATATTAATGAGCATTGTACTTTATTAAGGTACCACTCATTGTATTGAATCTTGAATTGTCCAAGTTGGACAGTTTGGGAAAAAACTTTTTCTTCATTTGGTTAATACTTATTCCTTAATTCTCATATGTTTTACTTGAAGAAATTTCGGTCTGATGCATTTCCTTTTGTTCTTCGGGTGCACACTTTAGCGCGGTGGATGTCACCGCGTTTAAGTCGTGTATATCGGAGACCGATGGGAAATGCTGTCGAAATTTCGTTAAGTATGGGCATGAGAGTTACGGACTAACTGTTAACTGAGTGTTGAAGAAGTTTCTTCTCGAATAGGAGAGGGCCATACCCTGTGATGAGAAGGATTTGAAGATCTTAGACTAAGTGAAGTTGTTGTTGTACTTATGGATCGTGATTGGATCGATGCTAGATGCACAAGTCATGAGTATGAGAATGGAGTGGAAGAGTTTTTAGAATTTGCTAAAAGAAATGTTCCCGATAGTAATGGAAGGTTTTATTGTCCTTGTGTTAATTGTTTGAATGAGAGACGACTAGAAGCTGAGAGAATACGAGAGCATCTTATTTGTGAAGGGATATGCAAGAGTTATACAAGATGGATATGGCATGGCGAATTGTTAGACAGACCAAGTGTGTCCCAAAGAGAGGAGGTTGATGACGTAGATATGGACGATCGACAAGAGGACATGATCCACGATATTGGACAAGAGTCATTTCAACGAGCAAATGTGTATGATAGTTTGTGCAGTGATGCAGATAAGCCTTTGAATCCTGAGTGCTCTAATTTCACACGGTTGTCAGCAGTGTTAAGATTGGTAGTTGTGAAGGCGAGAAATGGGTGGAGTGATAAAAGCTTCACCGAATTGCTTGAGCTGTTGAAAGACATGCTTCCATAAGGTAACATATTGCCGAACCGTAACTATAAGGCGAAGAAGATATTGTGTCTGATGGGTATGGAGTATAAGAAAATACATGCATGTCCTAATGATTGCATATAATACAGGAATGACTTTGAAAAGATGCACGAGTATC
The DNA here is from genome assembly GCA_039655645.1 of Ammopiptanthus mongolicus. Taxonomy (NCBI): domain Eukaryota; kingdom Viridiplantae; phylum Streptophyta; class Magnoliopsida; order Fabales; family Fabaceae; genus Ammopiptanthus; species Ammopiptanthus mongolicus. The sequence goes on from CM077347.1 coordinate 86,005,045, forward strand.
CAAGGTGTGGGGTATCACGCTACAAAGTGAACGATGGTGATTCAAGTTGTGAAAGGTCCTCCTGCGAAGGTGTTATGGTATCTTCCAATAATTCCAAGGTTCAAGCGATTGTTCGCTAATGTAAATGACGCAAAAAACATTAGATGGCATGCAGATGAGAGAAAATGTGATGGACAGCTTCGCCATCCGGATGATTCTTTGCAATGGAAGAGAGTTGATAGTTTATTTCCGGATTTCGCCGATGAGAAAAGAAACCTTAGGCTTGGACTTGCTACGGATGGAATGAATCCGTATGGCACCTTAAGTAGTATTCATAGTTCATGGCCTGTTCTCCTAGCAATTTACAACCTACCTCCTTGGTTGTGCATGAAGCGCAAATACATTATGTTATCTATTATGATTTCGGGCCCAAAACAGCTAGGAAATGACATAGATGTTTATCTAAGTCCCTTGATTGAAGACTTGAGAAAGCTGTGGGTGGAAGGCGTTAATGTGTTTGACGGGTATTGCAATGAGACTTTCAAGATGTGTGCCATGTTATTTTGCACCATCAATGACTTTCCAGCATACAGGAACTTGTCCGGATATAGTGTTAAGGGGCATAAAGCATGCCCTGTATGTGAAGAAGGCACATGCTACCATCAACTATAACAGGGAAGGAAGACAGTTTACCTTGGGCATTTTAAATTTCTCACACCTGATCACCCATATCGTAGATTGAGAAAAGCTTTTAATGGATGCCAGGAGAATGAAATTGCTCCGACGGCCTTAACCGGAGATCAAGTTTATCAACGGGTTAAGGACATGGATGTTATCTTTGGAAAGACCCATAAGAAGGCTACTGAGAAAAACATATAAAAGAAGAGGTCGATCTTCTTTGATCTTCCATACTGGTGCAAACTTGATGTATGACATTGTATTGATGTGATGCATGTGGAGAAAAATATGTGTGATAGTGTAGTCAGGACGCTTCTTAACATTCAAGGCAAGACAAAGGATGGTGTAAATGCTCGTTTAGATCAGATTGCGATGGGTATACGAGAGCAGTTAGCTCCACAATCAGTAGGGGTTAAGCGGACTTATTTGCCCCCAACATGTCATACTTTATCGAAAAAAGAGAAAAAAAAGTTTTTGTGAGTGTCTGCGCGGCGTCAAAGTGCCACAGGGTTACTCTTCAAATGTTAAGAGGCTTGTCTGAATGAAAGATCTCAAATTAGTTGGTTTAAAGTCTCATGATTGCCATGTCTTGATGCAACAACTACTACCTGTGGCTATCCGTGACATCTTGCCTAAAAAAGTGAGACATGCCATAACAAGGTTGTGCTTATTCTTCAATGCTATATGTAGCAAAGTCATTGACCTTCAAAAGTTGGATGAGGTGGAAACTGAGGCTGCTATTATCTTGTGCAATTGGAGATGTATTTTCCTCCTTCATTTTTTGACATCATGGTTCATTTAATTGTTCATCTAGTGAGGGAGATTAGATTGTGTGGCCCCGTTCATTTAAGGTGGATGTACCCAATAGAGCGATACATGAAGATCTTAAAAGGGTATGTGAAGAATCCACACCGTCCTGAAGCATCTATTGGTGAAAGGTATGTTGCTGAAGAAGCTATTGAGTTTTGTACAGACTACATGTCAGAAGCGGAACCTATAGGGCTTCCTAAGTCTCGTCATGAGGGAAGATGTGATGGTAAGGGTACACGAGATATTACTGTTAAGAGCATGGGTCGAGAGGAAGTGCTTCAAGCACATTTGTATATATTGAATAACACTGATGAGGTTAATTCTTACTTATGTGATCACAAAACCATTGTCAAGCAAAATTACCCTCGAATGAACGAAAAATGGTTGTTGAACAAGCATAATAAGCCTTTCTTAAACTGGTTTAAAGATCAAATTGCGGAGAATACTACTGCTTCCGATACATTAAAATGGTTAGCACACGGGCCTAACTTTGATGTCACATGCTGGAGTGAATACGATATCAATAAGTTTTCCTTATATACAAAGTCCCGGGATAACAAGAGTACCGTGCAAAACAGTGGGGTTATGGTTGTAGCCGAGTCCATGCACTTCTCTAGTTCAACAGGTACAAATCCCGTTATGGCATCTATATCTTACTTTGGAGTCATTGAAGAGATTTGGAAGGTCGATTACACTAAATTTAGAGTACCTGTTTTTAAATGTAAGTGGGTTGACAGTAACAGTAGTGTACAGACCGATGAGTTAGGATTTACATTGGTAGACCTTAGCAAGGTAGGTTATACAGAAGAGCCTTTCATCATGGCTTTCCAAGCAAGACAAGTGTTTTATATTCATGATCCTTCTAACAAAAGGTGGTCAGTGGTTCTCCAAGGAAAAAACATGCATAATGGTAGTGAGGAAAATCAAGATTCAACTCTTGATATTTCCGATACTCCTTCTTTCTCAACACGGATGCCTACTTTCAATGAGGAAAATGAAGTGGACGATGTACATGCCATTCGTGATGATCATCATGAAGGGATATAGGAGAACATTACTACTTGACCATAGTGTAAGTTATGTTTAAAGTTATATTTATTAGTTAAGTTATGTTTATCTTGATAATTATAAGTTAAGTTCTTTTTGTTATTTAATTTGATATTTATATGTTAAGTTATAGTGTAAGTTATGTTTAAAGTGATATTTGTTATTTATCCATCTTTACTGACATAGTTTATTATTTTTGTATAAACAGGCATACATGGCAGATCCCTCGGACATCTCTCCTACACGCAGCGGGTCTGATACACCATTGACAAGTAAAAAAGGTAGACGCACCACACGATTAAAAAAATTGGCCGTCAAATGTAGTGGTAATCAAAGGGTGAGGGTTGAGTTTGATGGAGACTGCTTACCTATAGGGCCAATGGAAGATCAGTTTAAGAGTTTTGTGGCCGTCTTTGCCAAAAGCAACGCTAGTATACTTATTGAGGATTGGGACCATGTACCGACGAACGTGAAGGATCAGATATGAGATAGTATCTTGGTATTTTACTTGACCCTCTTTGGTTGTATCTATTTTATTTCATCATATTATTTTCATATACACTAATTCCTCAATTTTGTTGTGTAATATAGCTCACATTTGAAGTGCCGGATACCGAGCGTATAAAGAAAAAATGGATTTCGTATGCGGGTGAGCGTTGGAGAGCATTTAAAACATAACTAAGCGGGAAATACATACATGGGCGTGCGGACAAATCTCCACTTGAGATGTGTACCCGTTCCTTGATCAAGAGACGTGGGATAGATTTGTTCAAATCCGATTGGACCCCGCCTTTCAGGTTAACTTGAGTTATATTGTTTAACTTGGCCAACCAAATTGATTTTATTAATATACTGAATTCAGTTGATGTTATTTATAATAGGAGAAAAGGAAAAAGGAGTAGGAGATCCAGAGTAAGAATCTCTACCCCCATCGTTTGTCTTGTGGGGGATATAAAAAGCTGAGGAGGAGGATGATTGAAGAGAAGAAGAAACAACTTTTGGAAGAAGCATCCCAAGCGTATCCTACGGCTGATCCACCTCCAAAAGTTGTTGATCAACCTCCACCCCCACACCACCATACATGGAAGAGAGCTCGACAAGGACCATCGGGGCAGTATACATCCGAGGAGGCACGTCTTGTTGCTAAAAATATTGTAAGTATATATTCAATTCTAATTGTAATTGTATCATGCTTATCCATCATCTTATAAAAATTAATGTAACAATTGTATGTTGAAGGATTCCTTGGACAACAGAGCACACAAGGAACCTTTGTGTCTACCGGACGCAAAGATGTCTTGGCTGTTGCGATTGGGAAAGAGGACCACCCAGGCCGTGTCCTTGGTGTTGGATGGGGTGTTGGCATTAGCCAATACCATGGACGATCTGCACATCATCGGAAGAGGGATGATATTGAGTCCATCAAGATGCAGCTTCGATAAGAAATAAAACGAGATCTTCTCTCAGAGTTGGCATCTATGGGTTTTTCCCAGCAAAATACAAGTGCCCAACCGTCTGTACCTATGAGCACTAAGGGTTCATGTGATCATTCACATTAGCCTGATAAGGAGGAAGGTCAGTGTGAGTTGTATGTTAATGATCATCATGATCGCCGGTTAGTGGCATTTGGGAGGGTACACAACTTGGGAAATACCTTACCCCACCAGACATTAGAGGATGATCATGTGAGGGTGGTGGTTGAAGATGTTCGAGATGTTGATGCTCTAGTCCATGTGCCCACCGAGGAGGTTATTACATTTGGCTAGGCCCCCGATAATTTCATCCCTTGGCCGAGAAGACTTGTGAGGTTTTTTGTTTCAGCTAAGGTATTCATGTAATTGTTCAATTACTTATGTTTTTCTATATTTACAATTGAAATAACTTAATTGTGTTTACTTGTGTTTACTAATGCTTTACCTCTGTTGTTTAGGATGATGGAAAAGATCATCGACCCAAAAGGCCTAGGTTGGATCCGAGAAAACTTGTGACGTCTGGTTCATCGAAGGTATTCATATAATCATTCAATAACGTAAGTTTTTTTTATTTACAATTGAAATAACCTAACCGTGTTTACTAATGTTCTATATTTGCTGTTTAGGGTATTGACAAGGATGTTGAACTTGATGCTCTGGAACGTCTCGCATTAGCGGCTGTGAAACTTGGGAGGGAGTCCACTTTTATAAATTTGGAACACGATGGCAGGCCCGACACTTTCTATATCCCCCAGAGGGATATTATGGAGATATGCATTGATAGTGAAATGCTTTGCATGACAGTTGTCTCATTATGGTGCACGTAAATATATTTTATTTCAACTAATTAATTTGTAAGTTAACTAATTAAGTTTTTAACTATTATAATTAATATTTATTTCAATATTTTAGGTATCTGCATCGCATGTGTATTGATAGGTGTAACCTCCATCTTTATGGATTCCTTGACCCTCAACTAATTCAGGGTGAGACACTTAGGTCAGATGAGATTACCGCGTACATGCGACGTGTGCTTGATGAAGGCAAAAAACAGTTCTACCTGGCACCTTACCTCCATCTTTAAGTATAAGTTTTACTAGTGATTTATAATTATTTGTGACTTGTCTCTAACTGTTTCCAAATGCAGTAACATTGGCAATTATTGATCATCTGTCGTGGTATAAGTGTTGTGGTCTTCTTTTGTATGTTGGGAAGGAAGCCGACGAAAGAAATCAAGTTTATCGTTGAAACATACGTAAGCTTTTAATTAATTTAATTTGTACTACATTTGCTTTAGTAATTACTCTGAAATCTATAACATACTTTAAATTCATATTTTCTTAATTATGATAGATCTATGAACGCAAGTCATCTTTTGGATGGTGGTAGGCCTAAGCCTATTAGGTGGATTTACCCTAATGTAAGTAGTTTATTAGTACCCGAGATTCAATTGCAGTGTAAAATAGTTACTATATTATGTTTTTACTCATTATATATTCAAATTGTGTATTCATTTGTAGTGTGATAGGCAACGTGGCGGCTGGGAGTGCGGATATTATGTCATGAAGTGGATGTTCAACCTTGTCTCCGCAGGTATTACAGATCAATGGAAGGAGGTAATTAACTAATAACATTTGTAAATAGTTATAGATTAATTATGTTTAGTTTTAGTACTTGATTAGTTATAATGTTTAATTTATCTTATGTTAATGGAATGTGCAGATTTTCGACAATCCGGAAGCATTCTCTGAAGAGGACATTAAGGACATCAAGGAGCCTAGGGCAAACTTCTTTCTTGAGATGACTACTGAACATTAATTTATGGATGACATTTGATTTCTTTAATTAGTTTAATTTGTTATATATCTTTGTTGTTTCTTTGTTATGTATTTAATTAATTAGTTTGAATTTATTACATTATATAATTAGTTGAGTTTGTTGAATCAAAAGAAGCAGACTTTTGCATAATCAATAAAGTAGTTTGGCTTACTTAGTATAGTGATTTAGATTATGTTATTGTTGGGATTCTATTTTGGCTGGGATTGTTCTGGTTATACATATGAAACAGGGTTAAGGATTGCCACTGGTTTAAAACAGAGTATTTAAAAAAAAAATTAGACTATCAACATCGGTTACAATAGAGAACTATCAATTTCAATCGATTCCGAGTTATAACCGATGTGAAAAGTATCACTTTCAAAATCGGTTAAAGGTCAAAACCGATGTTGAATTCTAAATTTCAACATCGGTTCTATATTATAACCGATATTAAAAGTTATATTCAACATCGGTTAGAAACCGATGTTAAAAGGTCTTATATTCTACATCATTTATTTCTACATCGGTTCCATAACCGATTTAGAATAATATTTTTAACCGATTTAAAACGTGTTAATTGCACTAGTGGATGTATGCGTGCTTCGGCACAGTCTTGTTTACGTTTTTAATATTTCCTCTCTGCTTCGTCTAAATAAAGTGCGCTAACGTTTATAATACGGTTTAAGGCTTAATTAATATTTTAGGTTCTTTAATGGGATGGTGGGTCGTCTCATCATCCCAAACTTTTCTCTCTTAGGAGGGATATACACATCCCTCACACGTCCCCATTTGAAGAAAATCTTCCATAACTCCTGTGCCCCACACTCCTCCCAGACGTTTGTGAAGAAGAAGGAGGTCATCCCTCTAAAAAAACTGTTTGTTTTATGACTTCCTCTTGACCACCCTCTGTCTAACCTATTTTCCATCCTTTATGAAATCACTCATGATATAGTTATTGAACTGAGATATTTTCTAAACAATATTCGACACACATCTTTTATTTATACTATTGTTATATTTTTTATATTTTAGATAATAAAATAAGAAAAATATATTTTCTATTCTCTTTTTTTTTCTCAAACAAATAAATTTTAGCAAAGTATGTAAAAAAGTTGTAACAAAAAAAAAATCTAAAAATAGGTTTTAAAGAAATTAGGTTTAAGGTTTGGAAAGAAGAAAAAGAAAGAGACCATTGTAAAATGTTACTATTAGTAGAATTATAGTCCTACTTAAATAAGGAAATAAATCTGGACATATAAAATAAATCCTAAGAAATCTTACAAGGCAATTTAAAATATTCTACGACACAATAAAGATAGTACAATATACTTTTTAGATATTCTGACACACATTCAGACACTCTCAAGCTAAAGCTTTAGATTGTTACAATTAAAAGCACCAAAAAAAAAATAAATAAAAAAAGAATGATATTATAAAAATAATTTGAAGATCTTAGAGAAGCACAACAAAAAGGGGCAAGTTTGAGATCTTAAGTAGGAAGTTAATGAAATGGAATAAGGGTCAAATTATATCGAGGATGGAACCATACAACATTTGAATAAAAACCAGAGAGCAAATCTTTTAGGCTGGATCAAGAGATTGATTAGAGACATGGGAATCAAAGTCACCATTAGTCATAACTAATCGGAGAAACATATCGAAAGTAGAACTAAATGGATCGAAGAAGCACACCGAAGATGCATATAAGAGGCTTAATTACGAAGATGCATGATATAGGCGGAATTGATCGAAGGTGTCTCATTAGTAACTCGATTTTAAAAGAGAACATATCAAGCCTAGAAAAGGTGATGTTGAAAGAAAACAAAGATGAGGAAAATAGCAAAACAATATCCAGATTTAAAGATAGTGTTGGTAAACTCTATACAGTATTAAAAAGGTGGAACTCTTCTTAAGAAGGATACCATGACTATGATATGAAGAAATTAGGTTTAGGTTTGGGAAAAAGGAAAAGAGATAGACAATTAATTTTAAACTGATATTATTAGTGAAAGACATAATATGATTAATGTGATGATATAAAAGACAAATAAAAGTCCTATTTATTATATTAATTAACAGTATAATCATAGTCCTAATTAAATCACAACACAAATCAAGAAATATAAATAAGAAATAAATCTTAAGAAATCTTTTAAAATACACTAAAATATTCTGAATACAATAACAAATATATTATTCTAACAACACCGATATGCAAAAATAATTTCTAGGAGAAATTAAGTAACCTTTCTTTGGCTGTAATTCATCTCATGTAATTGAAACACAAATAAGTAAAGATGGAAGCAAGAACAGCAAAAGTAGGACATAGCATATGGCACTTAGTAGAATCCTGTCTAATTCAAACACATAAGACTGAACAAAAAAGAAATCACAAAGGCACTGTCAAAACGATAATTTTAATTCCAACTTCCAAGCTTTCTCAGGATTGATCTGTGCGTCTGTTCTCTTAGTGGAGCAACTCATTATTATTGCAGGGTACCGTTGAAAAACCATTCTTTGGTAAATCTTCATAGAACTATATATATATATATATATAATTAAACGCAGGAAACAGCAGAAAATCAAACATGAATCAACAAAAACGAAATGATTATTCAAACCCGTCACATATGCCGCAGATGTGACCGTAATTGCGGTTATGATGTAGTTGCAGAGACTATCAAAATCACAACGTTATGGCTTCAATTGTAATTGCAGATCTCATTTTAAAACCTTCCTTGTAACTAACAAACTTTTCGCACAATCCTCATGTTCCACACGACTATTTCGTGAGGAGAGAGTTCAGATAACCTTTGTAATATTTGTGTATCACTCGGAAGGAAAATCCTGGTCCTTATGTGATTGGCTTTCACTGCTGTTAGGTGAATGGAAAAGTTTTGGAGTCATCCTGAGGTGTTGAGATGGATTGAGAGAATTATTATTCAAGAGATTTTGAGAACTTGAACTCAGCATCTGATGATAGTGGTTGATTTGTCTTGGATCCATCTCCATTGCTGCAACATGTGAAGGGAAATATGACTGTGTTGCTCCAGGAGGACACAACAAAATTTGAGAAGCACTATTCCCAGTTGATAAAGACAATGTTGATGGAAAAGGTACAACATTAATGCTATGTATATCTGTTTGGTTTACAAATCCATGGTTTCCCAACTGAGCAACATCAGCTGAAGGCTCCCATTGGTAATTACCAAGTGGCATAGTGTTCAGCAAGCCAAGGAAGGAAGGATGATTATTCACTCTTGGTAAGAGATTATTTGGCAAAACATGTGCACCAAGGCAATCATTGCTTCCATGCTTATGATCCTCTTCACTTCTATTCATCCAATTCTCTTTATCAGTACTAACCCTTTCACCAGCTGAAACTTCTTTACACTTTGATTTCCATATAGTACTATTTTGGCATGAACCTAATTCATGATGAGAGGTGGTGCTAACTTCATTTGAAGTACCAAGAGATGGATAGCCAAGAGTGGAGTTCCCTGGAGGTATTGGTAATGGTGGGAGTTCATCAATTTCATGCTTAGCTGCATTAAGCAACCAATCAACAACCTTGCTAGGTTGACTGAGCCCTAGCCTATCTTGAAGATCATATAGGTGAATAGCAGTGGGGACTGAAAGCCTCACTCTCCTGTCTCTCAGTCCTCTTATTGTACACACTTTGCTATGCCTGTCTTTTCCTCCAAAGGCTCGAGATACACGCACAATCCTTGGATCTTTCAATCTTAGCCATTGTGATGAGGTAGATGAAGCTTTTGCTGTTTCCTCACTTGAAGGACCTTCTTGTTTTAATGGAAAATCTGCTTCTTTTGGACTGTTAATCATCTTATTTCTGTCATTGTTGCTTTCCCAGTGTAAAATTTTGTCCTTTAGCTTTTTGTTTTCAAACTTCTCTTCCACCTTCTACAACGAAGCTTCTAATTTGGATGAATTCCACTGATGAATTTGCTTGTTGCCCCTCCTAGTATCTGCTTCAGAAAACTATGAAATTCAAAACGGTGCTCAAAAGAGATTATGAGGTAAATATTTACACTTAGATCAAATTACCACATCTTAGAGATAGCAAACTAAGTTGCGGTTCCTCAGAATTCGGTATATGAAGAACAAATGACAAAGAGATTTCGGACTAGTAGCTACAATTGGACATTATAACATAATGAATCATATAAATCCACTGTGATTTTCATGGAATTACAGAAGCATGAATAATAAAAAGGATAATTAAAGAAGAACTAATGCAGTAAATAAAAATAACACTGGAATCATCGAAAAAATATGCCAGTCTCACATCAGATTATATGAAAATGTTTGCAGCAAAGTCAAAACAATTAAATAGGGTGCAAGGACTATTATGTAACTATATATATTTAACACAAATATACAATATTTCAACAAATTGCACATCCTGAACATGCATAATTGAAGAGGTTTAATTATATGTAAAACCCTAACTGTGGATGAAAAGATATAGTATCTAGCAAAAACACGCATGAACTTACCACTGTTTTGATACCCTACGCACCATAGAAGAGAAGGACAAAACGTGCACCTTGCTTTTGATACAAAGTTGTAACTATATATCAAGGTTCCAAACTTGGATTTGCTTTGATTGCAAAGAATAAATTTGTTGAAGAAGTTGAGTCCACAGCTTGGTAAAAGAAGATGCCGGAATGGAACCGACCACGCCGCACTGAAAGATAAAGCAATGGCAGATAGGTAGCCACGTGGAATATAACTCTATTGGTCAAATGAATTTGGTGGTAGTATATATCTTATCATTTTATGGTCAGGCGTGATGGACAATGATTTTATTGATGATTTTAGTTAGGGGCTTAGGGTTGATATTTCTTGCTAATGTCACTATGTTGTTCTCATAATTGAGTTGCCAACATTTGGAAAAGTATGCAACTTTATCTAAGTTAATTATTTTGATATTTTGACCTCATGTGTTTCAGATTTTATACCTTTTCAATTCTTATGTACAGGACTTGGTCTAATTTACTTTGGATTTAATTATTATATACTGTCAATATAAAGATTTCTTATACAGACAACCAATCAGAAATTATCACATAAACTAAAGTGATTAACTATTATCCTAACTACCTTAAAAGTCACACACCATGATTTTTTATTGGTTGTCAGTGTAAAAATCTTTACATTGACAATGCATAACAATTAAACTCATTTACTTTCTACACGAGATGTTATTGTGCAAGTTATATATATAAAAAAATTATTTATCCTAAAACATATTATGTGAAAAGAAAAAGTGCAAAAAATGTTTCCTATAACAAATGAGCATGAGCATAATAACCTCAAAGGACCATTTTGTTACATGCTTCAAAAAGCGGCTAGTCACACTTTATCGACAACTACAAAAGATTTTGTTACTGAAACGCATCACATGGGGGGCCATAGAAGCAAGACAAATTAGCATCAAGGAAAATGTTTGTTCTTATTGAGAGCAAAGCCATGTAAATCGCTGCATGCTTTCTATTTATTAACATCTGACATCATTTCTAAGAGGTTTTTGAGGAACATATTCAATGGAAAATTATAGTTACACAGAAAATGTGAATTCTGATTCTACACAAACTTGATGGGAACCATATATATAGACGAAAAGAAGAAAAAAAAAAAGGAAAGAAAAAAGAATATTAAAAAAGGATGGTGATTGAACTTGTGAAGTTTCTCTATGTTTTTGTGCAATCACTACTCTATTCTGATTAGGATCTTGATCTTGAAAAACTTTCAACAAAATTATAAATTGATTAGCAGGCTTCATATATAGGGTACACACACTCATACTGTTTCTTTTTCTTCCTTTTTTCGGTAAGTGATGATATTGCTTTGCTCTATACTATCTTAGGAATAGGAAAGAGTACTACTAAAAATTAACTAGAATTTTGATAAAAATTTAAATGTGGCTGTCGGATATTGCAATAAAATTATATATCACTCGTTCATCAAATAGTGAAGAAGTATGTAGCTCATTCCGGGAAAAAAAAGTATGCTTTTTCTCTGCACTGATTCAGAAAGAGTATACTACTAAAATATTAACTAGAATTAATTTTGATAAAATTTAAATGTGACGGTCCAATGAAATAAATTTATATATCAATAATTCATCTAAGAGTAAACGAAAAAAAAATGATTGTCTAGCAATTTTTAATAGGAAAATAATTAATACTAGCACCGACTTTGTCATTGCAAACTTTCACTCTTTGGAATAAACTTTATTTTCATAAGAAAAAAAGGACAATAAAACGAGATAAAAGAAGAGAAAAAAGGAGAGAAAACAAAAATACAGGAAGGCATCACATGGAAGAGAAACAGAAAGATGAACTTTAGATAAGTAATTTAGTGAGATTCAAAAGTTGTGGTGTCTAGTCCAAGAGTATTGTCATGTCTTTGTGTATGATAACTACTTCGGACAAGGAAAAGCTACATATATAGGTGATGGACCAATATACATTATCTTTTAGAACAATCAGTACAAGCAGGACCACACGATTTTATTGCAGAGAGATATGCATGGGGGGCAAGTTGTGATTTTCAACTGAGAAGCTTAACAAAACTGACACTCACAAGTGGATTAATTGCATGCTTTCTTCAAAAGAAAGTCAATTAATCAGTCATGTGTAAGATAAAGAAACGTACGCAAGTTTTCTTCTCTTCTTCATTTGGCAAGGACGATTTGGAAATGGTTTACCCTTATATTATATGCTTCACCAAGGAGCTTGATGTAGATATATGCCCAACTTCAAAACCCTAAATTAATTGCCCCCACAAACCCCCCCTCTTTTTCAGGGGTCACTGATGAAAATTATCATCACAATTTTCCTTTTGTGTTTCTGTTTAACGTGTCAAGCCCTGCAACATTTAGAAAGTCAGAAAACTGATTAATTAATAGATCTCTCTTCACGGTTATATAGAAAATTGAATCAAGTTCAATGATTGGTTTTAAAAAACCGATTTATGAGGTACTACCTACTAGAATACCCTACACAAGTCCTTCTTTGCAAAATGTTGGATTGTTTTACAGTATGAACGAAAAAACTAGACTAATATTCAGTAATTTTGTTCATCTCTGGAGTCTGGACTAATATTGCAAAAGATATAATTTTCTTTGTTTGTCTCTTCAAGGGAAAAGAAGTATATATGGCCCTTCTTTTGGGAAAAAGATACTTTCCATTTCTCGTGAGAAATGGAGAGGTTCACTACTATATATACTTAGGGTAAAATAATTGATACTCTCCTCTTATGTGTATCATCTTCATTTTATTTATTTCCCCATCCTCTTATGTGTATAATCTTTACCCCTTCTTTTGTGTTCCGTAAAAATAAAAAAGGGAAGTAATTGAATTCTATTGCTTCTGTTGAAAAATAAAAGTCTGACATGTGTTAGAAACAAGAGAAATAAAGTCAACATAAAACTTGGAATGCGTAAGTCCAAATAACTTTAAACATTTTAGACAAAATAGCAATTCTCAAGCACAATCACACAGAAGTCTAGCTAACTCATCCACATTACAAGACTTGCAAGGGATCCATTCATAAATTTCAACATCGTATCAGAGCCCATATGATCTCACGGCCCATTGACGATCAATCCGAATACCAAGTCAAAATTAAAGAAAAAAAAAAAAAGACTCAAGCAAATATTTGCAGACCTATCTGCTGCCTCCGCGGCTCAAAAACTTGAAGTATAAGTCCAATGCACAAGTCCAAATAGTCTTAGTCACTTTGGATAAAGGACGTGTTTGACTAAACAACTTAATTATGCCCTTATTTAATAAGCTTTTCTTAAATAAGATAGAAACAACTTATTTTTATAAGTTTTTCTTATAAGCTTATTGAAATAAGCTAAAATTAAAGAGCTTATAAAAAAGTCGTAAACTATTTATATAAGCTATTTGTATAAGTTTATTTTTTTAAATTATTCTCATCATCACAAATAACTCTCTATAAGTTTTTTCAAACGTCCGTAAACCAGGAACTCCAGAGCACAATCACAAAAAGCCTAGCTCATTCACCCACCTACCAAGACTTGGACGTGTTCCATTTATAAATTTCAACCGATTCAATTCCATATCATACATATACATGACACTTGAAAAACCCTAAGGCATCCTGGTTTGTGTTTGTTCAGATCTGCAAGAACTGGATGCACTTGTAAACCTGAAACTTAACGAACTGATTCAGCCCTATAAGCAGTACTCCATCTAGAAACTAAGAGAAGCTAAAAATTTCTTCACGGAACGCTAGTTAAATGAAAATATACCTATATAAATTTCTAGCAAAAAAACTATGAGTAAAAATTTATTAACGCCAAACAAAACATAAAAATTTAAAAGATATATAAGAACTTAAGAAGTATAAGAAGAAAGGGAAGAAGAATTTAAGAAAAATGATGAAGATGAAGTAAGACAAAGACCAAGTTCGCCTACTCCTTTCTTAAAGGAGAAAGGAAAAGATTATTCTTTCAACTGTTGGAGCTGGGTCATGTGTTATTATCCCTCCTGGTGCACACTGCCTACTTGTACCAGAGAGTCATTATAGATATATACAAAGATAGGAAGGAAATTGGATGCACTTTAGTAAAAGATTTCACGCGTTCATGCATTCATTGATATGTATCGTTGGATGTACTTGAATGTGCATTAAAAATATGAAACAACACTGATTTAATGATGCATCTCGATGAATACGTGGATTTTATGACTATAGGGAACCCAAATCGGAGAGGAAGTTGGCTGAGATAAAGAAAAACCAATAAGGCTTGAATAATGCCAAGGGACTCTGAACAAGCAGTGATGAGCATCTCAAGAGAGTTCTGAAAAAACTGACTGACAAATAACTGGGTCACTGGAGGAAGGGTACAAATACAATTATGGTCAAATAAATGGTCCATAGATTCATAAAACAGAAGCCCTTCGTTAGAGCTCATGATGAATCGCTCTCACCTTTCTGAATAGCCAGAATGCAGCAGAAGCAACAGCAGGAGCAGAAGTTTCTGTAGCATTTTGTTTTCTCTCTTTGTTGACTTTTGGCTGGAACAATAATTCAAAGGTGAAAACACAAACAGTAATTTAGTTTTTTATTTGTTTTGGTACATTGATCAGAAAAAATAACGAAAAGACAATAAGGTCTAGGGTCTAGCAAAACAACAACCCATGGAATCAGCAAGTAGAAATTAAGGGATCCCAGATCAGAAGCTGGGTATATCCAAGTCCTTAATATGTGCAGTGAGTGAATTTTAATCAATTAGGTGATTCATATATTATGAATTATATGAGCAGTTTGAAAATTACCAGTAGTTATCCTATAACAATTTATGTGAAATGATTGTTTCTTAGATGAATTACATTAACACAAAGGCATAAAGCGAGATCCAGTTTGGTTAGTATCAACAGCTCTCATAGAAACAATGAGAGTATTATGAAGTTTATTTCATGACTGCTCCTAGGGTTGGGTGAGGGAAAGACAGGAAGAAAAGTTATTTTATGTATCCTAATTGAATAAAAAATATTTTTAAAAGGATTTGGATCATGGATCTCTTTTTTCTCACTCATGTTTCCTCTCATGTTATGAAAGAAAAAGACATAAACAAATTTAAATGGATCACCCCAAAGACATAATTGAATAAAAGATATAGTTAAATGGATTTGGATCAATCTTCTTTTTATCTCTCATGTTTCCTATAATGTTATGAGAGAGAAAGAGACCTAAGCAAATTTATTTTTGTCTCTAGGGAGATCCATTCAAAAGTTTTTTTTAAACGGAAAAACACATTTTCCAATGCACCAAAACGTTTTCACTCAAATAGATGTTGAAGTCCATTTCAACGTAAATGCAAACATGCATTAAATAAGTTTATCGAATCACATTGTTTTTTCTTCTTTCTTATTATTATCTTTATCAAATGCGCGCTAGCTATCCTTGATCCTCCTTAACATCTATCTCTTCATGAAACAATAGTTTCCCCAACCCCTTTGATTAGGGTTGTTCACAGGCCGCTTTGGTTCAGTTACACACGAAAAAATCGGAACCCATCAAAATTAATTGGTTTGGTTCGGATTTACAATTTTTTTCATGAAACCCGTGCCAAACCAACCCAATCAAGAACATATTGGTTCGATTTTGGTTTGGTTCTACCAAAAAAATCTGCTTCAAAAAAATATGCCAAACAAATGCATAAACCTATCATAAAAAATATATGATCAAGAGAAAAAATTTCAAAGTAATTAAACAGTATATGAAAAGAATTTAAAATAAAAAAATATGAATATATATATACATATAATCATTTCGGTTCGGTTTCAGAAACCTTGAAACCGATATCCAAACCATTACTATATATCGGATTTTAATTGGTTCAGATTCAATCCGAACATCCAAAAAATCTGAACCAATAAATTTGGTTCGGTTCAATTTTTTGAATTCATTTGGTTGATCCAAACCAATAAACATCACTACTTTCAACTAAAGCATCGTCAGTGAAATCAAGTTATTTAAGTAATGCTACAAGAGCAAGCATTTCACAATTGAATTAAAATCTACTAAGATTCTGTGGAATAAATTAAAGTGTTAAATATCATTAATTAATCTTAAGTAAAAATTTTTAAAAAGAAAATAAACTAAATAATTAGTCTTTATAATTTTACATATTTTGGATTTTAGTCTTTTTTAATGTTGGTCTTAAATTTTTACTTTTTTAAAAAAAATTGCTTCCCACGACTATGGTATTGATCTTTATATTTGTTTTCTTATTTAAGTTTTAGAGCCTGTTTGGTAAAATTAGCTGTTAGCGGATAAGCTAGCTGATAGCGGATAGCTTATAGCGGATAGCGGATGAGGTAGCTGATAGCTGATAGCGAATAAACTAGTTTATTTTCTGTGGAAGTGTTTGGTAAAACTAGCGGTTGAACTAGTTGAAAAATATAAAATGACATAAAAGGACATCTTCATTAATGATTTTACATAAAAAAAAAGAGAAGAGAATAAAGATAGAATTAAATGAAGATAATAAGGATAAAAGTGGAAAGAAAAATGAAACGTTATAAGTTATAAGTTAAACGCTACTTCAAGTAGCGTCTGGAAAAAACGCTATAAGCTCGTGACAGAGACGCTTATCAAACGAGGCTACTTTCTCATCCACTATAAGCTCGTAGGAGTGTCTTGCCAAACAGGCTCTTAGTACTTGTAGTTTGTATTATTTATCTATTGATATCTTTATTTTCTACTAAGAAATGATCTTTACATTTTCGAGTTATTAAGGTATTGATTAAGAACCAAAATCTAAACTACTGAAAGTATAGAGATAAAAATTAGAAAAAAAAAAACTATAAGTATAAAATTTAAATTTGATATATAAGTGTTTAGTTTAGTTTAACAAGAAAAAGTTGACTATGCGGTACGATCAAATTAACTAATTGTATTATTTAATTTTTTATGAAAATAATTTTGTTTCCAAACATAATATCAAACTATTCTTGTTTTGAATAAAATATTATTTTTTGAGTGACGCTCCTTTACACGTGGCGCTCTCTTATTGCGTCATGTGACCAGCCACTCAAAATCTTTTTTTATAAGAGGACGTCATGTATAAAGGAGTGTCGTTAGTCCAACTAACGCCACTCAAAAAATAATATTTTATTTAAAACAAGAGTAATTTAGTAATATGTTTGGAAACAATATTATTTTGATAAATAGTTTAAAATAGCAATCGCAATATAACATTATGCATCATACATTCGTCATAAATATGGATATTATAGGAAAATGCAAACATTAACATGTGATTGGTTCAAGTGGTAATAAGTTTGGATCCCTTAAATAAGTGGTTAGGGGTTCGATCATTGACTCTTGTGTACAGAGGTTCAGAAAACCTGGTTAAAAGAGGTCAGTTCTTAAATGCCGTCCAGTATCTCAAGGGATTAATCTTCATAGTTGGGCGCGGATATACGCTTGGAATAAAAAAAAAAGGATGCCATACTATGCCGTTTTTATATATTAACTTTTTGATGTATTAGATGCTATACTTTTATCCATTTTTTTTTTTAAGAAGAATGCTAACGAGTGTCCTAAGAATACTCGTTAAAAAAATAAGAAAACAAGTTTTATATATAAAAATTGATGTATTTAATATTTAAAGAGATTATATAATTATATTTTTAATAAAATGTTAATTTTTATGTTTTTCTTAAAAAATATTATTAGAACATCCGACAGGATGACCCTTTTTTAATTTACTTATTTCAACTTACTTTGGACTTAGTATATGGTCACTAATTTACACAAGATCTATACAATTATAGTAAAAAAAAAAAAAAAACTGTAGACGTGGCATGCTTTATTGGGATATGTGTGATCTCTAACTTTTGTCTTCAATGCACTACTTTGTCGTTAGCGTGCGCATGCTCCTCGTTTTGTTGGCTCGTTCTAATAATGTTTGTTTCCGTTTTGCTTTAGCAACTCATCATATTCTCCTTTGAGTATAGGACACACTAAACAGTACCGAGAGAAAACCAAAAAAAAAACATGTATTTATAAAACAAAAATGTAAATTATTTATTAATAAAATATTAGAAGAGTTGGTAACGTGACTCTTTCCAAGAAAAAAGATGCAAATTCGATTTTTGGAATTACCTATTTGGGAGGCAGTCCAATCCCGTATGTAAAAAATCGGATGTCCGTCGATGTTGAATCGGAGATTAGTCTCATAGCCTTCCAAAGGGCCGAAGTTGTGGGATACCCCGATGAACCCAATGGGAAGCTAAAGACTTTAATTACGGTGAGGTTCGAACAAAGAAAAAACAATTGTAAATTATTTATAAAACTTTATGAATATTGAATTGGGGCGGAGATTTGGACCTAATAAGACCTAGATTAATAGTTTTTGAAATGTAATATTTACATATCTTTTTAACTTTCTACCAAAACAAAGTCTTTTTAACCGATGCTCTTACCTTAAAGAATTTATAGATAGAAAATTTTTATTAAGAAATATAACTTTTAAATGTTCAATTTTGTATACCATTTAAAAAAAAATTATCTTTAATTTCTTAATCAATACGGTTAGCATTTGCTAATATTTAATTATTAGATGACACCACGGTCTTTATTTATTGTTCCATTAGTGTCACTTATTAGTAAGCATATCATACGAGAAAAATCTTGTAAATTTCCTCCAAAACACCAAAAGGTAGAGTTTGTCCCTAAGTTTTGCTTGGTTCTCAAGATCTTTTGTTAAAAATTAGTGCAAATGAAACAAAAGTATAAGCACAATTGTGGTTAAGCTTAGAGGTTATGTTCATATACAAAGATGACTGTCATAGATATTCAATAAACAAATATGATGAAGAAGGCAAAAGAGTTATCACATTTCACTCAAACCCAAATTCCAAAGACTCCCAATTACCTCAATATTTTCTTAATGTTGTATAACTCTAACAAATAAACAAAAGAGAAAATATGAATAAACTAATTCTCCTATGCAAGAAACATAATGTGGTTGCTCGGTCTAGTGCGGAGGCTGAATTTCGAGCTATGGTACAAGGGGTTTGCGAGTTGTTATAGATGAAGATTGTGCTTAATGTTCTCAAAATAGAGTATGACACTCCTATGAGATGGTATTGTGATAACAACTCAGCCATTAGTATTACTCATAATCGGTTCAATATTATAGAACCAAACACATAGAGATAAACTGACACTTTATTAAGGAGACGCTAGATAGTGGTCTAATCAACACAACATAGGTCTGTTTGGGACATCAATTGACAGACGTGTTAACTAAACCACTTCCCAAGGAATGCTTTCAGGATCTTACTAGCAAGCTGAGGATGATTGATATTTATTCATCAGCTTGACGGGAAGTGTTGAGAGTGATTGTTATTTATTTTCTTTTAATGTACAGTTGCCTATTTGTTTTTTAATTATTAGGACACATGTAATATAGGCCCATTATGGGAAGGTAGTTATTAGACCATGTCTATACAATATAAATCTTTATATTGACCAATTATGAATAATATTCCGATTATTCCATATTTTCAAGTATTATGCTTAAATTTTTTTTATGGTAAATAATTATAGTTTTTTTAATAATCATATTATCGGTACAGAGTATTCACTACCGTTGGAGTTGACTAATCTTCGACGGGAAATTTGTTAGACAAATAAGGTGGGTTCACCCCTCCCAATCAGGTTTTCTCCATACACAAGAACCAAGATTCGAATCCCTGACTACTTGTTTAAGTTGCATGAACCCCTTAATACACAGACCAAACACATGTTGCTACAATTATAGTTAAAAGCTATAGTTTAGTTGTGAGTAATTATAGATGTAACTTTTTACACTCTTATCAAATCACATATTATTAAATTATTAGAAGAGTTTAATTTATAGAATTACTATTACTATACTTAAATTAATTTAACAATAAATATAAAATTAAATAATAACGTAATATTGAATCAAAATTATATTCCAAAAAATTGTTTTTTATTTTAAATAAAAATAAAATAAGTTTGACAAGGCTTAATATACTTAGTTAAAGAATAATGTTAATGAAAAGAAAATATTTAGGTGCGGGTTGCTTAGCAAACCAAAATTATAAGTTGATAATGTGGAGTATATGTTAACGATTATATGTGATAATAGTCGCACCTTATATATTTATGTAATGATTGACGAAAATATTAATAATATTTAAAAATATGAAATATAAAACATAAATATAAAAAAAAAAAAAAATAACAACTTGAGTTTTTTATACGATCAATCGATCATATCTTATCATATGTGTGACTTGTGATGTGATTTTTGAGGCAATAGTCTTAGAGTTAAATATTTTTAACAATATCAAAATACATAATTGAATGATAGTAAATATTTTTTGAATTTAATTGATATACAGTTTCGATAAAAAAAAAATTTTTATACAATCATTCAATCACAAATCATTATATAATTGACTTTTAAGGTACTTAGATAAGAGTCAAATATTTTTCATAGATGTAACAATTCATAATTAGTTAACACAGTAAGACATCTTTAAATTAATAATGTATACCAATTAAATTTATATCTTTTTCCAGTGAAATTATATTAGAATTAATACAAAAACAATTCTTTGACAAAATTGGGGCTGAACCAACACAATTATGTGGATCCATTAGGCCTGTCAGGCCCATATCTCTTTTGCATCGTCCCTTCCCTTCAGCGTAGTCATTGTTGTAACTCTGCTTTCTCCCTGAGCTTGTGGTGCGTTTCTTTTTTTCTTTGTAATTTTTTCTTCTTCCACTTCCATTTTTTTTTTTCCTTTTCTTTTAATTGCTGCCTCCAAAAGTTAAATTTTTTTTTTATCACTTTGTAAGTTTTAAGTTAATCAGCTCTAAGAAAGTTTTAATTTTTCTAACGAATTTGTTCATGTGTTAATCTGGGTTTTGTTCCATATCTTGAAACTCCGTTTTATTCCAACACATAACCACATTTTGATTATTATTATTATGATAGGAATGAGAAAGATTCATCCTTGATGGGTTCCCTTATGACAAACCAGATTTGTTTTTGGGATTAGAATTAGAACCAATGATGGCTTTGTTTGAGGTTGTCTTTGAATTGGATGCTGAACTGGGTTAGTGCTTGCTAGCAAAGTGGTTACTTATACACCATTGATGACTCAGTTATTAATAAGGTGTGAAGATTAGCATATGTTACTAGCTTATCAATAACAACCTACTAATTTGTTAACCAATTTACTGACCTAGTTAATTGGTGCAAAAATGGTGTAAGAATTTTGGTGTGGCAATGCAAGAATCATTTTCTTTAGAATAATGCTTGGTGCACATCAAACCTCACACTGCAGTGAGGTGGCAAAATTAGAGCACATGAGGATGGATTAGTTGTAATCAAATGAAAAAACTATACGGAAATGTGAGGTGATGTGTGTGTAAATGATTGTGTATGAAATTATGCTTTTCCTTTTCACAATTCCAAGAAGTAAATTGTTTATGAGCTCTTTGAACATCTCATATTGATATTGGTTACTGTAAGGCTATAAAAGACATGGGAGGAGGGGCAGTTGTTTTGGATTATATGGTCTGATTATTTGTTGATGTATTTTTCACTCTCCTCTTATTCTTCCATCTCTGAGGTCTTTTATGCCTAGACATGTTATATATTGTTTACATGATTATGCTTCCTTAGCATTTTAATATTCACTAAACTTCATATTTCATAAACACAAATAGATTTTCTCATCTATTCTTGTCAATTGCAAATTTTGAATGCTTGGTTAGATCGTTGTCTTCGGTTGCACCATTATTACCACCTTTCCCTTGCAAATTGATTGATGGTACTCTAACTCATGAAGCACCAACTATGGATAGTGTGAAGATTGATGATCCTCAAGATCAGAAGTGCGACGAACTGGCTGAATCGCTCAATGATCTCTTCAGCCACATTTCCACCATGATCAAATCAGAGCTTGAGGTGAAATCGTAATTCTCATAAGTTCAATTGAAATGTGGCATTGTTTCGAAGTTCAACTGTGATGTTTAATGACAATAGTTGTGTGTGTTTTAGGGTACTAATAATCATCTAGAGCTGTTGGAGAAGATGAATGTGAGGGTGGCAGAAGAGTACAAAGGGTTTGGTGATTTGGCTTCAGGGTTGAGGGTTTTTGTGGAGCAGTTGAAATGCAAGAGTGGTAGCTTCAATGAATATGTTGAGAAGATTGATGCCATAGAGAAGCAAGTCACTGACTTTGAAGCTGTGGTCTCTATGCTTGATGAATATGTGGCTTTGTTGGAATCAAGAGTGCAATCTGTATCCCAAACTAAAATCCATCCTCCTCCTAATTGAATATATATATGATTTGATTGATTTTCTTATATTTTATTTATGACCGGTTAATCTTGTATTGTGGCAGAGGTGAGGTTGTATTGTATTCCCATCATGTCAGTGCTAGAATCTTAACCATGAATTCACAAAATAGTTACAAGGAAATGCTCTCTGGATGTCATTATTTTGATTGACAGTTAGTAATATTTTCCTGAGACAATTTTGGTGTAATTCATAATCAATACTTTGTTTATTCTCAAACCTAATGTTATTACCCTTTCTATTAAATGAGAGACCTCTCTTATAAAGAGCTACTACTATAATATTCCACTGCATCGTAGCTTTTTTTCACCCCATCCGTGAAGCATTCTCTTTTGGCTCTGTGAAATCGTGCCTGTATTTGCAAGGCCACAACTCAGTATTGAGTGTTATGAGTGGCAACTTAGGTCCTCAAGCACAGACAGAAAGAGCTGTGTTCTTGGTTTAGATTAAGGACCTTTAAATTATTACCAAATGAGTTATTTACCAGATTAACATACTAAGATTCAATGCTTTCTCGGAAGCTAAACCAACACACTTTTCACAACCTCTTAAAAATTTAAGATGATTCAAGACCAAGGTGTTAGAATTAAGCAACTACAGATGTCATGCCTTAAAGCAAAAGAACTGTCTAACTCCCAACATATCAGAACGTGTATTAAAGATGCTGTTAAATTCGGTCAGGCATCCGAAAGATCTTCTCAAAAATCGGCTTATAAGGGGGTGGTCTACCTAACTATATAAGCAACGACCAGGCTCGTTAACCACCCGATATGGGACTCGCAACATTGTGAAGAATTTAGGCATCCGAAAGGTCCCCTTAAAAACCGGCTTATAAGGGGGTGATCTACCTAACTATATAAGCAACGACCAGGCTCGTTAACCACCCGATGTGGGACTCGCAACACGCCCCCTCGAACCTGGGCTCGTCACCACAAGCGAGGGCTAGCGGCACTATCCACACCACCGGGCAGAACGTGGCTCTGATATCATGTGAAAAACATGGCATCCATGGAAGAGAAGAGGGAAAAGTCTAAAAGTGTATTATATTGATGAGTGTAAAATATTACAAATGAGAAAAGGTCACACCAAGGTGTTTACATCATGCCTATATATAGGCAGCCAAACTAACTACAATCTATATTTTCCTATATCTCTAATATCCCCCCGCAAGCTGGAAGGTGTTCACAACACTTCCAGCTTGGGATGAGCAATACAAGTGCAAATCAAATCAAAGGAATACTTAAAGAGAAATGCCGGAAATCCAAAGACAATCATTAAAGCTTAACCACCATAGGGCAGAAGCGCAAATCAACAAAGCCAACAAAGGGCAAAAGCTTAACCATTAAGCAGAAGCCACAATGCTTAACTACCATAGGGTAGAAGCTAAAATCAACAAAGCCATAAGGCAAAGGCTTAACCACCAAGCAGAAACTATAACTCAAAAGTTTAACCACTTGGCAGAAGCACATCAACAAAGATATCAATACTTGCTTAACCATCCATGGGACAGAAGCTAAATTCAAGCCAATAAGGCTGAACAACAGTGAAACAACAAGTATGGAAATCAGCGAACCCAAAATTGTCTTCAAAGCTCACATTTGTGGACATCTCAGAAGCAAGCATAGGCCACGAGTTCCCATCAAAACAAAGAAGACATGTGAAGCAATTATCATCATGTACCCAAACTGAAGGATACCCGAAACCAACTTTGTAATCTCCAACTTGGCAAATTTCCAGTCAGCACTCAGGTGTGCATCATATAATAATCACTCCCCTGCTGCTTGCTATTCGAAATCATCTTGATATCCATAACTTGCAGCAGTAGAGGCAAAACAAAGCAACAGCAAACCAGAAAGGTGAAATTGTCTTCATAGACTGCACAAAGCCAATCACCTAGGATCTAGGCTTCACAGAACCAATAGCAAACAAGGCCAATCATCTACAAGCTTTGCTTCACAGAGCCAAGAAAATCAAGGCAGCAACAGAAACTTTCAAACCAGAACTTTCCAAGTCATTGATTTTGTTGCCAAATGCAAAGAATTCAGCATCACACAAACAATACATGAACAACTATAGATTCTTGTAAATCCAAACAGGTGAATTCAATTCTCATAAATCAATTCATACTGTCAGCAGTACCAATGGAGGCAGAACAGATCAAAATCAATATCTGATGTTCGGACAACAAGTCATCACAAAAAGCAAGTATGTAACAAACCTTCATATAACCATCACCATGACTGAAGCTTAGAAGGAGCACCGAACAACAATTTCATCGATGCACAACCATTATCACCGTTGAGAAGAACCGAACCTCAAACGAAGCAAGCACCAAGCACCAAGCACCAAACCATAGTGAGTGCAGTGCGGAGGAAACATCAAGGAACCAAGAAAACTGAGATGATGCGCAACTGTTTCCACATATCTCAAGATCTTGAATCATCTTCAACAAAACCTTCTGAAATCCAGCGAAAATTACATGAATCTGAGAATCGGTGATCCAGCAGAAGAACGACGAAATCACCGCAAAACCTTGAATCAGAGAATCCGCCGTTGCTGTCGGCGTCGGAAGGAGTGAATCAACGATGAACTGAAACTCGATCTGTAACGGAAATCGATCGAGAACAACCGCCAACTTGGAGATCGAAAAATCGATTGAGAAACTTGAACAAGAAATCGAAAAATAGAGAGTTTCCAGAATCGGAAACGAGAACGAATAGAAAAGTGAAAATGCGATGCGCAGAGATCGCGAAAAAGAAGAACGCCACCAGAAATGCGATGCAGGAGAACGATCGATTCTAGGTCAAGAACCAGATCTGAAAGAAGGAAACAAATAGAAATCGCGATGGAGAAATCGTACCAAAGACGAACGCGATTCAGAGGAAGAGGACGATCGAAAAAGGTGGAATCACAAGAAATTCCATGAAACCTGAGAAGTCCGATTTGAGGAAGTCTTGAACCACAAACTTGAAACGGTAGTGCAGAAGAAGACGATCGCAAATTTGAGAAAAAACTTCAAACAAACGAACAGATCTTCAACACAGAAAGCAAATTAAACGACAGAGAGAAAAAGAATTTTTGGATTTTCTCGGAAAAATGGAAAAGAAAATAAAATAAGAAATGAAAAACTGAACGAAAAAGAAAACGGAATGCAGCGGAATATTCCTCCAAGGTGGATACCAAGTTTGCTCTGATACCATGTTAAATTCGGCCAGGTATCCAAAAGAGAAGCGTTGAATAACTTCTGTTCTCTTATTACTACTGGTCCCTTCCTGAAAAATGAAGCTCAAGAAAAGCCTTTTGTGAGGGTATCTCAAGGTCTGTCTGTTTTGTTGGGAGAAATAATTATAATACTGTTATATTGTTTTCATTTTATTTTTTGTTTCTTATTTTCAAAGATTTGTACAGGAAATAATAAGAACAACAAAAAACTGTTTTCAAAGTTTCCTGTACAAATTTTTGAAAATAAGAAACAAAATGAAAATAAGATAACATTTTTACAATTATTAATGAAATCAGGAATTGGAAACAATGCAAACAGACCCTAAGCCTTCTGTGAATCTCCCACTTATAAGTTGATAAAAATTTCAACTTTTTTTTACATCTTAAATCTATAAATCTATAAATATAAATAAATCATTTTATATGTTGGCAAAGTACGAAGTCCTTCAAACTGTTCTGATTTTGATGCACTAAAGGAGACCATTTGTTGATTCTTTAATAAGTGTCACACTACATATAATTTTTGTTTGTGCTTGGAGCAAGTGAGTCAACAATTCATCAAAATTCTTTCTATCATGCTAGTTAAGGTGGCTACCCGTTTGGTGGTCAGGATAAGGGATACAAGATATGATAAGCTATCATATCTTGCTTTTATTCGTAGTTTGGTAAACTAACATGATAAGATAAGCTTATTATGTTAGTTTATCATATCCTGCTACTTAGTTATAATTTTATCCTGGGGGATTGGGCTGTGTTAGAACCAACATGATAGAATAAGAAAGTGTTTTATCTTTTATCCATTACCCTTAATATTGTTATTTAATTATGTTTTCAAACCTAATTAGTCAACCTTATTATTAAATAAAATATGTGGCTTAATTAGCAATTTTTATAAAAAGTAAAAAAATATCACAAATTAATTTTTTTATAATTTAAAAAATGGACTAATGTATAACTAAAAAGCCAAAATATATATTATCAAATATTTTTTAATTTTTTTAATTTAAATGTATACAAAAAACCAAATAACATTAAAATTTATTTTAAGAAAAAAATATATTTTTTATATAAGGGTAATTTTGTTATTTTTGGATATTTTATATCATATTTTATCATTATCTGATGCGCATCAAATATCGGATATAATAAGAACTTATTGTGACGCCCTTCTACCCCGCATATTATAATTGCATTAAATATAAATAATAATATTAAACGATATCTATACTTCTACATCTATACTAATAATCTAGACGTCTATACTAATAAATAAAGGGAATGTTTGAATTTTGGTTAACAATTTTATGCTGACCAAAATGACCCTAATAACTGCATCTATGCTAATAGATTAAGAGGGGTGTTTTGATCTCTCATTGGCAGTTTGGTATATAATACTTCAGTTTCCGGATTTTAACTTTCAAAACTAAACGAAAAAAATAAATAAAAAAAACAATAATAAAAGAACGTGTTAATAAAACTACCTCACTTGACTCATCTTATATTTTGAAGTGAATAAAACTGACGTATACCATAAGCACGTCAGTTATGGCAAAATTGGTTACTGCTACCTATTGTTCAAATTGTTCTCACCCCTGTATGCTTATCATGTATTGTAAAAACTGCTTAATTTTTATTTTTAGTTTTGTTTTGTGTAAAAAATAATTGCTTCATTTTTAAACCCAATTAAAATCAATTTTTTGGACTAGATAATTAAACACATATCTGTATATCACTACATCAATATTTAGCCAAACTCATTTCAGTTCAATTCAAATATAAAATCTAAAATTCTAAAAATGCAAGTAATTGCCTTTTCACTTAAACTCAAACTCCAAAATCATAGAAAACCATTATATTTGGATTAGATAATTAAACACATATTTGCAAATTTTGAATGGCCACAAAATCAGCATTTAACCCCGCACAAAAAAAAACAACCTTTTAACCAAACTCATTTCCAGTAACAAAAAACCAACCAACCACATGTTTTAGATAAATTCAAAATTTAAAAATGAAAGAAACTGCAATCAAAGAAACTAACTCCCTTCAATTTTGACTTGGGAGAATAGGCAATACTTCTACTGTTTATTTCACATACTTCTATTACCTGTTTTTTTTTCTTCCTTTTTGCAGTTTCTTTTTTAGGTTTGAGATCATGGGCTGATTTAGTTGGCCCATGTAACCCCATAGTTTCATAAACAAATAACAAGTAATGCATGTACAATATCTTATAATGTGTGATTATAATTTTTTTAATTATAAATGTGACAATGGATAATATGAAACTCTGCCTTCTCATGTATATATTAAACTCCTTAGGCCGCTCCAACAACAATTTTAACTCTTTGAGCCTATTACAGATCAGGATCAGGTTGTGCAACGTTGACACCTTTGCGTCCTGTATACACATTTCTAATAAACTTACATTTTACAAAGAATAAATTCATGTATATATTATCATTTTCTCTATAACTTTTTTTTATTTAACAATAAGCAGCTTCATTGGATTGGTTAAAGACACTTTAATACTATTTTATACAAACGGTACATGAAATTACAAAAAAAATTACGAGTAAACCAATAACAAATATTTGCTTCACTTTCCTACTCACTTTGTTTCTTTTTCTGATATCTACCTATGTGTGTAAATAAGTACCTGTTTTTTGATAGAGGCTATGTGCATTATTTAGCATCTCTTTATTTGTTATTATTATTGCATACTCATGTGTTGTGTAATATTAATTTATTCAAATGCATGTGTGTACTGGTAGATCCAAAATGAAATAAACCAAATAAGTGGTTGAAATGAATTTGATTTCAAAAGTATGTTATTGTGTTCATATCTTGCCTTTGTACTTATTATTTAATTTTTATTTTATTTTATTTTATTAGTTTTTATTTTATAATATTGTATCATGTGCTTAACTTACACCTATAAATTAATGAAAAAAAATTATCACTTAATTTACTTATATTTTTTCATGTGGAGAAAATAATATTAATTACAAAATACAAACATAAAAAATAACTCTTCATTTACTTATTACATAAATCATTTACAGTAAATATACCTTAATGAGCCAACATAAAAAATCTTTTTCCCATTTAGTAATAATAAACAATGAAATAATAAAATTAAAAATTCCTTAAAATTATTGAGTTTTATAAATAGCACTTGCATGAGAGTGCAATGACATTTTTTAATTTTGCAAAAAATTTCTATATAATATTGATCTAAGATTATATCCCAAGTAAAATGACTTTTGATTTTTTTTAAATAGCCCTTGCATTAAAAATACATACCATATTGGTCGGGTTATGTATTCAACAGTTAAAAAAATTAATATTATCAAATTTATTTATTTATTAATATATTTAGGTATGGTTTAGGCACCAGTCGAGTTGCTCATCATTAAATCTTTTAATATATTAATATTTTAAAGTATCTTTATCACTCTAACACATAGGTATGGTACAGGTCATAAGAATAACAAAGAACAATATTAATTATTTAAAATATCTTTATCACTCTAATAACTAGCGGCAAGATAGGCACTGTCGTGCCTGTCTGGCCGCGTCCTTTTTTTTTTTATGTGTATTTTTGTTTCGTTTTCCAATTGCTATTTTTTGGCGATCTAAGTAAACGTGTATGCTTGATTGATTATTGTATATAGAAATAAATTTATGTTTTTTTTATACGTCAATAGGTAATATATCAATATGGAAGATATTAATAATCAACAATCACAAGAGCATCGACAGGAGCTACTAAGGCAAAATTATTATAAAACTAGAAGACAGAGAATGACCATGACACAAAGACAAGAAGATTTAGCTAGAAGGCGAGAAAATTATAAAAATAGAAGAAAAAGAATGACCATGGAACAGACATCATTCACTACAAATACAAATTTGCAAATGGAATGAGATTGAAATCTATAAGACATTTGGCACGGTCATCAAATAATCAATAGTATAACATAGGTAACTGAATATTTTACATATATCGATGATGAAACTATTTTCCCATTTATTTGTTTCCTTTATTGCTTTATTATCTTTGGATAACTTTATATGCTATGTTGGACTTTTGATTAATATGTAAAAATTAATTTGGAAAATGTTTTATAAATTTTATTTAACATTACTTTCATATTCTTTGACTTAATTAACAATAATACAGTAATATCTATATAAATTTAAAATAGTAATAAATAATTTTTCTAAGAAATTTATAAACACAATACTAATTTATTCGAAAAAATTCTATTTAAAAAGGGATATTTTCCATTCTCATTTTTTATGTCTCAAAACATACGCCTTTTAGAATTTTTTCCTATTTTTTTACTTAATCATGCAGACCAAAATTTTGCATCAATAAGGTTTCAAGGAATACATGACAACGAAGCCAGAACAAGCGTTAGACAAAATAATGAACATGCACGTGATAAGTAGAAAGATATTTAAGTAGTTACATATATTAATATATGTAGTTATATATAAAAATATAGATTTCTCATTCTTATTATTGTGAAAATTTAAATTTCATAATTACTAAATCCTAAATTTTTGTGCCTGCAATTAAATATTATACCTGTATAAACCTTACTGCAAAATATTATCAATATAGGTCAAATAGTAATAAATAATTTTTCAAATAAATTTATAAACACAAAACTAATTTATACAAACAAAAATCTATTTAAAAAGGGATAGTTTTAATTCTCATGTTTATGTCTCTATAAATGCATTTTTTAAATATTTTTTGGTTTGATTAAAAGTTATTTCTATAATACTTAAGCATGCAGATCATAATTTTGCATCAACAAGGTTTCAAGGAACACATGATAATGAAGCTGGAACAAGCGTTATACAAAGTAATGAACCTGCACATGGTAAGTACAAAAATTAAGTACATACATATATTAATATATATACTTATATATAAAAATTGAGGTTCTCATTCTTATTATTGTGAAAATTTAAATTCATAATTGCTAATTTTGATTTATTATACATGCTATCAAAGATTATACATTAGTAATGAACATGTACATGGTGAGTAGAAAGATATTTAAGTAGTTACATGTATTAATATATGTATTTATCTATAAAAAAATTTCTCATTCTTATTATTGTGAAAATTTAAATTTCAAAATTACTAAATCCTAAATTTGTGTCTGCTATTAAATTTTATACATGTACAAACCTACCTCCAAAATATTATCAATATAGGTGAAATAGTAAAAAATAATTTATCAAATAAATTTATAAACGCAAAACTAATTTATTCAAACAAAAATCTATTTAAAAAGGGAAATTTTTCATTCTCATTTTTATGTCTCTATAAATACATTTTTTGATATTTTTTGTTTGATTTTTAATTAAACAAAAATACTTAATTATGCAGATCATAATTTTGCATCAACAAGGTTTCAAGGAACACAGTACAATGAAGATGTTACAAGCGTTAGACAAAGTAATGAACCTGCACATGGTAAGTATAAAAATTAAGTACATACATATATTAATATATGTAGTTATATATAAAAAAATTCTCATTCTTATTATTGTGCAAATTTAAATTCATAATTGCTAATTTTGATTTATTATACATGCTATCAAATATTATACATTAGTAATCCTTATTGAAAAACCATATATGTAATATAACTTATAGAGTGGTATGCATGTTTAAAAATCTGTTACATTTGATGATGTTTAATATAAGGTATGTATTTTTTTTAAACGCAAATTTGCAATGTAATTTTCGTCCAACACATAATAGTGCTAGGAATTTTCTAAATACTTCAAGAATTTTGAATTCCCACTTGCCACCCCCAAGTACATATACACTTTGCAATGCCCGATTGTTTTATCATGAATCACGTGACACGTTCTGCTCTGGTGGGAAGATATCGATGCTACAGGTAAATGCTCCCCCAGCGTTGCTAGAAATATTTTCTGACAATTCAACTGAAGGAAGACATTTTAGACAGCATATTAGGAGTTACAATCATGTGTTTTCATTCACTTCAATGGGTGTACATATTGATGAAAATGTGCTTGCAACTGGATGTGGTGTATATAGTTTTTGTGCTCAGGGAGCAATATATCACAGCATAGGAGGATTCTATCTAAATGAGGGGTTTCGACCACGTTTCTTGCAACTGTACATCTACGATACAGAGCATGAGTTACAAAACAGGATGCCCGAAAACCCTCAACTTCATCAAATCATAGTTCGTAAGTTACAAGAAATACTTCATCAATGCAATCCATTTGTGCATGTATTTAGGCAACTTGCACACCGTCCAGACATACATCAATGTACTCTACTCATTAAAGAATGCCCTGCTAATCAACAGCAATATAATCTCCCAACTTCTTCCTAAGTAGCAGCAATTATTGTTGGTGGAGACGTGGAATCAATGGCACATAGAAGAGATATCAATGTCATAAGTCATGCTGGAAATCTAATGAAAATACGAGAAACAGAGGGATATTATGATCCATTGCAATACCCTTTATTGTTTCCTTACGGAATGCATGGATGGGACCTCAAAACCAAAAATCAATATGGACAAAACATATCATGTAGAGAATATTATAGTTACATGCTTCAGGTACATAGCGTCAATTCTACATGAGTATAAAAATATATTTTTATGTAAAAAAAAACAATATTTACTAATTATTGAAGGTTTGATGAATTGTAGATTCGTCCTAACGATAATTCCATATTGCTAAAAGCGGGTCGACTTTTACAACAATATGTTGTAGACAACTATGTCAAGATTGAAGTAGGGAGATTAACGTGGATTCGAACTCACCAAAATAATATTCGCTCTGAAGTATACCAAGGCTTGCAAGATGCTTTGCATGTGGGAGAAACTACTACAAGCACTCATTATTATAACATATATATCAAATTTAATTGTACAATATATATCAAATACATCAACCACCACCAACACGAACAATTTGTCTTTGTAGAAAATGTCGGACAAAGAACCATATTGCCTTCATCGTTTATTGGTAGTTGTCGAGACATGACACAACGTTATGAAGATGGTATGGCTATTGTGCTAGATGACGGTAAACCTGACATTTTTCTTACAATGACATGCAATCCTTCATGGAGTGAAATATCATCTGAACTTGGCCCATTTCAAACTCCACAAGATCGTCCAGACTTGCTGAAAAGAATATTCCGAGCAAAATTTGAGCAATTAAAAGACAATGTTATTAATAAAGGGGTGCTAGGAAAGGTTAAAAATTACATGTATGTAACAGAATTCCAGAAACGGGGACTGCCGCATGTGCATATGCTACTAATCTTCGAAACTAATGGCAAATTACGTAACCCAGAAGATTACGACAGCGTGGTCAGGGCAGAAATACCAAAAATTAGTGAAGAACCACATTTACATGATGCAGTACTAAAACACATGATACATGGACCTTGCGGTAGATTGAATCCAAATTTGCCATGTATGAAGAATGGCCAATACAAAAAAAGGCATCCAAAAGAGTTCTTTGAAGAGACACGTCAAGGTAATGACTTATATCCCGAATATAGAAGACGATTTGATGGACAAGTAACTCTAAATAGAAATATGAGTATTGATAATAGATGGGCAGTTCCTTATAACCCTTGGTTGTTGTTAAAGTATGACTGTCACATAAATGTTGAAGTGTGCAGTAGCATCAAAAGTATTAAATACCTGTATAAGTATGTGTACAAAGGCCCTGATAGAGTTGCAATGGAGGTTCACAGAGGATCACATATGGATGAGGTTCAGCAATATATTAATGCAAGATGGATTTGTGCTCCAGAGGCATTGTGGAAAATATTTAGATTTACCATTTATCGGTTATACCCTTGCGTTGAAAGATTACAAATCCACTTACCGAATTGCCATCACGTATGATTCTATAACCATCAAAGAATCTTTAATATACTAAACGATGACCACACCTCCAGAACAATGCTTACACAATTCTTTGCCCTAAACAACACAGATCCAGAATCAAGATGTTATTTATACAGGGAAATTCCAGAACATTATTTGCGGAACAAAGGAAATAAGGAATGCGTCAAAAGAAGAATAAATAGGAAAGTTATTGGGCGGATCTATATAGTGTCACCTTCAGAAGGAGAAAAATTCTATTTGCGTGTATTATTATCTCATATAAGAGGTCCAACCAGTTGGGAATACTTACTAATAGTAAACGGCACGTGCTTTTTCACATTCAAAAAAGCAGCTGAGCAATGGGGCCTTTTAGAGTCAGACAACAGTATTCGCGAATGCTTGGTTGAAGCATCAAGTCTACGGATGCCATATGCTTCAAGAAGGTTGTTTGTTACTATATTAATATTTTGTGAACCAACTGATGTTAGAAGCATCTGGAATGAGTTTTACACACATATGGTAGAAGATTATCCATCAACAAGCATTGCGATTGGATCAGCATTGACTAATATGCTATTGAGGGATTTGAATGACCTTTCACTTCAACATGGGAAATAAATAACAAATTATGATTTGCCTGAATTATCATTGGACACAACTCAAGTTAATCATGTGCCAAGAATTATCCAAGAAGAGTTATCAGTCCAAGTTCCTATTGAAGATTTGAAGTCAGTAGAAAAATTAAATGATGACCAATTTTTTGCTTACAATACCATTATGGATGTTATCGAATGTAAGTAGAGTCAAGTTTTCTTTGTGGATAGGCCAGGTGGAACGGGTAAGACATTCCTTTATCGCACTTTAATTGCTAAATTGAGAAATATGGGTCAAATTGTCTTAGCTACTGCCTCATCTGGTATAGCTGCAACACTATTGCCTCGTGGAAGGACTGCACATTCTCGTTTTAAGATACCCACCAATGCAGAGGAAGGGTCCTTTTGCTCAATAAGTAAACAATCTGATCTTGCCAAGCTAATAAGAGAAACAACATCAATCATTTAGGACGAAGCACCCATGACAAGCAGATATGCTTTAGAAGCATTAGACCGCACATTGAAGGATATTTTAGATTGCGAAGCTCCATTTGGGGGAAAAGTAATGATTATGGGAGGTGATTTTCGCCAAGTACTTCCTGTTGTTCCAAAAGGGACTAAGGCATAAACGATATCTGTATGTATTGTTAAATCCTATTTATGGGCTAACACAAAGGTATTACATTTGCGCTAAAACATGCGATCATTACAAGATCAGGATTTTGCCCAGTTTCTTATGCGCATTGGAGATGGTGAAGAGCCTATCAAACATGATGATATGGTGGGGTACCCCCCCCCCCCCAGATTGCATTACCATGGAAAGGAGAAAGTTCAATCCAAAATCTTATACAACAAATATTCTGAAGTTTAAAAAAGGAGCACCGTTGATGTTGTTGCGAAATATTGACCCAAAATCGGGCCTCTGTAATGGGACACGATTACTATGTCGTGGTGTATTTATGAACATGTTGGATGTGGAAATCCTAACGAGCAACCATGCTGGAAAGAGAGCTTTCTTGTCCAGAATTAAACATAAGACAACTGAGACTACAGGACTACCCTTTGTGCTTATTAGGAAGCAATTTCCTGTGAAACTGAGTTTTGTAATTACAATAAATAAGTCACAGGGACAAACTATACCCAATGTTGGAATTTATCTTCCACGACATGTGTTCAGCCATGGTCAATTATATCTGGCATTATCAAGAGGTGTATCTCAAGTTGCCACAAAAATCCTAATCAAAGAAGGAAAAATTGAAGGTGAAGCTGGGTACTTCACCAATAATGTTGTTTTCAAAGATATTTTGTTATCTCAAACTCGGGTATTAGTCTTTTACATTTACTATATCATCTATACATTGATCACATTATATCTCTATTAAATTAGACAATGACCAAATATTATCTCCTATATTTTTATTGTACAGACGAACTAAAATTCAAGATGATCTTCCAGTTGTGTCAAGAGATGAAAACAAAGCATTTGGATATGTACTTCGACAAACAAGTAAGTTATAAGTTACAAAATTATTTTGGACTTTTTTTAAATCAATTTATCAATAATTCCACCAAAAAAAATATAGGAAGGATACTTTGACAAACTCTGGAATATATAGAAGGATGAACAATCAATCGCAACTATATGCTCAATTGATAACAAGGTGACATAGAGCATTATATTAAAATTTTAATATTATTTTATTGTCCAAAAAATAATAAATTAATTATTATTTTATTCAAGTACATCGTCTACAAATATACTCTGTTTGTTGGGGTTCCACAATAATAGCAGATAAGACTCAACTTTGAAACATGGTAAAAAAAGAACTGTTGGCTCTAAAGAAAAACGGATAATATATTATCATTCCTCTACAAACTGTATGTGTAAGATGTAAATTAATATATAGTTGTATTAGTTATGACAAAATACTAATCTACCAGATAATAAGTTATAGCATTTTTCCCAAATTTGTGTCAATACGAACTTATTTTTTTAATTATTAGGAAACTTAAATCTGAAAAATCAATCAACAAAAGTCACGATAGCGTATTAATATTGAAACAAAATATCTCCTTACTCCAGGTTCTAATCTATTCTTTCAATAATACTTTATTATATTATTTAGGATTTATTAAGATAATAAATATTCCATATTTTAACATGACATCGTGTGAATTAATTTGTAGTTTTTCAAACATTAAGAATTTATTGATAATGAAATGTACAAAAAATTGAGAAGAATCCTTATCAGGTAAACATCTATTGAATTTTGCCTTTGATTTATTTTAATTGTATCCTTTATTTCTTATTGCTTATTATTAAAACAATTAACAATATAAATTCATTTTGATTGTGATGTAGGAAAATGCAAAAAAATCCTGAAATTCAATCATTATTGAATCTCTCAATTAAGGCGGATTCATAGGTGTCAATACCAAATAATAATTGTAACTAATACTTTATACCTTTGATTTATTTTAAATTACAATTACAATATGCATTATATTTATGGTTAAATATATTTACAGCATTATATATATTATGGATCATGATATATATTTACAACATTTATTTTAATAATGAATGATATTTATAAGTTTACATTAATCAATCACAATATAAAATCCCAAAAATTATGGATCAAATATACATGTCTTACACAAGTTGCAAACATGTATTAAATACCAAAACGAACCGTCAAAATTTTCAACAAATATTTTACTCAAGTGATTTATTTTTGTATACAATAATCAATCAAACATGCATGTTTACTTAGATCTCCAAAAAATAGCAATTAGAATATCAAACAAAAGTGTACGCAAAAAAAAAAAACGACACTACCATATAGGCACAATAGTGCATGTCTTGCCGCTAGTACAAATAAAAATAAAACATACAACTTTTATTAAAAAAGTTCATAGTTAGAAAAGGTACCACATGAACTAGTTCTCAACAACGCGAAAAATATCAAACCAAAGTTTTAAAAGGGAAAAGAAACATCAACATAAAATAAACGTAAAATCCGATGTCACATAATCAGAGCTGGTAACCGCTACCGATATTACATCGGAAAAAAACTAACATAAACTAAGCTAATACTATGAGCAAGCGATCTCCTCGGGATCACTCCTCAATTGGCTGCTCACTATTCTCTGCATAACCAAAGGTACATGCAAAACAACAACAACAGTTAGAGAGGAAGGAAACATATAAATACAATGGCATGGAGGTAGGAATAAGATGATCATACATCATGGCATAGCAACAGTCATAAGCATACACTTACATACATAAACGTCATCTCAACATCATAAATCAACCAGTATGCTACATGATGCAATGCAACACTACTCCACTACTCCATCAATGCATGTGGATCCAACTAACTCAAGAAGAATAACTTTGGAGTTACATATCCACATTGGCCACTAAAGGTACCAATGTCGGCAGTTCATCAAACCATGGGTGAACCTCTTAGATAGCCAACGCATCAAACCATGGATCCCTCATCACGGGGGGCCATGGTTCACCAAACCTTGGGTTAACCAACCGTGGATGGCCAGATCGCCGTACTCTAAGGTGACCTCCCCTATGTTGAACTTCCCCCAACTAACATCTCCAATGTGATGCATGAACATAACAACAAACAACGACCAACCGCCACCTCCGCTTGGGCCACTAAAGGCACCCAAGAATATCATCCTCATCATTGGGCCACTAAACGCACCCAATATAATATCATAACATCGGACCACTAAAGGCATCCAATTACATCATCAACATTTGACCACTAAAGGCATCCAATTATATCATCATGCGGTAACCCTGAGGGCACCGACTTAACCAACTCATCGTTCCTCAACGTCTTAATTATTATATAATTAAGTTATCTATCTTCATCATTTGTTTGGTGCATTATTCGATCATTATTGGGAACATTGAGGTTAAACCCCATTAAATCGTAAGCCTTAGATTCTGACCAGAGGGGTGGCATGAGCGTGCTTAACCCCGGCACGGGTATGCTGCCACTTACGTGTAGCACTGGCATGCTACATATTTGGCACGGGGGTACTGCACGAGAGCACGGGCATGCTCCCTATTACGCATGGTCGTGCACATCTGCACAGGCGTGCTCCTATGCTGCACGGCCGTGCTCAAAGCGCGTCCATTCCCAGAATTCAACTGGGAGCACGGGCCTGCTCCCTGTTCGCGCGACAGTACTGTTCTGGGCAGCGATTACAAGTTAAATAATTTAACCAAAAAGATCTTAACACTCTCAAAAATCATCCCTAGGTTGATGACTAAACCATCAACATAAAAACCTCACATTTTATTGATTCATGTCTTATGAATATTTTTGGGGAACAATAGTCCCTTTATTATTTAACCAATTAAAATCCTAATTAACCAATTTAGGGATATAATAGCAGGTTTATCACAACACAACTATTCAGCCATCAATCATCATATTCAACAACTCAACCAACAATCTATGATATAAACATATCATCAATTATCAACATATCAGCAACGCATATAATATTTTCATATTGGCATATAGCAACATACACTTATAGCAACATGCATATTAACAAACAACATACAATAACCTCGAAGTCATGGGAACCCCTCATCTTACACTACCCCCATTGCCTAGTGGTTACATTATTCTTCTCCCCATACCTGGCATGAGGATTCCAGCCTACGACCCAATAAGAGCGAAGTCCACACTTGACTCCTCAAAACGGGTTCAACAAGTTCAGCGAGCTTTGACCAAGAGCGTCAAGGCAAAAGGATAAGTTAATTCCCAAACAATAAAAGGAAGGGAATTAATACAAGGGTTATGCACATATCTCGATTAGATCCCTGGGGAACTAATCTGCTAGCTTCCGTTCACAGCACCGGCATACGAACAACGAAGTCTGATTTGATAGGGAGAAACGGTTCAACACTAAACTTAAAGGATTCAAGGAAAAAGATGAACAATGTTGGTTACCTTACCTCAGAGTAACACTAAGCTAGCAGCTTAACCCCAAACACAACAGCAAACACCACAGGGATGTGTTCTTGACGAAGAACACCCAAACAAGGATTGAGGGAGCTCAAGAATTCAATGGGAACCCAAGAGAAAGGTTAAAGACGGCTGTTTCTAATTCTAGGAATGATGGCTAAGAGTTTTAGGTCGAGCAAAAGAGGTATAAAAAGGATTGGGGGTGAAACGGGCTAACCAAAAGATCCCAAAATGCGTGCTCATTGGTTTGGACCTAACTTGTGCTATGAGCGTCCGATTTAGGTATTCTTGGTGGCGTTGGAAAGCTAAGAGAATTTCATACAAAATCATGTTTCACTATGTATTCCTAATTCTTGACTCTAATAGGGTCAAAAAGGCGATATAAATTCAGAGTTAAAATGACAGTTGTTTCTAGATAGGATTTTTAGGAGATTAAGATAAGATAATCTTATCTATTCAATGATTGAATCTCTATGACATTTAATTGATCTTATACCAACACAACTACAATTATCATAAATATAGATATCTTATATTAATGTAAACATGATCTAAATATGAATACAGATAGTCGTATATTAATATAATTCTATAGTACATTAATACAAGTGATCCAGTGTTAATATAAACAAATATATAATTGATGACATGTAAATAAATATACGATCACATATTAATTACACACATCGTATTAATCCATACAAGACCACATATAAGCACACGAGATCGCACACTTACATACTAATATAATCAATTATATATTAATATAGATAAGATCACGCATTAATACATGCAATATAATTAATGATTAATAATATAAATATAATTATATACAATTATATATTAATACAGTCAATCGTATATTAATATAAGCATAATTAATATAAATCATTTACATATCAACAAGAATTAAATACAAATTTATATATATATATATATATATATATATATATATATATATATATATATATATAATATACAAAATATATAATAACATTTTAATATATAAAATTTAAACACACTTATAATCATACAAACATAAGCGTGTATGTTATCACTTAGAATATACACACATAAATATAAATATACATTCATATAGATACTTATAAAATGCAGTGACGATGTAAACAAGCATATTGTCAAATATTATACTACTAATAACGGTAATAATAATAATACCTATAATTATAGTAACACATACATACTCATGAGAAAAACGGGATGTTACACTTATCATGCTCATATTCTATCATATTTTAATCTAGCTCTCATATATTATCCATTCTTATACTATCCTGACCACCCAATGAGTTACTACGATCGCGTGACGGCTTAAGGCTAGAGGAGAAATTCTAGCTAAGATTCAAATGTAACACATCACACAACTATTTTTAAGTTTAAAGGGATAATATATGTCCCCCAAAGTATACCACAAACTTGTGTTATGAATTTGGATTGGTCAAGAAACATTACTTTCTATACTAACTATTCGATATTTAAATCAATTAACCAATGAAAGTTCATAATATATGATTACTATGGTACACTCGATGAGATAGCAAATGTTATCTCGTTGATAACACATCAAAACTCAAAAGTGATATTATATGCATTAATGCTATTATTATTAATTTATTTTTTTGACTCATGATGTTATTATTATTAGATTTAATATATACCAGGTCTTCAATCCCGTTAATAAAGAAATTAGTTTCACTGAAATTACAAAAATACTACGTCTTCGTAGTGAAAACATTAAATTCTTCCCTGTTAAACAATACATGGTTTTTCTGCTTCTCATTGCCAAAGTGAATTAATATTGTATTAGTTCCATTTTGAGGTCTGGTCCCAAGTATTGAAAAGAGATTGAGAACCCATCAGAAAGCAATTCGGTGAAAGTGGGATACGTATGGGAATGGTTGAACAAGCTCTTTAAAACCTGCAGGCTTCCACTGAATAACTCTATCCACTTTTTTCTTCAATTTTCTTTTCTTCTGCTTCAAAATCTACTTCCTCATTATTTTTTTGTCTTTTTTTCCTCACTCTCTGACAAACTCCACATGCCCCTGGAGAGAGATCCAAGCCACAGACCCACCCACGTTGTTTTGTATGGAAGTGCTTGGAAATGGCCATAGCAGATCTGAGTCATCTGACCTACACATTACACACCTATTCCTCTTCCCCTTTTTCTCTTCATTCTTTTCTTTTAAAAGCATTGTTATTGTAGCCGGTACATATATTCTTACACTCACACACCCAACCCAACCCTTCAATGTTTACCATAAAGAGATAATCGAAATGAATTTTATCTCTCCTAATAAAATTTTTTTTCATATATATCACAAGAATCGAATTCCTGACAACATGTTTAAGAAACTTAATTATCTATCAATTACGTTGGATCTTTTTGATAATTTTACTTAATCTTTTAAATATCTATATTTTGATTTTGATTCTAAACAAAAATGTAAGCAAATGTGAATAGAAATACATCCACCAAGAATTTTTCTGATTTAACAACTCTATCTCTTTGGTACACTCAGATTTTGACACCCCAAATTCCATATATCTTTGCCTCTCTCTTACTTAATGTAAAAATGACAAGAAAAACTGTTACGAGTCTTATATTGGATAGTTAACGAGCCTGACCATTATTTATATAGTTGGGTAGACCACCCTCTCATAAGCTGATTTTTTAGAGGACCATTTGGATGCCTGAATTCTTCACATGGTATCAGAACCACATTCTGTCTGATGGTGTGGATAATGTCGCTAGCCCTCGCTTGTGGTGACGAGTCCGGGCTCGAGGGGGCGTGTTGCGAGTCCCACATCGGGTGGTTAACAAGCCTGGTCATTTCTTATATAGCAGGGTAGACCACCCCTCATAAACCGATTTTTTAGGGGATCATTCGGATGCCTGAATTATTCACAAAAACAGTTTTTAGCGGTTTCAGTTTTTTAATTCTCAAAACTAAAAACAAAATCAGATTTCAAAATTATTTTAGAAAACAAAGTTTATCAAA
The DNA here is from genome assembly GCA_039655645.1 of Ammopiptanthus mongolicus. Lineage (NCBI taxonomy): Eukaryota > Viridiplantae > Streptophyta > Magnoliopsida > Fabales > Fabaceae > Ammopiptanthus > Ammopiptanthus mongolicus. The sequence goes on from CM077347.1 coordinate 86,047,530, forward strand.
CAAATTTTTGAGTTTTTAAATTTTTAAAAATGAAAAACAGTTTTTTAAAAGGCAATTCAAACTAGCCCTAGTTATGAGATATTAGTGTTTTCAGAAATATTAACAGCATTTTTTAAAATTTAAAAATAAAAACGGTATTCTAAACATAAAAATAGATAAATCAAATAGATTTATAAAGTCCATATTTGAATAAATGTTCCATTATTATTTTCATGCCACAATCACAAGAGTGTCATACAGCAAAAAAGAAATACCGACCTGACTCACTCACACGATAAATATTACAAGACGAGGGGATGATGTCAACACACACTATTATTTAATTATATTTTTAATACAATAAAGATAATTAATTATGAATTTAATTATTATATATTATCCGTATAAATTTTTTACATTGTCAGTCAATCAGAAATCATGATATGAGTAATTTTTAAGATAGTTAAGATAAGAGTCAACCATTTTAGCTTATGTGACAATTTTTGATTGGTTAACTGTGTAAAAAATCTTTACATTAATAATATATACTAATTAAATCAATTAATTATTGTTAAATAAAAAGTAGTTGATTGAGTAATTATAAAATTAAAATTAAAACTAATTAATGAAAAATATATAAACAAATATTAAGAGTACTAGTAAGTTCAACTAATCATTTGATAAATCAGATAAAAAAATAATTCAAGAATGATTTTTGAATATCAACCGGTGTCCCTTTATTTTTTTAATGTATTTTTAAAATTTGTGTATATAAAAAATAAAAAATAGAAAGATAAAAATAAATATTTGAAAATGATTTTCATGTAATGGAGTTCAAAATAATCGCAGGGAAGGGGGAGACTATTTTTTCTGAGTATGCCAACAGCTTATTTCTGCATATACGTTAAAAGTCCAACTAATCATCGCCAAAAATATTGACTTTTTGGTTTTATGGGTCCTGCTTTCAAGGCTGAACAAGTCAAAAAAGAGATTTAAGGTCCCTTTCGCAATTGTACAATCTTTTGCGAAGACTTTGAACTATTCTCATCCTTACTTCCTAGCAACTTCGAGAAGCCATCACCAATCAAGCTATGATTATCATCCCAAGTCTTCATAATTGCACTGATATTTATTGTTCTCCAGTTTACTAAAGCTGAATAAAAAAAATTAAAAAAAGATAAATTTCTAAAATTAAGAGGATATATCGTAACTCCTACATAAATATTATCCTAAAATAATATAATTAAAAATATCCTAAATATTATATATTAATATTAAAGATAAAATTCAAATTTCTCGCAATAGTAAGGAGGGTCACCCACCCACAACCCCTTTTAAAATGGTGAGAGGATTAAGACAGGACGACCCCTTGTCGCCTTTCCTTTTTATGATTACCACTGAAGTCTTTAATCAATTACTGCATAAGGTTGTTGAGAGAAACTTGGCTAACGGGATAAAAGTGGGTCGTGAGGATGTAGCTGTGTCTCATCTTCAATTTGATGATGACACATTACTAATCTGCCCAATTAAGAGATACTTCTTCAATTCCATTATATATATCACAATTATAAAAAAATTTATTTCAAAATATATGTCATTTTTTATTTAATTTTAATATAATATTAATATTTTTTATCAATTTTATCCCTAATCATGTTTTTAGAATTCTGTTATATGATGCATTAACCGTAACCATCACTTTTTTATTTTCAAAGTGAAACATTTGAGTGACCAATAGCTGTATTTTGTTCTATTATTAATATCGTGGAATACTTGTTTTTTCTCGTTGAATATAGTTTATCATTAATGATAACAGAATTGGTAAAAATAAAGAAAATATAAACAATGTTAATTTGATAAAATTGTTGTTCACTTTCTTTAATTTATTGCTTTTTAAACCGTGTGATTTAGCCAAATATGACATATATAACGGGAGAGAGGGAATAGTTTCTTACCAATATTAGGAGAATCCTAGATTGCTTCCGGTTACTCTTGGGACTTCAGATTAATTTTTCTAAATCTGCCCTCTTAGTTCTGGGCAAAATAGTGAGTGGGGAAACCTTATGGCCCATAGAATGGGTTGTCAATTAGTGGAATCTAGGTGTCCCATTGGGAGCAATACTAACAGGGTATCAACATGGAATCCAATTATCTTTAGAATTTAGAAAAGATTATCTATGCGGAAATCGAAAGTCTAGTCTAGAGCGGGATGGTTGGTACTCATCAAGTTAGTTCTTAATTAATAGTTTGCCCCTATACTATCGAAGTCTCTTCAAGATGCCTAAAAAGGTAGTGAAACAAATAATAAAAATCTAGAAGGATTTTTGTTGGCATTGTATAGGTATTAGGAAGGGATTTCCCCTAGTTAAATGGGAACAAATCCAAAAACCTAAGAGATTGGGGGGACTAGGAGTTGATAACCTAATTGTGAAGAATGCGGCGTTGTTGTTTAAATGGTGGTAAAGATTCTCAGTGGAAGGTGACACTCTATGAAAACACAATGTGTTCTATACATAGATTAGATCCTACAAAAGCCCTAATACAACAGCAAATGAATATTGTAAGGGATGGTGGGCCAGGGAGTACTATTTTGAAAATAGACCGATGGGGGGAAAGCTTTAGGAGAATAATGCAGCAAGGATGGTGGATGAAGGTTGGGAATGGTAATAAAATCAGATTTTGAAGGATAAATGGGTAGGTGAGTCACCCTTGATGACTAAGTACCCCAGATTATTCTCAATTTCCCAACAAAAGGAAGTGACAATTGCCAACATGAGTTTTTGGGATGGTATTCAATAGCATTATAATCTCACTTGGAGAAGGTTTCTCTTACAATGGGAAGGGCAGCAAGTAGAAAGGCTAATAGAAACTATAAGAGATGCAACGATAACTAATTCACTAAAATATAAAATGTGATGGAAACATGATAGGGGTAGGAAATATACTGTTAAATCCTTTGCCAAGGCTTTTTGAGAATAAAATCAAATCACAAACAATGTGAGAGATGTATGGTATGGGGTGGCCCCTCCAGGAGCTGAACTTTTAAACTGGTTTGTCATTCAAGAAAGATTGAACACAAAGAATCGACTTAAAAGGCTTAACATAATCCAAGGAGATGAAGATTTATGCCCTTTTTGTGAATGTGAAGGTAAAATTGTGAATCATCTTTTCCCACATTGCAAATACTCGTGGTCAATATGGATGGGATGCTTAGATTGGGGGAGGACACAAATACAAGTAACACAAACAATAAGCCAATTAATGGTTTGATTGTTGGCTATGAGTTTATGGTGGGGGTTTCCAAAGAAATCTTTGGGTATCATTTATTTATGTAGTGCGTGGTAAGGATTCTTTGGAACCAAAGAAATTATATTGTTTTTGAAAATGCATAAATAGATCGGCAAAACTTACTATACCTAATTAACTTAAGGCTTGGTTTCTGGGTTAAAGGGTGGAAATCTAGTTATCCATTCAATTCAAGTGAGATGGTGCATAAATTGGAGTGTGTCATCATGTGGACTAAGCGGAAGGAGCCTAGAGCAGCCATTAGTTGGTGCCCTCCATCTCAGATGAAGCTAAAATGGAATGTTGATGGATCAGCTAGAGGCAAACCTGGGCCAGCAAGTATTCGAGGAATCTTAAGGGATGACCAAGCAACAACAAAGGCCCTCTTTGCGGCATCAATGGGCTTAAGGGACTCAAATGAAGCAGAATTCATGGCTATAGTATTTGTCCTTGAAATGTCTATAAAAAAATAGGTTAAGAATAGGAAGATTATCAATGAATCAAGGTCGAAAAATGTCATTTCCTGAGTTAATAAGAGAGAAGAATGGCCATGGATTTTGCGCTTTTATTATACTAAACTGCATAACATCTTGCTAATTTTAAAAGATGTTTTTATCCCCAGATATAGGGAAGCAAATTAAATTGCAAATAACCTTGCAAAAGAAGGAGCCCGTATGGAAGGAATATGGTTGATGTGGACATAGGATGGTTGACCATATTGGATGCTCTATCTATTTGCTGTTTCCTGGCAGGATAGAGCTTGGTGTAATAGGAAAAGGGAAGAGAAGGCAAGTCTCATTAATATGAGAAAGAGAGCAAATGATACACAGGGTATGATTTTGTGAGATAGGCAAACCACAATAATGGACGTGACTATGATACGCTGGTGCTTGTTGTTAAGTGGGGGCCAAAGCAAATAATGAAAGGAATAGATGTAGAAAGTTGTTGTATCGGTTTAACTTCATATTTTGATAATGGATGGATGGGACCCCGTGTAGATTTTGTTTAATTTGTAATGGGTCATATGATGTTGTAAGAAAAAAGGAGAGGGAATGAGAGACATCCAAGTGATGTATATGTTAGGGGAATAACCTGACAATGGTTTTGTAGGTATACTAAGAGGGGTGTTATGTTTATGACCGAAAACATTCATGAAAATTCTTTTGTATCGATTGCTTAATTTAGATTATTTTTATGGAAAAAAAAGTCCTCCAAATTGAACTTGTTCTAAAATGAACAAGAGTATTTTTCCCTTGATTTAATTACTTTGGTTAAGATCTCTATACACTTTATTAAATCAAGGGTGAAAATAATCTTACTTACTCACTTTAGGAAGAAATTCACTTTAGAGAAACTTTATCCTATTTTTATTATGTATTGTTTATCAGAGAAAAAATAGATGAACCGGAACAAAAGGCAGCTGAATCAGAGCCAAATAGGAGCAACTGAGTTAATATTGCCATGTTGCATATATAGAAAAAGATTTGGATCCTCTCATTTTTTCAGGAAAAAAACTCAAAAACAACTTTATTTTTGTGTAAAAGGTCTATTAAAACTTGATTTTGTTTTTTTTCTCATTCATAACATTAGAGAAAAACCTAAAAAAAAAAAAAAATCCAATTACAGTAGAAAATATTAAATGCTAAAAATGAGTTAATATTGTTTTACTCTTTAATATAGATAAATCGTATCATCATTTTTTTTGGCTGAATAGTATCATAATTTTAACTTAGATAACAACATCCCTTAAACTTTTATAAATTTTGTGGAACTTATTGAATACATTTACATATTATATACAAAGATGAATCAAGATCAAGATGTTTCTCGTTAACGATAAAAAAGAGAAACATCGAGATCGACTACGCCTGCCATTACCATATTATTTAAAGGAAACTGAAATTTGTGGACAATATTTTAGTTACTACTACTAGGACGGCACATTTTGTATCTTGATACGTGGCTATGATGTCTACATATTATATAAAAATTGAATAAAAGTATGCATATGAATAATTAGATATGGGTTATATTATTAATCTGTACAATATTATACAATATTTTTAAACGATCAACACTTTTTATACATTTGCATATTTATGAGTTGTCCCTCAATCTTCGGGATACTAATGGTAATTTTTCGTATCAAATGGGTTAGTTATATTTGTTGATATATTAAATATATAAAAAAATAATATAAAAAGATATAAAATAGATTTTTTTTTAAAGAAAAAAATTATTTTTCTAAAAATTTAAAACAAGGACCTCACTTACATTAATCTTGGATCCGACCTATTGTATACAATGTTAACATAGTTATTTATATTTTTTCTCCAACATATTATTATATTACAAGATAAAATAAAGGGGACACCACGCGTGTCTTATGATGCTTCAACATTTGTTTTTTTTTGTTTTTTGATTTTTTATGATATCTCTTGCGCAACTGTTAAAAGGTTAATATCTTTCAATCAAATTTTTTTTATATGAAAAAGTCAGGAATCATATTTCTAATCACTTATTTAAGGAGTCCGAACTTATCATGACCACTTTTTCATCATATCATTCTTTAGTCTTAAATCATAATTATCAGTCAATTATTTATTATTGTTTTTAAAGCAAAAGTATTACAAGTAGTCTTGAAAAACAAAAAGTATAAAATAAGTATCTAGCCAAAATCATAATTCATGAAGTATTCCTATTCCTATATAATAATAGGCATATTGCTATGAGCGCCACCGATAGCTATCTCTTTTTCTTCCTCACGAGTCATGCAGCAACCAGAAGCTTTTAAAATTGTTCAAGTTTGTTCTGTGGCACCGCTAAAAGGAACAACCCCTTCCCTTTCTCCCATCTCTCTCCCCCTAACCTTTTTTGACCTACTATGGCTTAGATTTCCACCTGTTGAACGTCTTTTCTTCTATGAATTCCCAAACCCAACAACAACAACCACTTCATTCTATGATTCCATTCTTCCCAATCTCAAACACTCTCTTGAACTCACACTCCAACACTTCATTCCTCTAGCTGGTAACATCACTTGGCCTCTTCACTCACCACACCCCATCATCAACTATCTCCCTGGTGATGCTGTCTCCTTCACTGTAGCTGAATCCAACGCCAACTTCAACCATCTTTGCTCCAATCTCTGTGAAGCAGTTGAACGTTATCCCTTAATACCCCACTTGACCATTTCCCATGAACAAGCTTCTGTATTAGCCCTTCAAGTTACCGTGTTCCCAAACTTTGGTTTTTGTATTGGAATAACCACACACCATGCAGCTGTTGATGGAAAATCTTCAACTATGTTTATCAAAGCATGGGCATATGCATGCTCTAAGCTCATAGAATCACCATCATCATCATCTTTATCATCATCATCATTATCATTATCATTACATGAACATCTAACACCTTTCTTTGACAGATCAGTGATAAGAGACCCTACAGGAATTGCTGATGCTTATGTGGAGGCGTGGTTGAAGCATGATGGACCAAATAATCGAAGTCTCAAGGTGTGGGAGTCCATTAATAATACAATAGAAACTGAAGCGGTTAAAGGTTTGTTTGAATTGACACCCTCACATATCCAAAAGCTTAAGCAATATGCAACATCTAAGCTGAAAATGAAGGTTAAGTTATCAACATTTTCAGTTACAAGTGCGTATGTGTTGACATGCTTGGTTAAAACAGAACAACCAAAGGCAAATAGAGTATTTTATATATTCAGTGTGGATTGTAGATCCCGCTTGGACCCTCCAATTGTGCCTACATATTTTGGAAATTGCGTTGCGGGCCAAGGAGTTAAGGTTGAGACAAAGAAGTTATTAGAAAATGATGGATTCATCAATGCTTTGGAAGGGATATGTGAAGCTTTAGTTAGAGTGGAAGATGAAAATATTTTAAATGGAGTAGAGAATTGGGTTTCAAATATGCATTCTATAACGGAGGATAGAATGTTCTCTACTGCTGGATCGCCAAGGTTTGAGGTTTATAGTATTGATTTTGGATGGGGAAGACCTAAGAAGGTGGATATGACTTCTATAGACAGAACAGGAGCATTTTCTCTTTCGGAGAGTAGGCACAACAATAGAGGAATTGAGATTGGGTTGACGTTGAACAAACCTCAGATGGAAGTTTTTAATGCTCTTTTTGTTCAAGGACTTGAATCCTTTTAATGCTTTCAAACATCACACTTTTGATGGAAGCAGAATTCACTGAATATGTTTAAGGCGGTTATGTTAGATAGAAAGCTCTGTTACAATTTTTCTAATAATAAAATTATTGTGGGCTACAATCAATTATAGCTATTAAAATATTTGATGATGTTATGATACATTTGATGATGTTAAAATTCACTAATATAATGATCCATTTATAATGATTTATTTACATGTGACATTTGATCAGGGTGGAAAGCAGTGTAGGACTTTGAATTTTTTTTTTTTTTAATGATAATAGGACTTGAATCCTTTTAATGCTTTGAAACATCACACTTCACAATTTACTTAATATATCATTATATCCAGCTTTTACGGCAGTTAGTACATGTTAGATAGAAAGCTTTCCTAGTGCCACTGGCACACTGCCATCAAGTATATAACCAGCTCATAGGGCCGTCAAAAGTCTCTCCAGTGTTCGTAACTATTGAACATTTGTGGGATGAATAAATAAAGCTGAAAGCATTAGCTTATTATTAATTTTTTTTTTGACATATACATTAGCTTATTATTTATCTTTTAAAATTAAGTATCATCATATATACCATTTAACATAATGCAAGTCCCGATAGAATAAGGAAAATATTAATCAATGTTTTAAAGATATTATTTAAAAAATTAAAAGAAGAGAATATTGATTAGCAAGACCAGTACGATCATCGTGACATCCAACTCATAATAAAACAGTGAAAGCAATTGATATTAAAATATATCTTGATCTAAAAAATTGCAGATCACCGAGATCAAGATTCGAGTGTATGGTAAGAGGTTCAGAACTCAAAAAACAGAATTGGATTCTCTAGTACTACCTGTCTAATTTCTCTCCCGAGCCGACCTAATGATAAGGCGTGGCAAGCCACTGCTTTACGTCTGAACCCACCCCACCTATCTCTCGACATTGTCCATTAATTTTATGGATACGTGTCTGGTGAATTTCTTTTTAAAGAAAATAAATAAAGATATTTTTATCATTAATTTAATAAAATATATTTTTATTTTAATTGCTTATTGTAAAAAGAAAATTTATTTTAGAGTTTTTTCGTAATTTTATGACTTCATCTCTATTTTGATACTTAATAAAAAATTGTATATATATGACTCTTTTTCATGATTTATTTACTCTATCATCTCATCTAGCTTTCGGTCTTAGGTCTACCCGACAAACAACCTAACTTCCACTCTTTTAAAAAGGGATTTGTTAAGGACACCCCCATAAACAGTGTAATTCCCAAAATATTCCGTCAAAAGTTTTTTTTTTAATTTGGCTCCCTCTCAAATATCATATTTGCGAGTGTATTATTTTGTTTAATTGCTCACTCGCAAATATGATATTTGCGAGTGAAGCAAGTACTCGCAAATATCATATTTTCGAGTGAGCAATTAAAAAAATAACACACTCGTTAAAACCTTTTGATGTTAATATGTTTCAGACATCTAGAAGGAAAAAAATGGGAAAAAGAACAATGAGTTCAAGATAGAATAATTTATTAATACGCGGATCCATTTTCTAATAATATGTGAAGGTTGTTCCATTTTTTACAAGTACTCATAGTTTTTTTTTTCCAAATTATACGTGACGCTCGCAAATTAGATATTCGTGAAAGAAGGTATATTTTCGCAAATTAGTTATTTGCGATAGTGTAAATTTTTGCACACTCGCAAATATCTAATTTATGAGTGGTTCTTTTATTTACACTCGCAAATTAGGTATTTGCGAGTGTACAATTTTTTTTTACACTCGCAAATAGCTAATTTGCGAGTGAACAAAAAATTTGTTCACTCGCAAATACCTAATTTGCGAGTGTAATGGATTTTTTTTTTACATTTTACATATATTAGGTATTTATTTTATTTTGTTTGTTTCATTGTAGTGTTATTGGAGATGAAAGGCAGCAATATATTTGATTCTAATGAGATTAACCAAACGACAGTTGTGGACTGTACAGGAGCATTCACTACTATGGAGATATTTCCTACACGAAATGATTTATTTTGTTGGACTCGAGAGGTTGGAAAACAAAATGAATTTGTTGTTGTCATTGTGAGGTCAGAGACAGGATAAATTAGCGGATGTACAAAATTAATTCTAGGTTGTGAAAGGAGTGTGAAGTATAAGCCTAAAAAGCATGCATCTTCTAAAGCAACTACTACTCGAAAGTGTAAGTGTATGTTCAGAATTAAAGGAATGCCTTTATCGACGACTGAAGGAAGGATTGAATGATGAATGCTGAAAGTAAGATGTGGATTACACAATCATTGGTTAGTTGAAATATTGGTGGGTAATTCTTATGTTGGTCGTTTAAGCGAAGAGGAGAAGAAATTTGTTCATGAAATGACCAAGAATAATGTCAAGCCAAAAAATGTTCTGTTGACGATTAAAGGTCACAATAAGGGGAACCTATCTACAATTAAACACATTTACAACGAACGTCAAAAGTACCGATCATCTGAAAAAGGCCCTAGAACAGAAATGCAACATTTGCTGAACTTAATACATCGAGATCGATATGTTTCTTGGTATAGAAGACATGACGGTTTGGACGTTGTTAAAGATATATTTTGGGCACATGCAGATTCCGTCCATTTGTTGAATACATTTAACATGGCTCTCATCCTTGACAGTACCTACAAAACCAATAAATATAGGCTGCCACTACTTGAAATTGTTGGTGTTACTTCAACAGAGGTGACATTTACTGTGAGATTTGCCTATATGGATCTGAAGGGGCTGAAAACTATATCTGGACACTAGAGAAATTAAGAGAATTGTTCATGCTAGATAAGTCAATTCCCCAAGTTATTGTGACAGATAGAGATCTTGTTTTGATGAATGCGGTTGCAGTTGTGTTTCCAACAACTCGCAATCTTTTGTGTCAATTTCACATAGGAAAAAAATGTCTATGCAAAATGCAAAAAATTGCTATCTGATAACGAAAAGCTGTAGGTAGTCAAGGATGCATGAAACAATGTTGTTTATTCTGCTGACGAGACTGAGTATGAGCAATGCCTAATGAGTTTTCATGAAGTATGTGCAGAGTGGCCTATGTTAATTGATTATGTGCAAAAGACTTGGTTGGATCCACACAAAGACAAATTTGTTGCGACATGGACTAACCAAGTGATGCACTTGGGGAATACAACCACAAACAGGTATGATCAAACTAGTGTCAAAATTGTTAATGAATCATGTTATGCTATAGCTGAAGTTGCTGAGTCTCAACATTAGAGATTGAAGAATTTGTTGCAAAACAACAAGGGTGGCATGTGTATGTGTTGGGAGACGATAAATAACATGCTTACGCTGCAACATATGCATTGAAATATATTGTTCATGAGTGGACCACAGTGATGAATGTAGGTATTGATAAATCTGAATGTGGTTATACTCTTAGAACTACACACGGTTTACCCTGTGCTTGTGAGCTGGCTCATTACAGTATGACGGGTACTCCAATTCCATTGGAGGTAATCCATGTGCACTGGAGGAGAATACATTTTGGCCAACAAGAGGATCAACAACAAACAGATGAAACAGTGTCAGAAGAGGAAATTGCACTTCAGTGGGAGGTATTGATTACCCATTTCTGCACACTTGACATTGTTGGTAAAAGGACATTAAATCGCAAAGTACGAGAACTATGTTGTCCTGAGACAACTTCAATGTGCCCACCGCCTGGAATGGTGAAGACTAAGGGGGCACCCAAATCCAAAAAGACCAACACGGATGGATTTGATTGTAAACGTGACCTATCTTATTTTGAGCATGTCGATGCAATATGCTCTGCACATGAGAATAGTTTTGCGCGTTCCTCGTTGAAATCAACTGCCCAAGCAAAGAGGAGACGTTTGCCTTTCTTGAATCAATTTATTGTGCAGTTTCAGCCATAAATTGCTAATATAGTTAACGTGACAGTGATGGAAACTGTGGGTATCGTTGCATTGCAGCATTGCTTGGTAGAACTGAGGATAGTTGGCCTTTAATCCGTCAGGAGTTGCATAATGAACTTACGGAAAATGTTGATTTATATGGCCCTCTTTTCGGTGTTCAATTACAAGAACTGAAGTCTTCTTTACGGGACGTGTATGGTGCATGTCACCGAAACAAGTGGATGACACTACCAAAGATGAGTCATGTGATAGCAACCAAATATAGGTTGGTCCTAGTCTCTTTATCATCTGCCAGTATGATGTGCTGGACATTTTTTTCCCCTTAGAGGTGCACCAACTCCAAACCATCCACTCATTTGCCTTGATTTTATCAACGGTAATCACTAGGTACAGGTAATTGATCTAATATTTTTATGTTTTTATTTTTTATGTTAAGATTAGTCGGCCATTTAATTGTATTTACGTTATTTCATGTATTTTTGAAGGATAATTGTCCACTGCCTACCATAGCATCACATTGGCGTGACTTTTCCCGTCTTGAGGCTTATTCATGGCCAACGTGATATATTAGTCGATTGCAAGAATGGTCTTCAATATTTCCACCGCCTAATCTTTCCCATCATGATGTATACAATCATATAAACTTAGATGACGATTGACTAATACACCGTCGTTGTTTGTTGTACCTTTATATTTACATTTTACTGTTATTTTATTTTGTATTTCTAAGTTCATTAATAATAAATAATAACAATAACAATAATAATAGTAATAACAACAACAATAATTATAATAGAGTAAAAGCCCATTTGGGTCCCTGAAATTGGTCCCTGAAAAATTTCAGGGACCCACATTTAGTCCCCATTGTTGATCTTCGTTAACTTGCATATCTGTCACGTTAAGTTGGCCAGTTGTCATTTAGTGTATTTCAAACATGGCTTTTCTTTTAAAACAAATAAAATGCTCAAAACGACGTCGTTTCTTACAACCCTTCGTTTTGAATTTTTCAGAAACGCAGTGAACCAAAGTTAGAAACCCATGTCAACCCAGGAAATGATTAATTCGCTTAGCTCAGCTGATCGCGCTAAGCGAATTTGATTTTCGAAACTTCCCTGGTTGTTGTGACAAATTCGCTTAGCGAATTAAGTTTCGCTAAGCGAATATTCAAAACCTGTCTATGATCACCTTCGACAAATTCGCTTAGTGAAACTATTTTGGCTAAGCGAATTTGATTTTCCAAGCTTCCCTGGTTGCTGTGACAGATTCGCTTGGCGAATTCAGTTTCGCTAAGCGAATATTCAAAACCCGTCTATGATCACCTAGGATAAATTCGCTTAGCGAAACTATTTTGGCTAAGCGAATTTGTGGCAGTAAGGTCCTACTGGTTTTTGTCCTTTTCACTTAGTGATTTGGCCTTCGCTAAGCGAATTTCTCCAGCTTTGGCTTTTCAAAGCTTCTGCTCTCTCATTTCTTCATGTATATACACAAAACATGGTTTTAAGATGCAATCTTCAAAATTTCATATTATATTTATTACTAAACAACTATTTACAACATTAATCTTTTGGGGGTCAAGTAGACTAAATTTCACCAATTTAAGTTCAATAAGTACCTTAAACTTCTAATGTTTTCAAGTAAATATGACACTTATCACATATCAAAAAGGAATGTCAAATACATAACTAAGGCATTGTTGCCAAATACATAACTAAGGCATAGTTGCCAAAATGTAGACAAAATGAGGTAACTCGTACTGAGATGGCTTATCGTCCTCGTACTGAGGTGGCTCCTGCTGAGGTTGAAGTATGCGAAGTCCCCCTCTGCTTGGGCCAGCTCTACTATCAACCAATCTCCGACGGTGCGAAGCAGTTATAGCATCCCGCTGCTCTCGCCGCTGTCGCTGAGCCTCGCGTAGCCTTAACCGCAATCCTATTGGCTTCAGCCTCAGCCTCCCTACCGGCCAACCAACCCGCTCCCCAAGTGCGCGACATCACTGAAACAAATAACAAATTAAAGTCAATATTTTTAAGATAATCCTGCGAGTGAAGAAAATTGTCCTCACTCGCAAATAAGATATTTGCGAGTGAGAAAAGTTTTCACCCGCAAATAAGGTATTTGCGAGTGAGGAAAATTTTCCTTCCCTCGCAAATATCTTATTTGCGAGTGTAAAAAAATACCTTCACTCGCAAATAAGGTATTTGCGAGTGAAGAAAAATTTTAATAACTCGCAAATACCTTATTTGCGAGCGAGTAAAATTTTCCTTTACCTGCAAATACCTTATTTGCGAGTGAAAGAAATCAAAAAAATATTTCGCAATTACCTAATTTGTTAGTGAAGAAGGTATTTGCAAAAACGCAAATGTTATTTTTGAGATTCCAAAAAAAATTTATAACTCTCTGAATTTGATAATCTGCGAGGATAATAATGATATGAAAAAAATTAATTTTTAAAACCTTTTTATCAAAAATATTTTGAATATTTTATTATTCACGAGAGGTGTCATTGATAAAAAAACAGATGCCCTTACCAATCCCCCTTTAAAAATAGTAGAATCTCCAAATCATCACAAATGACTCCATGTTCCTGTGCACCTTAAACAATTAGCCTTCACAAATCGTGCGAAGTGTCAAAAGTCGTGTACCTTTCATGAACTAGGATTGTTTACCCCTAAACCGGAGCAATTTTGCGCAATTGCTGGAAAAAACCAGCGACGTGGTCGTGACAGAAAGTCATACAGCCACATTGAGCATGTCTGGCTACGGCAATTTAGATCTTATCGATTGGGTATTCATATATTATATTATCCATAAATAAAAGTGGATAGAGGTATGGATATGGATATTTTAATATCCAATTCATCCCGCACCAGCATATATAAATATATATATATATATATATATATTTATATATTTATTTATTTATATTAATATATATAATGATAATTATATAACAAATTTTTAAAAATAAAATTAATATAACCTATAGTTTTTTAATTATTTTTCTTTTCAGACTTAATCACTTATTGACTTAAGCACTAACAGCAGCCATTGATGTTCTTTGTGTTATTTTTTCCTTTTTCATCGTTAAAATAAGGGTGATGGATGCGGGTATGGATACTTAGATATCCAGAAGATACGAGTAAAGGATACTTAAGTTGCTACCCAAGCAGGTACGAATTCGAATACATGTATTTTTTCAAACACGAATATAAAAATAGATACTATAGTACCCAATTCAAATCCTATCCATTACCATCCCTATAGTTATGTCGCCTAAACAAAAAGAAAACGATGGAAATAAACCTTCTAGGCTCTGTCCAAATATTCTCGCAGCCGATGACCGACGATTCCACTTGAGAAGAGAGAAGTGGTTTGAGGGTCCATAATTACGTCATTCAATTTTGACTTAATTGCATTTTTTATCTCTTTATTATTGATCATATATGATTTTAATCTTTCTGATTCTTTTGAACACATTTGATCTCTTATTTCTTCAATATTGTAAAATCGGCCCTTCATTCTTGTCCAAGCACTGTTTTAAGCACTTATCACTTTTTGTTGAGCTTATATGATTAAGGACCATGTGATAGAACAAAAAAAGGTTTCATAAAGGAGGAACGAATCCGATAAATGATATAGAAAAAGTATTGAATCATGTTGAAATAGAGAGACAGAGGAAGGAGAAGTTCAACCAGAGGTTTTTGACGAATATCGGATTGAAGAACCGAATTTATAACATTGAAAACATAAGAGGATCGAATGTGCTAAAAAAAAATCATATAAACCAAAATCACACATGACCAATAAAATTAATTGTTTAATTGATTTTAATAGGAAATATTTAAAATACATAATTACAAGATTTCCTTTGTTTTAGATTTCAATAAAATTAATTATTAAGTATATTAAAGAATTGATTTTAAAAAGGTGGAATTTAAAAAATTGATTATATCAAAGAGAAAGAATCCAAATCTATTAAAAAAATTGTGTATATTAAGATATTCGCAATTAATAGTTAAATAATAATTCTTTTAAGACATAAAAATCATCAAAATAAATTTTAACAATAACAAAATATTATTTCATATATATAATAAAAATGGAACTCCTGATATTATTTTTAAATAAATCAGTTATATATCAACTATGCTAATCTCCTTGGTCCAAATCCATTAATTTTATCTTCTTTATTATCGCTTTGTGTTTTTTTTTGAAACATCATTATTATCGCCTTTAATAATTCCGCATGTGGCATGATGTGAATGGTAGTTATTCAAACTCCCAAAGGCGAAGAGCCGCCTGTAATTTCTTGTCGTGAACGTAGAAATATGAATAAAGCCACTGCCCCTTGACCTTGAGTCCAGCTGAGTCGGTGATATGAATATGAAAATGTTTTTTAAATGACGGCATTTAATAACTCGAGGATATTTTTGTTTTGGAGTTTCCAGTATGAAAAATTAAATACTTCCTCCGTCGGATGGATCATATATCCTGTGGATTTATATATAAATAAATTTTTTTTATATATATTAAAAAAATTAATTATATTAATTTAATTATTTTAATTTATATAAAAAATAGTTATAGTTACTAAATTATAATATTTTAAGAGTGTATAATGTTCTTGAAAGTTATATCTTAGATAGGAATATCAATTTGGACCCTACCAACAAAAAATACCCATAATGAATAGGATAAATATCAGCTTTGTGGGTAGGGGTGTGGGTCTGGGTAATTACCCACACACAACAGAGGGTATGGGTGCAGGTACGGATACTCTAGTACTCTTCCTGTCCTGCACCCGCATATATAAATATATATATTATTTAGTTATATTAATACCTATAATTATAATTATATATCAAATTTCAAAAATAAAATTAATATAACCTATGGTTTCTTAACTATTTTTCCCTTTCAGACTTAATCACCTACTGACCTAAACACTATCAAGCAGATGCTGATGTTCTTTATGTTAATTTTTTCCCTTTTTCTTAGTTAAAGTGCAGGTAATGGTGAGGGTATGGGTACTTAGGTATCCAGAGGATACGGATAAGGGTACTTAAGTTGCTACCCACGCTGGTACGGGTCCGGATAGGGGTATTTTTTTTAAACGCGGATATAGGGACAGATATTATAATATCCTACCCAGACCCTATCCATTGCCATCCCAAGTCTTGGAAGTGTATAGTGTTATTGAAAAAATAAAAAAAACAATCAACCAAAATGTATTTTTGAAATACTAGCATTAAATATGGTTAATTTGGTTAAATTTTGCTTATGTTTGAGTCCAAAAAATTTAGGTACTTTTATACTTATATATAAGTTCAGAGGGAGTATTTGATTAAATCACAAGATTTAAGAAAAAAATAATAAATAAAAGAAAGTGAACAACAATTTTACCAAATTGATATTGTTTATATTTTCTTTATTTTTACAAATTTTGTTATCATTAATGATAAGTTATTTTGAACGAGGAAAAATTAAGTGTTCAAAGACATTGATAATAGAACAAAATGCAGCTATTGATCGCTCAAATGTTTTACTTTGAAAATAAAAAAGTGATGCCTTCGATTAATACCTAGAATAACAAAATTCTAAAATAATTATTAGAGGTAAAATTGACAGAAATCATTTAATATTACATTGAAAATAGAAAATGACATATATTTTGAGATAATTTTTCTTGTAACATTGAAAATAGAAAATGACATATATTTTGAGATAATTTTTCTTGTAAATGTGACATATATAATGGGACGGAGGGAGTATTATATGGGTCGTGTTAACGAGTGCTCTAAGGACACTGGTTAAGAAAGCTTAGAAAAGTAAGTTTTCATTGAAAAATTAAGTATAACACTTCTTCAAAACTTAAATGTATCAATTCCCAATGAAAACTTTTTTTTATTATTTCTTAACCAACGACCTTAGGGCACTTAAATAGTACTTCCTTCATCCCAATATATAAACAAAAAAAACTAATTTCAGACGTATTAAGGAAGTTAGTTACGTTAGTTTAATTCTCTTGATTTGTGTAAATAATAAATTATAGTTATTAAATAACCCTTTTTTTGGAAGTTATTTCTTGATAGTGTATAATATTTTTGACTTTTACTTATGTTTGAGTCCAAAAAATCGAGATACTTTTTTTATTTATGTATAGATCCGGATGCAATATATTATACATGGGTTTTGGTGATGGTCCTTTTAATAGGAAAAACTATACTTTTATTAAAAATTAAATATATTATTTTTTAATATATTATTTTAATGAAAAATTATTTCTTAATTCCATTACCATTTGCCATCATATATAAATAATATTTGTTCAAGATATTCATATTTTAACATGTTTTTTTAATCTATTTTTAAACATGCATGTATATTTTGATATTCATTATACTCATTTGATCTTGACTTTAATTGTTATGTATAGTTAGCGTAAAGTTTTTTACACTATCAACCTATCACAAATGATGGTATAAGTTGAATTTTAAATTAATTAGAATAAAATTTAAGTACTTTTATTCATGTAATAATTAATTTTTGATCCATATTATAAAAAATCTATAAATTGATAATATATATCTAATTAAATCCATAAACTATCCATACTTCTTGTAAAAATAAGGGTAATATATTTAATTTTAATACAATTAATGTCGATACAAATTTTTTTAGATTAATAATCAATCATATATCATTTTTAAAATAATTACGATAATAGTTAAATATTTTTAACAATCTAACAATTGTAGATTTTTTTTCTATTATAATTAAATCTTTATATTATAGATTTTCTCTGTCTGAATCGGAACATCCAAAGTATATTTCATAACTGCGAATACCAATTCCCCATCTCTCTTTTCTCTCTCACATGGCTCAATCAACAACTCTGAAAGTTCATCAAGTTTACTCGGTGGCGCCGCCAGAAGGAACCACCGAAACCTCTTTACCCCTCACCTTCTTCGACCTACTATGGCTAAGAATTCCACCCGTTGAGCGTCTTTTCTTCTATGAATTCCCAAACCCAACAACAACAACCACTTCTTCATTCTTTGATTCCATTCTTCCAAATCTCAAACACTCTCTTTCACTCACACTCCAACACTTCCTTCCTCTCGCTGGTAACATCACTTGGCCACTTGACTCACACAACCCCATCATCAACTATGTCCCTGGTGATTCTGTCCCTTTCACTATAGCTGAATCTTCCAACGCTAACTTCAACCATCTTTGTTCCAATCTATGTGAAGTTTTAGAACGCCAACCCTTAATACCCCACTTGAATATTTCTCATGAAAAAGCATCTGTATTAGCCCTTCAAGTTACTCTTTTCCCAAACTTTGGATTTTGTATTGGAATAACAACACATCATGCAGCTGTGGATGGAAAATCATCAACTTTGTTTTTGAAAGCATGGGCTTATCTTTGCTCTAAGCTAATTGGTTTATCATCATCATCTTTATCATCATCATTACCTGAAAATCTAACACCTTTCTTTGATAGATCAGTGATAAGAGACCCTGCAGGAATCAATGAAGCTTATGTGGAAGGATGGTTGAATCACGGTGGAACAAATAATAGAAGTATCAAGGTTTGGGACTCTATTAATACAATGAAGACAGAGCAGGTTAAAGGTTTGTTTGAATTGACACCCTCACATATCCAAAAGCTTAAGCAATATGCAACATCTAAGGTTAAAACTAAGGTATCAACATTTTCTATTACATGTGCTTATTTGTTGACATGTTTAGTCAAAGTAGAACAACCGGAGGCTAATAGGGTAGCTTTTATATTTAGTGTGGATTGTAGATCCCGTTTGGACCCTCCAATTCTACCGACATATTTTGGAAATTGTGTTATGCCTAAGTTGGTTGTGGTAGATACAAACAAGTTATTAGGAAATGATGGATTCATTAGTGCTTTAGAGGGTATAACTGATGTTTTGAATAAGTTGGAGGATGGAGTGCTAAATGAAGCAGAAAATTGGATGTCAAAGGTACAATCTGCAATGGGGGATAGAGTATATTCTACTGCTGGGTCACCTAGGTTTGAGGTTTATGGTATTAATTTTGGATGGGGAAGGCCTATCAAGGTGGATGTTACTTCTATTGACAGGACAGGAGCTTTTTCTCTTTCTGAAAGTAAGCATAGCAATGGAGGAGTTGAGATTGGTTTGGCATTGAACAAGTGTGAGATGAAAGCTTTTGTTGCTCTTTTTGATCAAGAACTTGAATCCTTTTAATGGTTTGAAAATTCGCAGGTGTGGAGTATGGGAAGAAAAAGAAGATTTCAACATTTATATTTCAAGCAATTTATGTTAGATTGAATACCTTGCTTTGTGCTATCATTATGTATTGTCTATAAACCTTTGCCTGCTTAAATATCTCCAATGTTATGTTGGGGACTTGTCAGCATTTCATTTGTACCGTGAAATAAATGTTGTTAATTTTCAATCTACATAGAATTTTTACGCATGTTATATATGTATGGAAACTTTTTCGGAGAATTTTTTGGATAGATACATATTCAACACTTAATTATTGGGCACAGCCCATGTAGACAACACATCAAAATTAAGGGATTTACTTTTCCCATCCCACTAGTTAATATTCCTACCTCAATTTCTTAGTTTTTTTTGAATTTATTCCCCGAAAAACCCTCCCCCTTCCCCTTCTCCCACAGACCCACCCACCCCCACCCTCCCTCCCTCCCTTTTTTTAGTTTCTTCCCCTTCCCCTTATTTTTCTTTTTCTCCAACCCCTCACTTTTTAGTTTCTTCCCCTTCCCCTTCTTCTTATTTCTAAGATTTTAAACAGCCATGTAGGTTCATCATCTTGGGTGGGTTTTCTCTCTCTGGATTTCTTCATTCTTCTTCTTCTAATAGTATGTTTGGAAAGTCTCTTTGAACATATAGACGTGCGTTTCCACCGTAAAAGCTAAGAGATATAGCTTCTCAATGAACGTGATTCTCTTTTCCATCCAAACACACTATAAATCATACTCAATCAATAACTTGAAATATATATTTTATGTTTATAAAATGGATCTGAGTATTTGAAAACTGCTCTCGCGGAAAAACTACGGATCTAGCAATAAAGTTGTTATATTTATTATGTATTTATGGAAGAGATGCAACATGGTTCTCTGTACAACTAATTCAGAACCTTCATAATTTTGGATCTGGATTTGCTGCGGTAGAAATTGCACATAGTTTCACGCTGTAATCGATCTCAGCCGTCGAGATTAGATCAGATGGATAAGATTAAAACTCCATCAGATCGACTTAAATTGATCTTGACCGTCGAGCTCAGATTGGACGACCACGATTTCATGCAGTTACCGTAAAAAATCCCATTCCCATAATTTTTCTTTATCTTCAACTGAAGCTTTAGGAACCTGACACAACTAGAAATTATGTTGGTCAAACAATTGATTATTCCCACATTTTCATCAGAAGAACATCGCCTCAAACACGAAATGACACGTTTCCCAACGTTTTTCTATTAACAAAAAAGCGAAATTCGTGAAAAAGTGATCCCAACGGTGGGTTGCTTCACACTCGTGATGAAAACAACCACCACCACAAACACCTTCAAAAAAGCAGCAACTACCATTTTTGAACCGACCCACCGTCGCATTCCCCGACCCGGTTAACCTCTCGACCTGAAGCCAAAGCCCCATCATCTCTGACAACGTTGTCGTTTCCTGTGACCAACAACGTCAAACTCGTGGCCTCATAGGAAACCACCGTGAAACCGCTCGAACTCGATGTCTCCGGCAGCACCGGCGGTGGAGGAGGTGCCGAAGATAGCGTCAGCGGTAGTTGATCAGAGATATCTCGGCGAACCGGTTTTTTGGACGTAGGTTTTCTGAACCGGGTCAATAACTGAGACGGGGAAACCGGTCTGAACAATGAGAGAGGCACCGTGTTTTGGTGATTGAAGATCAACGATGGTTTTGGATATTGGGGTTACCTTGTTTATATTCCATGGTAATGGCATGGTTCACCACACTTTGCTGCAATTTTTATAAAATGGAAAATTGGGAAGACTCGAATGGATGAAAATGGGTTAGGAAATTTAAATCTACATGGTTTATAGAATGAAAGGAATGATGGGGGAGGAGAAAAAGAAGGGGAAGGGTGGGAGAAGAAGAAACTCTAGAACGTGAGTGAGGGAGGGAGGGAGGGGGTGGGTGAAGGGGAAGGGTTTTTTTAGGAATAAATTTAAAAAAACTGAGGAGTGGAGGTAGGAATAGTAACTAGTGAGGTAGGAAAAGTATGAGCCCAAAATTTATAATTATTTTAAAATAAAAAAGACAACACAATTCTCCTCCTCACCCAACTGAGAGGACTACAAGAAGATGGTAGCTCGTCGGTGGAGGCGTGAGGCGGCCAGTGGTGGTTGCTGAGGTCCAGTGGCTTTGGTGGTAGCTGTAGTTGTGGGTACATTTTTAAAATAAATGTTTTTTGTGAAAATGACTCTTGACATTTTTAAATTTTTTTATTTAGACTTTTTAAAACAATCAATTCTTAAAAAGGTTTTAGAAGAAGCTGAATTTTCTAGCTTTTCTAAAAGAAAACTTTTTTTTTTTAAATAGGAGAGAGAATCATTATAATTTTTTTTTGATAAATTACCCCATCAAATTTTAAAAATGACGACAAATATCTTCACATTTTTTATTAAGAAAATTATTAAATTAAATTATTTTGAAGTAAATATTATGAACATAGTAAATGTAAATTATATTATTAATCTTTTACATGTTTAAAAAGATATTTTTTAATCTCAACATATTTGGAAGTGTTTTTTATGTTCTTTATTGTAATTCTATAAGAAGGAAAATCACATTTTTTTTAATATTTCACTTAAACAAACATTTTAAAATAAAATCACTTATATAATTTTAATGTGAAGGCTCGTCATTGTTTTTTGTTCAATTACCTTTTCTTTAATGTCTAGAGATGTCATTTACATGATACCTCTTCTGATCAAGTGATCAACATATGTTTCATTTTCAACATTCATAAAATTTAAATATAAGGAGCACTTAAAAAATAGTATATTTTAAAGAATCAATTTTCATTTTCAAGTTTTTTAAATTAAATTTTAATAAGTTTATTATTTTTAATAAATATTACGTGATTATTATTATAAAAGTGATGTCATAGTTTTATCTCCCTACTAACAAGTGTTAATATGTTGTCCCAGATTTGGTTTTATGTATATAGAAGAAAAAAAATTGAAGAGGTTCTCCCTTAGTTTTCATAATGTAGAGATTAGTTTTTTACCTATTAAGTCGGAATACTCTGAAGAAGAATAGTAGTTTTGTTATACTTCATCCATACCAAGTTCATTTTATACTAAACTATGTACAAATTTTGTGGCTTATTATTAAGGGAGAGAAATTGAGAGAGAGCAGAGAGGGAGAGAAGAGTGAATAATAATCGATTGATTGAATTGCAAAGGTAATTACACAATGAGCTATTATATATAAATTCGGCTATAAAGCTAACTAACATATAATTGAATAACTAATTCAAATAACTGAATAACTAATTTAGTAGATAGATCCCTAATCCCCCCCCCATCAAGGTGGAGAATAAATGTTAAGTATTCCCAGCTTGCAAAGTAGGATAGAAAACTGAGGATTAGGTAAGGCTTTGGTAAAGACATCAGCTAATTTGTGTCGGCTCTTAACATGCACCAATTTAATTTGTTGGACTGAACTAATTCCCGGATGAAATGGTAGTCGATATCAATGTGTTTAGACTTTTCATGATTTGCCAGATTGGTGGCTAAGTGAACTACCGACTGATTATCGCAAAAGATCATGGTGGAGTTGGTGTCACTTTCAAAATGGTGTAAGATGAAGATATATAAGCCATACAATTTCACTGGAAACAGAGGAAAGCAAATGATATCCTGCTTCTGCAGAAGACTTGAATATTTTTTACTGCTTCTTGGATTTCCAAGAGAGAAGAGCATCACCCAGGAAAACACAGGAACCGGTGGTGGATCTTCTTGTATCCAAGCAATTGCCCCAATCGGCATCGGCATAGGCAGTAAGATGAAGATTATTTGTAGTTCGAAAAAGCAAATCCTGTCCTAGAGCTGATTTATGGTACTGCAGAAGATGATGAATGACATGTAGGTGTGTAGTGCAGGGAGCTTGCATATATTGGCTAAGTTTGTGGACTGAGAGGCTTATATCTGGACGATAAATGGTTAGATACATTAACCTGACAACTAATCGTCTGTAAAGAGAAGGATCGGGGAGTGACTCTCCATCAGTAGTAGTGAGCTTCAAGTGAGGATCCATAAGGAAACTGGCTTGCAACCCAAGAAACCTGTATCCTCCAACAATGCTAATGTATATTTTCTTTGGGATAAAGAGATGCCTTTGTTGGATTTGGCTATCTCTAAACCAAGAAAATAATTCAAGTTTCCCAGCACCTTGAGTTTGAATAATGTTTGAAGTAGGGACTGAGCTTCAGTGATTTTCTACAGCTTAGGTCCAGCGATGATAATGTCATCGGCGTAGACAAGTAGAACAACTAGGGAAGAACCAGACCCCAAAGTGAATATTGAATAATCATTTTTAGATTGAACAAAACCGTGACTAATCAAGGAGGTGGAGAATTTGCAAAACCATTGTCGAAAGGCTTGCCGAAGGCCATAAAGAGACTTGTTTAACTTGCAAACAAGGTTGTTATGATTAATCTTGTATCCCAGTGGTAGCTCCATATATACTTCTTCAAAGAGATCCCCATTAAGAAAGGTGTTATTCACATCCAATTGTACCAAGTGTCATTGCTTGGTAGCTGCCACCGTAAGAAGAACTCTAACAGAAATCAATTTTGTAACCAGGGAGAAAGTATCAGAAAAATCGATCTCGTCTTGTTGAGTATAGCCCTTTGTCACTAAGCAGGCTTTGTGGCGATCAACAGTCCCATCGGGTTTGTATTTGACCTTATAGACCCATATGCATCCTATGTGATGTTTGTCCAAAGGTAGAGGAACAAGGGACCAAGTATGATTAGCTTCCAAAGCTTGAATTTCCTCACTCATTGCCTTGCGCCATTCTGGGAACTTCACGGCATGATGGAAAAATTGAGGCTCATATATGGCAGACACTTGAGTGATGAATGCTTTGTATGTAGGGGCCAAAGGAGCAAGATAGCAATATTGTTGTATAGGATAAGGTTGAGACCGGGATGATGTTAGGACATCATAGTCTTGTAACTGTGCTGGGGTTATGATAGTCCTACCTGATCTTCTCGGTTGAATGGGAACATGAAGTTGATCAGGAGTAGGCACAAGAAGATATTCAGGAGCAAGAGCTTGATGTGAGGTCTCAGCCATATCTGGAATGGGTGTTAGGATAACAACATCACTGAGAAAATCCGGTGGAGGTGCAGGGAGCAGACAATGTAGTGAATGGAAAAACACTTTCATGGATGGTTACATCCCTAGAAATGAAGAATTCTCTGGTTGGTAAGGCATATAGCGTATATCCCTTATAGCCATGCGGACAGCCAACAAACATTGTTAGTGTGGCTCAAAAATTTTTTGGTCCTTGTTGAGGGCAACGTAGCAGCAAATTCAAGCCAACCAAGGATCTGAGAGACTGATAGTCAGGTACTGAACCATAAAGAACTTGGTAAGGAGATTTGTGGTTCAGGATTGGTGAGAGAAGTCTATTAATGAGGAAAGCAGTTGTTGCAGCACATTCACCCCAAAATGAGATAGGAACCTTTGAGTGAAAGTACAAAGCCCTTGCTACATTGAGTAAGTGTTGATGTTTGCGCTCAACAACTGAATTTTGCTCAGGTATCTCCACACAAGAGAACTGATGAAGAGCGCCTTAAGCTTGCAGAAATTCTGTTAGGGCTAATTCCTTTGCATTATCATATCGCAGACACTTGATGGTTAGCCAAATTGAGTTTTGACCATTGCAAAAAAGTTCATTATGACACTTGCAGCTTCTGATTTTTTTGTTTGAGTAGGTATAACCAAGTGAATCTTGAGCAGTCGTCCACTAAGGTCAAGAAATATCTCTTGCCATCATAGGTTGGGTGACCATAGGGTCCCAAATGTCACAATGTAACAAAGAAGTGGGATCATCGGCATAACGAAGAACACTAGATTGCATTGCGGTGGAAAAAGAAATTCAAGATCCATGATGCAACGATGTTATTATTGCGCTGCCATGCCATAAAAGTGGGATCATCAGCAGTAGGTTCAGTGATGGAGCCATCCACAAACCGAACTTGTTTTTCCCAAGGAAGGCCATCTTCATAGTTTTGCGCCAAGAACTGTAATTATCTCCATTGAGTGGATGCAAAACCAAGACATTACTAGGATTGTCCGAAGGATGAAAAAAGAAAGGGTTTGCAGTAGCGTCATCCATACGAGCCATGGGAGAAGCGGAGAAGCAAAGAATCGAGAGGAAGCTTGAACAACGTAAGCAATTGCTATGAATTAGCAAGGAGAATCAGAGAACGCGGAGAGAAATCTCTATTGATACCATATTAAGGGAGAGACATTGAGAGAGAGAGAGAGAGAGAGCAGAGAGGAAGAGATGAGTGAATGATACTTGATTTATTGAATTACAAATGTAATTACACAATGAGCTGTTATATATAAATTTGGCTTTATAGCTAACTAACATATAACTAATGAATAACTAACTGAATAACTAATTTAGCATATAGATCTCTAATACTTATTGATTTTTATAGGCGAAAATCATTTTAATCAATATCATCAACAATAAAGCCCTTAAGAATAATAATAAACATAAAAAGGTAATACACAAAGTGTTAAAAGATTCCTTAAAGTCAAATACGTGGTTGAGTGGAAAAACACGTGGGCTAATGAAAGTTGTCAAAAGGTCACGTCCTATGTGACTTTAGTGCATTAAAATAATTTTATTTTTATATAATAAATTATAATACATTATCTTACTAATGTATGTTGGTCCAAGTGAAAGAAACTTGGATTTCTTAAGCATTAAATCAATATTTAAGTATTTCTTCATACTTTAACAGCTCAATTGCAGAGCGTAAGCTTGGAAAAGAGACTTGATATAGAGCACTTGGTCACAGTGGTCTTCATTAGATGTATGGAGCTTCTGGTTACTATTCGGATGCTTGAACATTTTTCTTCATTAAACGTTTGTTTTCAGGTTTTGACTCATGAATTAGCTTCCTAGGATAAAAAACATGTCTAATGAAATAAGTTTTCTACACACTAAATAAATTCATTAGTAGATTTCATGTGGTTTACTTAAATCATTTAACAAATATTTGGATTCATCAAAACTTAGAGTAATTAACTATATCAGATGTTTGGAGACTCAATAGTTTTAACCCGACCATTAATAATTCATGTCCCACAGCTTAACCAATTAAGCTGACTTGAGGGGACATGTGACATACTTTAATTGTATGCTTAAGTACTTGTGGCCTCCAATATCTTGTACAAGAAAAAAAAATAACTGCTCTATACATTATCCAAGGTGATTGATTGGATGAATTACTAAGCGGCTTGTGACTCAAAGGTGAATGCATATTCGAATCTTGCTAAAGTTATTATCTTCGAGAAGACTTCTCTTAAAGGCGACCCGTAAGGACAAATTATTGCCTAACCTTTTGTCTAACAAACTCCTCTTAGAGAAGACTTTTCTTAGAGATTGATTTTTTTACCTATTGAGTTGGGATGGTCTGGAAAAAAAATTTGATGTATGTCTGAGTTCATCCGTACCAAGTTTATTTTATGCTAAACTGTGTACAAATTATGTGGCTTATTATTTTTTTCAGCAGAAAATGATTTTATTAAACATCATTTAACAAAAGAACAAAAATAAAGTCCACGAAAAAAAGAGTCAACAATGAAGTCCCAGTCAAAATGTTGACCTTAAAGACTAACATTCTTGACCTTAAAGTCCCGGTAAAAAGAAAAGAAATCAATGAAGTTCATTCAGAAATCAATTTTGCCCATATTGGGCAGGAGAATTAGCCACCTATTATACAATCTAGAAATTTAACTACAAAAAAAATATAAATCAAGAATCAAATTAAGAAAATATCTTCAGCATCACATCAATATATATGAGTGACATGTACCTTATTTAAATTTTGATATGGCTTATTAACCAAGGATTGGTCAATCATAAGCATTTCGAACCTATAAGGAGGAGAACGCAAATTCGAATAATGATGGTAGACAAGGGTTAATTCCCTGCTATAAATAGTTGATCGAGGATTAGTCTCATAGCTGATCCAAATGGCTAAAACTTGTTGGGATATCCCGAAATGTCAATGGGAAGTTAAAGATTTTAATTACGATAGTTCATTAAAAGAAATCAATATGGCTTATGTGGCTCATGATATATCAATCATGAGTAATATGTTTAATTTGCAGATTCAAACAAAAGGTCTAGCTTAATAAGAAGCTAATGAGAATAGCTTCTCATTTTAGTCATAAAATTGATTTTTTTTTAAAAATGATTTCTTAAAAAATCTTAAACAAATATAATTAAAATTATTAAAAATATTTTAACGATTTTTGTCATCAAATAATCTTAAACAACTGTACTCCAACTCTCATTTTTTTAACGGTGCATGACCATACTTACCATTTAGTATACTAATTATATTACACTGTTGGTATTTAACGTAACTATAAATACATGAGAAACTAATCGTCCTTCTACAATAAGCATTGCAGATTCAAACAAAAGGCCTTTTAGGATTTTGTTCCTCTAATATGCAACATCAGAGTAAAGTGTCTATTAATCAGAGTGAAGATGCCTTTGAGGGAGTTAATATGACAGTATATTATTAGCACCAAAAAAAAATGACTGTATAGTATTAATTCAGCAGACAATAAATAAATAAACTAAGCAGAACTGCATAAAAAATTCAAGAGACTTATTCTATTCTATTAATTTTATTGAACAAATAGATATGAATGAAATAAACGTGCTGGCGTGGAAATCAAATATCTGCATTCTTCAGCAAAATCATCCCCAAGCCCCCTAACATAATTAGGAAAAGAGCATCGAAAATTGGGGGCACAACTATATTAAAATATACAGGGAGATTTAAGTACAATTTGGAACTCAACCTAAGAGAAGCCATAAAAAAGGAACCAATGCTAAAATTACAAATTACAAGTGGCATATTTCTAAGATTACTATGTCAAAGGAGCACAGCCTCACACAAGGGGCTAGCTAGCATGATGGGGGTTGAAGTTGCTTAAGCCTTCTTACAACCTGTTTCATTGTAGGTCTGGTAGATAGAGAGTCAACCGTACATACAACTGCTAAGTGTAGGACATCAACCAAATCTTCTCCAGGTCCTGCATCCCATAACCCAGCAGTGAAGAATTCCTTTGCCCTTCCTTGCCTCAGCAACATGCATGCCCATGCCACTATGTTGAAACCATTCCCATAAGAAGAAAATGAAGGATCCAATGCCTTCTTGTCTGAGAGCAACTCCAGAAGCACCACACCGTAGCTATAGACGTCAGCCTTATCAGAAACACGGCAAGTCATGGCATATTCAGGAGCAACATAACCAAATGTTCCTGCTACACCAGTGGTAGCATGAGTCTCTGAAGTTCCCAGAAGTCTAGCCAATCCAAAGTCAGAAAGATAAGCATTAAAATCATCATCCAACAAGATATTGCTGGGCTTGACATCACGATGAAGGACACGAGGTACGCACTGATCGTGCAGGTAGGCGAGTGCCCGAGCTATGTCCAATGCAATCTTGTGAAGAATTCTCCAATCCACAGCCCTTGTGGATCTCTCCTGGATAAACTTTTCCAGATTACCTCCTGGCAAATAATTGTATATGAGAAACATCTCTGTCTCACAAGCATGATAACCAATCAGAGTGACAAGATTTGGATGATGATGCCTTCCAAGGGTCCTAATCTCAGCATGGAATTGTTGAACACCTTGGAAACGTCCAACTGCCAGACGTTTGACTGCCACTAAGTTTCCTGGGGATATCTCTGCCTTATAAGTTGCCCCAAATCCTCCATTCCCAATACAGTTGCTAGCATTGAAATTTCCTGTGGCACGGACAACATTTTCAAATGTCAATGGAAACCCAATATCAGTAAACACCGTAACTTCTTTTCTTGTAGTAGACCCAACAACCCTGGACCTTGGCTTCCACTTCCGTGTGTAAAAGAATAGAACAATCAGGGCTATAAGAACAGAAACAATAGCTGAAGCAGAAGTTATGGATGCTATTTCAATAGAATTGAAACCATTATCACTCTTCTTGCCAGTATCTTGTGGTGGTGCAGCATTATTAGAATTATCATCAACCTGCCCTTGTTGATCTGTTGATGGCACAGTTAGAGAAAATCCACGGCAAGAGCGCAGTAATGGATTCCCAACAGCACTGTTGCATTTAATCAAGTTACTATGTGACGGCAAGAATCCAGACAAATTATTGAAAGACACATTAAATGCCAAGAGAGTAGTGAGATTTGCCAAACCAGGAGGAATGTGTCCAGAAAGCTTGTTGTTATTGAGCAAAACATCAGTTAGATTTTTTATGTTCTCAATAGCCTGTGGAATCTCACCAGTAAGAGAATTTGAAGAAAGGTCCAAGACTTCTAAAGAGTGCAACTGCCCCAGGCTGGTAGGAATAGAACCATTTAATTCATTACCAGCCAAAGAGAGAAACTTCAGAACCTTCATCTGGCCAAGGCTGGCGGGAATCTGACCTTGTAACTGATTCCAACTGAGATTCAGAGCAACAAGAGAGACCAAGTCCCCTAAACCAAGGGGAATTGGTCCTGCAATGTGATTTCCAGATGCATCCAGAAATTTTAAGGATCGGCACATTCCGCCAAAGTTGGAAGGAATCTGACCAGAAAACCTATTATAACTGACATTTAAAAGCAATGCATCTAATCCATCACATTTCTCAAATAAATATGAAGGAAACGGTCCCGTAAGCTTGTTTTCTCCAACAAGAAATGCGTAAACAGTTTCCTTCCCCAGCCAGTCACGTGCTAATGGCAAAGACTGAATGCCAGTAAAGTTGTTTTGCCCAAAGTTGTGAAAAATTGAAAGACTGACTCCTCCCAATGATGGCAATAGGGTTCTATCACGAACCTTTGATGAAAAAAATGATGCATATGGAAGGGTCATGTCATCAGTTTCAAACAGATTTCCATTCCAGGAAGGAACAGGGGGACAAACATTAGTTGAGAATTCAGGAATCGGACCAGATAAGAGGTTCCCACTAACATCAAACACGGTCATACAGGGAACATGAAGTACTTCAGAAACCTCACCAGTAAGGTTGTTTGAGCTTAAATCAAGAATATGCAGCTTCTTGCAGAAACTAAGCTGATTTGGAAAATCGCCAGTGAAATAATTTTGAGCCAAATTGACCATCTCTAAGTTATCACAAGCACCCCAACTGCTTGGAAAATTGCCTTCCAGATTCACCATAGGAGCCCACAATATTCTCAGCTTTGGAAGTGATGTAACTTCCTCAGGCATTGCACCTTCAAAATAATTCAGTTCATCATTTACCGAAACCAATTGCCCGGATGAAGCCGCACCGTCAACATCTCCAAGCGGATCGAAAAGGTTCGACAGCACAAGGACAGACAACTCTGAACAATTGCCAAGCTCAGGAGGCACCAAACCACTAAGAGTATTCCTCGAAACATCCAACACCTCAAGGCTCTTAAGCTGACCAAGCTCGGCTGGAATAACATCTTCCAACATATTCGAATACAGCAAAAGCATCCGTAACCGACTACAATTCCCCAAACTTGCTGGAATCCCATTAACCAACAAATTACCAGACAAATCCAGATGCTCAAGGTTCCCACAATTCTCCCCTATCTCCATCGGAATAACCCCACCAAACTGATTAAATGACAAATACACCCCTCTCAACCTACCCAAAAAGCCAGGAACAGAACCATTCAACCCATTGGCAGCTAAATTCAAAACCTCCAAACTCTCAAGATATGAAATTGAACTTGGTATCTCCCCAACAATCCTATTAAACCCAAGATTCAGAACCCTCAAATTCCTCGAACGGTTAACGCGAAACGGGAGATACCCGCTTATCAAATTCCCTTCAAGATCAATAACTTCTAACTTATCCATACCCCAAATCTCATCAGGAATCTCACCCTCCAAAGCGTTGAACGGAAGGGAAAGAACCCTAAGTTCGGTAAGCTCGCTTATCAAAGGCGAAACCTTACCGAGCAAAGTTCCCTTATTACCCTCACAGCTCCTCCTACTACTAATTCCAAAGCCATAAAGTGGGAATTGAGCTAAATTGGAACAAGGGTGAGAGTTTCGGTTACCGTTTCCGGTGACGTTGAGAGCGACAACACGCGAATTCGAGTCGCAGAGGATGCCGAACCAGGAACAGTGGTCGGAATTGTTAGGGTTCCACGTCGAAAGAACACCGGAAGGGTCGGAGAGTGAGTTCTTGAGGTGAAGGAGCACTGATTTGTCGGAATCGGGTGAAACGGCGTCGTTTTGAAGCAGCACGACGAAAAGGATGAGCAAGCGGAACTGAGAACTCCATTTGATCACTGAACTGTAGTAAGAAGAAGAAAACATCTCACAAAGATGCAAAATGAATTCAACACTGAAATAAAGCCACCTTTTTAATTTAGGGGGAAGAGAGAAAAAGGGGTTTTTCTGAAAACCCTAATTTTAATTTTGAGGTGAAAGAAAGAAAGAGAGAAAGAAGAAGCAGAGAAACAAGATTCAACTGTGTTCTTTTGGAAAAACGCGTTTTTCTTCTTTTCTGCGTTTTATTTTTATTTTTTTGAATATAAAAAATTATTATTATTTTTTCCATAATTGAGAGTTTCGTGGCGATTGGGAATTGTGATTGGATGATGTTGGGGTCCACCGGACATACCAGGTAGGATGGGGCGGGGACCACTCCCACGTGGTTCCTGAAAATCTGTAAACATTCTCAAAGTACTATAAACTAAATTAAGATGATTTAAATTTAATTTAAAAATATTTAAATTCCAATTTAATGGCTGGTATTTAGTCAAAAAAAAAATTTAATAGCTGGTATCAATATCAAGAATATAGAATTGGATATTACAATTTTCCTGAAATTGTGTAATGTAGTAATACATTAATAATATAAAAATTCTTTCCATAAAGAAACCTGCTCTGCCTCTAACAATAGAAATTTCCTACTCTGAATATGTTTGGAAAAATGGGGAAAAATAGATTATGCTTATAATCTATTATATGTATAATTGATTATTGTGATAATGGATTATAAATAGAATTTATTTTTATTTATATATGCTTGTTGAAAATTGATTTTAAGATAATCGTGTAAAAAAATCACTTTTACATAGTAAATTATGAAAAAGGGTATGAAGTTATTTATATTTATATAATTTAATAATATTTGTTTGAAAATTAGTTTTGTAGGGTTAAATAGGAAAGAAAGTTTTGAGAATGAAAAATAATCAAATCACAACAATCTTTAGCTAAAACAAATGGAGAATGCCAACGAGTGTCCTAAGTGCACTTTTTTTTTGATGAAACCTATGTGCACTTTTTAAAGAAGCAAGAAAAGAAGTTTTTTATTGAAAATTGATGTATTTAATATTTGAAGAGGTGATACATTTAGTTTTCCAAAGAAAAGTTGTTTTTTTTATTTCCTTAAAGAGTGTCCTTTGAGCACTCGTTAGCATGGCCCAAAACAAATTAGATTGCATAAAATAATTTTTTTTTATAAATTTAAACTAAATGCCAAACAAGTTAGATTATTTTGAAAACAACTTTTTGGAAATAAAACAGCTGAAATCTAAAAATTTAACCTACCTCAAACATACTTTATGTCTCTTTATAATTAGGACATTTGCATGATTAGAAGAGTTTAATTCGCATGTATTATTGGTATAAAAAATTTTACACTATTAATCAATTATAAATTATGTTGGCCGGATAAAGATTGAAATATAGTCCTTTCTCACACCTTGAGAGAAGGAAATTCATGCAATGATTAGTTAGCAAATTAGAACTTTTCGTAGGATTTTGGCTTTCATATTTAGACTTGCCTCTCGGATCTTGCTTTTCATTGATGTTTTTGGGACTTTCATATCCCGTTTAGTTTGTACTTAATCATACTTATGTTTCCTCGGACGTTTTACGCCCTATGAATACCAAAAAAATCCTAATTAGAATATATGCTGTTTTGGGGCCCTGCCCTCATTTGTAATCCAAAAAAGAATGAGATGTTTGTATTTTTAAAAATAGTGATAACTGTAAGTAAGATGATAGATTTTTTACATTTTCTGTTTTTTTTTATACATAATTAAGATGCTACATGATACTGAGTAATTTTTTTCCTTTTTCATGGAAAATATTTCTCCTAAAAACACGTTAGAATTTCTCGGTCAACAAATAAAGAAACCTCCTCCATGTTATTGAGGTCTCCTTGGTTGGCTTAAAGTTAATAAAGACATTTTTTTTTTCGGGACATATTAACGAGTGTATTAAAAATATTATTTAAGAAAGTTAAAAAAATAAGTATTTATTAAAAAATTAAATATATATCTTTTTCAAATATTAAATACATCAAATATTATTTATTTGATTCCTTAACCAATATTTTTAGGATACTCATTAGCATCTTTTTTTTTACGGAAGTTAATAAAGGCATTAGATTTAGAAGATATGAGTATTTATATTGACTCTTCTAAGTTTATTACTCACTTTTATTCTTCTAGTTTTTTTATTAATAAAAAATTAAAAAATTATAATAATAATAATAAACATAAGAAATGGTAATACACAAATCGTTAAAAGATTCCTGAAAGTTAAATACATGGTTGAGTGGGAAAGCATCCCACGTGGGCTAATGAAAGTTGTCAAAAGGTCATATCTTTTTTTTTTTATTAGTAAAGGTCATATCCTATGTTTAGTGCATTAAAATAACTTTCTTTTATAATTTTTTTATATAATACATTATAGTACATTATTTTATCAATGTGTGTTACTTCAAATAGAAAGGAATTGGACCCCTTAACCATGATGTTTTAGGTTCGATTCATAAATTTATATGTATGCAAAAATTCCTTTGTGAGGAGTCCTCATTTAGCCACTTGAGTTTATTCTAAGAGACTAATCTCTCTCTTGTTAGGTGCGAGGATATTTGAAAAATCAAAAAATATATTCTAATACATTGTTTTAATAAGAATATAATTGAATGAGAAACTATCATTTCTATAAGGTGAATATTTTTTTTACAAGACTATAAGTCGAATGTTGATGGTAGCTCTTTAGGGAATCCTGACAATTCTGATTTTGGAGGCTTGATTAGGAAGTGAGAACATATTTGGAGAATGGCTTTTTGTGGTTTTCTGGTTTTTGTGGTGTTACTGCAAACATTAATGTAGGACTTTTGGCAATCTATCATGGTCTTACACATCTTGGAAGAAGGGACATAGAGTAGTTATTTATGAATCTGACTCTCAAATGGCCTTCAACTTCATCAATAAGGGAGTTCATTTATGTCATCCTCATGCATCTCTCATCAATCGGATTAGATAGATAGCTTGTCTCGTCCTTGTACAATTTTGCAGCATACTCTTCTTGAAGGGAATTATTGTGCGGATTGGTTGGCTAAGCATGGTGCCTCTATTGACCAATGTTTCATGGCTTGAGATGTCTCTTCTTCGCAGCTCTATTCTATCATGTTAGCTGATGCCTTAGGTGTTGTAAGGCTAAGGCAATAGTTGCTTTGTTTTTTTTTTTTTTTTTGTAATCATGGCATAGGTACGAAGTATCCATCACCGTTAGTAGTGACTAATCTTCGTCGGGGAACCTGTTGGGCACACAAGGTGGATTCTCCTCTCCCAATCAGGTTTTCTCCATATACAAGAGTCAAGATTCAAACCCCTGACCACTTGCTTAAGGTGTCCGAGTCTTTTATCACTCGGACCAATCACATGTTGGTAGTTGCTTTGTTTATTTTCCTTATGATAAAAAAAACTATCATTTTAAGAATGAAGGTGTCATTTTTAACATTTTTCTTTTAAAATTTAAAATTCAAAATACTCCTTTATAATTTTAATACTTTACATATATTCCCTTTTTATTTATTTTAAAAAATTTATTTATATAAAGTAATTATAGATGAGGAGTGTGATAAAAAAAAAAGATGAGGAGTGCTAGCAACACACTCTTTAACACTCTTTTTCTAACACACATTCTTCTATTGATTGAAATTCATCTTGGTCTCACTAATTCATGTGGGTCCCACTTGAATTTTGTAGCACCCACATGAATTTCAAGTAATAGGAGAAAGTGTGTTGGAAAGAGTACGTTAGAGAGTGTGTTGCTAGCATTTCTCAATTATAGATAACTTATTTATAATTTTAAATATTTTTTCTTTTAATAAATTCTATCTAAATTAAAAAAAAAATCCACACAGTGCATGAAATAATTACTAATATTATATAAAATTCGAGTTATCAAAATGGGAAATGAATTAGTATTTACCCAATTCTCAGTTAGTATAATATAAATACGATGAACAGCAAGATTGCTAAAACTAAACAGGTAGATTGAAGTGGATGCCAACTCTCCAACAGATAGATTGAGTATATATTGCATACTTTAATTATATGTTTAAGTTGTGGACTCCAATATCTTGTCCAAGAAAAAGGATTTAACTCCTCAATACATTCGTCCCTTTCGGTCTCCTCACGTGATAGTTACAGGAAATGATTATTTTGAGTGGGTTCCGCACCTCCGGTCCAAGGGTAAGTAAATGAGACCTTTACTTTAAGTATTTCGAAAAAATAATTTTTTTTTAAAAGAATTTATTTTATATCTTTTTATATTATCTTTTTGATATATTTGATATATTAAAAAACATAGATAAAATAGGTTGATTGGTCCTATACATTTATTTAATTTTTCACATCGATCCCATAAGTTTTTTTTTTTCTTTTCAAATTGGTCATATATGTTATGTTTCGTTTCCACGTTAGTCCTTTCCGTGAATTTCGACCTTACGGCGTCAGATTAAGAGCCACGTGACGCACTAATATTATACCACATCAGCTCAAAACTAACGGCGTTAGCTTTGATGAAAATTGACGGAAAAAACTAACGTAGAAACAGAATATAACGTGTAGGACTAATTTGAAAAAAAAAAAAAAAACTTATGGGATCGATGTGAAAATTAGGACCAATCAACCTATTAGTTAGTCCATTTGGTATAAAAACTTATCATTAGCTGCAAGGCCCGAGGATTAACTCCTGCACAAAATAATTTATTTTGTATAAAAAAATTGTTGGGTTAATTTTTTAAAAATATCTCATCACAGATTTTGCTTTAGGTCTCAATAAATATTGAGCCGATCCTGACGCTCTGCAATACATTCAGTCCATTTTTTATTTCCTCTTTTCCTCTCCCTTCCCCTATAAGTGTGAAGTCTACTATGAATCTTCCTTTTGGACAAAAAAAAAGAGGTTAAAGTAATAATTTGGTCCCTATATGTGATACAGATTCTTCATTTAGTCCCTATACATAAAAAATTTGGAAATGAGTCCCTACATGTGTAAACGTTAGCAATTTTGGTCCCTATATGTGCAAACGTTAACAAATTCGTCCCTATCGTCAGCAAATGGGTCCTTATACGTGACACAATTTTTTGATTTGGTCCCTAAACCTAAAAAAAATTTAAATCGATCCTTATATGTGCAATTGATAATAATTTTGTCCCTGCCGTCTATCTAGGAGCTCGGACCCAACAAAAAATTCTTTTCGTATTGAATATTTTCTATATATTATATCAATCTATTTCTTCTATCAAGAGTAAAAGTTGTATAATTTAATCTGTAAATCGTTTTATATTCTAAAATTATCCAAGTTGACTCTCAATAAAAAAAATAGATTGATATAATATATGAAAAATAATCAATACGAAAAGAATTTTTAGTTGGATCCGAGCTCCTCCGGAGATGATAAGGACAAACTTATTATCAATTGCAGATGCAGAAACCAATTTAATTTTTTTTTCAGATTTAGGGACCAAATAAAAAATTTGTGTCCCGTATAAGGACTAATTTGCTGACAGTAGGGACGAATTTGCTAACGTTTGCATATGTAGGGATAAAATTTGCTAATATTTACACATGTAGAGATTTATTTCCAAATTTTTTAGATATAGGAACTAAATGAAGAATCTATATCACGTATAAGGACTAAATTATTACTTCAACAAAAAAAAAAAAATATATCCTCCTTACATTATCCAAGGTGATTGGGTCAATTACTAAGCTGCTTGTGACTCAACAGTGATTCTCTTAAACCCTGTGGGGCAGAATCGGCAGATTACTGCCTAATATTACTAGTTGAATTTCAGTGCATAACAAGCTGGCATTTAAAACAAGGGGACAGCTAAGGTATCTTTGCAAATTTAAGGGTTTTGATATTTTGGGATTGGATATTAATGTGTTAATTATTTTGATATTTTGAAATTGTGTAAAAATATTTAAAGGTGTTGATGGTTCTAAATATTTTACCATCTTATCTTTTATATCAAGATATACATGCTAATCTTTTTTTTACTTTAGTATGAATTGCTTGTTCTATTTCTTTATAGGCTATATTTTCCTCATGTAATATTATTCCCTCAAAATGCTTTATCTTTTTTCTAAGATAATTCATGGCTTCTCTATCTTCGTACATAAGGATAACATCGAATCCTTCTATGAGTGTTATTATTTTTCCTGCCGTATGTAGTCTTGATTCTTCTATATATTCTATCATTTTCTTAATTGATTTTCTAATAAAATTATTTTATTTTCTCTCCAAAGTATACCTCTTTTAATTAATTTTTTAACTTGTTCATCCAAGTAATCCTCTTCTTTAGTTTTTAGCAAGGTAGACAGATATGCATATTCATCTTTGAGTTGTAATTTTATTACTTGTATCCTTTCTTTTATTTGGGTTTGATTCATGCTGCAAAACTTTCTAACTCATTTTTTATCCTTTTTAGCATTTTTAATTTATAATCTATTATATTTTCTATTATACAATCATCAATAAAATCTCCAGCTTCCTGCTGTTTCCAATATTCGATTTCTTTCTTAATTTCTTTTATCCATTGTTTAAACATAGTAATGGTCTTCATGCTATTAATCTTTCAAGTCTCTTTTTTTATCAATTTTTCTAATTTTAAGTGATGATTTAGCATACTTTCTTTGAGCCAATGGTTTTGCAGAGTTATAGGTTCATTTTCTTGCCAATAGATTATCTTTTTACGATTATTGTGTAACCACTGTTTTAAAGTGATGTATATAATCATGCTATTATTGTTTCTAGTCTTTGTTTGAAAATCTGAATACGTGTTTCAACTCGTCTTATTTGATCTTTAATTATAGGATTAGGATTTTGTTTATCTAATTCTTTTAAAGATTGACAATAATTTCTTAGCATTTTTATAGTTTTCTTTAAGTAGCTAGCTGTTTGCATTATCTAGCTCTGATACCAATTAAATTCTTGCCGATAAATTCTTGTTTGTTATCATATTTTATTTTTTATATACAAAGTTAAATCGTTAACTTGGTTAACTAATTTATTAATATGGTCATCTTTACTTCTTTCAGGTTCTATAAAAGTAATAGGCCTGGGTATATAAGGTATTCTTAAAGATTAAGATTTCTTTAAAAATGTTCCTAATTCTGTTATTTCATTCCTTCGTGGATAATAAATTTTTCCAATATCTTCAAATAATTGAGGAACGTCTATTCTATCATTATTTCTAAAAGTAATACTATGGTGAGAATTTGTTAAGGCGTAATTTACACAGTATGTTACCAAAAATATTTTATCTTCAGGCCTCATTAAGTTTTTTCTTAAAAATTTGTGTTCTAGAGTTAATGATTGATCTAATCTTTGTGTATTTAGAGGGGTGCCTATGTTAGGATGAATTTCAAATTTTAGTTTTACATAAGCTAAGTTTCCTTCTATAACTCCTAATACTTTATCGCGTACATCAGTTATTCGTTCATCTTTTAAGATTAATTCCATTGGAGAGTCTATTCCTTCTTGGAATGTTGCTTTAATTAGGATCTGAACTGCGCCTATGTGAATATATCCTATTTTCCTTCTATGTGCTTCTATTTTTAAATTTTGTCTTAGTTCTGAAATCTTTTTTCGATTTAATAGTTGTATGTTTGTGAGGCCTTGAGCTTCAGTTATATCTATGGGAGTTTCTATAATTATTTTACCATAGTAAATAATATTTTCTTTCTGAATAATCCTTTACATTATTCCTCCTAATCTTTCTTTTCCTTTCATATTTGCAGTTTTAGAAAGATCTAATTCTTCTTTTTGTATTTTTTGAAATAAACGAGGGTTAATCAGAATACTTCCTTGATAATTTCCATCTTCTTCAGTAATTTGAAGGTGTTCTGCATCATCACTATTTTTAATTATATCAGGTTCAAAATTCATAATGCTTTAAACTAGTTTATGAAAGATTGTAGAGTTTTGTCATACCTGATTGAGTTTAACGAGCTATAGTGCTTTTCTAGTCCACTGCTGCTTCCGCGCTTCTTGAGTACTTGCCTGATCTGCTTTGTTTCTACCGCTTCTGAGTGAATGCATGACTGATTCTTACCAAGTAAGGATTTTTGCCAGTTGCAAGGTAAATGGAAAGTAAATGGAGAATTTATAAATAAAACGAGTAATTTATTTGATGAAAAGTGGTTTACAGGGGTGGTATTCTCAGATACCTAGTATCCTCTAAAGGAGAATAACAGCTTTCCTCAACTTGGGGAAGCTCGGGTGAGAGTTTTCTCCAACTGATTCACTCTACTTTGCCTCAGCATAAGAGGGCTTATTTATAGGCTAAGGGATTATTGTCTATTTACATTATTGACCCTATAGCACGTAAGTGCTTACATCATAAAACTTAATAATTTACATGCTGCCGTCACTGCTTACATCATTATTCAATTATTGCTTCATCTTCGGAATCTTTTCCTTGTGGCTGACAGCTAGTAGTGGCTTCTGACGTGGCTTGCTTTAAGCATCTCTCACATGCATGGTTGCCGTTTTCTTTAATTATTGAACAAAGTTTATGGAGGACAGTTGGGCAATAATTCATCGATGGTCCCTCGAATGCATAGAAGGGCATCTCGAAGCTTGTTAGTAAAGCTAAGTCTTTTTCTCTGATAAGCTTTCCGCTTGTCTTGCTTAGAAGCAAAGTATTTGGTCCTTTGTACAGAGTTTTAATAAATGATTCCTTTCCAATGGTTTGACATTGGGAGTATATGCTAGCTAATTGGTGCGCTATGAAGTTAATAATTTGATCTTCATCATAATATACTCCGGTAGGTTCATCCATTAAAGGAAAGTTATTATTGCTGATACCAATAAAAACTAAGTGCATGGCTGGTTGCTTGGTGGTGAAATCTGGATAGGCTGAGTAAAATTTTAAGAAAATAGATCTTTCACCAGCAATATTTTTTCGAAACATTTGGACTGCTTCTTTGAAGTAGTAGGGAAACAGGTTAATTTCTTCAAGATTGGGACTTAAGTAAAGACATTCAATTAGTCCGAATTGGAACAAATTGAACGCTAAAATTGATGGGGCTCCTGGTGTAAGTACTGCCTTGGTAGCAAATAATTTCCGATCAACCATGTATACACAATTGCTTTTTTATTTTTATGTCCAATGGATTAGTCTTTTAAGGTGTTCATAAAAGTTTTCTTTTGAAAATTGGATTTGGAGTTCATGCTCTTTTCTTGTAATTATTTGGAAATTGTCTAGGGAAGAAGGAATTCTTCCTAGAACTTTCAGAGCCTTCCTTGGTTCTAGGTTTAGAGTAGTGGTTTCTGCAAAAGTTCTTGGTCCAAGATAAATTTCTTTACCTTTGGCAATCTGAAAATCTTTCAGAGCTTTTTCTGCTTTTTCTTTTGTTGCATAGGACTTATGAATAACTCCTGGAATTTTCTGACAATGGGGACCTGCTTTGTGCCACTCGTTATAATTCCGGGAAATGGTCCGTTAAAAATAGCGTACCATTTTTGACTTCCTTCTCTTTGTGCTTGCTGTTTAATCTCTGCTGGAATTGCTTCCTCTAAGAAATTTTCACTTTCTAATTGTAAGTCCAAGACTTTAATGTCTGCTTCAACTAAGTCTAATTCTTTCAACTTTTGATCTTTGAGTGCCTTTTTAAGTTCTCTTTGTCTTCTTAGCATCTCCGTGGTTCCGCGCTCCATTCTCTGGATAGTATATCTACAAGGACATTCTTTTCTTCCTTAATATGAGATATTGAGTAATTGTATTTAGATAATTTCATTTGCCATCGAATCAATCTTCCTTGCTTATAGGTGCCTTTATGATTAATATTTTTAAAACCTGCAACGTAAGTAGCATCGTAGTTCTAACAATAAATTCTTTATCAAGCACATAAATTCGATGTTTTTCCAACATTCGAATAAGTGCAAGGGTTTCTTTTTCATGAGTAGGATAATTAATTTCACTGTCTGAAAAAGTTCCGGACATGTATTGACATAGTAATTCCTTCTTTTGTCCAGGGGTTTTTGCTTTCATAACACCTCCCCAGTATTCATTCGAGGTATCTGTTTCAATAATAATTAAGTCGTCGTCTGACGGATGATATAATTCAGGAAGATTTTGACATAAGTTCTTTAACTGAATAATAATTGCTTCATCCTCCTCTGTCCATGACGAGGAGGCATCCTTCTTGAGCTTTTGTTGGAGGATTTTCCTTTTTGCTGCAAGATCTTTTAAAAATCCTTCATTGGAGATATATGTTAGTAATCCAAAGAATCTTTGTAAATCCTTTTTATCTTTTAATTTTGTTGGAAAATGGTGCAGCTTTTCTAAAACATGTTTTTGCATTATTATTTTTCCCTTTTCAATTTCTAATCCTAAATAATTGATTTTATTTTGTGCTAAAATAACCTTTTTCTTACTTAGGACTACTCCATGTTTTAAAT
This sequence comes from Ammopiptanthus mongolicus, assembly GCA_039655645.1. Classification (NCBI taxonomy): domain Eukaryota; kingdom Viridiplantae; phylum Streptophyta; class Magnoliopsida; order Fabales; family Fabaceae; genus Ammopiptanthus; species Ammopiptanthus mongolicus. The sequence goes on from CM077347.1 coordinate 86,089,941, forward strand.
ACTTATTAAGAACTAGAGTAACTTTATTGAAATGGTCTTTTATGGTTTTGTTTGTAAAGACTAATATATCATCTATATAAATAAGACAAAAATCTTTATACTCTTTGAGTATTGAATCCATGTATCTTTGAAAGATTCCTGGGGATTGCTTCATACCCATAGGAAGTACATTCCATTCATATTGACCTTGAGGACAACTAAACCAGTACATATTTCTAATTTGTTCGATAATTAAATCTTTTCTAGGAAGAAAATATGCATCTTCTTCCATTGCGCCGTTTATCTGTTTATAATTTATTACCATTCTTCGTTTGCCACGCTTAATTTCACTATGGTTTTCTATATAAAAGGCTGGAGCTGAGTGCTTACTTTTGGATGGTCTGATCAATCCTTTTGCAGTCATTTGCTTAATGTCTTTCGCAAATTCATCTTTATCTTGTTTAGTGTAAATCATAGGTTTATATTTTACTTCTTTAGTGGGATCTTTTAATTTTAATGTGGTTAGTTCGGTGTTTTTATTATTTATGTTTGGATCTACTGGGTGTTCACTACATATTTTCTCTAGTAGTTCTTCAATATGGGCCGGAATTCTTCTATTTGGTTCTAAATTAATTAGAACATAGCGCATTTTTTGACAAAGGATAGTAAATATATCACCACGGTTCAGCTTGCTAAACTCTGATGGTTTAGAGGAGTAGGTACACGGAGAGGAATGGTAGATTGGAATGAAAAGTATCTCACGGGATTGGATATTTCATATATACGGGGTGCGTAGAGTAATATGTTCTAAGTATTGACTAAACGGTGCATAAAGACGTAAGAAGTTATTTCCAAGAATTACATCGATTCCGGTTTCTTGTTGGTAGATTGTTGGGACAATAAATCGATTATGTTGTATGAGTAAAGTTATTCGTTTAACTACCCAAAATAAAGGGTAAATTGATTCATCAACTATTTATATTTTTAATGGTTTTTCTAATCGTTCTCATTTATCAAATAATGCTTTTGTTGCTAAACAAATACTTGCCCCTGTATCGATATAGGCTTCGATTTCTTTATTACCTTTTTCAATTACAATTTTGATATAAGTACTATTCGGATTCTATTTCTTTTGAAAATAATTCATCATGTTCAGAATATTCATAAATACTATCAGTTGTGTTGCTTAATTCTTCCTCCAATGGTTCAAGGCTATATATTTTGTATATTTGTTTTACTAATTTAGCTTTTTCTTTGAATTCCTTTTCATTTTTCTTTGGACATTCATTTGCGTAATCTCCTTCTTCATTACATTTCCAACATCTACACTTCTTTTTTCCTTGTGGGCAATATTTTCTAGGTGTTTGTCGTCTTCTAAAATATTTTTTCTTTGTATTTTTATACGTTTTTTTCTTAGGGTAAGTTTTTCTTAGTTTCGGTTTTCTTTTGTAGTATTTTCTCTTTTTTATAGGATTATTACATCCGTATTTTCCTGAAAATTCTATTTCAGGTATATCACAATAAATTACGTTTTTTCCTCTATTTAGCCGTCTTATGGTTTCTCGAGCGATACATTGATCTCTTAATTCTTTGTATAGTATTTGAATAATGCCTCCTAAAGTATTTGCAATTTCATTAGAATTTAGGTCCCATAATAATTTAATTTTAGTATTGAGGGGAAACGGTAGTTTATTTATAAATACTTCTTTGTATGTTTCCTTTGTTGCGGAATTTAATTGATAATAGTATTTTTGATATTTACATATAAAACTTTCTATTTCACACATGTCGCATAATTGCATTTGATTTAGATGTGTCTTAGCTTTTTCATGCAAAAATTTACTTACTTCAGCATTATGTTCTATACTAGCGTATCCTATAAATTCTTGATATATAAGACTCATAATTAGTCTTGCAAAGTCTTGGTTATTTGTTGTTAAAGTTGAATAATGTTGCCATTGTTCGTCTGATATACTATCTAAGTATTTTTGTACATTTCTTGTTGTTTTATAAAGAATATAATTTTTTATTGACAACATGTTCAAGCTATTAAATTTTTCATCGGTAGTGATTAAAAGAGTTATTTCATTGGTCCATTGTAGAAGTATTTATTCTTTGTTTTTTACACAGTCAAGATTTAATATATTGCTTGCTGATCTCTGTATTTTGTATCTTGGTTTAAATTCGTCTTAAACTTTGGACCATTTATTCTTATGTTTAACATATCCTTTATTATGCATAGCATCTTTTTCCATATTTTCCCATATTTCAATATTTCTTTTCTTTTTCTTTTTGGTATTACTCTACTACTTGTTTTTTCATGGTGCATACGTATTTCGTTAAAATCTGTTTCATCTGAAGAAGAACTATAATTTAATACTACTTCTTCAGTTTCATTTAAAGGGTTTATTGGTTTTGTATCTTGTACTTGATTATGTTCTTCTTCGATTATTTTTAATTCTTCAAGGAGCTGTTGAATTTCTTCTAAGTCATTTGACCTTTTTATTGTTTTAATATAGTCGGTTTTTAACCCCTCCATGTCGTTTTTGGAGAAAATATTTGAGAAGGTTCAGGACTTAGATTTTTAGTTTGATTAGCTAGTAAATCCTTTAAATCTTTCTTTATTAGGCATTTACTATCTTCTTCTTCCTTGAGTAGTTTTTCTAACTCTTCTAGTATCTTTCTGATTTTTTCACAATCTTCTTCATTTTCTATCTCTTTTCCTTTGTTTATATTATTTAAGGTATCATATATAAGTGTTATCTCTGTTTATTCTTTGGGTATCTTTTTATAAGTATACTCAACAATTTTGATTGTAGTCTCTATTAATTGAGACACATTTTTATTTATTTCCTCTAATACCTTTTCTAATTCATTGTATTTTTTATCAATTCCTTTTAATAGACTCATAATTTTTTTTTTATCCAAGGATACCGATACCCTCATATCTTCATAGGTACAGTAGAACTTGCTTTAAAACAAAGGATTTCATAGTAAATAGGAATGAATATCAATGATAAAGACCCATGACTACAACTTAGCATTGGAAACCGTCATCTAATATATACTGCCGAAATCATGAGTGGTACTTCCATTGCACACTAAAAAAGTGGTGTTATACAGTACAATCCCCCCGGGTGGTAAAAATGTAAAATGACTAATTAGATCTAACATCATGGCCAATGATTACTTCCCAGTAAATTTGTCCTCCTATTTGGACAGAAAATGCAAATAATCATTGGAAGGGATTGATAGTCCCACATTCGTTAAAATACCACTGTCTCAAACTGAAGGAAGAACCACACCCCAAAAGTTGTTAAGGTGGGAGAGCTCAAGGACTCAAATATCATTTCACATACCAGTATTTAGCCAACGGTTGTGTTATTTGTATAATAATTTGGGACATCAAAATTTGATAACAAAATTCATGATTAATGTAGTTCAAAAACGTGATTAATGAATATATAAGGTGTCGTAATTCACTAACCATCCACTGAATTTCATTAATCACGATTTTAAATATTATTAACCACGATTTTCAGGTGGTCAAATATATATGTAATAATACACCTTGAAAATGTGATTAATGACGCTAAAAAACGTGGTTAATGAAATTCAGTGGATGGTTAATAAGTAGGCTTCACACTTTGTATATCCATTAATCAAACTCATCACTTCATTAATCATGTTTTTCAACTGCATTAACCACGAATTTTGTTGTCGAATTTCGATGTCCCAATTTGTTGTACAAATAACATTTCTCTTTAGCCAATGTGGAATTCTATCACGGACTAGATTGATAAACGTTTAATAACTTCAGAGACGTTTTTAGAATTTCGTTAATGGTAAGGATGAAGTTGATACAGTATTATAATTTCAAGGATCGAATTGAGGATTTATTCCCATAAAAAACATTGATGGACCTAAAGCTGCTAATACACCAAAAACTAGCTATTAAAGTGGGAGAACCCAATAAGATAAACACGGTTCCACACATTAGCATTTAGCCAATGTGGGACTCTATTAGGGATACAACCAGAAAAAAACATTCATGGACTTAAAGCTGCCAATACATGTAAACACTGCATCATGTACACATTTTCTCCCACATTTTAAGATAAGGAGAAAAATGTAGCTTCACAGTAGAGTACCTTAGGATGCGAAATGCAAATCCAACTATGCCATCTGATATGTATATATACAGGAGTAGTTATAAATCAGTATGCTGTTATCACTCCATCTTCAACTTCCATCATTTTAACATGAAAATCATTTACTTCTCAAACATTTGTACCAAAGCAGCACCTGGAAGCTCTGGGTTCCAAGCTGGAGCTGCCTTTGCCTTCTGCATTTTAGAGAAGATACACAATATTGAAATAATTCCCATGTAACCAGGAGACATACTATAAGTGCAGATTTGATTAGGTGGCATTCTGACAGAGAGGCGGAGTCATTTAGTGTCTGTTTGTTTTAGATTATCCATCATAAAACACGTTTCAAAATCATGTTGGCCAAAAGCTCCTCTCACACAACTTTTGAGAAAAGTGTCTCGAGGCATGTTTTTCTCACTTTTGCCGTGAGAATAATCTCAACCAAGCAGACTCTTAATAGTTGCTGTTCCAACATCATTTGAAGAGTTTCCTCAAAAACAACATGGTGTACAAGAGAAGCAGAAACACCAATTTCTTCCACTTTTCCTTGGTGCTGTTTTAGTTTCAGGATTAGGAGGCTCCAATGTCTTCTCTGGCTGCCGCTGTTCATTTTTTTCTTGCTTTTCTGACTCTACTGTGGAAGAACTAGTTCTTCCTCCATCAACTGTCAATCTGAAGAAATCAAGATGAAAGTGATGGTTAATATCAGAAAATCCTACCCTTTAAAGAAATCAAAATAATTAAATTTAAATTACTTTGAAGAAAAACAATTAAACAGATAAGATAAATGAAACTGAAATTATTAGTGCATCTCTATTTCGATTTTTTATGTGCACATTAAGTGGATACTAAAATTAAAGTTCATGACTGAGTTTAATTATATGTATGATGATAAGCTATCCACAGAAAATTTATATAAAAGAGATTATTGAACTTTTAGAAGTTATCAATATAAAATAGTATGACTGTATGACATAAACACATTTTTCATCAATACAAGATTGTATGTGTTACTAGCAAACTCTGAAGAGGTTACAAGAAATAGTCTGCATATAGCATTACTCTTAGTTAACTCAGATTCCATTAAACAATGATATCTTATTGAAATCAATAGTACTCAAGAATAGTTTTTCAGACATGGCTATATGCTATTTCTTGTTGGTTTGCATCAAATATCCTGTGTCATTAGAGAAGTATGGCATATAATACTCATATAGGTAAGATATGATGTAGCTCACATAGGAAATTGAAACGAACGATCGCTTTCGACGGAATGGTAAGATACACTGGTATAGTTCTTAGCCTCCTCACCAGGGACCATTGTTTCTTCACTATGATCCTTTGGAGTTTTGTCTAACACAGTTGTGTTAACTTCTGCTGATGGTTCTGTTTTTTTATGGTCATTCTCCACAACTACTAAACTTGCAGTTTCTTCTGATGTATCTGATGATACAGAATGTCTCTCCACTTGTTTGTCATGAGCTACCTCTTGAACAGTTGGCAGTGTAGTAGGCATGCTGAGTAAATCATTAGTCCTAGGCAATTCCCCAGATTTATTGAATATAAAAGCATGATCCCTAGAGAAACTGTTGTTTCCTAAGTGTATACTAAATAGTGATTCATTTGAGGCAACACTCCATTCCATAGGACTTGTACTAGAAAATACAGAAGAGGGTATTCTGTTTGGGTCATAGCCAGATGGACTCATCATCTGCATTGGAGGAGACTGTGTAACTGATCCACTTTGAAAGCTCCAGACAGGAGAGCCATATCCATTGCCATCATTCTTAGATTCAAAATTATCTATGCTATTATCATCCTTTTCTGAATCATCATCTGAATCTAGTGAAGAGTCTGATGAAATAGAAGAATTTGAATCCTTCTGATGAGAAATGGGATGATCATCATCCTCAGGAAGATCAAAATGCACCTTCAATTTCTTGCCACTTCCTCTCTTATTCTCATAATTCAAGAAAGCCATTAATTTTGGAACTCTACAAAAGGAAGACAAGTAGCAGTTTTAGACCACAATTTAAACAAAAGGAGGGAATAGATTCTAATAATCTAGCATACATTTTTTGTGATAATAGAGTTAACAAGATGTTTTATAGAGGATTATTTGGGCACAGAAAGTAAAGATTTAATATTTTAATATAGGTCATGCACATAAGAGCTACAACATATTAGTATATTACATAAGAAGAGATTATTTTTGTATCATTAGAATACAACATTTATCTTCATGGAAAAATGCTGAACAAATATTATATCAACAAATAAAATATTGTGGAAAAGTTATAAAACTTACTTAAATCCTTGAAATTAATTCTGGAAAACCAGTAGCTTTAATTTGTAATTGATCCTCCAATCAAAAAATTGGTGCAAGATGAAGGTGGATGACAAGAACCCAAAAATGAGATTAAACTGTTTTGCACCACAAATTAGGAGATGGAAAATAACAATGAAAACTACAATGAAAATTTGAGGAAAAGAGGGAGAATATGGAATGGGGGCTAGGAAAATTGAAACAAAAACTGGGTTTTGGGGTATATGGGTTTGTCTATGAAGAAACACAGATAGGGATGACAATGATAAAGAAAGGCAAGGAGAGGATCTCGGGAATTACTCTGTTTATGTAACAAAGTGCTTAACTATTACACATAACAAACCTAACCAACTTTTTTTTGGTGCCGCAAACTTAACCAACTTTGGTAGCTGTTAGATCCTAATGAAAATATTTTATTATCAGAGTTAAATTAAAAGAGGGTATTATTTTGAAACTTTGCAAGATTTTAATAGTTTTAAAATCTATATATAATTCACATAAAACAATATATTCATAGTTATTATAGCTTTTCATGTAATCTTTATACAAGTAAATATGATGAACCAAACACGTCTACGCCTTAAGAAATCTTAACCAAAATGCCAAATATAGCACTGTTTAAAAAACCAACCGGAAATTGAACTGGTAAAACTTATGGCTCATGATCCAATTAATTTAATTAGTTAAATTTATAATTCAACAGTGTATGGGCGTTACATGCAGTGGAGGAGCTTGCATAAAATTTTAAGGGGAGGCATTACTAACTAAAATACTATAATTTTTTTTGATAAACCAAATATGTATATTAATAATAATGCTATTGAGTATACCATAAACCATTTACAATGAAGTCCCCCAAAAAATGTGACCTGAAGTAATTATCAAAATAAAATTTTCATTCCAATCTAATGGAACTAATGGAACTCATTAGTAATTCTCATTAGCATTGAGGCTCCATTTTGGAAAGATATATACAAAAGAGATATTTATGTCTCAAACTTTTCTTATCATTTAAAAAAATTTAAATCATTAAAAATTATCTGCGTCTATCTCTTTCCTAAATGAAATCTTCCATTTCTTTTGAGAAATGGAGAGGATCTCAACCCGACACGAAGGTCTTCTGGTGTCGGCGACAAGCTGGTGCAGCTCCCTTGTCCATTGACTTCTTGGGATGCGGGTTTGGCCGAATTCAGTCGGCCCACTGGACTGGGCCTTTGGGATTGATCCAAAAACAAATACTGAAATGTATCCAAAACAAAGGAGAAAAAAAAAAGGTTAAATTAATCATTTGGTCCCTATACGTGTCGTCAATTTTGAATTTGGTCCCAATACGTGAAATTTTTTGAAATCGGTCCCTATATGTATATTTATTTTTAATTTGGTCCTCGCCGTTTATTGGTGTCATAACGCCGTTTGTTGAAGTTAAAGTATAAGAACCAAATTGAAAATGATTGTCACATGTAGGGACCAAATTCAAATTTTTATTTTGAATTCGATCCCTGCATGTAACAATCATTTTCAATTTGATCCCTATATGTGATAATCATTTTGAATTTGGTCCCTATCACTTGACGGTGTTACAACACCAATAAATGGCGAAAATCAAATTAAAAATAATTGTACATGTAGGGACCAATTTCAAAAATTTTCACGTATAGGGACCAATTTCAAAATTTTTCACGTATAGAGACCAAATGATTAGTTTAACAAAAAAAAAAAAAAAAAAAAAACCAAAAGAGGACAAGCACAGCAAAAGGTCAAAGTTGAAAATACGATAAGAATGGAGGGTAATTACAGAACTAAAATAAAAGAAGTTATCCCCCAGAGTTTGTGATTGTAATTGACAGATGCTATCAGGATGATAATTGTGCAAAACTCCAGAAACATGAATAAAGCTTAGCACAAAATAGTTGCTATGGTAGGAGTTTTGCAGCCTCAGCTCTTCAATGTTGGAGTTCGGTCCTTCAGCTGTAAGCTATGCTTATGCTCTTATCTCTTGGCTATTGAGCTTTGTTCACAACATACTAAATACATTGCTGTTTTTGGACACTGCTTAGTTAACCCAGAAAATAAATGAAGTGTTAAGTACATGACATGTTTGCAACTGAAAGAGAAAACTTGTTGTCTTGTTGATAATGATTTTGTTAGAAAGTTACAGTTTTTTTAAGAGCATGTATGAGATTCATCAATAGTATGTACAATTTTAAACTGCCCACGAGTAGTCTAGTTATGTATAAGTAGTTAAATACTGTAGAAAAGTCAAGGTCTTCTGTTTTACTGATGGTGGTAAGGCTTCTGACTATTTGCAGCAACAGCAAGTTACCATATTCAGAGTCCAATAATCCATATAACATCTCTAGGACTAATTACAAGTTTTAGTTCTTCAATTCATCATAGACTGCCTCAAGTGACAAGTGATAGCAGAATTGAAACAAAGGTATATCTATCCATTCTCTTCCAAAATCTTTCGGTTTCATTATTTTCTGTTTCCATTTCCCGTGAAAATAGAAAATTACAAAGAAAACATGTTTGATTGGAATTTTGGATTTGGACCTAACTCAACCCTTAAAGCTAGCTTATGGGGTTAGGGTTGCCCCCCACTTATAACCACTATTCAGGCATATCACTATCCAATATGGGACCCTCAACACACTCCCCTCACGTCCAGGACTGGACATCTGGAGCATGAAGTTTGTAGGACTGAACATTTATGGGTGGTCCAAAGGATCTCGGATAGGCTTTGATACCATTTTAGAATTTTGGGTTTTAGGCTTAACTTAACCCCAAAAGGTATATCAAGAAGTGAGGGTTGCCCAAACCTTATATAAGAACAACTTTGACCATGAGCCTGTTTGGCAAGGCACTTCAACGAGCTTATAGCGGATAGCTTATAGCGGATGAGAAAGTAGTCCCGTTTGGTAAACGAATCTGTCACGAGCTTATAGCGTTTTTTCACGAGCTTATAACATTTTTTCCGGACGCTACTTGAAGTAGCGTTTGAGCTTATAGCTTATAGTGTTTCATTTTTCTTTCCACTTTTATCCTTATTATCTTCATTTAATTCTACCTTTATTCTCTTCTCTCTCTTTTATGTAAAATCATTAATGAAGATATCCTTTTATGTCATTTTACATTTTTCAGCTAGTTTAACCGCTAGTTTTACCAAACACTTTCATAGAAAATAAGCTAGTTTATCCGCTATCCGCTATCAGCTACCTCATCCGCTATTCGCTATCAGCTAGCTTATCCGCTAACAGCTAATTTTACCAAAAGGCTCCATATCTCTAGTCGATGTGGGATGGATCTCAAGAGATTATCTCATTTTCACCAAATGCATTTCAGTTTTCGAAAATTCTGAGAAAAAGTAATTAAACCTTTTTTAGGGTGAGTCTTGCCTCAATATTAAGGTTGTGCAAATAACGCAATTGCAGGATAAGGTTGAGTACATCTAACCTCCCCAGACCTTATTAGATGGGAGCCTCTCGCACTAGACCGCCCTTTAAGTAATTAAAGGTTTTCAGTATTTTCACTTATGACACTGACAGATTTAAGATTTTTAAGATTTCTTTCCCTGTTTTTTTTTTTGTTTTATGTTACACATCTATGCCTACGTAACATCCATGTACATATTCTGCTTATATGGTTTAACAATAACATGCACTTGGTATCAGGTTTTTGCATTGAGGCGAAGAAGGGCAAATGAAAGGACTGAAACTTATGTACTATTAGAACCAGGGCAGGATGAGAAGTTTGTGACTGAGGAAGAGTTGAAAGCCACATTGAAAGCGTGGCTGGAAAATTGGCCTGGCAAGGCTCTTCCTCCTGATCTTGCAAGATACGAGACCATTGATGATGCTGTTTCTTTCCTAGTGAGGTCTGTTTGTGAACTTCAAATTGATGGGAATGTTGGCTCAGTCCAATGGTATGAGGTCCGTTTGGAGTGAATATAGTAATCATTTGTTACTTGGCTTCAACCCGAACTACAATACAGAAGGCCATATTCTACTTATCCTGTTTAGTTCAGAAATTATTGGTAGATGACAACATTCCATTCTCTTGTAATGGGTATAAACATGTTAAACTTGTATTGCTTAATTACCCGAGCCTATACTATTACCACCTGAAGTTTTACCACAAGATATAAAACTATTCACCTGCACTTCACCTAATATCAAAGTTTAAAATCATAGCTTATTAACACCTATATACATCCTCAACCTTTAATTGGTGGGGAATACCGAGACACCATTTTTTTTAACGACAGAATTTTATTCTTGGGAGAGTTAGTTTACAATATGGTATTAAAGTCTCCCTAACTAAATGGTTTAGAATTTCAGTAGAAGGTAGAGGGGAGCGCGTTAATGTATGAATTCAAAGTGTGAGGTAGTGTGGCAAGTCTCACATTAGTAAATAATGAGATAAGTGAAGAGTATATAAGTTGAAAGATCAATAGATCATAGACTCATCACCGTATGGTTTTGGGTTAAGTTGATGTCAAACTCATTTATGATCTTCCGTTCTTGGTGCTCCCCTGATGTCCCCATGGGTTAAATATGTAAAATCATTAGCAGAGGAGTTGGTTGATAACAAAATGAAACAAGATTTAGCAATCAATAAAATCTTCAAGAGAAGAGTAAAATAAAATGACCCCAAAGGAAATCCAACGTAAGTTTCTTCAAGGTTCACAAAAAGAATCTGAAAGTACAAAACTTTCTAACACGAACATATTAATGATCCAAAGCCTACTTGGCATGAAAATCAGAAGATGGGAAACAAAGAGACAGCTCTCTTTTTCTCTAGTAAAATTACATCATCTTTAAACTCCCTCTGAACCACCGTCACATGATTCATCATGTTGAACAAAGTTTCATTCATTAAATTCCTCAAGTTGAGCTGAGCTTCTCATCGATCGGGATTGGCAGCATGTTCTGAAAAGGACACACATCCTGCAACCACATTAGTTAACAGGAAAGTAGCACTGTTATTTATGTATACCAAAAATTGAAAATTACTAGGCACCCAAAACAGAAGAGTAGCAGAACTTGGTAAAGTAAATGCAACCACCCTAGAAGTTGAAGCAGAAACAAGCTGTTATTGGTACCTTGGATTGATTTTTACCCGGTGGTAATAGTGCACCACCTTTTTTACCTCTGGCAAGAAGCCCTTTGGTTACAGGTGAGATCATCAAATCAGTTGGGCTTTTATACCTAAGAAAAATAAAGAAAAAGACATGTATTGATGTCACTAACCCAATGATGAAGTCATTTGCATATTTGCTCCATAATATTTCATGGAATGATAGGAGGGATCGGTTTACCAGTATAAGTCATTTTTTGTTTATACTTAATCTCGTCCTGATTTTATTTTCATCCAATAATTACTGGAGTTAAAATTATAATTACTGTTGGATGAAAATAAAATAAATGGACTAAGATTGAGTGTAAGTAAAATATAACTTACATTCATATGTACCGATCATTCCTCTATTTGTATATATGAATAGCATATAGTATTATATACCTTTCTGGGTATTTGAATGCCTTGGGGACTCTAAGACGATCTGGGGTGACTGGTTTGCGCAATTCATTAGAGAAATTTCTGTCATTCTCGTCTGGCTGTTGAACTGGTGTTGGTGTTTTGCATTCAGGCTGGGATGTTTGACTTTGAATTGGGACTTTTGGAAGCGTTTTGAGCATATTTTCCATGATGGAACAACGAAATGTGTTGGAATAGGAACTGAAAATTCAATGGTGGAATTGGAATTTTAAGTATATGAAAGTGGAGGAGGATAAGGTGAACGTTTGAGAAAAATGGTTTGCAACGGTCGAATTAGGTGAAGCACTGCTACAATTGGGATTCAAATATCTCGTCCGTTGGGGATGGGTAACATGAGCAAATGGCCCAGGCCCACCCAAAATGTCCCCTTTCAATTAATTTATTTATTTTTCCTTCTAAAGCATATTTCTCAAAAGGAATAAACAAAAAAAAAAAATTTACAGCTAGAGTGATTTGGTATTATGTTTAACCTTTGAATGGATAAGGGATTCTCACTATTTTGATTTATGTAATCACCATCTTTTTTTTTGGTTTAGAAGCTTAACTTTAATACATTTTATATTGATATCCAATCATGCATTTTCACCTTATTTAAATATTTGAGTTTTATAATAATTACTTTAAAAATCACACATATATTAATTTATGATTGATTGATGGTATAAATTTTTTTATACTAACAATACATCAAATTAAATTCAACTAAGTTTTGTCTCGTGTAATGCCGTAAGTTATTTGAAACTAGAAGTCTAGGAAGTTCTATATTACTAATATGCATTGCATGTCTATTTTTATGATGAAATCATTTTTATTTTTGTGCACATACATAAATATCAATTGAGATAAGTTTTATCACTTAATTGGATATATGTGTACGGTTTTTTTAATATCATTTACATGTTAGTAAAATAAATGTAACAAACCACTATATTCATCAATGTGTCTAAATAACTACATAGAACTACAACATATACTTTAATAATTTTGTAACAGAAATATAATTGATTAAATCCTTAATTAAATTAGCATATTACTAAATAATGTACATCTAGTCAACATATGCTTTGTCATCGCAGCCAGATGGCCACCACTCCGGCGTTGTCAGGTGTCGGTCGGCCATCACCTTGGCCACAATAGCTGTCACCTATCGTCGATCATCGTTGTTGGCCAACCTGCACCTTGGCCAGCACCGCTGGTCGGTCACCACCTTGGCCACCGCCAGTTATCGCCTGGTCACCAACTCGACCGTCGCCGCCATCACCACTCCATCATTGAGTCACCATTTCTAAATTTAATGTTTAAAAATGGTGACATGGATTTTTAAGGGTTTAAAAAATGGTGATGTAGAAAAATAATCATGTGGATTGGGTGTCAAAAATGGTGTTGGATAAAAGTTCGGTGAGATGAACATTTTTCTTTAGCTTCTTTGATAAATGTTTTAAAAAGCCCTCAGTTTATTGATTAGTGAAATAACATAAAATTAATTTTGTAATTACTTATTCACATGTTTTGACTTCTAACCTTAAAGCCATTGCAATTTATCAAAGTATCACTAGTTTTAGAATATTTTAAAACATTGAATCATTTTTTTTTATTATGAATTTAGTTTAAATCTGGTTCTCTAGTTGAGAATCGGGTAGAAAAAATATGTTTTCCGGGCTTATGAAGTTTAGTCACAACCTTTTATATAATCGGATTCGCATTCAGGTAAATTGACCTGTGTGGATGCCACAATCCCCCCCACCCCGACCCCCACCCCCACCCCCACCAAACAAAGTTTTCCTTCTATCTGTGTTACCTTATCTCTTTCTCATCCATTTTTCGTACTAAATCTTAATAAATATTCCCTCCTGTCACTATTATAAACAAAAGAGTCCCAAAATTTTTGGTCAAATATATAAGCAAATTTTATCACTTTTATCCTATTTAATGACATTATTCCTAAAATACCCTTCATTTAATACCAATTTTGTTTTCCAATAACTCAATGTGGGATGTATTTAATAAAAATTGAAGTTTTCTATGAAGGTTATTTTAGGTCATACACTTAATTTTTTAACAACATTAAATGAGATTAACCAACTTTCTTAATATGTGTATTCCATTTAAGTTTTGGTTATAATAGAGACCGGAGGGAGTAGTAGTAAGACAAAAAAATTGAGGATAATTTACAACCCCACTTCCCAGAAAAATATTTGTGCACTAATGAGTTATATGCAAACAAAAATTAAATAAAAGAACTATATAGGCTCAAGAATTAATAATAAGGAGAAAGAAATTTGAAGAATTAAATATGGAAGTTCAAATAATGAAGGTTATCTTTTTCAACTAATCACAAATCATCATATGTGTGACTTTTAAGGTTGTTATAAGAGTCAAGCAATTTTAACGATGTGACAATATTGATTGGTTGTCGGTGTAAAAAATTGTTACACTGATAATGCATATTATGCAAACCTAGGATGACCACCTTTGAAAAGAAGAACCAAGCTGATTATGGAACAAGAATAACCAATTTGGAAATTGTTGAAGCACTCATTTTCGTTGGTAATGAATTTGCTTCCTTGTTTCGGCTGTAGCATGAGCTATTGTTATCCAATTGAGGCGTTCTTTATGGAGTTGGAAAGCTAAGAGAATTATCTACAAGTCATATTTCTAGCATCAAGACCTTATTCGACTTCTATCATGGTGAAAACCGAGATAAAAGATTAGGACGAAATTCTGGACGAGATTTTTCTTGTATTTTGGGCTTTCTTTATATTGGCTTGTGTTTTTTGTGCAAGATAGACTCTTTATATTGAAGTAGCCATTACTTTGGAGGGGATTAGAGTTAGCCGTCATCTCCTTAGAATAAAAGTCTATAAATGGAGATGTAACATCTATATTTTTTAACTTCGAATGAAATTAGATTTATGTTCTTAATTGAGTGTGGGTAGAGCATGTTGCTCCTCTTTGGATTCTTGGATTAGAACCTTGTTTGATTCTTATCAAAGAGCTCCATCTCTTTGTACCGAATCCTCACTTGCCTTATCATTCATCCAATTCCATATGGATTTATAATGGCACCTTCTTCTCCATCTCTTTTCTTATTCAATTTGATTTATGCTCTTTATCTTTACTTATGTCATTTATAATTCTGGACTTTGCTCTTAGTTTTAATTTTCCTTTAATTGTTGTTTCAGACTTGAATTTTGAGTTTCCTTTACTTGTTTGTGTTCATCTTGAATTTCAAGTTTCATCTTCTTTTTCTACCTTTATTTTGGGTTTTACACAAGTAAACTAAGAACTGAACTCATGGACCGATCCTTAATTTGATTGATTCGGAGTTGGATCATATCTGCATACCAATTAAATCCTTCAATTTTTCCCCTTAAAAAACTTGACTTAATTAAAGAAGGGGATGGTTTTGTGTATGTACTTAAGTTGACTATAAATTTGTTTGAGTAATTTATATTATATTAAGGTGTTAATCATATATTAGATTCGTTTCATATAGTTTGCTTTTATATGATAATTAATTTTTATTGTTATTTTAAGTTTTATATATATATATATATATATATATGGTCTTGGTCCCCTTATATGAAATGTCTGGTTCTGCCCCTAACCTGACCTGAGTTCATTTGCCAACAATCAACATTAGTTCAACTCATATGCCAACCCACCCAAATTAATCCATCCCATATGTCATGTAATATTTTTGGTTGTTACATAAAATATACACCGTGAAAAAAATCGTTAAAAATTAATAAAAAAATATTCTCTCTCTTCCTTCCTTGTCTTCTTTCTTCCTAAATTCTAAATCCCATTAATGACTTCCTTCAAGCTTCAAACACTCCATCAATGACCAACATGTGGTTGGTTCGAGTGGTAAGGGACTCAGGTACCTTAAGCAAGGGTTCGAATCCTGACTCTTATGTTGTTAAAGGAAAAAAATTGGTTGGGAGAACCCACCTTGTGTGCCCAATAGATTTTCCGACGGAGATTAGTCACTGCTAATGGTGGTGGATACTCTGTACCTATAACATGGTTATAAAAAAAAAATACTCCATCAATGACTTCCTTCAAATTTTTATCATAAAGGGAGCTTCCAAGTTATTCATAGATGCATCTTTAACTTGTACGGGTATAATCAACCCTCGTGTGTATTATTTAGAGTAATTTTGTAATTCCATGTATATGTTGCATCTGATATGAGTTTGTTTTATCCAAATGGAGTAAAGTCAGAATTGGTAGGATATGCTGATGATGGATATCTTTTCGATCCTTATAAAGCCTGATCACAAATAAGTTATGTCTTCACATGTGGAAAAGTGCTATCTCATGGCAACCCGTTAAGTAAACAATCATAACTATCTCATCAAATCATTCAGAGATATTAACTATTCATAAACAAGTATTGAGTGCATATGGGTAAGAACTATAACCAATTACATTAAAGGAGCATGTGGATCGGTGAAAGAAGATGACAAGTCAACAAAAATGCATGAAGATGATGCCCTAGTTAAATCCATTATATTTTTTTTTAGAAAAGAATATATAAAGAAAATTCAAATCTACGATCCATGACGACCTTTATCAACGATATCAAGGTTTTGAATCCTGAAACCGTCACTTGGAAAGCGCTTTACGTGTCCAACACTCACGATTAATCCCGCAGCTTGCATGTAGAGATACAAAAAATGTGGCTATTAAGAAAACCGAGTGAAAGAAGTGAAAAGCACGAGATGTTTGACTGTTTAAAGTTTAAAGTTTAAACTACTTTTCCACGAAAACCGCGTATCTTCCACTTGAACCGCGTTCCCAAGCACATATAAAAAAACTCCGAAAGCATACAAAAGTATAATGAACAAGTTGCAGCGACTAGAGTGAAGTGAGGTTAACATTAATCATCAATTATTGCAGCCATGAACAATATTAACATAATTTGTTACTTATGAAAAATCTGCCATAGATTTTAAAGCTTCAAAAAACTCGTTTTTCTACTTCCATTGTCTTGTTTTTTATAACATTAATATTTGCTTTTTTAGTGCTTTCTAGTTAAAAGTCAATAAACCGTACAGTCTTTATTTATTGCTTCTGTTGACAAATATGGACCTTATGATTCTTATCTTCCTGAATTTCAAGCTATGTTTTGCTTCTTGTTCATTAGGGACTTCAACAACAAGATGCTCAAAGCTTAATACCATGAAGGGAGAGGTAGGCTAATACAATTCTTCTTCTTGTTGCAATCAATCAGTGTATCTGCTCATTGTTGTAATGGGTTTTGTTCTGCACCTTTGACAACAATGGTCTTTTGGTTTATGCAGGCATAAAAAAAAGTACTTTTTTATTTTTTATCTATTTTCACTCTGGGTTTTGAATTTGGTTGGTGAGTCCTGCTAAATTTCTTGTGGTGATTCATAGTTCTAGTTGGGTGGGTGGTATAGTCTTGTAGTGCCATAGTGGAGGAAGGAGGATTCTAGAGAGGGAAGTGAGATCTTGAAAAAGTTGAAGTGGTTTTGGTAATTGTTCTTGTTGGAGCTTGTTTCTCTAAATATGGCCTTTGAGGAGTCTGAAGTTGTGATTCCCGAGCCAGATAGAACTGAAAACTTGATTGCTGCAGCAAAACACATTGTGAGGGCATTAGGGTCAAAGAGGAGTCTCAGTAATGATACCAAGAAAGTTCTAGCAGATCTTGGCATGCAGATATCCTCCATGACCAAGTCTAGTGAGAAGGAGGAGGAGGAAGAGGGGGTTGGTGCGTTCGAAGATCGGATTGTAGCCATTGAGGAGATAATCATGAGATGGGAGGAAGATCAGTCTATGATTTGGGATTGTGGACAAGATGAAGCATCTGAATATCTGAATGCAGCTGATGAAGTCCATGGATTGATTGAAAAGTTGGAAAGCTTACATTTGAGCAAAGATAGCCAAGAGTATAAGTTTTTGCATAGGGCTTATAGTATTCTTCAAACGGCTATGGCAAGACTTGAAGAAGAGTTCAGGAACTTGGTTATCCAGAACAGGCAACCTTTTGAGCCTGAATATGTGTCTTCTAGATCAAATGAAGTAGATATTGCTGATGAGAGCTCTGTGACATCTTTAGGTGATGACCCATTTGAGGAATCATTCCAAAGAGACAGTGTCACCAAAGCCTCAGAGGAGCATATCCTTGATTTAGTTCATCCAGATGTGATACCACATCTAAGGTGTATTGCAAACTTAATGTTTGATTGCAATTATGACCAGGAATGTTCCCATGCTTATGTTATTGCTCGTAGGGATGCCTTGGATGAGTGCTTCTTCATTCTTGAAATGGAAAGGGTGAGCATTGAGAATGTCTTGAGAATGGAGTGGGGTACTTTAAATTCCAAAATCAAAAGATGGATTTGGGCTGTGAAAATCTTTGTTAGGGTGTATCTTGCAAGTGAGAGGTGGCTCAGTGAACAAATTTTTGGGGAAGGGGAACCTGTTAGTGTAGTTTGTTTTGTTGATGCATCAAAGGCTTCAATGTTGCAATTTCTGAATTTTGGTGAGGCCATGTCCATTGGCCCTCACCAACCTGAGAAGTTGTTTAAAATTCTTGACATGTATGAGGTTCTAGCAAGCCTCTTGCCAGACATTGATGCTTTGTATTCACATGAGGTTGGTTCTTCTGTCAGACTTGAATGTCATGAGGTTCTAAAGAGATTAGGCCATTGTGTGAGAGCAACATTTCTTGAATTTGAAAATGCCATTGCATCAAATGTATCATCAACCCCTTTTGTAGGTGGTGGGATCCATCCTTTGACCAGATATGTCATGAATTATGTTACAACTCTCACTGACTACAGCGAAACGCTTAATCTGCTTCTGAAAGACCAAGAAGAACATGGTGCCATTTTGCTGTCACCTGACATGAGCCTAGGTACAGAAGAGGACAGCAAAAGCCAGGGTAGAGTTTCCTCAATGGCCCTCCACTTACAATCAATAACTTCAATCTTGGAATGCAACCTTGATGACAAGTCCAAGTTATACAAAGAAGTTGCATTGCAGCACTTGTTCCTAATGAACAATATACATTACATGGCTCAAAAGGTTAAAGGGTCTGAACTTAGGCTGATATATGGAGTTGAATGGGTTAGAAAGCGCAGCTGGAAACATAGGCAGCATGCAATGAATTATGAGAGAACTAGTTTGAGTTCCATTTTATCCTTGCTTAAGGATGAGGGAATCAAAATGCCAGGTACAAATTCTATCTCAAAAAGTCTTGTTAAGAAGAGTCTAAGGAGCTTTTACCTTGCCTTTGAGGATCTTTACAGGATACAAACAGCTTGGTGTATCCCAGATGTTCAACTTCGTGAAGAATTGAGGATTTCTCTATCCCTTAATGTAATCCAAGCTTATAGGACATTTGTAGGGAGGCATAGTAATCACATAAATGATAAACACATTAAATACAATGCTGATGATTTAGAAAATTATCTTTTGGATTTCTTTGAGGGAGCTCCAAAATCGTTGCAAAATCCCCATAGGAGGTGATAGTAGATAGGCCAAATAATCATGTTCTCTATCAAAGGCTTGTACATTCACAAACAGGTTAAGGTCTACGCCAAAACCTGCTTGTTCCACTTTGTGCAATATATGTATTCACTGAATGGAAAAGTTTTAAAATAATTATGCTTTGCATTGTCTTCTTTAGATTACTCAAAAAGTTGGTTCAAAATAAAAGTGATAAAATTATCTTTTGCCTTTCTGTTTGAAATATGTGTCCAAGACATGCACTAAATCCACAAGACGTATCAAGCTTTTAAATTGTGGTTGCGGTTGAGGTCGTGGTTGCATTTTCCATTATTACGAACAATTACGGAAAAATGATGTCGCGATGCGATTTCGAAAACTGTCAAAACCAAAGCGTCGTGGTCCCAATAGGTGTTAATGAGTTATGATTTTATTTTATTACGTGACAAATTGTCATTGGTAGGGGATAGAGAATGTGACAGGAAAATTGGACAGAAGATTTCCATCCCAACATCACACATAGCATTAACTCACATGTTCATAGCTCAACAATCAAATGTAATCAATACTTGGTAATAAACCCTTGCCCAACCTTGTACTTCCATGAATATTTGTAGAATCTCGTATAATGCACTTCACTACATATCTACTACACATAATAACGATGCCTTGTAACCAAACAGAGTTATTCAACCTCAAGGACCATAATTCATAATTACTTGACATCCATAGGTCAATTCCAGTAAGATATCATTATCATGATCCAAATTTCATAGTCATGATCGACCAAAAAGGAAAGACTCTTCTTTCCCCTTTCGCAACCTCTCAAGCATACACAAATCCTAATTTATTACCATATCTCCATTTATCTCAACACATCAACTTAATAGCCATACTTTAACTTAACTTGCATATTCAACATAGTAACGTAAATCACATTCACAATTAATCTAGTACATATCATAACTCAAAATCATATCTTTCTGTATCTCAATAACTTCAATGTGATAATCATACTTTGTCCCATAAATACATTAAAAATGCCTTAGATGGCATAAAACCACATAAAAAACCGTTTCTAATATAGCATGCATCAATGTACTAATTTTGTACATCTATGTATTAACTTTGTACATATATGTACGAACTCTGTACATTGATGTACTGGCTCTAAACTTCGATGTATTGATTCCAGTAGACACAGTTCTGATGTGAATTCGCCCAGAGGGTGAAAACCCACCCCTTACATCAGATACCCAAGCTTGAAAATATGTAAAAGTTCACCATAGAAGTTCAATACAACAACTATACCAATAATTCTTTCCATTTCAAAAGAGATTGATGATAATTTCATTAAAAAAAAAAGATATTGATGATAAAGAATCAAGAACTCATCATAAAAGAGCCATTACCGACGGCAACAAAGGTGTGCACATCCATTTTTTTATCACCCACGCCCATCGGTAATAAATGAGAACATTATCAATGGGCTAGCCGTGGGAAACGCGACGAGACTATTTTCGCGTCTATTTGCACCAAATTTACCGACGAGACTACTAACGGCCTGTCCTTCGCTACTATTCATTTTCGTTACGGACGGGCATGCCCTTCGATAAGTTGGTCAAAAATTCACTTGCGCGTTACCGACTGTTGTAGTCGTCGGAAATGATAAAGATACCAAAGGTCGTATGGCCGTCCATAAAAGACCGTCGGTATGCGTGAATTTTCTTAGAGTGCCTATTGCCACTGGCCATGACCCTTCTTGGCCACTAAACAACGTGTCGCGACGGTCCACCACCAGATTGTGACACCTTATCTTAAAATTGCAAAAACGGCAAGGAATGTTGTTATGCTTAAGGTGCTTCTCATATGAAATTTCCAATCCACTACCCAACATTTTAATCCAGAAGCAACTAGCATATAAGGCCTAAACAAAATCCACATAATACATTCAACATCATAATCATGATCTAACACAATATATGACCCAAGGGGTACGTGATAGACAAGTGATACCACAAAGGATGTCCTAAAAAACTATGGAACTCCTCAGAGGCCGACCACCACTTAAGACATTGTTAGGCCTACCATTCGGTGCTAATAATTTTGAAATAAAGTCGGCCATGATTCAAGTGATCCAAGGAAATCAATTTGGTGAAGGTTCACGGTAAGATACAAATTTGTACCAAACTGTATTTAAGAACTCCGTGACACTTTCAGATATAATGTTGTTTTAGATGATGCTGTTTTGGTAACTGGAATATGGGTTTTTTAAGATGTTTAAGAAATGGATCTAATTTATTAGCTGAACTCCAAGTTGAGACAAGTGATATGTGAATCTGATTCTTTAGAAGGTATTGAGTTGGCAGGTTGATCTAGTGAATGTGCTTCGTGAAGGTAATCAAGTGGCTGATTTTTTGACCAAGATGGGAGCTAAAAGTGGCAATCTGTGGTGTGTGATAGAGGACCCTCCTCCAAATCTTGCGTCCAAGCTGTTAGCAGACTCTATGTCCCTAGCTTTTCCTAGAGTTTAGCCTTTTGTTTTTCTTTGCTGTTATCTACCTAAAAAAACAGAGGATGCTATAAAACTGTGGTTGTTCCCATATTCGCTGAGTGATGAAGCACGAAGTTGGCTTTATAATCTTCCCTTTGTTATAGTAGCTACTTGCCATGATTTAGTTATAGCTTATTAGCTTTCCTAAACAAATTCTATCCACACTCGCTGACAACCAAGATGAGAAATAACATTCATTTATTTTCTCAGAATCCTGGCGAGAAAGTACAAGATGCTTGAGTCAGATTTAGAGGATTGTTGTGAAAGTGCCCACATCGATCATGGCATTCAAGAGTGTTGCTAATATGAATTTATGTTACGGGTTTTATTGACCTCTTATGATAGTTTTACGATATATTATATTTAATATTTTTTTAAAAAAAAATATAAGAGCAAATATACTTTAAATGACTAGTTTTTTTTTTTTTTTTTACTGAAAAAAGCTTATTGCATTTTATCCAAAAGATTATCAGCAATACAAGTAAGAATAGTAAAATAGGAACAGGGACCAGCACTACGTATAGACACCCGTGCTAATACATCAACAACTATATTCACTTATCTCCTAATAAACTTTACTTGAAGGTTTGGAAATGAGGGCATGAGCTTTCTACAATGGATCAAAATGGAGCCAAACTCAATATGGTTTTCCTTGAAGGAGTACAACTCATCTACCACCCTTTAAATGACTAATTAACGTTAGATGAAATTAATAAAAATATAAACTTGAAAAAAGTCAATATATGTCTAAAAAAAAATATCAAATTTAATTAAGTCAAATTTCAAGAAAAATTAATGTAATTTTTTAAAGGGCATTGCACCTATACCCATAGAAAACAGAGGTTATTGGTACTCTTCTAGCATGGACCAACAAATTGATGCCAAATATCTAAACATGCCACATCAAACGGTTTAGATGTGTCATCTTTGTGGCCTTCCTACTCAGCTGGTACCTTGTCTGCAGGTTGGGAAAGGATCCTCTTAAACATTCAACTTTCTCATGCCCTTCATTATTTTCAAAACGATTTGCCTCAACAACAGTGCCTTCTGCTTTCACCAACCAGGCTTGGACATGGTCAAAAATTTCTTCATCATTCCGTTCAACAGCATCAATATGTTGTTGCAGAGTACGTTTGGGTACTTGCAAATTTTGAAGCTGCATTGTGAGATCCTCAATGTTGCTCCTATAGAAGATTATATAACCAAGTTGACAACCAACAGATGCAATAGAATACTCAACAATTTTGAAAGCAACTGAGATAACAATGTCAGACGCCATCCCTTGCTACTTTGGTATGTTGTAAAGGCACCAATTGCAACAAAACAAACAGAGACGTCTTAAACATGTTAAGACAAAGCAAAACAACTATAACAATGATGTGGCATTTTTAAATACTTGGCATCAATCTGTTGGTCCACGATTGAAGAGTATCAATACTCTCTGTTTTCTATGGGCACCAGAGCAATGCCCTTTTTTAAATATATTGTTACAACTCAATTTACAAATGGCGACAGTGTGGTGCTTTGGATCAAAAGGAATAAAGTTGTCGTTAAACAAGACCTTCTCATGGATTTATGATGTTCTTGGAAGAATTAATCTGTTAGTCGAGGAAGGTATGAAGGTTTTTGCTTTGCATCCTAAAATGGTTTCCTAACTGAGATTGGTGGGTTGGTCTTATCCGAATGAAGGCTCTGTGAAGTTAAATGTGGATAAGAGTAGTTTTGGTAATCCTGGGCTGGTAGGATTTGGTGGTCTACTTCGTGGTGACAATGGTGGTTGGATTATGGATTTTAAAGGTTCAATCGACATAGCAGGAAATCTGATAGGTGAGTTGAAAACTATCCAACAAGCTTCACATAGCATGACAAGATGGATATAGGGAAATAATATGTGAATGTGCACTGACGGACCCATCTTATACCCAGCACACCCTCAAATTTTTTTAAAAAAATTAATACCTTATATTTTACAATTTTGCCTCCATATAAGAAATAAATGCACCCATGCCATATTTAAAAATAATAATTGCATCGACAGATTCACCTATTTCTATTAATTTATTGATTGATTATGTAATTAAGATCATGAGTAACATATTTGTGAAGTAAATTTTATGAAATTGAGAGATGCATGATGAATGATTGTCTGATGACTTATATTGAGAGAGATGTGTTCAATAACTTTGAAAATGAACTTATCATTCAACAATTTCAAAAAATAAAATTACGTAAAAGATAATTATGAGGTTATGATTTATTTGATTAGATGTATTAAAATTTTATAATTTAACATTTGGCAGTAATTATTATTAATTTTTTTAAAAATAAATTGCCCTCCATTGACTCAGGGTGTTAGATCTGTGTAAAGAAGTTGCGAAGTTGGTGTTCTTTTTCAGTTATATAGAAAAAAAAAACTCATTTAAAAAAACCCTATCCATAATTGTTTTTTGGTACAACCTATCCATAACTTTTAGCCTTATCCTTTCTAGTATATATGCGTCACCAAATATTAGTAATATATTCTTTAACATTTTTTTTATTATACTCTCTTTTATTAGTTGAAATTTATGTGGATCCTCGAAAATTCAAATAAGACTCACATGAATTAATGGAATCAATATGAATTTTAATCAATAGATTAATGTGTGTTAAAAAGAGAGTATTAAAAAACATGTCACTAACAATAGTCTATTTCCGCCACCCACGTTCCCATTTGAGCCGCTCGATGTAACTAAAATATCTTATTCATAGATATAAAGTTTGATGACACTGTCGGTCACTCTTCAGTACAGTTCAACCATGACCTAATATCAAAAAAAAAAAAAAAAAAAAAAAGAGAAAAAGGACAAGAAAATAAAAATAAAATTGCAGAAGCCATCATATGATTTGATGACAATGTTAATAGAATAAATAGGAATAGGAATAAGAATTCGTTATTCGGCCTTTATCGTGGGCCGAAGGCATATAGAAAAACAAAATCGTATAAAGCCATCACATTCGACTTATGTCAAAGTTAATTAATAATTAAAATTTCTTATTCTGCCATTATCTTGGCCTTCAAGGCATTTTGGCCTTTAAAAGGGCACATGTATGAAAGATATTCTTGAAACAGAGGATTTCAGCATTACCGTGAGGGTGCAGGATTTTTTTCTGGAAGATTATCGTTCTTAGTGGTGTGACTTACCTTTTTATACGGTCAGAATTTCGTTTTATATTTTATATTATTTGAGTTATTTTACTCTTTTTACTGATTTGTTGGGAAGTTTATTTATTATTATATAATTTTTAGTGAGAGTATTTTATTTCTCAGTATTCACTGAGAAGATATTTGGTATACTTCTTTTTTTTTTTTTAGTAGAATTTTTTTTGAACTTCATCCCATAGTTATTTTTTTCCCTCGAAGAGTTTTTTTGTAACGTTTGAAGTGTCGATTTAATTTTTATTTATTTAATTATGTATTGTTATTTATTATTGATTGCTTTTAGATATTTGGTTACTCTATTTGATTGAACAGAGGAACGAAAAGAGTAAGGAACACAGTAAGTTTCAGTGAGTATTTTCCTAACAAGAACAAACAGAAATACAACATGAGCAATCCAATTCCAACAGTTCTAATGTTAGCATGTCCAGCTACAGGACATGTGAATCCCTTAATGAACATAGCATTGAAGTTGGTTGAGCATGGATGCCAAGTCATTTTTGTGAACACAGATTTCGCCCATAAGCGACTTAAAAAAAGCATTAATGGATCACAAATAAAATTTGTTTCAATCCCAGATGGTTTAAGTCCTGAGGATGACAGAACCGATGTGGGTGAGCTATTTCTTGCTATGCTAAACACCATGCCTGCTATGCTTGAGAAGCTCATAGAGGATATTCATTTCAATGGTGAGCATAGAATCAGTTGCATAGTTGCTGATGTGGCAATGGGTTGGGGCATGCAAGTTGCACATAAGCTAAGAATTAAAGGAGCTCTCTTTTGGACAGGAACAGCAGCTATGTTTGCCTTGACAAACAATATTCCCATGCTGATTGACAATGGGATTATAGATTCTGAAGGTAAGAAAATCACATTTCACTTTGTTTACTTTAGTATATTGTCTTTAAAACACTTAATTTGTTGAGGAAGGATGTAAAATTAAATTTAACGATGTAACTTATTATATGACAATAGCTTCATTTTGTATGGCACTGCAGGTAGGCCAGTCACAAAAAGGACATTTCAATTGTCACAAAGTATGCCTGAAATGGATACAGGAGTCATTTGGTGGTCAAAGATCTCTGACTCAGTAACTGAGAAAAAAATATTTAATTATTTTGTGCAAGTACTACAAAATTTGAATTTGACAGACTGGTGGCTTTGCAACACCATATATGAACTTGAACCTGTAGCATTATCCTTTATTCCAAAGCTCCTACCAATTGGCCCATTGTTGAGAAGTTATGATAATACAAATGCAACTGCAAGATCATTGGGCCAGTTTTGGGAAGAAGATCTCTCTTGCATGAGTTGGCTTGATCAACAACCTCATCATTCTGTCTTGTATGTTGCTTTTGGTAGTTCCGCTCTTTTTGACCAAACTCAATTCACAGAACTAGCTCTTGGACTCAAGCTCACTAATAGACCCTTTCTTTGGGTTGTGCGTCGCGATTATAACAGGAGTAATAAGATGGTGTATCCAGATGAATTCCAAGGGAGTCATGGTAAGATAGTTGGATGGGCTCCCCAACAAAAGGTGCTAAGCCACCCTGCCATAGCTTGTTTTGTTAGCCATTGTGGTTGGAATTCTACAATGGAGGGTTTGTCTAATGGGGTTCCCTTCTTGTGTTGGCCATATTATACTGACCAATTTTACATTAAAACATTTATATGTGATGAGTTGAAGGTTGGCCTGGGATTTGATTTGGATGAAAAAGGATTGGTGTCACGCGGAGAGATAAAAACGAAAGTGGACCAACTACTCAACAATGAGATCATAAGATCGAGGTCTTTGAAGGTAAAGGAGAATTTAATGAGCAACATTGCTGAAGAAGGTCGATCTTCAGAAAACTTCGCAAGGTTTATTGAGTGGTTGAAAGAATAAGAATTGGGCTTTGGTGTAAAAGTTAAGTTGGTTAAAAGTAATTGGACCAACTAACTAATGATGAGCAAATAATAGAAGCAAGGTCTAAAAAAAATAGAAGTGATAGCCATGATAATTTTAGTAGGTTTTTCAAGTGGCTTAAATCAGTTAAATATTGATAATATAATGATTGTCTGTGTTCGTCATTACTCAGTGTTCTTGAAAAAGTAACTAATTAAGTATTTGTCTCTCAACTAAGTAATCATGTAGTGTACTCAATTTATATTCCAAATGGATGCAACTCATTCAATTATGCAGTAGTGCAACTATGGAAAACAATATTTTTAAAATGGTCTTTCTTTACGAATGATGTGGGTGTTGATTGATCACCATAAGAAAATCGTGATTTACTGACGGCCGTAATCCGTCGGTAATCACCAAAAGCCGTCGGTAAGTCATAATTACAGACGGTCTATCAATGGCAAAAAACCCCTCGGAAAATGGGTTGTCGCTAAACTTAGTCGATGGATTTGCTGATCCGTTGGTAAATCCCAAGGCTAAAGGATTGATTTACTGATGGATTAATCCGTTGGTAAATGGTTAACAAGCTTACCGACGAAGTAGTCCGTTGGTAATGTGTTAGCAGACTTATCGATGAATTATACCGTTGGTAAGTTTACTTTTTTTAATTAAAATTATTACAAATTTATTACAATTATTAAAATTTAGAATAAATAAAATAAAGATAAAGATAAATAAATTAAAATAAAAAATTATATAAAAGTAAACAATATTCTCAACAAACAATTAAATCCAACAAAATCTTATAACTACCACAAAATCCTAATAATCTGAATAGTCTCTCGGAGAGGCGTCATCTGATGGCTGTCATTTCTGGCCCTCTTGCTGCTGAGCAAAGGTCGTCTGAACATTCGGTGGGAGTTGCTGCTGCAAAGCAGTACGCGTCTCAGGTGGCAATACCTGGAGGACAATTGCAAGATTTTCTGTACTGACTGGACTTCCCCCTTCAATCCCTGATTCTCATCCCTAGTTTGGCTGGCATTATCCTCGGTAGCAGAAAACCACTTTCTCAACATGACCAACTCCTTTGAATCATGCGAGCTATTGAAAGATGTCTACAACGGCCGCGTGAGGCCATGTCAGTAATAATCTGATGTATCTACTCTAGAATTGATTCGGTCTACTACTAACTTTTACATTCTCCCACCACTCTACAAACAAAAATACGGATGTAATAGATCCAATACAAAAGAGATAAAAACAAAAGGAAGCTTCTGCTTCCTTCGTTCTTTTCTTTTCTCTACCGTACAAACGAAAAGACAAGGGACAACATAACAACTGCAACAAAGCTTAACAACAAAGAGTGGCCATACAGCAACGCTAACGCGGGTCAAGTGATAGCTATGTTTAGTGATATCTTATGATTAATATTTAATAACTTATGGGTCAAGTGTTGAGGAATTTCAATTACATCAATCAAAAGATCAATGGTTCATCAATTAGTTAACTCCGCCTTTGGAAAGATGTGTCAATTGCATTTAGAGTCTTATGTTGAGTCATTTGTACATGATCCAGCAGTAGTCTCAGTTCAGCTGTCAATGAGAACATGTTGTTGAAAAGAAAGGACGACATGATTACAATTGGCACTAACACTGTGTTTGAATCAACTGAAAATAGAAGGAAAGAAAGAAAGAGAAAAGAAAAGAGAGGGAAAGATATCAGATCCCTCGTTTGGTTCTAAGAGGAAAAGGGGAGGAAGGAACACTTTTTGTGAGACCCACGTACAAATTTGTTTCCTCTCTATTCGGGAAGAAAACTGATGGAAAGCTTGAATTTGAATGAAAATACATAAAAACCCTCACTTTTGAAATTGAACAACGAAAAGAAGAACTGTGCGCTTGTGCAACTGGAAGGGGGCAGGGAAAGGAGCTATAAATGATGAAATTGAGCATGAGATGATTGTCTGGGCCTCCACTATTACATTGATGCCTCATCCCTTTAAGCTTATTCTTGCAATATTTTTTGCTTCAGAAAGATGGTTTTGTTCCTTGTTTTTTAGAATGAAGAGTGAAAAAGAATTGGAGAAGAGTTAAAGGGCAGGGAACATTAACGATGTGAGTTGAAAGAGACAATCTACGATGCTTAATTAGTAGAATGTATTTTTACATTTTTATTATATTTATTACATCACATTTTATAGTCATGGGTATTTATGTCATTTCACAAATATGTTTTTTCTTTCTTCTCATTTTTTACACAATCAAACAAGAGGAGAAAAAAAATTTAGTTTCATTTCCTTTCATTTTCTCTCCTACCAAACAACTAAACTATCATCTCATTTTCTACTCTTTTTTTTTCCTTCCTTTTTCTATCCTTTCACTTTCTCTCCTCTCATTTTCTTTTTTAAACCAAACACTGTGTAAGAGTGTTCAAGGGTTAACTCCAACTATTACAAGTGAATTTGCTGCCTTAAGGAAAGAGCAAGGAATTCCCCCACTGCGTCCTTCAAACAGGTTAGAGTTGTTGCATCACTATGTGCAAATGCTTGCATTACTTTCACAAGAAAAG
This sequence comes from Ammopiptanthus mongolicus, assembly GCA_039655645.1. Classification (NCBI taxonomy): domain Eukaryota; kingdom Viridiplantae; phylum Streptophyta; class Magnoliopsida; order Fabales; family Fabaceae; genus Ammopiptanthus; species Ammopiptanthus mongolicus. Next base: position 86,119,641 of record CM077347.1, read on the forward strand.
GTAAGTTAATGTTGTTCAGTGAACCATGTTTACTCACATTACACGACTCAAGAAGGAAAATAATAAGTTTTGCTCATAATTAAATTAGTAAACAAACATATCTTTTTTTTTTTTTTACATAAGTAAACAAATATATCTTAGATTGTCTATATTGGTGTTTTATAATTAATTTTAAATAATATAGTTCATTGCTTCCCACATTCACTATGTTAATTCTTCATAACAAATAATTAATTTTTTTACTTTTTTAAAATATTTAATATATATTGTCTTTATTTCAATTTAGTAGAGATTGTTAGAAACTTAAATATCTTACAAAGGAGAGCACCAAAAAAAAATATGTTACAAAGGACTATGATGGAGGGTCAGCACGGTGTTTCTGCTTCTGAGTTTGCAGATCTGGATCGCGTCGGGTGGAGAAGCGTGACTGGGACTAGTTTCGACGCGATGGCTCTAGCCAAGATTCGTGGCTGCACCTGCGTAGCTTGAGCAACATTTAAGCTTCAATATTTCATCTGAGGTCACGATTTAGGTTAGATTTAACCCTTTTTTGTTGCTAAATTTGACCATGAGCATCATTTAAGCTTTAATTTTGCATCTAAGTATGCGATTTAGGGATTGATTTAACCTTTTTTTTGTTGCTATATTTGATGTAGGGTGTAACACCCCGATTTTCTTATTCTTTTTAATTAATTAGTATTTATGAAATTGTATTTTATTGAAGGGTCTAGAAAATTTAACAAATTATTCCGAGGCCATAGTCACGCTCTACACCATCATAGGAGACTATGGTTTAGTTTTGGGCCGAAAACTCAGACAGAGTCCGATCTACGATTTTCATTGACAGTAGTGTTTTACTACTATCAGGACCTAATTTGGACTCGTGAATGAGACAGTTAGTCTTAGAATCACGTTTCCTATATTTTCAAAAAAAGTTCGTCGTGACGTTTGAAAATGAAAATAATATATTATATTCGGGCCGATAATCGTTCTAGGAGACGATTCGAGCCGTGTAAGGGTTTTACAAAGCCCACGAACGGATAATTTTCATGTCAAGGCTATGTTAAGTCATCTAGGGACTTATACCAGTGTCGTGAGGATTTTCAAAATGTCGAGACGTGAAATGACCAAATTGCCTTTGGTTATTTTTACTAATTACCTTTTAACCTTTCTTAACTCTTAAGAAAGCTCAAGAAATATCTTCACCCACTCACTTCCCCCCTCCCCCCCTCACTCGCTGACTTCAGCTTCTTCTTCTTCCTTTCTTCTTTTCCTCCATTTCCATTTTCTTCCTCCATTTTTCATCTCCATTTTCACTCAACTTCCACAAGCTTTTTCAACCCAATTTGTGAAGCAAAGTTGCTCCTCTCATCCTCCTCTATCACCTAGGAGGTATAGATTTCATGTTTGAGCTCTCAATCTTTATTTTTCTCCATTGATTTTTATGAGTTTCAATTTCTAGATCTAAACTTCAAAAATTTCTAAAAAAATGTAGAAAAATCATTTTAATACCAAACCAATTTCTATGAGCTAGTATCATCCTCTACTACAATAATCCAAGAGCTTGAAATCAAATAAAACCTCTAGCCTATTTATCTCTTTTAAGCCCGACCTATGCACTATTTTGGGAAAAATGGGGTTTTTGTTCATTGTTCTTGATTTCACCTATTTCATTCCTTAATCATGTAATCCAAGTGATTAGGAAGCCAAATCAAACTCTCACCTATTTTTCATGGTGATGGCCGAAACCCTATTTTGTTGGTTTAAGGGGTTTTGGTTCAAATCTTTGATAATTGATTATTGATTGTGTATTAGGTATGCTTAAGGATCATTGATTCAAGAGTTGGTAGAATTTCAACATCCCTAGCCTAATTTATTAAATAGGGGTAGTAGCTAATCCTAAGGATTAGGGAGTTTATGAATTAACTGTTTTAATTTCTGGTTGTGTTTTACTGTATAGAATCTGACGGGACTCGAATGCTCGACCACGCACCCAATTGAAAGTTGCAGAGCCGCATTCGGAATCTCTCGGGGACATCACTAAGGTGGGGGAAAGAACCCTAATATCGTCGGGGAGACAAGCTTTAAATAATATATATTGATATACGTAGGGCGACCCAAACCCTACTAGTGGTTGTTTGACCGTTAGGTTGATTTTACTGTATATTGAAGATGTATGCTCTGTGATTGGATGGATATCTAATATGTTATATGTGGTATATATGTTATGCTTTTTATATGTCTATGATTGATTAAACATGATTTATCTGTAAGTTGATTTTACTGTTGAATCTGTTGTTGGTTGTGATTCATGTACTGTTGTGACTGCTGATGTCTGATTAGAGCTAGGCAGTGATTTCTGATAAGTCGAAAGATGATTGTGTGGTGAGAAAGTCGAGGATATATATATATATATATATATATATATATATATATATATATATATATATATATATATATGTCGTAGTGCTCAACCTAGAGATACAGTTGATCTGCTAATGTTGCGATATAAGTCAATACCCGGTTAAGTCGGATGAAAGTTGGTCGTGGTTGTTTATAAGTCGTGGTTGAGGCACTAAGTGTTGATCCTGAGATGAGTCAGTGAGATTCATGTTGCATAGCTGTTGTTCATCACTGTGTTGGCATACGGGCGATTCTGATCTTACCTGCGGGGAGATGGTCGTACCCGTTAGTCGAATTGTAGACGGACGGGCGAATATCTCGACCTAGCCTGCGGGCGGGGGGATATGTCCTTACCGAAAGCTGAGTTGTTAACAGACAGGCGAGTGCTCCGACCTAGCCTGCGGGCGGGGGAACATGTTGTTACTATAAGTTGCGTTGTTGACAGACGAATATTCCGACCTGGCTTGCGGGCGGGGGAATATGTCGTACCCATGAGACGAGTTGGGCCTGCGGGCTTTAGACCGAACCCTACCTTATGGGGGTGGCATAGTGATGACTGAGACACCTTAATCTGTTGGGGATGTCGCATCGTGATCGCGTCCATATAGTCGTAGTTGCATGAGTGTGAGAGACAGTAGTTAAGGGAAAAATTATCCGGAAGTTGTTTGGTTGTCACTGTTGTGATTCGGTGTGTTGCTATTCATATACATTATTTATATCGTTGTTTTCCCCATTTATGACATATTACTGTTTCTTATCCCCTTTATTTATATGTCGTACTTTATTTATTCTTGATTGCACGAGAAGATCCCGATGAGGAGTTTCCAGAGGAGATTGACGGTATACCTGTTGAGCCCGTTGCCGGCGGGAGAGCCTCGGACCCCAATGCTGGGGGACCTTGAGCGCCAGGGGAGGAAATCTGATGTATCTTTATTTCCGTTGCTATGTTTTTAGTTTTTATTTACTGTATACTCTGAAGTCTTTTATATTTGGTATCAGAGTTTAAGGCTCTACTGATGGAGCTAGTACTATTATGTATGTATACTTTTATTATGGTATCAGTATGTTTAATATTTTAATATTTCCGTAAATTTTTTACTACTAAGCTACGCTATAACGCTAATAATTATAAGTGGGGTCACCAATGGGACCTCCTAGGAAGGGGTTATCTCATAGGGTCATCACTGTGTGTGGATAAATAACTGTGTTGGTTATTGGAATTATAAGGTTTTTTTTGTTTTTGAATTTTATGCCACCATATCAAGTATTCATTCTGCAATGTGTTTTTGATCTTGCATCTACTTGTATTGTAATGGACATGATTCCTATTGGACATAAGCTTTCACCATTTGCATGTTCTTGACATAAGCTTTCACAATTTGTAAGTTCTATTTATAAGCTATGCTATGTATTTTAGAAGGTCTGGGCATACATTAAAGAGAGCTCTCTTCAGATCTTTTATGTAACACAACACTAATCCAGAACAAGGAATTAGAGGTTCTTATTATTGCCCGTAAAGTTTAAGGAATACAATTCCAGAAGGTATAATTTCTCCACAACTTGTATTTTATTCCCGTTGATTGTCAAAGCTCTTGATGCTGAATTTTGGTTCTTTTTCAACCTTTTGGTCGTGTTCTTGGCATCTTTGTGTTGTTGCCTCAGCGAGTTTCGGAAGGAGCGGTATGCTTTAAGGAAGACCATAAAGGAAGTTGGGATTGTTAGCATTGCAATGTCAAATTTAGCATGTTAGCAAATATTTGGCCTTTGATTCTTCTATTGTGTTTTGGTTATTTTCTTGCAATATAAGAGCGAACATCAATGGATGAGTGATATATGTTTCCTTTGCTTGTATAAGAACATTAAAAATGAAGATGGGTAACTTATAATATAACATATTTACTTGTCAATTTATATTCCCAATTGCAATACTTTAATTGGGTGACAGTTATTTTGTTTGTTTCTTAAAGTTATGATTTGCATCGTGCAGATGACTCTGGGAAGCTAAAGAAATTTGTCCAAATGTTTGGATGAAAGAAGCTTTAGGTGTATTGGTTAGTATAAAAACTCTTCCATAACCAAAAAGGATTGAGATAACCATGTGTAAAAATAGTATACAAAAATTATGTGCAATAATCATTTTCCCAATCTACTGATTTTACATAACTATTAACCATAAGGATTGTTTATGAAGTAAAACTTACAGGCTTATCTTCTGACTTTTGGACTTGCTCAGTCTTGCTTTTAATTTCTTTGTACACAAATGCATCTATCTTTCTGACATGTTTCTTAAGTAATGCTTCTAATCCTATGTTCAAAAACTGCTTGATCTTCCAAAAAATATCAATATATCGAAGTATAGTAATTGCACTTGCTTCATCAAAAGCACCGGAGAACTTGGTGCCTTCTTCATAGGTTCAACACATAGTGTCCAATTCTACACCAAGGACAATCTTAAATACTAAGTCCATGGTTGATTTAAAAAATTGGTCCTCCATATATATATATATATATATATATATATATATATATATATATATATAATAAAACAAGGGCATGCTTAACTATAACTGCATGTGAAAATAATTTTTCATTGTCAACAATAACAACAAAAGCCTTTTTTGCTTTTTTCATTGGGAATGATTGGTTACATAGTTCAAACTATTGTGTTCTATCATAAATGATGTATTCATAAAAGCTATTTAGATCTAATTTTTATCAAATATACTTAATTAACTAAATATGCATCTATAGCCATATAAATTATCTTAATTGAATTTCAATTGTCTAATTTGAGATTGTGGCTTCCAACACTATTGCAACAGTTTTTACTGCATTAGATTTGAACACTGAATTGTTGTAGTCTCTCAACAGTCTAATGGAAATTTGATAGTTTGCTGCATTTCTTTAATGTTTCTGTTAAGAATTTAGGCATCCGAATGGTCCCCTCAAAAATCGGCTTATGAGGGGGTGGTCTCCGGATTATATAAGCAATGGCCAGGCTCGTTAACCACCCGATGTGGGACTCGCAACACGCTGTTAAATTCGGCCAGGCATCCGAAAGGTCCCCTCAAAAACCGGCTTATGAGGGGGTGGTCTACCTAGCTATATAAGCAATGGTCAGGCTCGTTAAGCATCCGACGTGGGACTCGCAACATGCCCCCTCGAGCCTGGGCTCGTCACCACAAGCGAGGGCTAGCGGCACTATCCACAACACCAGGCAGAACGTGGCTTTGATACCATGTGGATAATGCCGCTAGCCCTTGCTTGGGGTGACGAGCCCAGGCTCGAGGGGGCGTGTTGCGAGTCCCACATCGGGTGGTTAACGAGCCTGGCCGTTGCTTATATAGCTAGGTAGACCATCCCCTTATAAGCCGATTTTTAAGGGGACCTTTCGGATGCCTGAATTCTTAACATGGTATCTGAGCCACATTCTGTCCGGTGGTGTGGATAGTACCGCTAGCCCTTGCTTGTGGTGACGAGCCCAGGCTCGAGGGGGCGTGTTGCGAGTCCCACATCGGGTGGTTAACGAGCCTGACCATTGCTTATATAGCTAGTTAGACCACCCCCTCATAAGCCGATTTTTGAGGGGACCATTCGGATGCCTAAATTCTTAACAGTTTCCACTTCTCTCCATCCACTGTGAATATCCCATCACTTAGGAGGTCCTTCAAGATTTCATATTGGTATAATCCCTGCAACATGTTTAAAGAATATTAAGGGGAAACTCTATTACGGGTTCAATGATATAGTGTGTTTTGGACAAGAGGCTTGGAAACAGAAATTTATGGCCTTCTTGATCAAGGTATGGAATATTTAAAATGTCTGAATCAATTTAAAACTTCCTATGATTCTGTAAATTATCCTTTTGATTCAACTTGCATAGCAATATTGTTAAACTCTCCATTTTTGGTATGTACTTGATACCTGAACTGAATTTCCTTGGAAATAGAAGGATATATATATATATATATATATATATATATATATATATATATATATATATATATATATTTATATGAAAGATCAAGAACTCAAATTACATGGATTTATATAATTATCAACCTTGATTTTGACTTTTGAAAAATCAATCATTGAATGAATTTTTCAAATATGTGATTCAATCATTTAAATTGAGGTTTCTTTTCTTTTCTTCTCCTATGATTGTCGCAGCTGCTGTATAATTTCTTCTTGCTGAAGCTGGTTTGAGATAACAAAGTGGGTGTAGTGAAAGGAAGCCTCTCTCAGTGACTGACATAATTGTGCTTGGATTGCTTTCAACTCTTTGCTCTCTTGGTTGTTGGTCATAAGTGGTGGATAAGGTTGTGATATTTAGAGGAAACAATAAAAGAAACGTGCAGGGGAAAGTTTGTAATGCGAGTGGGGTAAAACAGCCTGCTGAATTATGCAGTTTAATTATGCGCTTTTCAGATGTTGGGATGAGTTAAAGGTGTTCATGATTATAGTGTTTTCAGTTTGATGTTTTGGGTTTGAGCATCCTTCATCAAATAAAATTGTTTGTTTATTGCAAAAAAAAAAAATTTAGAAAAAGTCTTTTATTACCTTTCATGTTTTTATACAAATATTATCTTTTATTATCATTCCATTTATTGTCAATTTATTCACAATTTAATAATAAAAAATTTTAAAGCAAAATTGCAACCGTACAACGCACGGGTCGATATCTAATTTAAAAAAAAAAAAATAGGGGTGCTAAACTGAACAAAATAAGAGAGTATAAGTTTCTAGAACTAAACTCACCACTTTTCTCTATCAAATATCAATATATGTATTGTCACAATTATAGTGGTGGCATTAGCGATGACAATGGGTACCCGCAAAAATTATTCATAACGAGTAGGGTAATTACCCGTTTAATGAGTATGGATACGTGATGTGAATCTAGAATGGACATCCTTGACAAGAATTATGAAGCCCAAAATGAAAAAGGAAGAACAAAATTGGTATTTGCAGAAATTCTTATTTTTTATTGAAAATTACTCGTCTGTCTTGTTTTGGATGAATCAGGAGCTACAGAAGTCCGAATGATGTGTTTCTTGATGCGTTAGAAAGATAAAAAAATGTTCTACAAATTATATTTCATGCTTCTTGACCAAATTCGGCATCTATCATGATGGAAAATGGGTTGGAAGTTGAAGACGAATTCCTGGACAAAAATATTTTGGTTATTATGATATGTGGGTTACACTAAGTTGGGCTAAAACCCATTAGAAGGGGAGCTCGAAATTGGAAGAGTAAAGGAGGATAACCTTCGGCTTGCATGCCTAGGTAACTCCTTAGAAAGATGAAGAGTTAAGTTAAATAGCCACTTAGTGGATGGTTAGTTCTTTTTATTAGTTTTAGTGGATATTTCCTAGTTTTATGAGGGGGAGTAATTCACTTCATGGTGACCCTTAGCTGCATCTTCATGCAACTCCGTAAGCCTATATGTATTCGAATTCTATGAATGATGAGATAACTAAGAAGTTGATTTTGGATTGAATCCAATTGTGAGGGTTTTGTCTCTTTTAGATTCTTGATTGAGCCACCCCTTTGATCTTATCAAGAGTCCAAGACTTTTGTGGTGATCTTCACTAGGCTTATCAAATCCCCTTGGATTTGTGACGCTTATCCCCCTTTCTCATCCTCATCCATTTTCTTGTTTTCTTCTTTCTTGAATTGAACACAACATGTTTTCTTAATTTTCATTGGTAGTCTCACCAAGTGTGCTTGATAATTCAACCTAAGATCATCACTAAGGCAACCCACTATTTTGGTTGTCATCAATACGGATGCGGGTAATTATCCGCAAAAATTAATAGGGATGGATGAGGATATGGGTATTCTAATACCCACCATACCCCATACTTGCATTATATATATATATATATATATATATATATATGATTTATATATTTATTTTATATATACATAATTATAATATATTATATTTAAAAAAAAAAAACTTCATGGTGAGATCCATTTGGCTAGCTTCTTTGTATGTTAGCTTCACAAATATTATCTTTTATTATCGTTTCATTTATGTTACTTATTCATAATTTAACACTATAAACTTTTAAAGCAAAATTAAAACTGCATAACATGCAAGTCACAGTCTAGTTAAAAATTAAAATAAAAAACAGGGTGCAAAACTGAACAAAATAAGAGATTATAAGTTTCTAGAACTAAACCAACCGCCTTTCTCTATTAAATATTAATATATGTATTGTATAATCTAATAATGAATTCCTCTAACAATAATAGTAGAAGCCATCAAGTTTGACCTATAGTCAAATTTAAGTGTTTAACAAACATAAAAAGTATTTTATTCGGGCATTATCGTGGGCGGCAAGGCATTATGGCCTTTAAAAGGGCACATGGATGAAAGAAATTCTTGAAACAGAAGATTTCAGCGTTACTGAGAGGTGCAGTGACGGTGAAGAGGAATATTTTTTTCTCCTTCTGTTCGAAGACTATTGTTCATAGTGGTGTGCCACTTTTATACGGTCAGAATTTCTTTTTATCTTTTATATTATTTGAGTTACTTTATTCATTTTACTGATATTTTGGAAAGTTTATTTATTATTATTTTATTTTTGAGTAGGAGTATTTTATTTCTTAGTATTTACTGAAAATATTTTTGGCATACTCCTTAATTTTTATTAGTAGAGAAGTTTTTGATTTCAACATGAAAAATGTTAGCAATATAATCTTCTAAACTCTTTTTACAACACATTGTCCTTTAATGATTGAAATTCATGTTGGTCTTATATGATTCAAGTGGGATCCACATAAATTAGTGGGATCCATTTGAATTTTAACTAATAAAAAAAAATGTGTGTTAAAAAATATGTTGGTGACACTTCTATCCCATAGTTTTTTTTTTTTTTCGGGAAGAGATTTAACGTTAGAAAAGTGTTGATAATTTTTCATTTTTTAATTTATGTATTGTTATTTATTATTGATGATTAATTGCTTTGAGATTTTTGGTTATTCAATTGGATTGAACAGAGGATCAAAGAGTAAGGAAAAGAGTAATTTTCAGTGAGCATACGTTTATTCTTCTAACAAGAAGAAACACAAATACAACATGAGCAATCCCATTCCAACAGTGCTAATGTTAGCATGTCCAGCTCCAGGACATGTGAATCCCTTGTTGAACGTAGCATTGAAATTGGTTGAGCATGGATGCCAAGTCATTTTTGTGAACACAGACTTTGCCCATAAGAGACTTAAAGAAAGCATTAATGGATCACAAATAAAATTTGTCTCAATCCCAGATGGTTTAAGTCCTGAGGATGATAGAACTGATTTGGGTGAGCTAAGCCTTTCTATGCTAAACACCATGCCTGCTATGCTTGAGAAGCTCATAGAGGATATTCATTTCAATGGTGACCATAGAATCAATTGCATAGTTGCTGATGTAGCAATGGGTTGGGGGATGCAAGTTGCGCGTAAGCTGATTATCAAAGGAGCTCTCTTGTGGACAGCATCAGCAGCTATGTTTGCTTTGGCAAACAATATTCCCATGCTGATTGACCATGGGATTATAGATTCTGAAGGTAAGAAAATCACATGTCACTAACTGGATTTGCTTGGTTTTGTATATTTTCTTTAAAACACTTGATTGGTTGAGGAAAAATGTAAAATTAAATTTAATGAGCTAGCATATTAAATAACAATAGCTTCATTTTGTATGGAACTGTAGGTAAGCCGATCACAAAAGGGACATTTCAGTTGTCACCAAGTATGCCTGAAATGGATACGGGTGTCATTTGGTGGTCAAATATCTATGACTCGGTAACTGAGAAAAAAATATTTAATTGTTTTGTGCAAGTCCTACAAAATTTGAATTTGACAGACTGGTGGCTTTGCAACACAACATATGAACTTGAACCTGCAGCATTATCCTTTACTCCAAAGCTCCTACCTGTTGGCCCATTGTTGAGAAATGATGATAATACAGATGCAACTTCAAGATCATTGGGACAGTTTTGGGAAGAAGATATTTCTTGCATGAGTTGGCTTGATCAACAACCTCATCGTTCTGTCTTGTATGTTGCCTTCGGTAGTTTCGCTCTTTTCGACCAAAACCAATTCACAGAACTAGCTCTTGGAATCGAGCTCACTAAAAGACCATTTCTCTGGGTTGTACGTCAAGATCACAATAGGATTAATAAGATGGTGTATCCGGATGAATTCCAAGGGAGCCATGGTAAGATAATTGGATGGGCTCCCCAACAAAAGGTGCTAAGCCACCCTGCCATAGCTTGTTTTGTTAGCCATTGTGGTTGGAATTCCACTATGGAGGGTTTGTCTAATGGGGTTCCCTTCTTATGTTGGCCATATTTCAATGACCAGTTTTATGACAAAACATTTATTTGTGATGAGTTGAAGGTTGGATTGGGGTTTGACTCGGATGAAAATGGATTGGTGTCACGCGGGGAGATTAAAAGGAAAGTGGATCAACTACTAAACAATGAGAACATAAGATCAAGGTCTTTGAAGGTAAAGGAAAAATTAATGAACAACAAAGCAGAAGGAGGTCGATCTTCAGAAAACTTCACAAGGTTTGTTGACTGGCTGAAAGCATAATAATTGAGCTTTGGTGTAAAAGTTACGTGAAATGGTAAAAGTACAAAAGATGATGTTTCTTATAATAATGCAATGTTCTTGTAGAAATAAGTATTTCTGAAGTTTATCAATAAATAATTCTCATATATGAATTCGTTTGATCTATAATGATAATTAATATAAATAAGTCCTATAAAATGTACTTAGTGTAGCTATACTTCAAAGTTCAAGTTCATGCCGTCTATTTTAAGTTATGCTAATCGTGTTGCTATCTACCCGAAAATGTTTTAGCTATCTACAAATTATGTGGAAGATTGAAGATAAAATAAAAATTATTCTAACCACTTTGAAAATTTATTGAAAATACACGTGATACTCTTCTTATCTGTATACCTACACTACAACAAATTTTTCATATAACTACGGACATTTTTAGTGACAGTTGTTAAAACTGTAGGTATATGTATTAGTGTTGGCCAAATCGTAGGTAAATGTAGGTGGAGCATAGGTAAAACCTATATTAACAATCAAATGTAATTGTAGGTAAAGGTATGTGGACCGTAAGTAAAGAATATAATGACAATCAATTGTCGTTGGTATTCGTCACTCATAATAGATGGATGGACCAATCGTAGGTGAATGTAAACTTTATATCTACCTACAGATTTTAAACATATAATGACAGATTGTGACTATCATTGAAAAACAAATTTCTTGTAGTGCTACATTGACACTTCCTAGTTGTTATCTTTATAATTAGTAAAACGACCAATTTACCCTTGACAACCTCAATCCTAATTTTTCTTACCCCACCCTTGTTAGAACTAAAGAGGTTATGGTTTATAAGTCCTAAAATTTTGATGTTAACAAAAGGATTAAATTGTATGAACAACATTTTCTTCTGGACTATGTTTTTGTTCTAGTATGCAGATACTCCAAGTCCAAAGACTTAAAAAGCTTACGATGAAAAGTCTATCGTTAAGTTATTATACGATTAATGGACTCGATCTTTTTGGACTGTGCTCTTCTTTAAAAGGAGCAAGCGTGAGTCCAAAAACTTAGACCACGTTTTTTAAAACTCTCTGTAGATACGTCCAATGCTATATATTTGTTTTTTGTTTTTTTTTTTACTAACGAATGTAAAAAGTGCGAAAATGTTTAAATGCAATATTCAAATATTATTGTACAAAAGTCTCTAGACATATATAGTACCATCGAAAGCATAAAGCATCTATCTGTTCCTGACACAAGTCTGAATCAATGAAATCGACTCTACTCAAGAAGTAAAGACACCAGGCAAATTTCGGGTACAAAGAAAAAATGTCGGTTTAGTTCTCTGATAACCTACTCTACTTTTCAGAAGCTTCAAGACAAGTTATCAGACTCAACGACATTATATAAATATATCTTAGATTGTCTATATTGATATTTTATAATTAATTTTAAATAATATAGTTGCTTCCTAAATTCGGTATGTTAATTCTTCATAACAAATTATTAATATTTTATTTTTTAAAAATTTAATATATGTTGTCTTTATATTCAATTTAGTAGAGATTGTTAGAAACTTAAATATGTTACAAAAACCAGCACCAAAAAAAATGTTCCAAAGGAATATGATGGAAGGTCAGCGTGGTGTTGCTGGTTTTGAGTTTGCAGATCTAAATCGCGTCCGATGGAGAAGCGTGACTGTTACTGGTTTGGACACGATGGTTCTGCTCAACATTCATGGCTGCACCTACTGCATATCCTGAGCAACATTTAAGCTTCAAATTTTCATTTGAGTTCACAATTTAGGTTTGATTTAACCCTTTCTTGTTGCTAAATTTGACCCTGAGCATCATTTAAGCTTCAACTTTGCATCTGAGTACGCGATTTAGGGATTGATTTAACCTCTTTTTTTTGTTGCTAAATTTGATGTAAAGTCATCACTGTGAGTGGATAAATAGCTATGTTGGTTATTGGAATTATAAGTTTTTTTTAATTATATGCCTCCATAGCAAGTATTCATTCTGCAGTGTATTTTCGATCTTGCATCTACTTGTATTGTAATGGACAAGATTCCTATTTGACATAAGCTTTCACCACTTCCAGGTTCTTGACATAAGCTTTCACAATTTGCAAGTTCTATTTATAAGTTATGCTATATATTTTAGAAGGTCTAGGAATACATTAAAGAGAGCTCTCACTAGTGTGGAAAACACTTTTAACATCGGTTAAAAGTGACTTTTAACATCGATTGTTCCAGCGATGTTAAAAGTGTGACATTTAACATTGCTTATTGACTGATGTCAAAAGTCACACTTTTAACATCGGTTCTACTTTTGACATCGGTTGAATCCGATACCGATGTTAAAAGTTAAATTTTTTTTAACATCCGGTTTTATTTCAAAATGCTCCCTTGTGTCTTTAAATTCCTTTTTAGAGAGTGGAGTCGTATTGTTGAAAGTCTGCACAAGTTCAAATAAACTAAACATTAGCTCATTAAAAAAACAAAACATTATTTAACTTATTAAAAATTCTATTAATTACCTGCTCCCATCCTTCGGTAATACTCGCAGAGACAATGTTCAACATATATCTCATAACGTAATATCTAGACTCCTAGTCGCCACTTTACCGATGAGACTACAAATGAATACGAAATTGAATATCAGTAAATTTATATAATAATAAGTACTATTATAACCTGCAATTGAATCTCGGGTTCTAATAAACTACTTACATAGGGAATAATCCATTCATACTTTCTTTTTGACTTGTCGGGCTTACTTTTACCATTTGGGCATGTCGTAGTACTTGCCAGCATAGATCTATGATAAAAAAAAATTCATGTCAATTATGTTGAACAAAGTAATGAACATTACCACTAAACCAACAACAACCAACCATTAACCTCAAGAACCAAAGGTAACTTAATCCTGCATCATGACATGCATCAATCAATTAGACCGAATCAAAAGTGCTTCAGCACAGAACAAACAATGCTTCACCAAAAACACTTTTGAAGATGCAAGCTGATAAATGAAAATTGGAATTTTTTTTACTTCATCCACAACTAAAGTTTGGAATTCAAACTCAACTATAACTACAAGACTTTTGAATATGCAAAACATATTGTAAAAAAAATCAATTTTTCCAATATGAGGGTTCAACTTTAGTTTCAAGGGCCCCTTACTGCATGTTAAACACACTAAATCTAACTTCATACCAAAATAATACAAAGGGAGACTGGCGAAGAGGATGAATGAGGAACTAAAAGAAAAGAAAAGTGACAACTCAGCCCTCCATTTGTTTCTGACAACATAACTTTCGGCTGTCCCAAAACATTCTTCAGAGCTCTCAAGTTATACTTCAAGTTGTATTCTTCCTTCACATTGAAGTGAACACGGACACCACTTTTTCCAAGTCAACTTTGGCTATGTACCAAACATAACTGATTGAAGTCACCTCCATCATGACATGCTTTAGCACCAAAAAATGATTGCGGGAAGTGGGGTGAAACAAAAGGAAGTTGATAAACATCTCAGAGCATAAAGTGCAAGTCTCTGAGACAGAAGGATATTGTACTTCTAGGATTCAACTAGATCAAGAATTAAACAGAAAAATTACGCAAGGCTCCCCCTCTAAAGAATCTTGTTTTGTTTTAACTATTTAAGGTTCTCAACACGTATGGATTGTTCAAGCTTCAAATCAAATTGCAGTATAGTCAAACTTATTAATAGATTAATACAACCCTAATAATCAATTAGATATAATGACAGAACTAATCCTTTAAAAGTTGAAATCGTTTAGGTCAATTTATTCACAAAAATCATTTCCGCTGTTCCCTGTAAGGAGAAAATGGGGTAGTATGTCACTAATAATCTTTGTGTTTTTCCTTCAACGTAGATCTGCAGATTGTTTGCAAAGAGTTTTTCCTGAATAAATTCATGTAGTCACATCTTATTTTATTACTAACACCAACAAACTTCCAAAAAAGTATTCTTATCAATTTATTATTTTTAATTTGGTACATTATATTTATCATTATTAGTGGACAACTGCAAGTTCTGGAGTCAAGAAATCAAAATACCTTGATTTTTGTTGGAGTAATAGACTTAAGTGTAGTTGTGCTCCCAAAGCCAAATTTTGGCTTTTTATCTAGAGGCTTCAATATGAAAAGAGCACAAAAGTGTCTCATTAACAGTCATCATAGCACCAACATTGTCAAACTCAGAAAAACTGAAATATTACTACACCCAAGAAAAATAGATACCAACTGCAAATCAGGAAAAAAAAAAAACAAACCCTCCACAACAACACCAAAAAAGTGCATCACCCTGAATACTAGCTCCTGTATAAAACCAGCAAGACCATCCCAACTGAACATGAGCCGGTTAGTAGAAATCCAAACAGCCACTAGGGTTCAAAAACCAGATTTAATAGGGATTGAAAGAAAAGTTTCACAAATGCAAAGAGAAATTAATTTCTAATTGATATTCTTCTCTCTTGTACAAGCTTATACAGGGTCCAACACGAAATTCACTATCTTTAGCACAAATAAAGGTACTTGCCCCCAAAAATCTTTAGCAAAATAAGTTTGGCATTGTACTAAATAGCAGATGCGCGAACCAAATAGCACCAATTCAACCTCAAACAAAGCAACCAAACAAACTGAGTGAAAGCTACATTGGTTGCATTATTGGTTTAACATTATTTGCTGTTGAATTTTTTAGAAACAAATGGTGCATGACATGGAGGAATGAAAATAGAAAACAGAAATACCTTTAGCTGGAGCCATGAGTGAAACCCTAGCTATCAAACATTGGTGAAACCCTGAAAAAGAAAGAGAAAAAGAATAAAGCTAAAGCTCATTTAACAAGGCGCTAGAGAAGAGAAGAGAAGAGCAGAGTTAGAGTTACACTGCGTGGTGAGGAGCCCGTAGCCGAATCTAACAGAAGAACAAGATGAACTTCTGCAAGCGAGCGTCGACCTTGGCGAACATGGTAGAACCTCTGCAACTCTTATCTTCTTGCTCGCACCGCAGAGTGAACACGAAGGGATTTATTAAATCAGCAGATGAAATGTGAGAGTCGAAGAGAGAAAACCAGAAGATGGCGGAGAGAACCGCTTCTTGCTCGCACCGCAGAGTGAACAAGAAGGGATTTGGGTTTGGCCCTTCAGCAAACTAGGGATTTCAAAACCTTCGCCAAAAAAACCTCCGCAAAATGATTTTTTTTTTTTTTTGGATAGTATTACAAATAACATCGGTTTAGAAATAACTAATGTTAAATCTCGACTTGAAAAAGGTATTTTTCACTAGTGCCTCTTCAGATCTTTTATGTAATATAGACTAATCTAGAACAAGGAATTACAAGTTCTTCTGATTATTGCTCGTGAAATTTAAGGAATAAAATTCCAGAAGGTATAATTTCTCCACAACTTGTATTTTATTCCTGTTGATTGTCAAAGCTCTTGATGTTGAATTTTGGTTCTTTTTCAATCTTTTGCTCCTGTTTTTGGCATCTTTGTATTGTTGTCTCAGCTAGTTTCGGAAGGAACGGTATGCTTTGAGGAAGATCATAAAGGAAGTTGAGATTGTTAGCATTGCAATTTCAAAGTTAGCATGTTGGCAAATATTTGACCTTTGATTCTTAAGTTGTGTTTTGGTTGTTATCTTGCAGTATAAGAGTGATCATCAATGGATGAGTGATATATGTTTTCTTTGCTTGTAGAAAAACATTAAAAATGAAGATGGGTAACTATATAATATAAAATAATTACCTACCAATTTATCTTCCCAATTGCAATATTTTAATTGGGTGACATTTATTTTGTTTGTTTCTTAAAGTTATGATTTGCATCATGCAGATGACTCTGGAAAGCTAAAGAAATTTGTCCAAATGCTTGAATGAAAGAAGCTTTAGGTGCATTGGTGTCGCGACCGATAATCGCGAACGAAACGAGTCGCCACCAATTTTATTTAATTTGGAAAAAATTGAAAAACCTTTATTTTTTAGAAAAAAAAGGTTGGTCCTTGAACCAAACTAAGTTCGGAAGTCGATTGCGTATAGTGAAGGATGAAGACTTAACCCCAAAGCACCCCTAATACACCCGTTAGAAAAGACGGTTACCCAAATTAATTGTGTAAGTAATTAATAAATTTTAAAGTACTTATTTTACCCCATATAAGATTTAAAGAAATAACCCTTGCTTGTTTTTTTAAAAAAAGACTAAAATAAAAACTAACGAAAGAAAGAAAAATAAAGATTGGTTAAACACTTACTTGATCATGTTGATATGTTCCTATGAGACAACTCACACCAAAAAATGGTATGGATAGAAGCTGTAAGGCATCAAAAGGTCAAAACATATTAATAGCTATTCTCGTTCATGGCTACACCACATCAACACCCATGATAACTTAGCTTGCTTTAACGAATTGACAAATAAAGATACAACAAAACCTCTGACGATAATTAGAAGAAATTTAATCAAATGTGTTATCTATTCGTATCAATAAAACCTGCCCAGGCTTTCTATCAAACACATAGTGTGCAGTCTTTCATGATTCACAAATTCGCATAGATCATACCAGCTCCTTACCATAAAATACGAGAAAAACAGGCAGGCCAAAAGAAAGGGTTTAGCTTACACTCATATTGAACATAAGAAATAAGAGAAAAAAAAATGCAATGCCCACAATCGTTGATCAAGTGCACTGCTACAAAATAAGAATAAAAAAAAAAAGTTCTAAGAAACATATATGAAGCTTATGTTAATTCTTCTGCCTTTTGCCTTCAAGCTCAGCTTCAAGCTCCCTGTATCTCAAATTCCTACCAGCGCTTCTCTCCTGGACTCATTCAGAATTTCTCAGTAGCTTTTTTGCCCGCTGAATATCTTCTTATATTTCTTGTTTGTGTCTCTCTCCATGCACTTTTCGTCTCCCCCCTGGGTGTTTGTGCTTTGCCTTTATAGAGTCATCCCCTCTTCATTGCTTTGATTCCCTTCCCCTAAAAATCTGCGGGAAAAAAAATCAATTAGAACCCTTGATTCGAAATGAAAATGGAAAGAACAATCACCTACCTTGCATGATTGAACGCGATGAGGGTTGGTGGTGCGAGTGAGAAGGGAAAGAAACGAGATTTCTGCTCTTGATGGAGGGTTGCGGCGGCTAGGGTTCTTTTGGGAAAGAGTTGTGTTTCTGATGAGGAAGAAGGTGGGTATGGGATGCACATGGATCCGGGTCATAGGTCCAAAAGGAAGGAAATGGGTCTGGTTTTGGACTTGGATTTTGGGCCCAAAAGACTTTATTTTTTATTTTTTCTTCATTAACATAAACAAACAAAACATGGCTAGATGAATAAATAAAATGCTTCTAATTTTTATTTTCCTAAGACAAGCTGCAAAAATAAAATATTTTTGTGATTTTCATTTTTTCTAATAAAACTAAAAAACTACTTTTATTTTTAATTTTTCTGAAAATTCAACATATTTTTTATGATTTTGAGATTTTTCAAGTTTTGTATTTTTGGTAAATTTAAGTGAAAAGCAAAAGGAACCCGGTCAAAATGGGGTGTTCACAGTTGTCCCTCTTTACTTGTCGCTTTCTATAAGAGTGATCATATAAGGGACGAGTAAAGAAAAAGAACACGCATTTTGTCCGGGAATGCATGCCACTATACAAAAGGATTAAATGCAAACGATGTAGGCACAAAAGCAAATGATAGATACTTAAAATGCGATGGGCCTCTGAGCTCGAAAATTAGATGACAATGGACCTCTGATCCCAAAAATTAAATTGCATTGAGCCTCTGAGCTTGAAAATTAAATGATCGTGGGCCTCTGATCCCAAAAATTAAATTGCGATGAGCCTCTGAGCTCGAAAATTAGATGACAATGGGCCTCTGATCCCAAAAATTAAATTGCATTGAGCCTATGAGCTCGAAAATTAAATGATTGTGGGCCTCTGATCCCAAAAATTAAATTGCGATGAGCCTCTGAGCTCGAAAATTAGATGACAATGGACCTCTGATCCCAAAAATTAAATTGCATTGAGCCTCTGAGCTCGAAAATTAAATGATCGTGGGCCTCTGATCCCAAAAATTAAATGTCGATGAGCCTCTGAGCTCGAAAATTAAAAGACAGTGGGTCTCTGATCCCAAAAATTAAATGACAATGAGCCTCTGAGCTCGAAAATTAAATGACAGTGGGTCTCTGATCCCAAAAATAAATGACTATAAGCCTCTGAGCTCGAAATTAAATGACAGTGGGCCTCCGACCTCGAAAATTAGATGACAATGGGCCTCTGATCCCAAAAATTAAATTGCGATGAGCCTCTGAGCTCGAAAATTAGATGACAATGGGCCTCTGATCTCAAAAATTAAATTGCAATGAGCCTCTGAGCTCGAAAATTAAATGACTGTGGGCCTCTGATCCCAAAAATTAAATGACAATGAGCCTCTGAGCTCGAAAATTAAATGACTGTGGGCCTCTGATCCCAAAAATTAAATGACAAATTCAAAAGTGTGACGATCCTCCTGGCTCCAAAAAAGAAAAATGTGATGGGCCTCCTAGCTCCAAAAGAATGCAGCGAGCCTCCTCGCTCGAATGCAATGAGCCTCCTAGCTGGAAAAATAAATACGGTGAGCCTCTTAGCTCGAAAAATGAGTTATGTGATTAGCCTTGAGCCAGAAAACTTTATGAATTGAGCCATGCGCTGGAAAACTTCATGCAGTAGGCCTTGAGCCAAAAAGAATTATTTAATTGGCCTTGAGCCAGAAAACTTTATGATATGGGCCTTAAGCCAAAGAGAATTATGCAAGTGGCCTTGAGCCAAAATCTTTATGAATTGGGGTATGGCTCGAGAATTTTATGCAGTGGATCTTAAGCCAAAACAAGTGAGTCATGAGCCGTAGAAATAGAGCCTTGAGCCAGAAAGTTTTATGAATTGAGCCGTAAGGTAGAACTTTATGCAGTGGGCCTTTAGCCAGAATGAGCGAGCCCTGAGCAATAAGAATAGGGCCTTGAGCCGAATTTTTTTATTTTTATTTTTATGAGTTGGGTCATGACCCGAGAATTTTATACGGTGGGCCTTGAGCCAAAACAAGTGAACTATGAGTTGGGAAATGGAGCCTTTAAAAAGCAATGGGCCTTGAGCCACAAAAGTCAACAAAATTAAACTTTTTTCTTCCTATTATTTGCAAGTTAACTAGACATGGACTCGAGATTTTTGAAAACAAAGTCTCAACTTGAAGTCAATTTGACTTAGACCCACGATTTTTCTTTCTTTCTTGCATTTTTCTTAAATATATATGCTGGCGGGCCAACTGGACACCGACTCACAAGAGGGAAACTTAGATTTTGGTCATTTGCAATGGCGGGCCAACTCGACAACGACTTGCAAGAGGGAAACTTAGATTTTGGTCATTTGCAATGGTGGGCCAACTCGACACCGACTTGCAAATGGGAAACTAAGAGCGTGCAAAGTAAACGTTATAGATAAATTGAACCTTGCAGATTCTTTTCGCTATGAGCCGAAAATCATTAGTAAAAGGCCTTAAGCCAAAACGAAATTTATGACTTGGACCATAAGCACGAAAATATTTATGAAATGGGTCTTGAACCAAAAGACTTATGAATTGAGCCATGAGCCAACAATTTATGAAATAGGCCTTGAGCCCAAAACTTTTGCAGTTGGCCTTTGAGCTAAAAAACTTTATCAACTTTGGAGTCAACTTGACTCAGACTCACCGTTTCTTATTTCTTTCTTTCTTATATCTTACTTTCATCACTTTTTGACCATTTACGATGGCGGGACAACTCGGCACCGACTCGCTAAAGAGAAACTTAGATTTTGGTCATGTGCAATGGCGGGCCAACTCGACACCGACTTGCAACAGGAAAACAAAGAGTGTGAAGAGTAACCTTGTAGATAAATTGAACCAGGTGCTTCTTGACAAGTGTCAACCAATCAAACCCTTATTCAGTTATCTCGGGGTCTTGCTGAATCTATGTGAAACCATGTTCCTGTTGCCTTAGGATGTAACATCTTAAACACCACTTGTCTTCATCAAGCTACCTTATAATCTTGATTCCTTCATGAGAATATCATCTACCATCTCCACTTAAGATCTTTGAGCTTCTTGTGGCTTGAATGATTCCTGGGGAGATTGCCATTAGATTGTTGAACCATACTGTTGAACCTATGTTCTCTTATCTTGAAGCATTACCTAATGGACATCCATGGATCGACAAGTGACTCATGATTGGTTAAAAGAGCTTCCATGAGGACTTTGAAGGCTTGAGTGCAATGAATGAATAGCCATACAAGGTGGGACAACAAAGAAATCAAATGATCAAGAATTACTAACTCATGTGACCCTTTGAAGGGTAAAACAAATTTGCTCCAGTGTAGAGCGAAATTGAACAAAGGGGAATTTGCCCAGTCCAAAAACAACTCGAACTTGAAAATTTACCCCGATTGAGCAACACGAAAATTTTCCCCAATGTTGGGCAAATTGAAAAATAGAGAAATTTTGCCCCAGTGTACGGTGAAATTGAACAACACAGGATTTTATCTCAATGTAAGGCTGAATTACACAGCACAAAAATTTGCCTCAGTGTAGGGCGAAATTAGCAACGCGGAAATTTGCCCCAGTGTAAGGCCACATTCAATCAAGAGATCTGCCCCAGTAGAGGGTTGGATTGAACTATGTAGGAGGTTGTCCCTGCGTAAACCTCTCTTTTTTTCTCTTTGTTTTTGTTTGCCCTAACTTTTGCTTAGATCGCCCTAGCGGGTTTTCGATCTAATTGGATTTTCTTTTTCTTTTCATTTTTTCTTTTTTTTCATGGAGCAAAAAAATACTTCAAAAAAAAGGTGTAATAACTTTGTCTTTGTCTCATGATTAAGATTTATGAAAATAAGAGTAACCCCTCATTGATAAGAATGGACTTTTAAAGGTTGTAACATGGCCAAGATTTGGGGTTTAAGAAAGAAAGGTATAATAGGCTCAAACAAATGTTTAAAGGTGAATGAGACCTAGGATCTTTGGCTTTCTTACAAAGGTAAGATTGCTTTCGCATCATTAAGGACATTACTTGCTTTATCTTGAACCCAAAAGTCCTTCCTTTTTTTTTTTTCTTTCTTGATCATTTATTCTCCCTTTTTGTTTCATCCTTCAATTTTTTATATTTTAGTATCTCCTCCATCCTTATCTTCCTTTTTTTTTTTCTTTTTTTTTCTTTCCTCTTTTTCTGATTGGTTCAACCAACCTTTGCTTAGTGCCCACTCATAGTGTAGGGGTGATCCTAGTCTAAGGTTACTTGAAAGAATATTTAAGGCCCAACATGGATAACGAGGGATATCGACTTTTTATGAAGGATAGAGAAAGATGACCAATTTTCATTTCAAATCCTGATTACTCATTTCTCACTAAAAATTAATCTTGAGACACATTTAATACATGGTAAAAATCACACCTTCATTTATTTGCTCCTATTTTATTTTATTTTCATTCATTTTTCTTTCCTTCTTCCTTTTTTCTTGTCTTTTTTTTTTTTTTTTTTTGAAGAGGGGACTTGGGAAATTCCACCCATGACTGGAGATATTCAACGCAACGCAAAGTTCAATCAAAGAGTTCAAAGATAGAGAATGATATGGGGAAAGAGAATAATCCATGTAGGTCCATTACAATAAAGCTTCAAAATGAAGTGAGCACAGGGGACAATATGATCAAAAAATCTTTGTGTGACAATCACAACTCAACATCTTCTTTGCCCAATCATATAGTTTGTAGCGTTTCCTTTCGTAACCGACTATAAGATTGTGTCACCCCTCACTGTGCTCAAGCATTAATTGGGTTGGGATTGTACGATCCTTCTTGTATTTCCAACATTTTGACTCAAACTTTTTTTATGGGTTTGCAAGTCCTTAACATGTCTTCTATCTTAGTTTGTCCTTCTGCTGCCTTGCTCATTTGTTTCTTCATTTCCTCCATCTCATGACTCAAAGTTCTTTTAACTCTTTGTCCATCAGCTTCTATCTCACGAAACAAGGTTTGATTGGTATCAATTTTTCTCAAAGCGCAACGGTTCAGTTTATCCACATTATAAGAATGAACTTACTGCACTCTTTGTTTCTTTTTGCTTTTTTTTTTAAAGTAAATAACAAATGGGGGGGGGGAAGACCGTCTTCTTCACATTTATGAAATATTTTTATCAAGGAAAGTCTGCCTTTATAGTAAGAAATTTTCAACCCACACCCAACTCTAGGGGTACGTCCCCCTTAGGTTGTTCGTGGTCGATGACAGATCCATGAGAGCACCGGCCCCTCAATGGCCTGCATCACTTATTTCCATCAAAAGTTTTCACCTTATTGACTTTCACATTAATCCTAATATTCATCTTCAAGTTGCTTGCATTGCTAACCATCTTCTCAGAGTTATTATGCGAATGATAATGGAGTCTCTTCTTCACAAAAAGAATTCACCCGTCATATAAAAATAAAAAAATACAATGCAACATGGAAAGGGGTCCTTATAGGGTCATGGACCCAAAGGATATGGTTGATCCTCTAATGCATAGCCCTCCTTATGATCCATTCCAATAGATCATTCGGGCCCAAAGCGAAATTTTTCGCTCAAATCTTATGGATCCCGTTTACCCTTTTTGTTTTTTGTAAAAATAAAATAATAGAGACAAACAGGTAGCAAAAGGAAAAGAGAATCAAGAGAGAACAGAAAAGGGTATACTCCCATTTGTCCTAAAAGGGAGAACCTATAAAAGGGTCTTAGGGTCATGACTCTAACTAGGATAGCCACTAAGTCGATCTATTAGTGCAGACTACAAGGTGGGTCTAGACTTCTAAAGGTCATGATTCCCAGATTGCCCCTGTCTCGAAAGGCAGGGACTCAGCTCATGATCCTAGCCACAAGTAAGGATAAACTCTTACAGAATGACTAGTCTATGATACCGATAACAATTCGAGTGGTGAATCAGCAAATATCAGAGGGGCACAAGACCTTTTAATGACAATGCTGAGGCACCGCCTAATCCTCGGTTTTCCACAAGCTCGGGTATAGAGCTGAAAAGTGTGTGCAATAAGTGACAATGATGTGTATGTATGGGAGCATACAATCCTAAACAAAAATCCTACAAATCAAAGTCACACATATATATGCATAAGAAATAAGAGGCGTCTACCCTAGGGTTAAAATCAAATATGGCAAGAAAGAACAATTGTCATCTACCCTAAGGTTAACATAGCAAGCCAAAAAAAAAAAAATCTATAAAGCACACAATAAAAACAAATAAATAAATAAACAAATCAAACCCAAACAAAATAAGGCTAAATAAAATCACTGTAAAAAACATGGTATTTTTCATCTTTTTCAATTTTCAATTTTCCTTAAACAAAACAAACCAAAAAAAAGGGGTAAAAACAAATAAGTTAAAATTCATTAAAAATTTGCACAATAAATTTTAATGGGCTTGACTCTCTAAAAACATCCCCAGTGGAGTCGCCATCTGTCGTGACCGATAATCGCGAAGGAAACGAAGAAAAAAAAGAAACTATAGAAAACATGTAGAGTCGCCACCAATTTTATTTAATTTGGGAAAAATTGAAAAACCTTTATTTTTTAGAAAAAAAAAAAGGTTGGTCCTTGGAACCAAACTGAGCTCGGAAGTCGATTGCGTATAATGAAGGATGAAGACTTAACCCCAAAGCACCCCTAATACACCCGTTAGAAAAGACGGTTACCCAAATTAATTGTGCAAATAATTAATAAATTTTAAAGTACTTATTTTACCCATATAAGATTTAAAGAAATAACCCTTGCTTGTTTTTTTAAAAAATAAAAACTAAAATAAAAACTAACGAAAGAAAGAAAGAAAAATAAAGATTGGTCAAACACTTACTTGATCATGTTGATATGTTCCTATGAGACAACTCACACCAAAAAATGGTATGGATAGAAGCTGTAAGGCATCAAAAGGTCAAAACATATTAATAGCTATTCTCGTTCATGGCTGCACCACATCAACACACATGATAACTTAGCTTGCTTTAACGAATTGACAAATAAAGATACAACAAAACCTCTGATGATAATTAGAAGAAATTTAACCAAATTTGTTATCTATTCGTATCAATAAAACCTGCCCAGGCTTTCTATCAAACACATAGTGTGCAGCCTTTCATGATTCACAAATTCGCATAGATCATACCAGCTCCTTATCATAAAATACGAGAAAAACAGGCAGGCCAAAAGAAAGGGTTTAGCTTACACTCATATTGAACATAAGAAATAAGAGGGAAAAAAAAATGCAATGCCCACAATCGTTGATCAAGTGCACTGCTACAAAATAAGAATAAAAAAAAAAGTTCTAAGAAACATAAATGAAGCTTATGTTAATTCTTCTGCCTTTTGCCTTCAAGCTCAGCTTCAAGCACCCTGTATCTCAAATTCCTACCAGTGCTTCTCTCCTGGACTCATTCAGAATTTCTCAGTAGCTTTTTTGCCCGCTGAATATCTTCTTATATTTCTTGTTTGTGTCTCTCTCCATGCACTTTTCGTCTCCCCCCTGGGTGTTTGTGCTTTGCCTTTATAGAGTCATCCCCTCTTCATTGCTTTGATTCCCTTCCCCTAAAAATCTGCGGGAAAAAAAATCAATTAGAACCCTTGATTCGAAATGAAAATGGAAAGAACAATCACCTACCTTGCATGATTGAACGCGATGAGGGTTGGTGGTGCGAGTGAGAAGGGAAAGAAACGAGATTTCTGCTCTTGATGGAGGGTTGCGACGGCTAGGGTTCTTTTGGGAGAGAGTTGTGTTTCTGATGAGGAAGAAGGTGGGTATGGGATGCACATGGATCCGGGTCATCGGTCCAAAAGGAAGGAAATGGGTTTGGTTTTGGACTTGGATTTTGGGCCCAAAAGACTTTATTTTTTATTTTTTCTTTATTAACATAAACAAACAAAACATGATTAGATGAATAAATAAAATGCTTCTAATTTTTATTTTCCTAAGACAAGCTGCAAAAATAAAATATTTTTGTGATTTTCATTTTTTCTAATAAAACTAAAAACTACTTTTTTTTTTTAATTTTTCTGAAAATTCAACATATTTTTTATGATTTTGAGTTTTTTCAAGTTTTGTATTTTTGGTAAATTTAAATGAAAAGCAAAAGGAACCCGATTAAAATGGAGTGTTCACAATTGGTTAGTAGACAAACTCTTCCATAACCAAAAAGGATTGAGATAACAGTGTGTGAAACTAGTATACAAAAATTATGTGCAATAATCATTTTCCCATTCTACTGATTTTACATAACTATCAACCATAAGGATTGTTTATGAAGTAAAACTTACAGGCTTATTCTCTGACTTTTGGACATGCTCAGTCTTGCTTTTAATTACTTTGTACACAAATGCATCTGTCTCTCTAGCATGTTTCTAAAGTAATGCTTCTAATCCTATGTTCAAAAACTGCATGATCTTCCAGAAAATATCAATATACCGAAGTATAGTAATTGCACTTGCTTCATCAAAAGCACTGGAGAACCTGGGACCTTCTTCAAAGGTTCCACACATAGTGTCGAATTCTACACCAAGGACAATCTTAAATACTAAGTCCATGGTTGATTTAAAAAATTGGTGCTCCATATATATATATATATATATATAAAACAAGGGCATGCTTAACTATAACTGCATGTGAAAATAATTTTTCATTGTCAACAATAACAACAAAAGCCTTTTTTGCTTTTTTCATTGGGAATGATTGGTTACATAGTTCAAACTATTGTGTTCTATCATAAATGATGTATTCATAAAAGCTATTTAGATCTAATTTTTATCAAATATACTTAACTAAATATGCATCTATAGCCATATAAATTAGCTTAATTGAATTTCAATTGTCTAATTTGAAATTGTGGCTTCCAACAATATTGCAACAGGTTTTACTGCATTAGATTTGAACACTGAATTGTTGTAGTCTCTCAACAGTCTAATGGAAATTTGATAGTTTGCTGCATTTCTCTAATGTTTCCACTTCTCTCCATCCACTGTGAATATCCCATCACTTAGGAGGTCCTTCAAGATTTCGTATTGGTATAATCCCTGCAACATGTTTAAAGAATATTAAGGGGAAACTCTATTACGGGTTCAATGATATAGTGTGTTTGGGACAAGAGGCTTGGAAACAGAAATTTATGGCGTTCTTGATCAAGGTATGGAATATTTAAAATGTCTGAATCAATTTAAAACTTCCTATGATTCTGTAAATTATCCTTTTGATTCAACTTCCATAGCAATATTGTTAAACTCCCCATTTTCGGTAAGTATTTGGTACCTGAACTGAATTTCCTTGGATATATATATATATATATATATATATGAAAGATCAAGAACTCAAATTACATGGATTTATATAATTATCAACCTTGATTTTGACTTTTGAAAAATCAATCATTGAATGAATTTTTCAAATATGTGATTCAATCATTTAAATTGAGGTTTCTTTTCTTTTCTTCTCCTATGATTGTCGGAGCTGCTGTATAATTTCTTCTTGCTGAAGCTGGTTTGAGATAACAAAGTGGGTGTAGTGAAAGGAAGCCTCTCTCAGTGACTGACATAATTGTGCTTGGATTGCTTTCAACTCTTTGCTCTCTTGGTTGTTGGTCATAAGTGTTGGATAAGGTTGTGATATTTAGCGGAATCAATAAAAGAAACGTGTAGGGGAAAGTTTGTAACGGGGGTGAGGTAAAACTGTAACATCCCGATTTTCTTAATCTTTTTATTTAATTAGTATTTAAGTAATTGTATTTTATTAGAAGGTCTAGAAAATTAAATAAATTATTCCAAGGCCATAGTCACGCTCTACGTTATCGTATGAAACTATGGTTAAGTTTTGGGTCGAAAACTCAGACGGAGCCCGATCTGCATTTTTGCTTAACAGTAGTGCTTTACTACTATCGAGACCTAATTTGGACCCGTGAACGAGACAGTTAGTCTTAGAATCACGTTTCCTATATTTTCGAAAAAGTTCGTCCTGACGTTCGAAAATGAAAATAATATATTATAATCGGACCGATAATCATTCTAGGAGACGATTCGAGTTGTCTTAGGGTTTTTCGAGAACCTTGAGCCAATGATTTTCATATCAGGGCTATGATAAATCATTTGGGGACTCCTACAAATGACGTGAGGATTTTCAAATTATCGGGATATGAATTGATCAAATTGCCCTTGATTAGTTTTTACTAATTACCTACTATTACCTTTACCTGTTTCTTAAAGCCTTAAGTCACCAATTAATACCCTATTTTTCACTTTTCTCCCCTCATTTCCCGCTGGCTCTAGCTGCTCATCTTCTTTCTTCTTCTTCTTCCTTCTTCTTCTTTCTTCTTCCTCCATTTTCAACTTCAATTTTCTCAAGCTTCCTCAAGCTTTTTCAAGAAAGTTTGTGAAGCAAAGTTGCTCCTCTCATCCTCCTCTATCACCTAGAAGGTATAGATTTCATCCTTGAGCTCTCAATCTTTATTTTCTCCATTTATTTTCATGAATTTCAATTTCTAGATCTAAACTTCAAAAATCTCTAAAAATTGTAGAAAAATGATTTTGAGGCCAAACCAACTCCTATGAGCTAGTATCATCCCCTACTATCATAATGCAAGAGCTTGTAATGAAATAAAATCTCTAGCCTATTTATCAAAGAGGGGCCGAATGGGTGTATTGTGGGTTTAAGGGGTTTTGGTTCAAATCTTTGATAATTGATCATTGATTATGCATTAGGTATGCCTAAGGGTCATCGATCCAAGAGTTGGTAAAATTTCAATATCCCTAGCCTATTTAATTAATTAAGGGCAGTAGCTAACCCTAGAGATTAGGTAGTTTATGGTTTCATTATTTTAATTTGTGGTTGTGTTTTACTGTATAGAATCTGACAGGACTCGAACGCTCGATCGCGCACTCGATTGACTGCTGCGGAGCCACATTCGGAATCTCTCGGGAAAATCACAAAGGTGGGGGAAAGAACCACGATATCGTCGGGGAGACAAGCTTTAAATAATATATAATGATATGCGTAGGGTGACCCAAACCCTACTAAAGGTCGTTTGATCGTTAGGTTAATTTTACTACATATTGAGGTTGTCTGTGCTGTAATTGGATATTTGATATATTATATGTGTTATGCCTGCTATATGATTATGATTGATTAAATGTTATTTATTTGTAGGTTGATTTTACTGTTGAATATATATTCTAGCAGTTGTTGATGTCTGTTGTGACTGCTGATGTCTGAGTAGAACTAGGCAGTGATTTCTGATGAATCGGGTGATGAATGTGTGGTGAGAAAGTCGAGTTTATGTAGATATGTCGTAGTGCTCAACCTAGTGATATAGTTGATCTGTTGCTGTTGTGATGTGAGTTGATACCCGGTTAATCCGGATGAAAGTTGGTCGTGGTCGTATATAAGTCGTGGTTGAGGCACTAAGTGTTGATCCTGAGATGAGTCAGTGAGATTCATGTTGCATAGTTGTTATTCATCATTGTGTTGGCATACGGGCGATTTCGATCCTACCTGCGGGGAGATGGTCGTACCGATTAGTTTGGCGTAGGGGCGATTTCGATCTTACCTGCAGGGAGGTGGTCGTACCCGTTAATCGAATTGTAGACGGACGGGCGCATATCTCGACCTAGCCTGCGGGCGGGGAGATATGTCGTTACCGAAAGTTGAGTTGTTAACGAACGGGCGAATGCTCCAGCCTAGCCTGTAGGCGGGGGAACATGTCGTTACCGTAAGATGCGTTGTTGACGGGCGAATATTCCGACCTGGCCTGCGGGCGGGGGAATATGTCGTATCCATGAGACGATTTGGGCCTGCGGGCTTTAGACTGAACTCTACTTTATGGGGGTGGCATAGTGATGATTGGGACACCTTGATCCGTTGGGGATGTCGCGTCGTGATTGCGTCCATATAGTCGTTAGTTGCATGAGTGTGAGGGACAGTAGTTAAGGGAAAATTATTCCGAAATCGTTTGGTTGTAACTGTCGTGTTTGTAAGTGTATCATCTATATAGATTATTAATATCGCCGTTTTTCCCATGTATGACATATTACTGTTTTTTTATCCCCTGCACTTTTCTATGTTGTATTTCTTTGCTCTCGACTGTACGAGAAGACCCTGATGAGGAGTTTCTAGAGGAGATTGATGGAATACCTATTGAGCCTGATGCCGGCGGGAGAGCCTCGGATCCCAATGCTGGGAGACCTTGATGTTTTAGTTTTTATTTATTTCGTACTCTGAAGTATTTTATATTTGGTATCAGTGTTGTAGGCTCTACTGATGGAGCCAATACTATTATGTATATATACTTTTATTATGGTATCAGTATGTATTGTATATTTAAATATTTTCGTAAATTTTATACTACTACGCTACGCTATAACTCTAATAATTATAAGTGTGGTCACCAATGGGACCTCCTAGAAAGGGGTTGTCTCAAAAACAGCCTGCTGAATTGTGCAGTTTAATTATGCACTTTTCTGATGTTGTGATCAGATAAGGTGTTCATGATCGTAGTGTTTTCGATTTGATGTATTGGATTTGAGCATCCCTAATGCTTCATCAAATATAATTGTTTGCTTATCGCAAAAAAAAAAAATATAGAAAAAGTCTTCTATTACTTTTCACACTTTTACATAAATATTATCTTTTATTATCATCCCATTTAGTGTCAATTTATTCATAATTTAACACTATAAAATTTTAAAACAAAATTGCAACCGCGCAATGTGCGGGTCACAATTAGTTAAAAAATAAAAATAAAAATAAAAAACAGAGGTGCTAAACTGAACAAAATAAGAGTATAAGTTTCTAGAACTAAATTCACCGTCTTTCTCTATCAAATATCAATATATGTATTGTCACATTTATAGTCTCGGCATTAGGGATGACAATGAGTATCGGATCTATTAGATACTCGCAAAAATTATTTATAATGAGTAGGGTAATTACTCGCTTAATAAATATAAGTACGGGTGCGGGTAATTACTCGCAAAAATTAATTGAGATGGGTGCGGGTATAGATACTCTAATACCCATCCCACCCCATACCTGCATTATATATATATATATATATATATATATATATATATATATATATATATATATATATATACACACACACACACACACACACACACATATAATTATAATATATTACATTAAAAAAAAACTAGAGCTTTATTGTCAATTTCAAAGCTTTATCGTCAGTTCCACTTAGTTAGCTTCATCATCGTCTATACTCTATATGTTACTTCATCCTGCCTTAATTATAATATATTACATTAAAAAAACAAAAAAAATCTAGAGTTTCATCGTCAATTCCATTGGACTAGCTTCTTTATATGTTAGCTTTGCAAATATTGTCTTTAATTATCTTCTCATTTATTGTCATTTATTCATAATTTAACACTATAAACTTTTAAAGCAAAATTGCAACCGCGTAACCTGCGAACCATAATCTAGTTAAAAATTAAAATAAAAAATAGGGTGCTAAGCTGAACAAAATAATAGAGTATAAGTTTCTAAAACTAAACTGACCCCGTTTCTCTATTAAATATCAATATATGTATTGTATGATTTAATAATGAATTCCTATAACAATTATATTGTTGGCACATGGCTGTTGGGATGACAATTTAAATCCTATTCATTGGGTATCTGTAAAAAATATTCATAATGGATAGGATAAATACTCGTTTTATGGGTATGAGTCTGAGTATGGATAATTATTCGTAAATTTGAATGAGTACTGATGCGGGTGCGGGTACCGATACGCTAGTACCCACCCCATCCCGCAACCGCATATATATATATATATATATATATATATATATTATTACATATAATTATAATTATATATAATTTTTTTAATAATATAATTAATCTAAAAGTACCAAACCTTAGTTCATTAGTGTTTTTTCTTTCTGGTTAAGTTTTTCCATCGTTCTTCCTCGAGTCAGCGCTAATGTCATTCTTTTTCAAGTCAGCGCCGTTTTGGATGTTTATTGTGATATTTACTCGTTTTGAATGTTTTAGATGTTTTTATTTAGTTAAATACTTTGGTTTGTAATGTTTTATCACTAGATTTGAAAGATCTTTGGATGGTTTTTTAATTAAGTTATAATGATCTTTTTGTTATTTGTTGCTTTTTCTTAATGGAAGTGTGGGTAATGGGTGTGAAAATAAATACTTAGATATCTAGAAGATACAGGGACAGACGCTAAAGTTGTTATCCAGACGGGTATGGATACGAGTACGGATATTTTTTCAAATGAGGATATGAAAATGGAAGTATTATAATACCCTATTCAGACTCTACTCATTATCATCCGTGCATGGCTGAAATCTGGCATGTTACTAGGAATTAAAATTCCTCATTCGGTATTTATCGTGGGCCGCAAGGCATAAAAAAACAAAATTGTAGAAGCCATCACGTTTGACTTATATTCGGTCATTATCGTGGGCTACAAGGCATTATGGCCTTTAAAAGGGCACATGTATGAAAGAAATTCTTGAAACAGAAGATTTCAGCGTTGCTGAGGGGTGCAGTGAGTCTTTATTCCACAGTGATCTTTTCTCCTTCTGTTCGAAGACTATTGTTACTTATGGGTGTGACATATTTTTAGGATCTATTTGTTTTAGATTTTAATAGAATTGATTTTAAATGAATTGATGTTAAAATAATTGATTCTAAAGAAATCAAAGTTAAAAAAATTAATTCGTATTTGATAATGATATTTTAAAAGTAAGTTTAGAAGAATTGTTTTTATTTGGATAAAATAAAATAGAATAACTTATAGAGTAAAATTACTAAAATGGATAACCTCTCCCTTCGCCGCTTTACCCTTCCCTTCATTGAACAAAAATAAGGACTCGGTCACTGAAGAGTTTGCTGCAAATAAAATTACCAAGTAAAAATTCACAATAACTAAAACAAAAATCAACAAGCGGCATCATTTGAAAATGAGGAGAATGAACATAATACCAACGTCTACAATGGGAAGCGTATTGTAATAGCAATGTCCACAATGTTTACTTTATTTTTTTTCTTCTATTTCTCAGGTTCTGATTTCAAAAAGAATGAGAAGAAGAACCTAGAGTTGGGGAAGAAGAAAAGAACCCGATGATGGAATGAAGCTGACGATGACACTCTGTTGCTGCAGGGAGATAAGAAAGGAGAGAATGATGGGATGAAAGAGACGGTTGGAGAGGAAAGATGATGGATAATTAGGTAAAATCACGTTTCACGTTTGAAGATGCAAACGGAAAAGCTGCATCTTTCAAGCTTCCACTAAAATCAATTTTCTCCCATCTAAACACACTTTTATCTGCCATGAGTTTTACCCAAACAGAATTTCACATTGCAAACATGATTTGCATGAACGCAAACGGTACTTTCACCCCCTAAAATCTAAAACAAACAAGCACTTATACGGTCAGAATTTCTTTTTATCTTTTATATTATTTGAGTTACTTTATTCATTTTACTGATTTTTTGGAAAGTTTATTTATTATTATTTTATTTTTAAGTAGGAGTACAGTAGATTAAATATTCAATTTGATCCATGAAATTGTAGGGTCATATCAACTTAGTCCCCACATTATCAATATTCTAAAATAATCCTTGAAATTGAAAAATGTTAATCAGGTTCGTCCCTCCGTTGATATTTGCATGGACTATAATGACATTAAGTTGATAATGTCAGGAATGCATTTGAAACTAAGTGAATAATATCAGGGATACATTTGCTAACGGATCCAAATGGAGAGACGAACCTGATTAACATTTTGCAATTCCAAGGATCATTTTGTAATATTGATAATGTGGAGGACTAAGTTGATACAACCCTACAATTTTAGGGATTAAATTGAATATTTTTACTCTTTCTTTGTATGTACCGAAAATATTCTTGGCATACTCCTTAATTTTTATTAGTAGAGAAGCTTTTGAACATGAGAATTGTTAGCAACATAACCCTCTAAACTCTCTTTACAACACATTGTCTCCTATTGATTGAAACTGATGTGGATCTTATAGGATTTAAGTGGAACACACATAAATTAGTGGGATCCATTTGATTTTTCATTTTTTAATTTATGTATTGTTATTTATTATTGATGATTAATTGCTTTGAGATTTTTGGTTATTCAATTTGATTGAACAGAGGAACGAAGAGTAAGGAAAAGAGTAATTTTCAGTGAGCATACGTTTGTTTTTCTAAACAAGAAGAAACACAAATACAACGAGCAATCCCATTCCAACAGTGCTAATGTTAGCATGTCCAGCTCCAGGACATGTGAATCCCTTGATGAACGTAGCATTGAAGTTGGTTGAGCATGGATGCCAAGTCATTTTTGTGAACACAGATTTTGCCCATAAGCGACTTACAGAAAACATTAATGGATCACAAATAAAATTTGTCTCAATCCCAGATGGTTTAAGTCCAGAGGATGAAAGAACTGATTTGGGCGAGCTAAGTCTTTCTATGCTAAACATCATGCCTGCCATGCTTGAGAAGCTCATAGAGGATATTCATTTCATTGGTGACCATAGAATTAATTGCATAGTTGCTAATGTAGTAATGGGTTGGGGGATGCAAGTTGCGCATAAGCTGAGTATCAAAGGAGCTCTCTTGTGGACAGCATCAGCAGCTATGTTTGCTTTGGCAAACAATATTCCCATGCTGATTGACAATGGGATTATAGATTCTGAAGGTAAGAAAATCACATGTCACTAACTGGATTTGCTTGGTTTTGTATCTGTTCTTAAAAAACACTTAATTGATTGAAGAATAATGTAAAATTAAATTTAATGAGCTAACATATTAAATAACAATAGCTTCATTTTGTATGGAACTGTAGGTAGGTCGATCACAAAACGGACATTTCAGTTGTCACCAAGTATGCCTGAAATGGATAGGGGAGTCATTTGGTGGTCAAACATCTATGACTCGATAACTGAGAAAAAAAATATTAAATAGTTTTGTGCAAGTCCTACAAAATTTGAATTTGACAGATTGGTGGCTTTGCAATACAACATATGAACTTGAACCTGCAACGTTATCCTTTACTCCAAAGCTCCTGCCAGTTGGCCCATTGTTGAGAAGTGGTGATAATACAGATGCAACTTCAAGATCATTAGGATAGTTTTAGGAAGAAGATATTTCTTGCATGAGTTGGCTTGATCAACAACCTCATCGTTCTGTCTTGTATGTTGCCTTCGGTAGTTTCGCTCTTTTCGACCAAAACCAATTCACAGAACTAGCTCTTGGAATCGAGCTCACTAATAGACCCTTTCTCTGGGTTGTACGTCAAGATCGCAATAGGAACAATAAGATGGTGTATCCGGATGAATTCCAAGGGAGTCGTGGCAAGATAATTGGATGGGCTCCCCAACAAAAGGTGCTAAGCCACCCTGCCATAGCTTGTTTTGTTAGCCATTGTGGTTGGAATTCTACTATGGAGGGTTTGTCTAATGGGGTTCCTTTCTTATGTTGGCCATATTTTAGTGACCAGTTTTATGACAAAACATTTATTTGTGATGAGTTGAAGGATGGATTGGGGTTTGACTCGGATGAAAATGGATTGGTGTCACGCGGGGAGATAAAAAGGAAAGTGGACCAACTACTAAACAATGAGAACATAAGATCAAGGTCTTTGAAGGTAAAGGAAAAATTAATGAACAACAAAGCAGAAGGAGGTCGATCTTCAGAAAACTTCACAACGTTTGTTGAGTGGCTGAAAGAATAAGAATTGAGCTTTGATGTAAAAGTTACATGAAATGATAAAAGTACAAAAGATGATGTTTCTTAGAATAATGCAATGTTCATGTAGAAATAAGTATTTCTGAATTTTATCCATAAATAATTATCATATATGAATTCGTTTGATCTATAATGATGATTTATATTAATAAGTCCTATAAAATGTACTTAGTGTAGCTATACTTCAAAGTTCAAATTCAAGCAGTCTATTTTAAGTTATGCTAATCATGTTGCTATCTACCCGAAAACTTTTTAGCTATCTACAAATTATGTGGAAAATAGATGATAAAATAAAAATTATTCTAACCACTTTGGAAATTTATTGAAAATACACGTGATACTCTCCTTATCTGTATACCTACATTGACACTTCCTAGTTGTTATCTTTATAATTAGTAAAACCACCTATTTACCCTTGACAACCTCAATCCAAATTTTTCTTCCCCCACCCTTATTAGAACCTAAGTGGTTATGGTTTATAACTCCTAAAATTTTGATGTTAACAAAAGAATCAAATTAGATGAACAAATTTTTCTTCTGGACTATGTTTTTGTTCAAGTGTGTAGATACTCTAAGTCCAAAGACTTAAAAAGCTTAAGATCAAAAGTCTATCGTTACGTTATTATATGATTAATGGACTCAGTCTTTTTAGACTGTGCTCTTCTTTAAAAGGAGCAAGCGTAGGTCCAAAGACTCAAACCACGTTTTTTAAAGCTCTCTGTCAATACATCCAATGGTATATATTTGTTTTTTA
This sequence comes from Ammopiptanthus mongolicus, assembly GCA_039655645.1. Taxonomy (NCBI): domain Eukaryota; kingdom Viridiplantae; phylum Streptophyta; class Magnoliopsida; order Fabales; family Fabaceae; genus Ammopiptanthus; species Ammopiptanthus mongolicus. The sequence continues at coordinate 86,156,193 of CM077347.1, forward strand.
CTAGCGAATGTAAAAAGCGCGAAAATGTTTAAATGCAATATTCAAATATTGTTGTACAAAAGTCTCTGGCCATAGTACCATCGAAAGCATAAAGCGTCTATCTGTTCCTGACACAAGTCTGAATCAATGAAGTTGACTATACTTAAGAAGTAGAGACAAAAGGCAACTTTTGCGTACAAAGCAAAAATGTCAGCTCAGCTCTCTAATAACCTACTCTGCCTTTCAGAAGTCTCATGACAAGTTATCAGACTCAACGAGATTATACATTTAATGTTCTCTTAGAACGACTGTTTGCCAACTATTGAAGAAGAAGATCGCTCAAGACTTGAAGCCTATAAATACCTCAAGACTTGAAGAAGCAAAGTTACAAGAATTGAAAATCTTACAAGTGATTCAAAGAAATCAAAGCATACAAAAGCTCACTAGCTTTCTCTGATCTTAATCTTTCATATCAATTCTTTGCGTAGAGTTTGTTTTTTCAGAGTTTGTACTTAAACTTTCAATCCTCACAAATAATGAGTTAGAAACTGGTTTAAAACTCTTTCCAAACACTTTGTTTGAGCTTGGAGAGACTTGTCTGAAAAAGAATACTTGTTGTTACCTAAAGATGTTGTAGAATATTTGTACCTAGAGAGGTGGTAGAATATTTGTGATTGCTAACAATTATTAGTTTGAAAATCCTTCAAGTAGAAGGGACAGGACGTAGCTCTTGGGGTTAAGAGTAAACCAAGATAATATTCTTGTGTTATCTTCTATCCCTTATCTCTGTGCATTATTTTGTTTATCACTAACATCTGGGTTTGAAATTGTTTTCTTAACAAGTGTTTTAAAGAAAATGTATTAGCTGCGTCCATTGTTTTCTTGCTTACGCGTTTTGCATCCATATCTTTGATGTTGCGTCCACGCTTGTCAAAAGGTCACCTGTAAAGATTTGCGAAAAATTAAGAAACACAATTCAACCTCCTTCTTGTGTTTCAAACATGTTCCTTCAATTTGTATCAGTGCTCAGCCTCTGGGTTGAGCATTTAGTCGTGCTAGAGGAAAGATCCCTTCAAAGCATGATGGCGGGACAAGGCATGCCAAGTAGAAATCTACCTATTCTGGAAGACACTTCCATGACGAGCCCACGTTCTTTAATGGAACTCACTACCTTTACTAGAAAGAAAGGTTCAAGGGGTTCATCTCGAGCACAAAATTTTCTCCTTCGTCGTTGATCACAAATGGTCTTTATATTGTTCGCAATCCTGATGGCCCAGAAAAAGCTGAAGGAAAATGGACAGACTCTGAGATGACTAAGAGTCTAAGATGGAGCAAAATCATAAAGCAAGATATGATTTGATGTGTGCTCGTAGTCCAGACGAGTTTCAGAATAATCATGCATGTGAATCTGCGAAGAAAATCTGGGATACCTTATCCAACCTTCATGAGGGGACAACAAAGGTGAAAGATTCAAAGATCATCATACTAGTTGGTCAGTATGCAATGTTTATTATGGAGGATGGAGAGTCCATTCTTGATATGATGGGTCGTTTCCTGACCATCATAAATAATCTGAAGTCCCTTGGAATCGTTTATACAACCTAGGAGAATGTCACCAAATCCTTAGAAGTTTGCCTAAGGAGTGGAGGCCACTTGTTATTGCAATCACCCAAGCGAAGGATCTATCGACCTTGACTTTGGATGAACTGGTGGGTACTCTTCAAGTTCATGAGCAAGAGCTTAACCAGAACAACCCCACAAAGAAAGGCAAAACCATTGCCTTGAAAACTCAGAAAGTCAGTAGCTCAAAAGCTTTAAAGCATATGAGTCGAGTGATGATTTTGATCAGACGGAGGGCGAATCATCGGACGATGATGAGCTATCTTTCATCTCCCGCAAAATACAAAGCATGTGGAGAAAGAAAAGGGGAATGAAAAGAAGGCCCTTTCAAAAGAAATTTTTGAAGGAGCATGATGAGTCCAAGGACAAAAGTCCAATGATCTGCTTCGAGTGCAACAAGTCTGACCACTTTAAAGCTGAATATTCTCTACTAAAGGACAAGAAAAAGTTCTTCAAAAAGAAGAAAAAGAACTTCATGGCTGCATGGGAAGACCTTGACTCAAGAAAAAGTTCTTCAAAAAGAAGAAAATAAACTTCTTACTGAATGTGGATGGTAAAAAGTCAACAAGAGAATAAACTCAATGTAGCAGAGATGAGAATGTTGAATTGGATGAGTAGACACGCTTGACAAGGTAAGATTATAAATAAATGCATTAGAGATAAAATTGAGGTAGCACCTATAGTAGAAAAGATGATAGAATCTCGCCTTCGATGGTTTAAGCATGAGTGGAGAAGATCTGCAAAAGCCCAAGTAAATAAAGTAGATTAGATGGATCGTAGCCTCATCGCTAGAGGCAGAAGGAGACCAAGCAATACTATTAAAAAGGATTTAGGTGTAAATTGTTTATCTATAGATATAATTTATGATAGAACATAATAACATCATTTGATCTATAGCCTACACATAGTCGGAAAATGCTTGATTGTTGTTATTCTACTCAAAAATAAAATAAAAAACAGGGGTGTTGAACTAAACAAGATAAGAGAGGATATGGTTCTAAAAACAAAGAAATAAGACACTTAGGCAAAGTAATTGTCACAAAAGCCCATAAATGATTCAGATCATGGAGCACTTGGAGGGTGTTTGGGTAAGAATACCCAAACAATTGTTATTCATGGTAAAAACAATTTTTCAGTAGAAGCTGGTATGTTTGGAGAAACTGATTAAATTTCAAAACAGTTGTTTTTATGAGAGAAAAACTACTTTAAGATAAGATGGAAGTTTGAAGCTTATTTAAAAAGCTGTCAGATTATTTTGAAACCAATAATATTCTTCCCATTTACCCCTATAAAATTAACTATCAAACAAATATTATTAAACTATACCAATAACTTGATACCCTTTTTAATATTTTAATATATATAATTGATTTTTTTACACAACCCAAATAAAATAGATTATCTAATAATCGCTTTTTAATAAATACATCCAAACATAAAATTGATTTTATTATAATCCATTATAACAATAATTGATTATGTATATAATCGATTATTGAAATAATCAAATTTTCGCAGATGATCCAAACACATACTTGACGTTGAGCCAGTGCTTATGTGATTGAATTGGGGTGTTTTTTTTTATGTAGCATACCGTTTTTTGTCAGTTGGTTGTTTCTCAACTATTTTTTTTTTTTTTTATGGATAGGAAAAAAGTTAAGATTAGAAGAAGATACGCCTCTATGCAAGGTCAGGGAAGACCACCAACCTGTATGAGGATTTATAGTGGAATTTACATATTGCCTACCAACGAGAGAGATCTGAGAATCGAACCCAAGGCATAATGAGTCTGGGCGGAAGGCCCGACCAGATATGCATATAATCGAAACTAAATTGATCGCCTTTCTCTATCAATAAAGGTGACAAAACGGACCAACTTGATATGACTCACCATGATCCGCAAAAAATGGGGCGGGAAGAGTTGACCTGTTTTAATAAAGTGGGTTGAACCTCTCAACTCATCCCATTTAACGGCTGGTTGACCCGTCAAACACAAAAAAACACAAAAGTGAGTCGACGGATTGGCAGGTTAATCCGTAAAAAATAATAAAAAATTGACAAAAAATAATAAAAATTGAAAAATAAAAAACACACAAATATCATCTTAAAATTAAAAATATATTTGCACGGCCTAGAGGCTTAGACAAAATTTCAAAGAAGGAAAAAACAATTAATTGAATTGTTAATTAAATTAAATGAAAATAAGTTGGCTGGTTAACTCGTTCGCATCCATCATCAATTCTTTTTTTAGTGGGTCAAACAGGATTAGTTAAAACAGGTTGAAGGGTTAAACTCCCAATCCATAAAAAAAATGAGTTAAACGGGGTGGGGCCCATCGATCGATTCCGTACCCCTATCTATCCATATGTGTATTGTATGATCTAATCATGAATTCTCTGGAACAATTATAGTCTTGGCACATGGTTGAAATCTGGCATGTTAATAGGAATTAAAATTCCTTATATGGCCTTTATCGTGGGCCGCAAGGCATAAAAAGCACAAAATTTTAGAAGCCATCACGTTTGACTTATGTCAAAGTTAGTAATAATTAATTTTTTTTATTCGGCCATTATCGCGGGCTTCAAGGCATTTTGGCCTTTAAAAGGGCACATGTCTGAGAGAAATTCTTGAAACAGAGAGTATTTCAGCGTTACTGAGGGGTGCAGTGATTGTGAAGAGGAAGATTTTTTCTCTTTCTGTTGGAAGACCACTGTTCTTATTGGTATACGGTCAGAAATTCGTTTTATCTTTATATTATTCAAGTTATTTTATTTTTTTGCTGATTTGTTGGGAGGTTTATTTGTTATTATTTATTTTCAAGCGAGAGTATTTTATTTCTTTGCATTTACTCTTATAACTATTAATATATTTGATATATTCTTATAATTTTAGAATTTAATTGATATATACTATGAGTATAAAGATTTTTTATACAGACAATCAATCAGAAATTGTCACATAAGCTAAAGTGATTGACTATTATCCTAATTACCTTAAAAGTCACACACATCATGATTTTTGATTGATTGTCAGTGTAAAAATCTTTAGACTGACAGTGTATAACAATTAAACTCTAACTATTAATATAAGATTTTTGACAATGTTAACCAATCAGAATTACCTTATAATTTAAAATGTTTGACTTTTATTCTAATTACTTTAAAAAAAATCATTTATATCATTTTAAATTTGTTATCAGTGTAAAAATATTTTATACTGACAATATATATTAATTAAATTATTATTTTAATTATTTTTCGTCTCAAACAATTCTTAACGTTAGAAGTATGCATTCATTTTTTTTTTTCTTATTTAATTTATGCATTGTTATTTATTATTGATTATTGATTATTGATTTGCTTTGATACATTTGGTTATTATATTTAATTGAACAGACGAACGAAAAGAGTAATTTTGAGTGAGCATACCTCTATTTTCCTAGCAAGAAGAAACAGAAATACAACATGAGTAATCCAATTTCAACAGTGCTAATGTTAGCATGTCCAGGTCCAGGACATATCAATCCCTTAATAAACATAGCATTGAAGTTGGTTGAGCATGGATGCCAAGTCATTTTTGTGAACACAGACTTTGCCCATAAGAGACTTAAAGAAAGCATTAATGGGTCACAAATAAAATTTGTCTCAATCCCAGATGGTCTAAGTCCGGAGGATGACAGAACCGATATGGGTGAGCTATCTCTTGCTATGACAAACACCATGCCTGCTATGCTTGAGAAGCTTATAGAGGATATTCATTTCAATGGTGAGCATAGAATCAGTTGCATAGTTGCTGATGTGGCAATGTGTTGGGGCATGCAAGTTGCGCGTAAGCTGGGTATCAAAGGAGCTCTCTTTTGGCCATCAGCAGCAGCTATGTTTGCTTTGGCAAACAATATTCCCATGTTGATTGACAATGGGATTATAGATTCTGAAGGTAAGAAAATCACATTATGCTAACTTGATTTGACTGGTTTTGTATATTTTCTTTAAAACACTTAATTGATGGGTGAAGAATGTAAAATTGAATTTAATGATGTAACATATAAAATAATAATAGCTTCATTTTGTATGACATTACAGGTAAGCCGGTCACAAAGGGGACATTTCAATTATCATCAAATATGCCTGAAATGGATACAAGAGTCATTTGGTGGTCAAATGTCAATGATTCAACAACTGAGAAAATAATATTTAATTGTTTTGTGAAAATAGTACATAATTTGAATTTGACAGACTGGTGGCTTTGCAACACCACATATGAGCTTGAACCAGCAGCATTATCTTTTACTCCAAAGCTCCTACCAGTTGGTCCATTGTTGAGAAGTTATGATAATACAGATGCAACTTCAAGATCACTGGGACAGTTTTGGGAAGAAGATCTTTCTTGCATGAGTTGGCTTGATCAACAACCTCGTCATTCTGTCTTGTATGTTGCCTTTGGTAGTTCCACTTTTTTTGACCAAAACCAATTCACAGAACTAGCTCTTGGACTCGAGCTCACTAATAAACCATTTCTTTGGGTTGTGCGTCAAGATTACAATAAGAGCAATAAGATGGCATACCCAAATGAATTCCAAAGGAGTTATGGTAAGGTAGTTGGATGGGCTCCCCAACAAAAGGTGCTAAGCCACCCTGCCATAGCTTGTTTTGTTAGCCACTGTGGTTGGAATTCTACAATGGAGTGTTTATCTAATGGGGTTCCCTTCTTGTGCTGGCCATATTTTGCTGACCAACTTTATGACAAAACATACATTTGTGATGAGTTGAAAGTTGGCCTAGGATTTGACTCAGATGAAAATGGATTGGTTTCACGTGGGGAGATAAAAAAGAAAGTGGAACAATTACTTAGTGATGAGAACATAAGATCAAGGTCTTTAAAGATAAAGGAGAAATTAATGAGCAACATAGCAGAAGGGGGTCGATCTTCAGAAAACTTCACAAGGTTTGTCGAGTGGCTTAAGGAATAAGGAATGAGCTTTTGTGACAAGTTACATTGGCTAAAAGTAATTGGACCAATTATTTAATGTTTAAATAATAGGAGCAAGGTCGACAAAAATTAAGAGATAGTAATGAATAAGTCTTCATATAATATTAATAGGTTTTTCAAATGGCTTAAATGTTGATAGTATTGATAAGACTTTTCAGTGATTACATTCAATCCCAATAAGAGAAGAGTTAGCTATCCATTTCCATGGAAGCTTTTACCAAAAAGGTGAAAGAATGAATCTCCTCAATGGTTGAACAGATGAAGCAGCTTCTGTGACACCCTCAAAACCCGTGCCACTGATTGTAACCCAAAACATACATTAAAACAATAAATCAAATTTGCTGGTTTTACTTTCGAAAAACGATTCCTTTAATATAATTAGATTTTGAAAATCGTGATGAATTTTTTTTTCTTATTTCATACTCATGAAACTACCACTCCCGAAAGAACAGAATATTCTCATATATAACGATATACATATATACATCAACTAAAGCTATGGATAACACGTCCCTTTACAAAAGAAAGATAAGAGATAAACTCCTACAAAGCTATAAACTAGGCAGCGACAGTCTGGAACCATATCAATAAAACCTATGGCCATCAGTGGTCGTTATCAGACTACCAAAAACCGCTGCCTCAAGAGAAAGTCTACACCCTAAGCTGGTCCAACTAATGGAAGCCATTGGACAATCCTCCAGAGGTAGGTCCAATGCTAGAACCAGGAGAAGAACCCTGGGAACCTATGTTCCCGTTCTCCTGTGGATAAGGCTCGGGAGCATCCAAAGGATGATTCTCCGGATCCTCCTGAGGATCCTCCTCAGGGTCTTCCTCCTCCTCCTCCTCCTCTACATCCTCCACTACATGCTCACCCGCTACCAGAACAAAAGGCGGGGGAGGTGTCTGTGGTGCCTGCTGCTGCGGGGACTGTGCAGCGGGGGCGAAATGCTCGATCACTCCCTGCTGCATAAGGGCCTGCAGTATCATCCCAATGGGAGGTAGAGGTACCTGGACGGTCTCCACAGTACGTGTAATCTTGCGAGGTCCCGTCTCCGTCGTCCCGCTCACGGTGCAGACTGGTCCTGTGTATGCTGCGCTTTCCACTCCCCGGTGAATAACCCATGCAACTGGGTCAGTCCTCCGCCCAAAAATCAGGGCGCGCATCCCCGAGTGCGCAAGATGGTCTGGCATCGGCTCCATCTGTAAACAGGATATAACATATATACCAAAAGGACAAACCAGTCCAGAAAACATGCAAGGGTGATAAACCAATATATGAATCCAAAAACGACAACTATATGCCCAATCCAAACAGTAGATTCATATAATGTAACTCACTCAAATCATCATACATCACATAATATAGCATGTATAATCAAGTACTAACAACCGTAAAGGCACAAGGGCTTCATACCCCACAATCAACGTTATTCTCTAAACGTATGCATGGCACTTCCATATATCTCAACTAAGATTCAAAACTAGATTTCCGGAAATCCCATCACCATAAACACGAGTTGATCAGACTCAACGTTATTGCCCCGCAGGATACAATAACAAACGCCAGAATCAACATTCGGCCAAATGTGAGCACGTAACCCTTTCCAGGAGATAATACATGGACGCGCATGTCAGTGGTACTCACGATGTATAAGTCATACTATATTGTCCTCTTCACTGGGCACAATACGCTCTCCCTGGCTCGTATGACATCATTGTCCATCAAGGCACAATGTTACATAATGACATTAAGTCATCTCAGGTTCCCCTTGCCTATCAAGGTCCCCCATTTCACGGCACGTCTGCCCAACACACAAAATGCATAAGAACTATCTAGTTTCCGATAATTGATCTTTGTCGCATCAATATTTCCTCGTTGTAGCATCAACGCTAACAACCACCATAATGTCTTAGACTCTTTAAGCCTCAAAAACATTTTCCCAAAACAGGACATTTAGTCCAAAACAACTCAAATCCCAAACATCCCCAACCGATGCACCAGTCTAGGATGTTGGATTCAAGATCATAAAAACATCCTCAAGCTCACAGGACCACATAGATCGTCCCTAAGCCGACAAGATCACAACTAACACGGATCCGTGATCCACGTGTTCTGCAGAACCCTAGAATCCCGACGTCTCGGTTTCTAGTTTCTAAACTTTAAAACCACTTTTCTTGCAAACTCGAAAACCAAAAAAACCAAATCTCCGATACTTACACAAAGTCATCGGGATCGGTTTTCCATAAAACAAAACTTGGTCTAAAGACCATTTCTTTTTCTTTCGTTGCTTTTCAGTGAACACAGACTTAAAATAAAACTTGCAAAACCCTTTTTTTCTTCTTGAATGAACTCATATGACTTTGAAAACTACTTTTCTCAAAACACCTCTGCTCAAACGGTCAATTTATCAATTTAGGACAATTGAACGTTTCTAATGCCCTATTTGCTTTTAAACTTCAATTTTCATTATTAAAATACATTTCAGACTTTTAAAGCTTTTAAATTACACGATGTCGGATCCTAATCAAAATTAGGTCCTCTAATGCCTTAAATCCCACAGTAGGGCACACGATACATCCATATAATCATTCAACAATTATAGCATGCATTCAACTATATCAGCAGTTATATCATACATACTCAAATCAATAGCAATAAATCAAGTAATCAACCAACAATCAGATACAGAATATTTAAATACAATACAAACACCGATGCAGCACATAGCTGTCGGAAATGGAGTTCCTCAGGTTTATCCCCTTACCTCTTGTAGTTTCCAGGTAAGTTTTGAACACCCGTTCAACTTGATCACTAGCTCAGGACGCTGCCGATCACTATATACGCACAAATCATAGCGGCATTAACTCACAAAACAAAGATTTCTCCTAATGCACCATCCCTAGGGTTCGGCCCTATGACATTAAAAATAGCTAGGGAGCTCCAAAATTTCTCATTTCTTGGATAACACCCTAACTAAGTGTGACAGCCCTAGATATCAGATCAGAACACCAAAAACCAACCAAAACCCTACCCTACACACATAGGGGGCTTCGGCCTCCTCTTAGAAAATATAGCTAGGGAGATTTCTTGGCTCTAAGCTCTTGGATCATACAAGTATGTCATGAACCTAGGCCATAGAAATTGGTTTGGTACAGATACAATTTTCCTACAATTTTTCATGCATTTTTAAAGATTTTAGGGACAAAACCCTAACATCTTTTATCATGAAAAATGGAGGAGAGAAAGGAGAGATTGAGAGAGATAGAGATGGTATACTACCTCCTATGATGATCTACCCCAAGATTGATGAAAGTTGCTTCACAAAAACCCGAGCTTTATGCCTTCAAAAATGGAGGTTTTATGAGAGGAAAAGAGAAAGGTGAGAAAGAAGAGAAGATGAGGTATTTGGGGGGGGGGGGGGGAGGGGGCTGCCGAAGAAGTGAGAAAATGTGGGAGGATAAGAGTGAAAAATGAAGATATTTATGGGTTTAAGAGTTTAATAATAGAAAAAGGTAATTAGTAATAAAAATGAACCAAGGGCAATTTGGTCAAATCACGTCCCGATATTTGAAATCATCACAACACTGGTATGAGTCCTCAATTAACTTGATACAATTCTGGCATTAAAAACATTTGATCGTGGGTCTCAAAAAACCCTAAGACAGCTCGAATCGTCTCCTCAATCGATTATCGGCCCGAATATAAAATATTATTTATATTTTGGACGTCAGGACACATTTTTGGAAAAAGATAGAGGATCGAATTCTAAGACTAATGGTCTCGTCCGTTAGTCAAGATTAGGTCGTGATAGTAGAAAAACATTATCATCTGAAAAACATAGATCCGGTTTTGTTTGAGTTTTCGGCCCAAAACTTAACCGTAGGCTCCTACGATTATATGAAACAAGAATATGATTTCAGTTTTCCCAAAATCATTTTCTAAAGCACAGATAAAAATATAAACTCGTTAATTGAGTTTATCGTCCTTAGAAAGCACGAAAAATCGGGGTGCTACATTACTATCCCCCTTAAAATAATTTCGTCCTCGAAATTACGTACCTGTGAACAGATAAGGATATTGCTCTCTGATCTTGTCCTCAATCTCCCAAGTTGCTTCTTCCGTTGTATCATCCCAAATAACCTTGACTAAAGAGATTTGTTTTCCCCTCAGTTGCCTGACTCTCTTGTCCTCGATCCTTACAGGTGTAGTCTCATAAGACAGGTTCTCTTTCAAAGGTACTCGATCTGGTTCAATTACATGAGATGGATCAGGAATATACTTCCTTAATTGTGAAACATGAAAAACATTGTGTAGATGTGAAAGAAAAGGAGGTAAAGCAATTTGGTACGCTACTGGACCAATACGCCGAAGAATTTGGTATGGTCCAATGAATTTAGGAGTGAGTTTTCTGGATTTCATTACCCGACCTACCCCAGTTGTTGGATTGACTCTCAGAAACACATGATCGCCTTCTTGAAATTCGAGAGATCGTCTTCGCTTATCCGAGTAACTCTTCTGCCTGCTTTGAGATGTCCTCATCCTTTCACGAATCTGTTTGACTTTATCAGTCGTCTGTTGCACAACCTCGGGTCCTAGAATTGTACTCTCTCCATCATGATACCAACAAAGAGGAGTTTGACATTTCCTCCCATATAGAGCCTCATAGGGTGCCATCCCTATGCTTGAGTGATAACTGTTATTATACGTGAATTCAATCAGAGGTAACAGTTCATCCCAACTTCCTCGGTTATCCAACACGCAAGCTCTTAGCAAATCTTCTAACGATTGAATCGTTCTCTCTGTTTGTCCATCCGTCTGAGGATGGTATGCTGAACTCAGGCGTAACTTGGTTCCCAAAGCTTGGTGTAAGCTTTCCCCAAAACGCGATGTAAACTTCGGGTCTCGATCCGAAACAATACTTGAGGGTATTCCATGCAATCTAATCACTTCTCTTATATAGACCTCAGTCAGTTTTGCTACTGTGTAGTTCGTCTTTACAGGTAAGAAGTGTGCCAATTTCGTCAACCAATCCACGATTACCCAAATCGAATCAAAATTCCTTGATGTTCGGGGTAAACTCACCACGAAATCCATAGAGATACTCTCCCATTTCCACTCCGGTACATCTAGGGATTGCAGCATCCCTCCCGGTCTCTGATGTTCTACTTTTGCTTTCTGACAAGTTAGACACGATGCAACGTATTCTGCCACTTGTTTCTTCATGCCTGGCCACCAGAATCTTTGTTTCATGTCCTGATACATCTTGTTTGCACCAGGATGAATGCTTAATCCATTCTTATGGGATTCTTCTAGAATCATCTTTCTCATCTCAGGGTTGTTGGGTACACAAACTCGTCCATTACACTTTAAAAGCCTGTCTGTTCCCAAGCTAAACTCACTAGCTTTCCCTTGTTCCACCAACATCTTTTTCTCTTGAAAAGATTCATCAGTAGCTTGTTGTTCACGTATCTCTTCCATCAATCCATTGGAGATCTTAAGCATTCCAAAGCTTAGTTTCTTAGGACTTATCTCCAACCCCAAATTTAGATCACGGAACTCCTCAATCAGTTTCAATTCTCTCACCATCATAGTTGAAATATGAATGGCTTTCCGGCTCAAAGCATCAACCACAACGTTCTCCTTCCCTAGATGGTATTACAACGTGAAGTCGCAATCCTTCAAAAAGTCCATCCATCGTCTTTGCCTCATATTGAGCTCCTTCTGATCGAACAGATATTTTAAACTCTTGTGATCACTAAAGACATCGAACTTTGCACCATACATATGATGTCTCCATATCTTTAGTGCAAAAACCACTGCAGCTAATTCTAGGTCATGAGTGGGATAATTCTTTTCATGAATCTTTAACTGCCGTGATGCGTAAGCCACCACCTTGCGGTGTTGCATCAGCACACAAACTAGACCTTGATGTGAGGCATCAAAGTATACTTCATAAGGTTCACTCGGTTCTGGAAGTATCAACACTGGTGAAGTCGTCAAAAGCTCCTTAATCCTTTGGAAACTCTCTTCACACTGATCAGTCCAAACAAAAGGTTGATCTTTTCTCGTCAGTCGAGTCAATGGTGACACAATCTTGGAAAATCCCTCGATAAACGTTCGGTAGTAACCAGCTAATCCAACAAAACTTTTTATCTCGGTTACAGTCTTTGGCTTTTCCCAAGAAAGTACAGCTTCTACTTTAGCAGGGTCTACAGAAATTCCTTGTTTTGTGATAACATGACCCAAAAATCCGACTTCTTCTAGCCAAACCTCACACTTAGAGAGTTTCGCATACAACATCTTCTCCCGCAAAACATGAAGAACTTGCCGTAAATGCTCCTCGTGTTCTTCACGATTCTTAGAATAACCAAAATATCGTCGATGAACACTACAACAAACTTATCAAGAAACGGACGAAAAATCCAATTCACGTAGTCCATGAAAACAGCAGGTGCGTTCGTCACTCCAAAAGGCATCACGAGATACTCGTAATGTCCGTAACGAGTTCTAAAAGCGGTCTTTGGTATATCCTCCGTTTTCACTCGAATCTGGTGGTATCCCGACCTTAAGTCGATCTTCGAGAAAACAGCGGCTCCTCGCAATTGATCCATCAGGTCATCAATCCGAGGTAACGGATACTTGTTCTTGATCGTAACTTTGTTCAGCTGACGATAGTCCACGCAAAGTCTCAAACCTCCGTCTTTCTTTCTCACCAAGAGAACTGGCGCTCCCCATGGCGAAACACTTGGTCTAATGAACTGCTTCAACAACAGGTCCTCAACTTGTGTTTTCAACTCAACAAGCTCTGTAGGTGACATTCGATATGCAGCAATCGATATCGGTCCAGTTCCTGGAATCAGATCGATGGAGAATTCTATGTCCCTCACCGGTGGCAAACCTGGAACATCATCCGGAAACACCTCAGGAAAATCCCTCGCAACAGGCATCTGACTCAGCTCGATCTTCCCCTCGACTTCTAAGTTGGACAAAAGCACGTATTTCGGATCTCCTTCTTTCGAAGAAGTTCTAATGTGGTTGGCGGTTAAAAATCCAGAAATCTCAGTACTAGGAAAAACTAGGGTTTTATGTGCACAATCTAATAGGATCTGGTTGGAAGATAACCAATCCATGCCCAAAATTACATCTAATTGTATTAAAGGCAAGCATATTAGGTCAACAAGAAAATGTCTATCCTGAATAACGATAGGACAGTTCAGACATATAGAATTCACTACAACAGGTTCAGCAGTTGGTGTAGAAACAATTAAATCAAACGATAAGCAAGAAACAAATAGTTTTAAACGTTTCACACAATCCATAGAAATGAATGAATGGGTTGCACCTGAATCAAAGAGAACTAATAAGAGATTACCGTCTATGTCGCATACACCCTGTATCAGATCTTCGGAGTTCGAAGCCTCAGCACCACTTAGGGTATAAACTCTTCCTCTAGCCGTCGGTTGTTTGGTTCCACCATTTCTGTCCGCAGCTTGGACTGGATTCTGTACTTTACAATTCTTGGCAAAATGCCCTGGTTGTCCACAACGGTAGCAATGGTCATTCCTCACGGTACAGTTGTTCGCCAAATGCGATGGATCTCCGCACTTGAAACACTTCCTCTCTTGATTCTGACTTCCCTGACCTCCACTGCCCGATGCACGAGCAACAGGTCGATAAGGTTGTTTCTGAAAGTTCCCAGCGGGTCGATAATATGGTTTCTTCTGACTTTGTTTCCCTCTCTGGTCCTGATATTGACCCTTGTATCGGAAAGGTCCTCCGACGCTTCCTCTATTATCTCTCCCACGCTTCATCAGCTCTATCTGTCTACTCTTCTCAATGAGCGCTTGAAAATTCCGGATTCCTTGCGGTAACACCGATTCTTTGATCTCATACCGCAGTCCTCTCTCAAAAGCTTCACATTTTCAATCTTCCTCAGGATTATTTTGGAAAAATCGGAAGTACTTGGCCAACGACTCAAACTTAGCCGCGTATTCCCCGACTGACATGTCTCTCTGTTGTAGTCGCAAGAATTCCTGCTCCTTCTCTGCTCTTGCACTCTGAGGGAAATACTTTCCCAAAAAGCGATCCTTAAACAGTGTCCACGAAATCACTTCATGATTGGCCTCTAGCAGTTGCTTTGTTCCCTTCCACCAATATTCCACATCTCCTATCAGTAGAATGTGGCATATGGTACCTTCACTTCTTCTGGACTACGTATCAACTCGAAAATCTTCTCGATTTCATGAATCCAAAGATTAGCTTTCTCAGGATCCACGTCATCAGAAAATCGTGGCGGATTCTGACGCCTGAAAGTAGTCAAGCTTCGGCCCTCAGCGGCCTGATCAGCACGAAGTTGTTCTTGAGCATTGTGGGCGTTCATGGTTGCAGTCTGGACAGCAAAAGCCGTAGCCATGTTTGCCATTGCCTGAGCAGCAAAATCCATCCCAGTTGCTCCTGCAACATCCTCAGCTTGGACACCAGCTCCCCTACCGCGACCACGTCCACGACCACGTCCACGTCCACGTCCTGCTTCTGCTCCAAATTCTAGTTCCATATCTGACCTACAAGGTTCAAAGTCAGTCAAACAGCAACCAGAAAATAAAGCAAATAAGCAGTTATAACATGCATTATTTCCAAGAAGGAAATACAAAGAAGAACAAGAACCCAGTTACTCGCCAGGCGACCGTACCCTCGCGACGCGAGACAGAGGGTCAGCCCGAGTAGTAACATCCCAACTCTCGGCATCGCGACGCGAGACATATTCTCGCCACTCGACCCAGAGAGTCTACCCGAGGAGCAAAGAACAGCTCCTCGGGCTCGCGATGCGAACATCTTTTCACCTCGCGATCCAGGAAGACAAAACACAACCTCTCTGCCTCGCGGCGCGAAACACTAGCTTGCCCCGCGATACTGAGAACATGCCGGAGAAGCAAAACACAACTTCTCTGCCTCGCAACGCGAAATCATGTTCGTCTCGCGCTATAGAGAACATGCCTGAGAAGTAAAACACAACTTCTCTGCCTCGCGACGTGAAATCCTGTTCGCCTCGCGATACAGAGAACATGCCTGTGAAACAAAACATCACTTCTCTGCCTCGCGACGCGAAATCCAGTTCGCCTTGCAATACAGAGAACATACCTGAGAAGCAAAACACCACTTCTCGGGCTCGCAACGCGAAACACTAGCTCGCCTCGCGATACAGAGATCACACAACATCAACACAACAGACCTATTCCCCAAAGATTCCCGAAAGACTCGACCAGCTCTGATACCACTAATGTGACACCCTCAAAACCCGTGCCACTGATTGTAACCCAAAACATACATTAAAACAATAAATCAAATTTGCTGGTTTTACTTTCGGAAAACGATTCCTTTAATATAATTAGATTCTAAAAATCGTGATGAATTTTTTTTTTCTTATTTCATACTCATGAAACTACCACTCCAGAAAGAACAGAATATACTCATATATAATGATATACATATATACATCAACTAAATCTATGGACAACACGTCCCTTTACAAAAGAAAGATAAGAGATAAACTCCTACAAAGCTATAAACTAGGCAGCGACAGTCTGGAACCATATCAATAAAACCAATGGCCATCAGTCGCCATTATCAGACTACCAAAAACCGATGCCTCAAAAGAAAGTCTACACCCTAAGCTGGTCCAATTAATGGAAGCCATTGGACAGTCCTCCATAGGAAGGTCCAATGCTAGAACCAGGAGAAGAACCCTGAGAACCTACGTTCCCGTTCTCTTGTGGATGAGGCTCGGGAGCATCCAAAGGATGATCCTCCGGGTCCTCCTGAGGATCCTCCTCAGGGTCTTCCTCCTCCTCCTCCTCTACATCCTCCATTACATGCTCACCCGCTACCAGAACAAAAGGCGGGGGAGGTGTCTGTGGTGGCTGCTGCTGCGGGGACTGTGCAGCTTCGATCACTCCCTGCTGCATAAGGGCCTGCAGCATCATCCCAATGGGAGGTAGAGGTACTTGGACGGTCTCCACAGTACGAGTACTCTTGCGAGGTCCCGTCTCCGTCGTCCCGCTCACGGTGCAGACTGGTCCTGTGTATGCTGCGCTTTCCACTCCCGGGTGAATAACCCACGCAGCTGGGTCAGTCCTCCGCTCAAAAATCAAGGCGCGCATCCCCGAGTGCGCGAGATGGTCTGGCATCGGCTCCATCTGTAAACATGATATAACATATATGCCAAAAGGACAAACCAGTCCAGAAAACATGCAAGGGTGAGAAACCAATATATGAATCCAAAAACGACAACTATATGCCCAATCCAAACAGCAGATTCATATAATGTAACTCACTCAAATCATCATACATCACATAATATAGCATGTATAATCAAGTACTAACAACAGTAAAGGCACAAGGGCTTCGTACCCCACAATCGACGTTATTCTCTAAACGTATGCATGGCACTTCCATATATCTCAACTAAGATTCAAAACTAGATTTCCGGAAATCGCATCACCATAAACACGAGTTGATCAGACTCAACGTTATTGCCCTGCAGGATATAATAACAAACGCCAGAATCAACATTCGGCCAAACGTGAGCACGTAATCCTTTCCAGGAAATAATACATGGACGCGCATGTCAGTGGTACTCACGATGTATAAGTAATACTATATTGTCCTCTTCACTGGGCACAATACGCTCTCCCTGGCTCGTATGGCATCATTGTCCATCAAGGCACAATGTTACATAATGACATTAAGTCATCTCAGGTTCCCCTTACCTATCAAGGCCCTCCATTTCACGGCACGTCTACCCAACACACAAAATGCATAAGAACTATCTAGTTTCCGATAATTGATCTTTGTCGCATCAATATTTCCTCGTTGTAGCATCAACGCTAACAACCACCATAATGGCTTAGACTCTTTAAGCCTCAAAAACATTTTCCCAAAACAGGACTTTTAGTCCAAAACAACTCAAATCCCAAACATCCCCAACCGATGCACCAGTCTAGGATGTTGGATTCAAGATCATAAAAACATCCTCAAGCTCACAGGACCACATAGATCGTCCCCAAGCCGACAGGATCACAACTAACACGGATCCGTGATCCACATGTTCTGCAGAACCCTAGAACCCCGACGTCTCGGTTTCTAGTTTCTAAACTTTAAAACCACTTTTCTTGCAAACTCGAAAACCAAAAAAACCAAATCTCCGATACTTACACAAAGTCATCGGGATCGATTTTCCATAAAACAAAACTTGGTCTAAAGACCATTTCTTTTTCTTTCGTTGTTTTTCAGTGAACATAGACTTAAAATAAAACTCGCAAAACCCTTTTTTTTCTTCTTGAATGAACTCATATGACTTTGAAAACTACTTTTCTCAAAACACCTCTGCTCAAACGGTCAATTTATCAATTTAGAACAATTGAACGTTTCTAATGCCCTATTTGCTTTTAAACTTCAATTTTCATTATTAAAATACATTTCAGACTTTTAAAGCTTTTAAATTACACGATGTCGGATCCTAATCAAAATTAGGTCCTCTAATGCCTTAAATCTCACAGTAGGGCACACGATACATCCATATAATCATTCAGCAATTATAGCATGCATTCAACTATATCAGCAGTTATATCATACATACTCAAATCAATAGCAATAAATCAAGTAATCAACCAACAATCAGATACAGAATATTTAAATACAATACAAACACCGATGCAGCACATTGCTGTCGGAAATGGAGTTCCTCAGGTTTATCCCCTTACCTCTTGTAGTTTCCAGGTAAGTTTTGAACACCCGTTCAACTTGATCACTAGCTCAGGACGCTGCCGATCACTACATACACACAAATCATAGCGGCATTAACTCACAAAACAAAGATTTCTCCTAATGCACCATCCCTAGGGTTCGGCCCTATGACATTAAAAATAGCTAGGGAGCTCCAAAATTTCTCATTTCTTGGATAACACCCTAACTAAGTGTGACAGCCCTAGATATCAGATCAGAACACCAAAAACCAACCAAAACCCTACCCTACACACATAGGGGGCTTCGGCCTCCTCTTAGAAAATATAGCTAGGGAGATTTCTTGGCTCTATGCTCTTGGATCATACAAGTATGTCATGATCCTAGGCCATAGAAATTGGTTTGGTACAGATACAATTTTCCTACAATTTTTCATGCATTTTTAAAGATTTTAGGGACAAAACCCTAACATCTTTTATCATGAAAAATGGAGGAGAGAAAGGAGAGATTGAGAGAGATAGAGATGGTATACTACCTCCTATGATGATCTACCCCAAGATTGATGAAAGTTGCTTCACGAAAACCCGAGCTTTATGCCTTCAAAAATGGAGGTTTTATGAGAGGAAAAGAGAAAGGTGAGAAAGAAGAGAAGATGAGGTATTTGGGGGGGGAGGGGGCTGCCGAAGAAGTGAGAAAATGTGGGAGGATAAGAGTGAAAAATGAAGATATTTATGGGTTTAAGAGTTTAATAATAGAAAAAGGTAATTAGTAATAAAAATTAACCAAGGGCAATTTGGTCAATTCACGTCCCGATATTTGAAATCATCACGACACTGGTATGAGTCCTCAATTAACTTGATACAATTCTGGCATGAAAAACATTTGATCGTGGGTCTCGAAAAACCCTAAGACAGCTCGAATCGTCTCCTTGATCGATTATCGGCCCGAATATAAAATATTATTTATATTTTGGACGTCAGGACACATTTTAGGAAAAAGATAGGGGATCGAGTTCTAAGACTAATGGTCTCGTCCATTAGTCAAGATTAGGTCGTGATAGTCGAAAAACACTATCATCTGAAAAACATAGATCCGATTTTGTTTGAGTTTTGGGCCCAAAACTTAACAGTAGGCTCCTACGATTATATGAAACAAGAATATGATTTTAGTTTTCCCAAAATCATTTTCTAAAGCACAGATAAAAATATAAACTCGTTAATTGAGTTTATCGTCCTTAGAAAGCACGAAAAATCGAAGTGTTACAGCTTCTGTCTTCGTTCCTTAATTAGAGAGAAGAGAGTATATATTCCCAGAGAGAGCCCCTTTCTTTCTTTTTATATCACCCAAATTTCTCCAGCTTTCAAAATCTTCTACTCTCTCATTTCTTTACCTGTATACACAAAACAGGGATTTAAGATATAATCTTCTAAAAAAAACTTCATAAAATATTTTCCATTGATCAAATTATTTACACATTAATCTTTTGGGGGTCAAGTGACTAAATTTTACCCATTTAAGTTCAATAAATACCTTAAATTTTTAATATTATTAGCTAAATGTGGAACTTATCAAGTATAATGATTGTCTTTTGGTCATCAAGCAATGTTCTTGAAAAATGTAACTAATTAAGTATTTCTCTCTTAACAAAGTAATCATGTAGTGTATCCAATTTATTTATATGTCAAATAGATACAACCCTTTCAATTATGTAGTAGTGCTACAATATAACACAATCTTTTGAAAATGGTCTTTTACAAATGTTATCTGTGTCAGATAAATGATAGAGGAAAAAAAACTACTTAAAAATCCACGCATATATAGGGGTGGGCATGGGTACGGGTCGACCCGCGAACCCGGTGTACCCAATCCAACCCAACCTACAAATACTGGGTTGGTTCGGGTCATTGGGTTGGGTTGGTTTCTAAATAAGTAGACCCATAGCTTATGGATTGGGTGCTGGGTCCAAAGATTGTAAACCCACTCAACCCAACCCAACCCACATATTGAGAGGAATATTATAAGTCCAGTTGCTGGAACGTGGAGGGACTCTTCTATCTTGAATTTGATGACTCTTCTTTAATACTCAGCCGCCTAAATTGGAGTGACCATTTTTTGGTTACATGAGCAGAAATAGTTTGAAGACATGCAGAAATAGCTTGAAGACATAGTCAGTGAAATTGTTTAGGAATTGTTTGAAGACATTATTATTATTTTTTATTTCACTTGTTTGTTTAATTTTGATGGATATTGTGCTCCAAATTGAAGTGGTATGCTTCATTTTGTATTTGGAAGTTCAAATTAATGAATTGGTAATATTTTTCTTCCCTATTTTTCCCCCATTATTTGCTTTTGATAAAAATAAAATAATTTACTATCAAACCCGGTCACCCGACCCAAACCAACCCGTATAAGGTTGGGTTGGGTTGGTTTGGGTTACATGAAAATTTTCTAAGAAACCGATCCAACCCAACCCATATTTATTTGATTGGGTTGGGTCTTTAAATACACCAAAACCCACCCAACCCGACCCATACCCACCCCTACGCATATATCAACATTGTCTTCATTTCGGTAGTTATTTCACGATTTTTTTTCCTAGAACTAAGCATTTCCCATATGTTTTTCTTGTTAGTAAATCCAGCTTAATTATTAGTTGGTTTGTCATGTAGGTGAAATGTTAACAGTGCAAAGATGATCTTTTTTTTATAATAGTACTCTTGTAGAAACAAGTATTTCCGAATTTTATTAATAAAAGTTTCATATTTGAATTTGTTGTATGTTTTATACCAAAAAACTTTGAATACATCGTTTACTTACGATACATGGATGTAATTAAATCAGATTTTAATACATCGATGTATAGTGAGTGTACATCGATGTAAAACCCCTTTTTGCATGAAAATGTTTTTAATATATCGATGTACTATTTTAATACATTGATGTACACATCCCTAAATGATTTTCTTTGAGAAAATGTTTAAATACATCAATGTACTATTTTAGTACATCGAAAGCAATTGGACCAACTATATAATGAATAAATAATAAGGGCAAAAGAGGGGATCGGGAGAAGACATGGGTAGAGAATGAGAGCAAGATCGAAGTCGGGAAGGCATTGCCGATAGATAAAAAGACAAACGCCGTCGACGATCTCCCATGAATGAAAATCGAGTAGGAATAATCCCATGCGAGGTGTCATTAATACCATTTTTTGGGGCTTCATTGGCAGAGGTGCCTCCAGTTTGACTCGAAAAAGGGACTTAAGGGAGCTTAAAACAATAATAAGGTTCTCAGTCAGCTCAACTGCTCAACGGTCCATGCCCCCGATTGTGTTTACTGATGATGATTTTCGGGGGTTGAGCCTAATCAAGATGACTCAATGGTAATCACAATCAAGGTGGACGATCTCGAGGTGAGAAAGGCAATGGTCAATCAGGGAACCTCAGCAGATATCATGTGTTGGTCTACTTTTCAAAAAATGAAGTTAAACAACTTAGTCCTCAAACCTCACAGTGGCAACCTGGTAGGATGTTCGGGTGAGCACATCGACATCTGGGGTTACGTCCAACTTAAAACTATATTCGAAGAAGGTTGCTTATCTCGATCCATTCTCATAAAATTCTTAGTGATAGACGCGAAGGCTTGCTACAGTATCCTAATTGGTAGACCATCCTTGATTGTACTAGTAGCAATTGTATCAACCCCTCACTTGACCCTTAAGTTCCCAACTCCTTCAGGGAAAATTGTATCAATAAGAGCTAATCAACAGGTTGCTAGACAGTGTTATTTTGACAGCCTAAAAGTAAGTCAAGAGAAGTCAGATAAAGATAATCGGAAGGACAACCTGGACAGATCGGTAAGCCCAATTGAGTTAGACCCCCCGAGAAGAAACTAGAGGCTCACATCCTCAGGCTAATAAGGATTTAGAACCTTTTCAGATTGGCCCTAAGGAAGGGCAATGCACAAAAGTTGGGACCACCATGATAGAACACATCAAAGCACAAATCCAGGAGGTGTTGAACGAGAATGCTGATCTATTTGCTTGGTCAGCCGTTGATATGTTAGGGATAGACCCGGATTCGTATGTCACAAACTAGCCATCAACCCCGAGGCCAAACCCGTAGCACAGAGGAAGAGGCGAGTCAGGGGAGAGAGAAGAGGAAAGCCATAATAGAAAAAACCAAAAAACTAGTCGAGGCAAGAGTCATCATGGATATTGATTACAAAACATGGTTAGCTAACATTGTTTTAGTAAAAAAAAAAAAATCAAATCGGAAATGGAGAATGTGGACAGATTACACCGAACTCAAGAAAGCATGTCCGAAACACTTATACCCCTTACCCAACATCGACCAGTTAGTATTGGAGCAGCTAGAAATGCTATTCTCAATTTCTTGGATGCATACTCGGGATATAATCAGATCAGAATGTTCCCTCCCAACGAGGAGCACACAGCTTTCATTTTAGACAATGTTAATTATTGCTATAGGATGATGTCGTTCGGATTAAGGAACGCCAGAGCAACTTGTCAAAGATTAATGAACAACGTCTTCGCTAATCAGATCGGCCGCAATGTGAAGTCTACATAGATGACATGGTAGTAAAGTCAAATTCCCTGGAAGAGCACGTGGCCAACCTCAGGGAAATTTTCCAACATGTGAGAAAGCATAACATGCGGCTGAACCCCGAGAAGTGCAATTTTGGAGTCCAAGGTGGTAAGTTCCTCGGTTTTATCTTGACAAAAAGAGGAATCGAAGTACTGTCAGACAAGTGTAAAGCCATTCTGGAAATGAGGAGCCCGACCACCATCAAACAAGTACAGAGGCTTGCCGGGCGAGTAACGATGCTACAACGCTTCTTGCCGAGACTAGCTGAAAAGGCCTTTCCCTTCTTCCAAGTCCTGAAAAAGCCAAAAAATTCAATTGGATCAATGAGTGTGAGGAAGCCTTCTCCAAGCTCAAAGAATTTTTTACTACCCCTCTAGTGTTAACTCGGCCTATCCCAAGGCAGGAATTGCTCCTTTACTTGTCCGATAGCGAGCAAACAATCAGTGCAGTTATTATATATGAAGAAGGAAAACAGTAGAGGTCGATCTATTACATCAGCAGGGTACTACAAGGACTTGAAACTCGATATCAGATGATCGAAAAGCTAGCATTGGCCTTGGTAACGGCAGCAAGACGCCTACGTCCATACTTCCAGAGTCACCAAGTCATTATCCGAGATGACCACCTGATCAAGCAAATTCTGAGAAAACCCGAGTTGGCAGGGAGAATGATAGCCTGGTCGGTGGAGCTTTCAGAGTTTGATCCCAAATATGAACCCCGAGGACTAATAGAAGCTCAATGCCTTTCAGATTTCTTAGTTGAACTCCCTCCCAAAGTGATGGGTGAGATAAAAGACTCGTGGGACATGTTCATAGACGGCTTATCAAACACCAAAGGAAGTGGGCCTGGAGTGATACTCAAAGGACCTGACGGGATTTTACTGGAGCAATCCTTCAGGCTCAACTTCTTGACCAATAATAAGCAAGCTGTGTATGAAGCCATGATTGTCGAGGTTTAAAACTCTCAAAAGAGGTCGGGGTGAAGAGTTTGAAGGCTTACAATGATTCACAACTGATAACAACACAGATATCTGGTGAGTATCAAGCAAAAGATCCGCAATTAGCCAAATACCTGGCTAAAGTATAAGAACTCGGGGCAAGCATGCAAGAATTCCTAGTCGAGCATGTTTGCCGAGAAAACAATTCGACAGCTAATATCTTGTCCAAACTAGCTAGCACTAAGAAACCCGAGCAATGCAAAACAGTGATTCAAGAAACCCTTTACGCTCCAAGTGTTGAAACCAAGGGAAAAGACGAAGTGATGATCACAGAAAACGCAGGAGAAAGTAGGATCAAGCCAATTTGTCCATACCTTGTCAATGATGAACTTCGAAATGATAGAAAACAAGCTCGAAAAATCAGAAGACAAGCCAGCCTTTACACCATGGTCAATGATAAACTGTATAGAAAAGGGTTTCTCAGAACCGTTGCTCAAATGCTTGGAGCGAGAACGGGTAGAGTATGTCATGGCTGAAATGCACGAAGGGATATGCGGAATGCATGACAAAAGAAAACCTTTGGCATCCAAGATCCTTCGTGCTGGCTATTACCCAGAGCAAGTTGTTTGAACTGGGTAAGGAAATGCGAGGCAAAGAGCTGGTAAAAACTCTTTACAAGCATATTTTGGAAAGCCTAATGTATTTGATAGCCACAAGCAAAGTTTTAAATTGTAGTTCCAGTCGTGATTACATTGCTTTTATGATTATTGCGGAAAAATCACAATTGAAAAAACAACCAATTGTCACTTTGTCAACAAATGAAGCAGATTTCGTACGTGCATAATTTGCTTAGTGATGAAGCTAATTTCAAGCAAGAAGGAGCTATTGCAATTCATTGTGACAGTAGTTTAGTGATGAAGCTGTCCAAGAAACCTATTCTACACAGAAGAAGCAAGCTTATGGACGTGAGGTTTCACTTCTTAAGGGATTTAACAAAGGAAGGAGTCACTGATCTTATTTTTTTTGCAAAACTGAAGAACAAGTTGCTGTTATAATTATATTGTGCCACTCAAGTTTCCTGTGAGTGTTTGTCCATGGAGTGATTACTGTTAAGCTGAATGTTTGCAGACTATCAGTTTAGGGGAGGAAGTGTTGACTAAATAAAATTAGTCTTTGATTAAGTCTAAAATGTGTGCTAGTTTGTTGCAAATTTTATGCAAGTAAATAGGATCTGTTGTGTTGTGTTTATCTATTCCTCTAGTTTCTAGCTTCTAACCACTGGGTGTAGCTCTATAAAGAGCATCTCTTGTACTCTGCAAGTATTATCAGAAAAATCAAAAATAAAATTATATTACCTCCCTAAAAACCTTGTCATACCTTTCACCGAATTGCTTCCATTGTGGACCACACTGAAAGTGAAAGGCTCCATCATGTGACTAGATGACAATTTAATAGGAATTAAATTCCTTATTCGGCCTCTATGTTCGTGGGCTGCAAGGCATAAAAAAGAAGAAGAGAGAAACACAAAATTGTAGCAGCCATCCCATGTGACTTATGTCATAATTGATAAGAATTAAAAAAAATTGAGCACCAAAAAAAAAAAATTTATTTGGCCTTCATCGTGGACCGCAAGGCATTTTTGGCCTTTAAAAAGGCACGTCACGCATGAGAGAAGACGGTGTATAGCTAGATATTTTCTCCTTTTGTTGGAAGATTATTGTTCTCAGTGGTGTGACCTATATTATATTTGTATAAGGTCAGAATTTCCTTTTATCTTTTAAGTTGAAGTAATAATATGATCTTTATACGTGATACGAATTCTTTTTTAGTCTCTATACATAAAAAATGTGGAAATGAGTCCCTGCATGTATAAACGTTAGCAAATTTACTCCCTATGTGTGCAAATGTTAGCAAATTCGTCCCTGCGGTTAGCAAATTGGTCCTTATATGTGACACAAATTTTTGATTTGGTCCCTAAACCTGAAAAAAAAAAAACATTAAATTGGTCCTTATATGTGCAGTCGATAATAATTTTGTCCCTACAGTCTATCCAGGAGCTCGGACCCAACTAAAGATTCTTTTTTTATTGAATATTTTCTATATATTATATCAATCTATTTCTTCTATTGAGAGTAAAAGTTATATAATTTGGTCTGTAAATGGTTTTTTATTCTGAAATTACCCAAGTTGATTCTCAACAGAAGAAATAGATTAATATAATATATGAAAAAAGAATTTTTAGTTAGGTCCAAGCTCCTTGACAGACGATAGGGACAAAATTATTATCGATTGCACATACATAGACCAATTTAATTTTTTTTCAAGTTTAGGGACCAAATCAAAAATTTATATCACGTATAAAGACTAATTTGTTGACGGCAAGGACGAATTTGCAAACGTTTGTACATGTAGGGACCAAATTTGCTAACGTTTATACATGTAGGGACTCATTTCCAAATTTTTTATATATAAGGACTAAAAGAAGAATCAGTATCACGTATAGAAACCAAATTATTACTTTAACCTATCTTTTATATTGTTTGAGTTTTTTTTTTATTAATTTTTTAGTTTAATCTAGATACTATCCGTATAAAGTTTCTTGTATCGTCAATCACAAATTATCATGTGCTACTTTTTAAAGTAAGGTAATGATAAAGATTAAAAATGATATGATAATTTATGATTAATTAACAATATAAAAAAAATTTTACACCAATAACGCATGCTACTTAAGAAATATTTTTAATGATTGGTTGATAATATAAAAACCTTTACCTCGAACCCAAGACATACTTAAGAGATCCAAGTGCCACTATTTTACTTTTTTTTCCTCCTTATTTGAGTTATTTTATTTTCACTGATAATTTGTTAGGAAGTTCTTTTTTTGTTTTTGATAGAAAAAAAGTTTAGATTAAGGGAAGACACGCCCTTAAGGTCAGGGAAGACCATCAACCTCTATGATGATTTATATTGGAATTTACATATTGCTTATTAACAAGGATATATGAGAATCGAAATCCAAGTCACAGCAAGTGTGGTAGAAGGCTCGACTAGATATGTCAACTCGTGTTGACAGTTAGGAAGTTCGTTTGCTATTATTTATTTTTGAACGAGAGTATTTTATTCGCTAATATTATAAAGAAGACTTTTAGGGGGTGTATTGGATTGAAATTTTAAAAGACTATTTTGGCATAAAAAAGTCTTGTGAATTTTAATGAATTATATATGAATGTAATGATTTATAAGATTTTTTTAAAGACTTTTGTAATCAATATTTTATTATTTGAATTTTAATGGATTTATATCATTAGAATATATAAGATTTGTAAGGATTATATGGATTTATAATATTTGACAAGAACACATGGTGGATAATAAAATCATAATTCATAACTCAGATTCTATTTCTGTAATAGAGAACAAACACATAAACTCTAATTACAACATTACATAGCAAATTCAATTTTATAGTAGAGAAGATAATTTATTCACAAAGTTTTTTGTTCATATGTTATTGTAATTAGGAAAAGGAAATTGTGAACTTAAAACAAAAATAAAAACACTTTATTTTCGTTATGTCATAAATAATGTATTTTATACTTTTATTGCTTATTGTTACTGATATGTTTGTCATCAAGAGTATATAAATTTGATGTGTCATTACTTGCTAACTAATTCTACAATATACTTAGGTAGCGTTTGACCCATGTTTTTGGAGCTTAAAAGTTACTTTAAAGTTAAAGTTAAAAATAAACGTTTTAAGTGTATGTTTGAGACAACTTATTTTTCTTGAAAAAAGCTTTTTCCCTGCAAAAAAAACTATTTTGAAATTATTCTAATATGTTTGACAAATTAGCTTGAATTAAAAAAAAAAGTGTGTTTTAATAGAAAAAGGTGATTTTCAAGAAACCAAACATATTTTTCGATCGATTTTACCCTATATAACTAACTATCAAACAAATATTAATCTATACAAACAAATTCACGTGTGTGTGTATATATATATATATATATATATATATATATATATATATATAATTTATTATATAAAAGTAATTTTTCTACGTCATTCAAATAAAATAGATTATCTTAAAATTACTTTTTCTACAAGTATACCAAACAAAAACTGATTCTTATTATAATTAATTCTTACAATAATCGATTATAATAATCGGTTATTCAAATAATCTAATTTTCACTGGTGTCCCAAGACACACTAAAGTAAAGCTAGTTGTTTGGCAATTTATGTTGGGTTGAACGGCAACCGTGAGGAGGGAGAGGGGGAGTAAGGGAAGGTGGAAGGAAAGAGGGAGATAAATGAGAGAGATGGAGGGAGGGAGGGAGGAAAGAGAAAGGTGAAAGCATAAGGTGAAACGAAATAAAGATTGAGAATCCCGAGAAATCTCATGTGTTAGGGTGAAACTTTTTATTAATAAAAAATAACGAAAAAGTCACACGAAGTCCCACAAAATCTACCTTGGAAAACAATCCATCGAAATTATAAAGATTTTGAATACCACAAGACTTTTTTTTATTTGTAAAATGTGTTAATTGAATACCACTAGATGTGAACATCCTCTTTAAAAAATCCTAATAGTCTTAATTGAATATCACACACTACTAGAAATTCATGAATTACTTGCAAATTTTCCTACATATTTTTTTACAGGAATTTCCTGCGAATTTTTCTGTAATTTTTTTAAAAATAAGGTTATTTCTTGTAGATTTAAATTTGTAGGAAATTTTGACATTTCCTAAGGATTTTCCTACGAATTAAAATTTTTCGCACGAAAATTTTCAGGAAATTTCTTGCAGCTTTTAAAATTCGCAGAAAAAATTACCTACGAAGGTATTACCTATGGACAAAATTGTAGGAAACCTGTTTCATGCGAATTTTTGGGTAAAATACACAGGAAAATTCGCAGGTAATCAGGAAATTTATAGTAGTGATAAGACTTATTTAGATTACTTAAAAGTCTTGATTGAATACTGCAAAAAAATTTTATCACAAAAAAATCTTTTAAAATCTCAATCCAATACACAATGTATTTATTAATAGAAGATTTTCTAGACATAGTCCCGTGGTTATTTATTTACCTTAGAGGGTTTACAGGTTAAAATTTGCTTTTTTATAATTTAGTTTTTATTATTTAATTTGTCTATAATTACTTATTCTTAATTGCTATGAGATTTTTGGTTATTCTGGTTAATTGAAAAGAGGAAGAAAAGAAATTTTTGCTCAGCACATGTTTCTTTTCCTAACAGGTAGAAACACAAAGACAACATGAGCAATCCAATTCCAGCTGTGCTAATGTTTTCATGTCTTTAACATCCGGGGCTGATGAGGGTGGGAACTAATCGTCGGTGCATGAGGCACGGACAAGGAGCGGTTCCTGACAGGCTTCTAGGTGGAGGGATACATGAATGAACCGATTCACATCAGAATGTGAGGGATCCTGAGGCTGTGCAGGTATGGGACTGTACAGTTGAAGGAAGGCTTATAAGAATTGATTTGTACTACCTATACCAATAAGATGCATCTTCTTTTCGGTAGCCCATCACTTAAGAACTCCAAAGTTAAGCGTGCTTGACTTCGAGTAATTCCGGGATTTCGGGATGGGTGACCTTTTGGGAAGTTTCCCAGAAAGCGTGTGAGTGAGGGCAAAGCACGCTGAAAAGACCCGTGTTGGTTTGTGGGGACAGTCGGCAATCCTGAAAGCAGTTCGGGCTGTTACAATGTCCATCTCCAGGACATGTAAATCCCATGATGACCTTAATGTAGTATTTGGTTGGAGGGAAATGGAGGGGAGGGGAGGGATTTTTTTAAACATTTATTGTTTGGTTCATTTTTTTAGAAAAGGGAGGGAGGGGAATGGATGGGAGTAAAATCCCTCCTCATCCAATTTCGGCTCCCCTCCAAAAATGAGGGGATTTGAAAGGGAGGGGAGGGGAGGGGAGGGATTTTAAAACATTTTGAATGGAATAACTAAAATAACCCTACTTATGTATTTTAAAATCTAAAATTATAAGGGTATAATAGTAAGTTTTAATATCGCTCACCTCCCCTTGCGAACCAAATATAAATAGTGTTACTTTCCCTCCCCTCCATTAAAATCTCTCCCCCCTCCTCCTCTCAATCAAACGCAATAGCTAATTAAAATCATTTCCCTCTCATAGAGGATATTCATTTGAATGGTGAACATAAAATCAATGGTATAGTTGCTGATTTGGGAATGGGATGGGTGATGCAAGTTGCCTCTAAGCTGGGAATCAGAGAGGAGCTCTCTTGTCTACAGGAGCAGCGGCTATTTTAGCATTGACAAACAATATTCCCATGTTGATTGATAATGGGATCATAGATTCTAAAGGTAAGAAAATCACATTTTATAAGCTTGTTCGACTGAAATAGAGGTGTTTGGTAAACAAGCTTATCTTTTTAGCTTATAGCTTTTTTTCATAAGCTATTTTATTTAGCTTATGAATTATAGCTTATTGATTTTTCTCTCATTTTTATCTCCGTTCATTTAATGAAATTCTCACTTTATTATGTTTGTCATAAATATGTCCTTTTACATTTATAAGCTATAAGCTAGCTAGTTCAATAGCTAATTTTACCAAACACTTCAAATTCAATTAGCTAGTTTTTCAGCTATAAACTATAAGTTCTTAGCTAAAAATTAGCTTATCACCCATAAGCTAATTTATCAACCATTTTTACCAAACAGAGTCTAACTTGATTTGTTTGGTTATTTATATTTTCTTTAAAAAAACTCAATTGATTGGGGAAGGATGC
Organism: Ammopiptanthus mongolicus; assembly: GCA_039655645.1. NCBI lineage: Eukaryota > Viridiplantae > Streptophyta > Magnoliopsida > Fabales > Fabaceae > Ammopiptanthus > Ammopiptanthus mongolicus. Next base: position 86,186,858 of record CM077347.1, read on the forward strand.
AAATTAAATTTAAAGATGTAACTTAGTAACTTACTAGCTAAATGATAACAATAGTTTCATTTTGTATGGCACTCCAGGTATGCCAGTCGCAAAAAAGACATTTCAGTTGTCACCAAGTATGCCTCCAATGGACACGAGTCATTTGGTGGTCAAATATGAGCGACTCAATATAACTCAGGAAAAAATGTTTAGATATGTTGTCGACCACATCATACCACATTTCAATTTGACAGACTAATGGCTTTGCAACACAGCATATGAACTTGAACCAAGACCATTATCCTTGTTCCGAAGCTCCTACCAATCAGCCCATTGTTAAGAAGTTATGACAATACAAGTGCAAGTGTAATATCATTAGGACAGTTTTGGGAAGAAGATCTCTCTTGCATGAGTTGGCTTGATCAACAACCCCATCGTTTTGTCTTGTATGTTGCCTTTGATAGTTCCACTTTTTTTGACCAAAACCAATTCACAGAACTAGCTCTTGGACTCCAACTGACTAATAGACCATTTCTTTAGGTTGTGCATCAAGATTACAATAAGAGCAATAAAAGATGGCATACCCAGATGAATTCCAAAGGAGTTATGGTAAGGTAGTTGGGGTGTTAAGCCACCCTCACATTGCTTGTTTTGTTAGTCATTGTGGTTGGAATTCTATCGTGGAGGGTTTATCTAATGGGGTGCCCTTCTTGTGTTGGCCATATTTTGCTAACCAATTTTATGACAAAACATACATTTGTGAAGAGTTGAAGGTTGGGCTAGGATTTGACTCGAATGAAAATGGATTGATTTCACGTGGGGAGATAAAAACGAAAGTGGAGCAACTACTTAGCAACATAAGATCAATGTCTTTAAAGGTGAAGGAGAACTTAATGAGCAACATAGCAGAAGGAGGTTAGTCTTCAAATAACTTCAAAAAGTTTGTTGAGTGGCTGAAAGAATAAAGATTGAGATTTTGTGCACAAGTAAGGTTGGCCAAAAGTTGTTGTACAAACTATGTAACATCCTGTTTTTGTTAATTCAATAGTATTTACAAATTTGTATTTTTGGGGGTTCTAGAAGGTGAAATAAAATAAATCGAGACCGTAGTCATGCTCTACGCTATCGTAGGAAACTATGGTTAAATTTTGGTCAAAAACTCAGACGGAGCCCGGACTGTGTTTTACACTGACAGTATGATTTTACTGCTCAGAAAACCTAATTTTGACTCGTGAGACAAACAGTTAGGTTTTAAATTAAATTTTCAACGGTACTGGTGATTTTAAAAATTTTCACTGAAAAAGTGAAAAATATGATTTGACAGAGCTGAATACGGAATTATCGGGACCCGCTAAAGGATAAATATTATGTCTTGTCTTAGACACCTCACCTAGGTGAGTCACTAGGTGACTCACCAAAGTCATCATGACTTAGTGCTATACATGACCATTATGCCCTTAAAACTCAACAAAATTACCATTTTGCCCCTCTAATAAATTACCTTCTTATCCCTCAAAATTTACTAAGATTAAAAACACTCTTTTCCACTCATTCTCACCTCTTTCACGCAGCCCTCATTACTAACCTCACTCTCCATTTCTTTTCACTTCAACTACACCAAAACTTCTTCAATTCTCATCTAATTCAAGTAGGAACATAGATCAAGGTGTAAAGGTGAAGCTTGAATCTTTATAAATCTTCATCAATCAAGAGGTAAACTTTACTTATCTTCATCTAGAGACTTTGAATTCTTCATAGGTTTTCATAAAGTAAGGCTAAGAGTAGGGTTTTAGATTCAAAAATCCATAGTTAATTGTAGAAAAATCTTAGGATCATGAAACCAATTTCTATGAACTCATCAAGATTATATGCATCATTCAAGAGCATAAGTCAAAATAAATTTTCTTCCCTATTTCTCTTCATAGGGCCGAAACCCTAGCTTGTGAAGGTGAATGAATTTTTGTTTCAATTTTTAGCAAGTGATAATAGATTTCATCTTTCTATTACCTATATGTATTAGTAGTTGACCAGCTGCCTGATGAGGTTAGATTAGGAGGGTACCATCGTTTGTATGTTTGGCTACTGATGGCCAAGATTTTGATATGTGGTTCTGTACGAGTGTTATATATATTATATGTTACTTTTCCTTTATGGCATATTTTGAAAATGGTCTGTATAACTATCAGTAGTCTAACTTGTGTAAATTGTCGGATATATATATATATATATATATATGAAAGCAGGGTTTTGATTTTTTATTATTTTTCTTGAGGATATTCAGTAAATTTTCGAAAAGGAATTACCGTATGACGTCCCAATAGGGGGTGTTACACTAATACAAACTGCTTAGTGATGAAAAAGTAATAAGAGCAAGATCTCCAAAAACTGTAGGAGAGGGTCATTAATAACACTCAAGATAATATTAGTAGGTTTCTAAAGTGGGTTAAAATGATAGTGTAATGATTGTCCCTGTTCATTATCATGTAGTGTTAATGAAGAAGTAAGTAATTAAGTATTTCTCTATCAAGTACTTAGGGCCTGTTTGTTTTAGATTTTACAAAGGCAAAATTATATTTGAAAATCACGTTGGGAGAAAACTCCTTTCACATAACTTTCAAAATAATTATCTCGAAAAACGTTATTTTCACGTTTGCGTTGAAAATAATCTAAACCAAACAGGCAATAAGTAATCATGTAGTGTACTCAATCTATATTTTAAATGGTGGCATCCCTTTCAATTATGTAAGTGTTACTATATGACACAAGTTTTTATGTGGCATGAGAAATATATGCTATACACGCTGTATATGTTGGATATTATTCCTAGTGAAGTCCTTAGATTACTAGACAAGGGGCTTGAGTACTGTGGATACTCAATTTTGGCTGGGTGCTTTCTTTTTATTTTGTTACAAAGAGTTAGAGGTCCATATACTTTGCCCATGTTCTTTTAGCCCAGCCCAATTAATTTGTTAACAAAAAAAGAAGAAAGAAAAAAAAGGGGAAACTAAAGAGTGATATGTTTTCTTAAAAAAAGAAATTAAGAGGTTGAAAAGAATGCTTCCCGTTGCAGGCATACAAACAAGGAGAGAAAAGCCAAATTTACTTAATGTATTTCAGAAATTAAAAGAGCGATGGCAGTCTTAGGAATTTGCAATAAAATGTTTTCAAAATTTAAGCATAAAAAAGGGAAATGTGGGAATATGCAATGCTATGGTATCTCTCAAGCAGAGTCAAATCTGAACCAACGCAAAGGAAAAATTGTAGCAAGAAGAGAAAAAACAACAGATACAGAAGCAATGAAATTGGAAGTATGAAAAGGACTCTCCAATGTAGCCGCGAGAGAGGCTTTGGGTTCTGGTCTGTTAGTGTCTTGCAATCAGGAAGGAAGTAATTCCTCTATAAAAGGGGCGTTCTTTGTAAGAAGAGGGGTCCTGAAAAATTGAAAAAAAAAAAAACCATTAGAGACACAATTGCTCTCCATTTTCCCTCATTCCTGAGATCATCCTTTCCATCTTTGCTCTTCCTTTCATTTTTTGTTTCTTTTGTTCTCTTTTCTTCTCTGTTTTGAATCAGAATCAACACTAAAAAAAAATAAAAAAAATCCATCTATAACAAAACACAGGACCATAGCTGACGAGCCAAGCCCGCAGATTGCACCACCGTGACCCACCGTGATTGCCGAACCTCCTTGCACCGCCGTCGTCAACCGTCCTGGTGGACGCACCTCTGCCGCGTCACTGCTGGGTATCCATGTTCTGATACCCCTTACTTGTGTTCCTACGTTGAGTGCTTGAGTTGTTGTGTGTGTGTTTCCTTTTAGCCTTTTTTTTTTTTTTAATTATTCTTTTTTGTCCCTTCCTTTTTTTGCTTTGTATGATGACCATGTATTTTGTACTTTTGTCTCTATGTCAATGTAGTATGTGCTTCTACGGTGGGATTAGGGATGCTAGAAGCTTCTTTTTTCTTGTTAGTTGGGTTTCGTTGTTATTGGACTTAGGCTAGGCTAATGGGTTGAGCTTGGTTTTTGGTTGAGTCCAGTCGTTTTTATTTGGGTCAGTCCTTTCGTTTTTTTTTTTTAGGAGTGCTGGTTTATCATAAAAACAAAAAAAAAAATGATTTTTACTTTCATGTTCAAAATAAAAAAATCTTCTAACAAGTAAAAAGATCTTTTCCCAAAAATTAAAATAAACCAACCAATCAAACTTTTTCTGTTTAAGAACTATGTGGCTTTGAGTTTCCCATCGTACTGGGGAATACGTAGGAACAGAATAATCATTCTGTCAAGCCAAAATTTTATTTTCTTCCTTTTGTGTTTATTTCTTTTTGTTTAGTTTTAAAAATGGGGTAAGATAATATTTTCAAAGGTTATTAAAATTTTTGCACGATTAACTTGAGGTACTGTTCTTAGAACGGGCGACGTAGGGTGCTAACACCTTTCCTACTCGTAATCGACTCCCGAACTCAAATCTCTATCCTTTTTTAAGGGACCAGTTTTCCTTAAATAATTGGGTTTTCCAAGGTTTTCCCATTTAAAAATTTTGGTGGCGACTACTCTGTTTTTTACCTTTTTTTCGCGACGCTCGGACGAGACGGTCGCGAGAAGAACTATATGGAAGTTTATCCAAATTAAGAGTTCCTCAAATTGATGGATGAAAGGCTCATTTAATAATTATAATAAAATTGATGTTGTGCACATAATTGAATTAGAAGCATGATGGTATCATGATCAAAAAAAGAAGCATGATGGTATACTTTGGCAACAGTATTCAAATAATTATAAGGGCACCATCTTCTCAGTTATCACATGGCACCCAAAATCTCAGAACACAAGTTAGGTTGGCCAAAAGTTGCTGGACAAACCGCTTAGTGATGAACAAGTAATAAGAGCAACATCTCCAGAGACTGTAGGAGATGGTCATTAATAACACTCTAGATAATATAAGTAATTAAGTGCGTGTTTGGATCAGTTGAAAAATTTTGATTATTTCAATAATCGATTATGTGGATAATCGATTATTGTTATAATCGATTATAATAAAATCAGTTTTATGTTTGGATATGTTTACTGAAAAGCGATTATAAGATAATTTATTTCGTTTGGGTTGTATAAAAAATCATTTATAAATATTAAATTACTGAAAATGGTATGAAATTATTTTTATAATTTAATAATACTTATTTGGTAGTTAGTTTTATAAAGGTGAAATAAGAAGAATGTTATCGGTTTCAAAATAATCTAAGAGTTTTTTAAATAAGCTTCAAACTTCTAGCTTCTTTAAAAACAACATTTTTCTCATAAAACAGTTGTTTTGAAATTTAATCAGTTTATCCAAACATACCAGCTTTTACCATAAAAAACAACTGTTCGGATAAGAATTAATCTTATCCAAACACCCTCTTAAGTATTTCTCTATCAAGTAAGTAATCATGTAGTAGTGTACTCAATCTATATTTTAAATGGTCGCATCCCTTTCAATTATGTAATAGTGTTACTAAATGACACAAGTTTTTATGTGGCATGAGAAATATATGCTATACACGCTGTATATGTTGGATATTATTCCCTAGTGAAGTCCTTGGATTAGTAGACAAGGGGCTTGATTAAGAACTATATGAAAGTTTATCCAAAAAAGAGTTCCTCAAATTAATGGAAATGAAATGCTCATTTATTAATTATAATAAAATTGATGTTGTGCACATAATTGAATTAGAAGCATGATGGTATACTTTGGTAACAGGTGATGAAAGTAAGACAACATAAATCACGTACCTAATTAATATACTATTGTTCGTCTAAATGCAATATGCAACAAACATAGGTATTGTGTATGCGTTGATATGTGCTATACCAATATGTGAAGGCAAGTTTGATAAGCTGAATGGGGATAAATCGTTGTAAGATTCCGTGCATCCCATGACGAACGGGATGTACCGGCCGGAGACTTTGAACCATGTTATTGTTGAGATAAAAAAAAACCTTTTGAATTGAGTTTTAGTGCAACAAACTTTTTGAAATAAATTGAAGTGTTTCAAAAAAGAGAATGACTAATAGTTGCAGTGGAGATGTGACATATAAGCACAAGGAAAGATGGATTAAATCAGACACCCTCAAAAAAGAAATTTGAATATTCAAAAGACTATAAAAAAAGTCAGAGTTAGATTTTTTTCTAATAATTCTTGTGGACTACAATCAGTTGTGATTTTTGATTGGTGAAAAACGGACTAATGTTATGATTCATTTCATGATGCTTAAACCCGTTTATATAATTACTATTTGTAATGCTTAAAACCGTTTAAATACTAATATGCGTGGGCAGTGTAGCCCTTAACCCATAGGATCGTAATTGGAGGCGCATAAACTTATTATTATTATTATTATTATTATTATTATTATTATTATATATTGCCTAGGTCCCCTCTGCCGTCACAAATATCATAATCAGTTACTATCAGTTACTCCACGGCTTGCCCATTGATGGTTGTGATTTGGGAGTGTGTGAACACATAGGGGAAAGCTTGGTCTTTCACTTCAAGAACCCGAGATAGTCAAGGCAATTCCTATTTTCAGTGATCATGACTTCAAAAAGTAAGTACATGATCAGTGTTCTAATCATATAATATGACATATGAATGTTCGCTTTTTCCTTACATTTGATATCATGAGAGCCATTATTATATGATTTAGAACTTGAACTATTAAACATGATCATCACTTATATTATTATATTATTTTCTATTCGAAAATATGTTTTTTGGATTATTTTCGTTTTTCCTATGTGTTTTTTCAAACAAAGATTTTCGGAAAATTGGAACCCAAAACCATAGGGCTTTTGTAGAGCATGATTGTATGAACCTATTGACACAAGTTTTATGTTTCTTCATTCACTATGGAGAGAGAAATTCGAAAAATACAGCAGCGTAGGGTTCATGTAGAACGTGATTTTGAAGCTTAAATCACACGTTCTTGGTTGCTAAAATTCCGGGCTTTTGATCTAGAATGATTAGAAACTTGATTCTAATAAAAACCCATGTGAAGTCGAAACGAAAAGACGTCGAAATCAAAGAAAAACGCCATTAGAGAAAATATCTAGTCACATGGTAGAGGTAAAAGACGAAGTTCGGCACCGGTGCAAAGCCCACTTGCGGCCCACATAGAGTGACAGAGAGTGTGACCCCCCACAGGAGCAGTTTTTTTACGCTGTTTTTGCATCGCGCTCTACTCTCTTGCTCTAATTTTATATATATATATATATGTTTTATAATTTTTACGCTTCATTAAATATTTATATGAAATATCATATATTATATTATATTATTTAATTATTTTTCTATAAGTTACCATATTTTGGATTTTATGATGATGGTCACTCTCCCTAAATAATTTTGTGAGATTATACCCTTAACTTTTTGACATATGATTTAATATGTTTGTTTATTGAGCTATATGTTATCATTGAGACTGTTTAAGAGCAAAACATGTTAGGAATATTGTTACATGACCAAAATGGGTGCCTTTTGATGATGTACCTTAGTTTGGGCAAGAGTGATGTGAAAAGTTTTTTATACAGACAATGCATATCAATTAAATTCATGTTATTATTCATCATTTTAAATTAATATTGTAAAATACTGAAAATTTTACTCAAAAATAACAACGTATATTGATTATAGTCTAATAAGCCCGAACATAATTAATAATTATGATGATTATATATGAAATAAAAAATCAAATGATAATAAAATAACCGAATTTGAAAATAAAAGCTACTATTACCGAGGGAATGAACACAATGATATTACGTGATATAGATCTAACTTGCAAAATAAGGGATATTTTGAAGGGTTGAAAACATAATAATTTATCATATATTTCTCATTATTTGAAATTTGAAAGTTGAGATTTAGATTGAAATTAGTTTAAATACACAATATAATTAGTGGAGGAATATATTTTGGAGATATGATTAGTAAAAAATTGATATTTGTAATATTGATGGCATTAGAAACACATTCAAATGAATATGGATACAGTTATAATTATTATCATTATATATGTAAATATCAAATCAAAGAATATTAAGAATAGTCCATAATCAAATTTTAAAATAATGACCGCTTTGAGCAGAAAATAAATGAAAATGAGCGAATATCAAAATGCATGTAGAGCCGACATGTGTCCACTCGGTAGTCAGAACATTGTTCTGAATCTTCTGATAATAACTGTAAATAGAATAAAGATTAGGAAAGAAAAAACGAGAAAGAATAAGCCAACTTCATTAAAAGGCATATTCTTTGTATTTTGCCTCTAAATATACACCTTAAAGAATCAAGAAATAATAAACACTCTTTCATAAAAATAAAAAATAAAAACAAACACTCATTAAGAATTTAAGTAGAATATTTTTTAATATTTTAAATATTTTTTTTAATGAAAAATTATCACTTTTAATTTCTTAACTAATATTAGTATCTATGATACTGATTATAATTTTTCTATTTTTAATTCTAATTGGAGTCCTTCGTTTCAATTGGACATGGGCCACTGACTTTTTCATCAGACATCAAAAGAGCAATTCCAATTAAAATTGGATTCTATTTCCCCTCTAATGTTCATGCCCTCATCATGAATAAGTCAGAATTAATATCTGTACAAATAAACAGATAATTTAGTTTATTTATTTTTTTGACTGAGATAATATTATTTATTTCTTTATTTGACTGAGATAATATAATTTATTAAAGTCTTCCACATAGAATCATAGTAGCCAACATGGATTAGCCATCATCCTTACGGAATACGGAATATGGAATATGGTTAGCATTTTGATGTCTTCAATTTGACTCAATATCCTTTTTAAAGACCTAATTTTCATGAAAGCAAATCCAACCATTTTGAGTAAAGGCTCATTAGTCTGTAACAAAAGATTATAGTGATATTTTGGTTTCTAAAAACGAAAAATACCAATTTAATCTTCAAAAATATAAAATACAGGTTAAATTGATTCTTTTTAGGATAATTTTTAGGAGTATTTTAATCCCTGTTAGGAATTATTTTGACCCGTATTTTACATTTTTGGGGATCAAATTGATATTTTTCATTTCTCAGAAACCAAAACGTTATTATAGTTTTTTATCGATGATCAATTTGGGTCTTTACTCAAACATTTTTAAACCTATTTAAAGAGAACTTGGGCAGCATATAACATAGCACTTCCCCCATCCCAATATATACATCATATTTACAAAAAAAAAAAAAAAATTATCTCAAAATATATGTAATTCTCAATTTTTAATGTAATATTAAATTTTTTTTTTTTTTTTTATTAATTGTACCCTTGAACGAGTTTGGGGTGTAGTGCGTATTTGGATTCTCTATAAGAAGGCCCCAAATGGATGTTTGTCCAAAAGTAGCATTTCCCACACAAATCCACCCTTCAATCTTATATCTCATCCATTAAAATCTTATCCTTTTTAGCACATTTCCCCCGCTCAAATTTCCATTGGAGCTCCTCAGATATAACCAATTTGGTTTCCTAATTTACTTAATTTTATGATATTTAACTTATATCACGTATCGTTGTCAAAATAAAAATTTATATCACATATCAGTGAATAATATTATTAGACCTTATTTTAAATATCTGGTAAACAATATAGTTAATATATTTAGTATAGTATGGTGGGAGTTTCTTTCGTCAGGAAGTGCTGATATAATGACCCTGAGATCTTAAGTTCCTTGTACAAATTGAGCAATCGATTCCCTTATAATCATTGGAACATTCTTTTTCGTGCATTTTTTTTGTTGCAAAATCATTAATAAACCGTTCATGATTAATGTTATTTAAAAAATCATTTTAAAAAAAAAACAAAACAAAACAATTTAATCTATCTTTTGACATAGTATATCGCAACTAAAATTTTAACAAATTCAATATAGAAAAAATTATCTAAGCAGATGCAACAGTAATATAAATAGTTAATATTATTCTATAAGTTGTACATTTTAAAAAATCATTTTTGATAAAAAAACTCATAGTCAAAATTTTTGCATATTATTTGATACCCCTCAAAATAGGACCTTACCCGATCGCCCATCCCAAACTTGGTCACGCCCACCACCTATGATAGGAGTTTCTTTCCTAATTAGGAAGTAGTGTAGTTTGCCTTTGTTTTTTGTCTTTCTTTTATATACCAAGAAAATAGTATATAAACCAACCCATACATGCTAAGTGTAAACTACAGAGAAAACCCAACATAAAGAAAATAGCCTAATCATTAGAAAGTAGAAACACAAATACAAGATGAGCACTCCGATTGTGCTGATGATACCATTTCCAGCTCAAGGGCATGTCAATCCCATGATGAGTTTTTCACAAAAGTTGGTTGAGCATGGATGCAATATCACTTTTGTGAACACAGACTTCATCCATAAGCGAGTGGTGAGTTCTTTTGTCAAACAAGAAAGCATTAATGGTTCACCAATAAAGTTGGTCTCAATCCCAGATGGCTTAGGACCTGAGAATGACAGAAGTGATTTAGGAGAACTATTTACTTCTATATTAAGCACCATGCCTGCTATGCTTGAGAAGCTCATAGAGGACATTCATTTGAATGGTGACAATAGAATCAGCTGCATTGTTGTTGATGGAGCAATGGGATGGGGGTTGGAAGTTGCTTGTAAGCTAGGTATCAAAGGAGCTGTCTACTGGCCTGCATCAGCAGGAATGTTTGCCTTGCAATACAACACCCCCAAGCTTATTGATGATGGGATCCTAGATTCTGATGGTAAGAATATCACATTTCACTAACCAGATTTTTTTTGGTTCAATTTTCTTTAGAAAACTCCATTAATTGAGGAAGCATATGCAACTTAAACTTAATTGATAAAATAGCCTCATCTTGTTTGAAACTGCAGGAATCCTAATCTCAAAAAAGACTTTCCAAATATCACCAAGTATGCCTGCTATGGACGCAAGTATCATTTGGTGGTCAAATATGTTGGACCCAATAGCTGAAAAGAAAATATTTATTTATATGTTGCACTGCACACGAGCTTTAAATTTGAGTGAGTGGTGGTTTGGCAATACCACCTATGAACTTGAACCTGGAGCACTATCCTTAGTTCCTAAGCTCCAGCAGGTTGGTCCATTATTGAGAAGTTATGACAATACAAGTGCAACTGCAAGATCATTGGGACAATTTTGGGAAGAAGATCTTTCTTGCATGAGTTGGCTTGATCAACAACCGCATCGTTCTGTCTTGTATGTTGCTTTTGGCAGTTTCACTCTATTTGACCAAACCCAATTCAAAGAACTAGCTCTTGGACTCGAGCTAACCAATAGACCCTTTCTTTGGGTTGTGCGTCAAGATTCCAATTGCATTAATAAGATGGCATACCCTAATGAATTCCGAGGGAGTCAAGGTAAGATAGTAGGATGGGCTCCTCAAGAGAAGGTGCTAAGCCACCCTGCCATAGCTTGCTTTATTAGCCATTGTGGTTGGAATTCTACCACAGAAGGTTTGTCTAACGGGGTGTCTTTCTTGTGTTGGCCATATTTTGCTGACCAATTTTATAACAAAAAATACATTTGTGATGAGTTGAAGGTTGGGTTAGGATTTGACTTAGACGAAAATGGAGTGGTGTCACATGAGGAGATAAAAAAGAAAGTGGACCAACTGCTTAGTGATGAGAGCATGAGATCAAGATCTTTGAAGTTAAAGGAGAAGCTATTGAACAACTTGGCAGAAGGAGGTCGATCTTTAGATAACTTAATCAAGTTTGTCAAGTGGCTGAAAGAATGAAAGAATAAGGTTTTGCCAATTGTGCCGAAGTTTAAAGTTTGGTAGGCATGTCTGTCTTGAAATGTTGTTGTTCCATTCCTATTTTAGTGGAATAAAATAATTATGGTTGAATTAAGTTTTTAGACCCTGAAAAGTGTATCATTTTTTGTTTTGGTCTCTGCACTTTTTTTGTTGGTTTAGGTCCTTGCCATCACTATTCATCTATTAAGTGTTCACGTAACTAATGTACCATCACGTTAGCACTGCTATGTGTGTTAATTTTATAATATTTAATGTCATGTAAGATTAAATATTAAATTTATACATTCTTTTATAATATTTAATGTCACGGAGGTATTCGGGAACCCTATAAATGTTACCGTATGTTGTTATTTCAGCATTTCATTCATTTAATAAAAGTATGAAAAACAAATAATAACATTATAATAAAAATAAAATTATCATAATAGCTTACATAGCAGTGCCGACGTGACGGTCCGCTTGTCACGTCAACACTTAACGGATGAATAGTGATGACAGGGACTTAAACCAAAGTTTTGGAACTTGTAGGGACCAAAACCAATGAAAAAAAATGTAGGGACTAAAATCAAAACTGACCCACTTTTCAGGGACAATAAACTTAATTAAGCCAATAACTATTTAGTGAGAATTTGGTTAAAACTTACAAATTTTGCTGCACTCTAAAATTATCTTATGAATGCCATGTTAATTATTTAACATGTCAATTCTCTCATGCACTTTCTCGCTAAATTAAGTTCGTAAAACATGATCACAATTATGAAAACAGAATGAATTCAACCACAGTTGAGTATTGAACTCGATGGCCGGACAACAGGGCATTGTGATGTTAGAAATGAAATTTGTGTCAACCCCAGATGGTTTATATAGCTTAAGGATCAGAGGAACAATATGAGCAAGTTATGCCATGCAATGTTGAACACCATGCTTATTATGTTTGAGAAGCTTATAGAAGATACACGTTCGGGTCCTATATATAAGAAACAAAAAAAATATTTTTTCTTGATCCCTATTTATAAAAAATATTGATCCATTTTTAAATGTATATAGTGTTAAATTTCAATTATATCCTTATTTATTAAGAGAGAGAATATTAGAAGTAATTAAGTTAGTGAATTTGGAGTAATTAATATAAGAACATTTATGGAATAAAATTTAAATTTATAGGAGTATTAAATGAAATCAACAGATTTTAATGCATTTACTTGATCTTGATGATTTTGTCAAATGTTTTTATATATAGGAACGGAGAGAGTATTTATTACACTGGCTAATGATATGTGAAAAATTGGTTACAAACATATATGCATTGGTTAATGAAGCAATGGATGAAGATCTTTTGTCTTATATTCCTATCAAATTCTTTATCTCCTACTAATAAGAATTTGTCACTTAATAAAATAAAATCATAATTCATTAAAATTTATACACATCATCAGCCTTTGATTAGTAGGGAATATCAGGGCACCAATTTTTGGGACAATCTAATTTTGTTCTATATAAGTACAAAAAAGGGAAGCATCAACGGTTCCAAAAAATATTGGAAAAGAAGTCAACAATTATTGTTAGAAATATAAGGAAATGGTATACCACGTCCAGCAAGCCACAAAACGTTTTAAGCATATAAAGGCAAGGCTATTTAATGGTTTAAAATTAAACCAAGACCAAGTGAACAAAGATAAAATATTAGCACTCAAAATTGATTGGATAAAATAATAGTTTAATTATTTTAATTTATATGATAATTTTTGATTGGTTAACAGTATAAAAAAATTTTATACTGATAGTACATACCAATTCAATCCATAAAATAATAAAAACTAACCACATTTTTTTTATCACTTGTTGCGTGGTAACAGCACAACCAAATAAAATTCTAAACTTTTGAAATACTACACTAATAATACAACACTTTAATAATAATAATTAGATGAATTCTTCGGTACCTATGAAAAATTTTGGGTTACATTTACCCTCTTTATGTGGTCCAGCCAAATTATTTCATCACATTTATAATGTGACACTACATTTTTTTATTTTAGCAACTCATTATTATATTTTTGAAAAATCATTCAATTTTCTTATTTAATTTTAGGACCAAAAGACCTATATACCCTTTAATCACTTTCATTCACCATGGCTATCCATCTTCAGCACCACCACTTCAAACAGTAACCACCATCACCTCTGCAATTAAGAACAACCAAATAGCAATCGAACCGTCCCTCCGCGAACACCACCCATCGCAGCACCACCAAACAGTAACAACATCATACCTCCGCATGCCGCCCTACACAGAGACACCCACCACAGACCAGAACGAGCTCTCCGCAATGTAATCAATTTGTTCACATGCATTATAATCATCATGACCGTGGAAGAGTCTTCCCAGTGTGACGCGTGAAGGAGAAAATTCAGACAGGACTCTTATAGCTAGTTAATCTGTTAGGGTCCAACTCCGCCTTTTCAAAACTCAATTTGGCAATTACATATTTAAAACGGTGCAATAAAATTCCAAACTATTCCTTGTTAGGCATTGAATTCTGTAGGAGTTTGTAAGCTCTTTGGTGCTGTAGAACAACAAATAAAGAACAACTAATTGTAATATCAAGATTAAGCAATTCAGTAATGCAATAAATGAGTAAAGGGAGAAAGACACCAGTAATTGATGGTTCGGCTATGAATAGCCTACGTCCATGTGAGGTGCAACAGTGTGTTCCACTATGAATCAGCAAACCAAGATCAAGATCCTTTACAAAATAGAGATCACACTCTTACTTTCTACCCTTAATCCCTTGATACAACCAAGATTCCCAAGTTCTCTGTTCTCTCTGTTTTCTTTCTCTTGAACACCTTGAATCAGTTTTTATCTCTCTTACCCAAACACCCTCTTAAGTATTTCTCTATCAAGTAAGTAATCATGTAGTAGTGTACTCAATCTATATTTATGGTCGCATCCCTTTCAATTATGTAATAGTGTTACTAAATGACACAAGTTTTTATGTGGCATGAGAAATATATGCTATACACGCTGTATATGTTGGATATTATTCCCTAGTGAAGTCCTTGGATTAGTAGACAAGGGGCTTGATTAAGAACTATACGAAAGTTTATCCAAAAAAGAGTTCCTCAAATTAATGGATGAAATGCTCATTTATATTATAATAAAATTTATGTTGTGCACATAATTGAATTAGAAGCATGATGGTATACTTTGGTAACAGGTGATGAAAGTAAGACAACGTAAATCACGTACCTAATTAATATACTATTGTTCGTCTAACTGCAATATGCAACAAACATAGGTATTGTGTATGCGTTGATATGTGCTATACCAATATGTGAAGGCAAGTTTGATAAGCTGAATGGGGATAAATCGTTGTAAGATTTCGTGCATCCCATGAGGAACGGGATGAACCGGCCGGAGACTTTGAGCCATGTTATTGTTGAGATAAAAAACCCTTTTGAATTGAGTTTTAGTTGCAACAAACTTTCTGAAGTAAATTTAATTGTTTCAGAAAAGAGAATGATTAATAGTTGTAGTGGAGATGTGACATATAAGCACAGGGAAAGATCGATTAAATTAGAGAGGCCTCAAAAAAGAAGTTTGAATATTCAGAAGACTATAAAAAAAGTCGGAGTTAGATTTTTTCTAATAATTCTTCTGGATTACAATCAATTGTGGTTTTTGATTTGCGAAAAACGGGCTAATGTTATGATTCATTTGATGATGCTTAAGCCCGCTTATATAATTATCTATTTGTAATGGGCTATTGACACCTAATACTGATATGTGTGGACGACAGTGTAGCCTTGACCCGTAGGACCGTAATGGGAGGCGCATAAGGTTGTCATTATTATTATTATTATTATTATTATTATATATATATATATATATATATATATATAATATTGGCTAGGTCCCCTCTCCCGTCGTAGATATCATAATCAGTTACTCCATGGCTTGCCCCATTGACGGTTGCGATTTGGGAGTGTGTGAACACATAGGGGAAAGCTTGGTCTTTCACTTCAAGAACCCGAGATCGTCGAGGCAATTCCTATTTTCGGTGATCATGTCTTCAAAAAGTAAGTACATAATTAGTGTTCTAATTTCATATAATATGACATATGAATGTTCATTTTTTCCTTACATTTGATATCATGAGAGCCATGATTATATGATTTAGGACCTGAATTATTAAACATGATCGTCACTTTTATTATTATATTATTTTCCTATTCGAAAATATATTTTTTGGGTTATTTTCATTTTTCGTGTGTGTTTTTTCAAATAAAGATTTTCGGAAAATTGGAACCCTAAACCATAGGGCTTTTGCAAAGCATGATTGTATGAATCTACTGACACAAGTTTTGTGTTTTTTCGTTCACCATGGAAAGAGAAATTCGAAAAATACAGTAGCGTTAAAGTTCATGTAGAATGCGATTTTGAAGCTTAAATCACATGTTCTTGGTTGCTAAAAGTTGGGGCTTTTGATCTAGAATGATTAGAAACTTGATTCTAATAAAAACCCATGAGAAATCGAAACGAAAAGACGCCAAAATCAAAGAAAAACGCCATTGGAATAGTGACATATGTGAAAGAAAATATCTAGTCACATGCTAGAGGTAGAAGATGAAATTCAGCACCTGTGCAAAGCCCACTTGAGGGCCACGGAGAGTGAGAGAGTGTGTAACCCCTACAGGAGGAGTTTTTTTTACGCTGTTTTTGCATTACGCTATATATATATATATATAACGTAAGTATCTTCATTAGAATTACGCAATTTCCAGACTTTCCTGTACAACACCATAGCCGTCTCGTAGGCACTCTGTTTTATTCAAGTCCGGAGACTCGACTTTGATAGGATGTGGATAAAGTCTACCTTCACCTAGGACGCCTGAGCTCGTTGGAGTGAGCTACTCTCAAAATCTATTTTCGCCATATCAAAACGATGCGTTTTATATAAATAAGATTTTTTCCCTAAAAAAGGAAAGGGGGAAGAGCAGCTAAGAGCATAGCATATGCTACGAATTCCGTATAAGATAAATCGATTCTAACCTTAGTCAGAAGCTTCCTTATATCCTTACTTCGAATAGCACTGGATTTTATGCTCGGTACCTCTCTTCGACTAGAAATTATTCCAACAATTTCATCTGTGTGTGGTATTTTGCTTTGAATCCTTAAGCATTTCCAAAAAACTTGGAACCCCTAGATCAACTACTTCCTTCGCTGCCTTTCGAGCTTAACTGCATCGGATTCTAGATTCTATGCATTGCATTTTTTTCCTGAACTATAAGTCCCCTCTGAGCGTATCCAAGAAAGCCTTCTTTCAAAAGCGAGTTTATTCTCTTGTGTGCCTTTCACTATTGAAAAAAGAGGTATGACCTCTTGCTCAAGGACTTACTTTTACAGTACAGAGAGGGGAAAATCTTAGCCTTTAGATAAAACCATGAATGGTCAAGATTAGAACATAAAGTCACATGACTTTTTTAAGTGGTCACATGGCCACTAACCAACTTTTAATCTTGCCCATCCATGTATGATTTTAATGGCCAAGATTTGCTCCTCTCACTCTCACATAAAAAACCCCTCTCACTAGATATGCATATGTTTTATAATTTTTATGCTGCATTAAATATTTATATGAAATATCATATATTATATTATTTAATTATTTATTTATTTTTCTATAAGTTACCATATTTTGGAATTTATGATGATGGTCACTCTCCCTAGATAATTTTGTGATATTATATACTCTTAACTTTTTGACATATGCTTTAATGTGCTTGTTTATTGAGTTATATGTTGTCATTGAGACTCTTTAAGAGCAAAATGTAATACCCTGCTTTTTATCCCTATGTTTATATGTGTTAATCCTTGCTTATATATGTTGTTTATGAATGTTCTTGATGTCCAAGTTCATAGTTGGGGTAGTTCAGCCTTAAGGAATGGTCGATATATTCGAGTCCAAGAAACCTATTTTACGGTTTTGTCCATATCTTGAGTTCTAGACGTCCGATTGAGGCGATCATAGATGCGTTGAAAAGCTTAGAAAATTATCTACAAGTCTTATTTCAGGTGCCAGGGCCAAATTCGGCTTTTATAGTTTCGCCTCGTGAATCTGGAAGACAGATTCTTGCAGCTCTCTGGATCGCCTCGCGAATCGGCGCGCTGCAGAAACTAGGGGTGGCAAAGTGGGTTATGACCCGCGGGTCAACCCGCCAAAATTTGGCGGGATGGGTCGGGGTCCTCAACCCACCAACCCACTTTGACCCGTCCTGCTTAAGCCACCCAAAAACGAGTTGGTGGCGGGTCGGTGGCGAGTTGGCGGGCCAACCCGCCAAATTAAAAAATATTTTTTTATTAATTATTTAATATTATTTAATTTAATAAATTGTTACTTAGAATTATTTCATACTAAAAAAATAATGTCTTTACTTTTGTAACACAAATTGTATGTTATAAGATAATATTATTCTAATTTTTTAATAATAATTTAAGAAAGACTATTGCAACACCCCAATTTTCACGCTTTCTAAAACCAGTAAAGTATATAAGAGTTTATATTTTTATCTGGGTTTTAGAAAATGATTTTGGGAAAACTAAAATCATATTCATGCTCCAAATAATCGTAGGAGCCTACGGTTAAATTTTGGGCCGAAAACTCAAACGGAGCCCGGTCTATGTTTTACGGATGGTAGTGTTTTACTATTATAAAGACCTCTTTTTGACTAACGGTCGAACCATTAGTCTTATAATTCGATCCTCTATCTTTTTGCTAAAATGTGTCCTGACGTCCAAAAATATAAATAATATTTTATATTCGGGCCGATAATCGATCAGGGAGACGATTCGAGCCGTGTTAGGGTTTTTCGAGAACCCTGAGCCGATAATTTTCATACCAGGGCTATGTTAAATTATTTGGGGACTCCTATCAGTGTCGTGACGATTTGCAAAATGTCGGGATGTGAATTGACCAAATTGCCCTTGGTTAAGTTTTTACTAATTTCTTTTTACCTTTTACATTAATTTAAATTTCCTAATTAAATACACTATCCTCACACCCTCACCCCCCAAAAATATTCGAGCAACACATACACAGCAGCCCATCTTCTTTTTCCTTTTCTTTCTCTTTTCTCCTCACCTTTTCTCCATTTTTGGAGCTTGGAAAGCTTGATTTTTGTGAAGCTTCTTCACTCATTTTTGAAGGAGATCATCATAGGAGGAAGCTAGCTTTCTCTATCTCTCTCAATCTCTCTTTATTCTCCTGAAATTTCCGTGATTAGAAATGTTAGGGTTTTTACCCCCAAATCTTCAAAATTCAATGAAAAATTGTAGAAAAATCATTTTAATACCAAACCAATTTCTATGGCCTAGGTTCATGCTATACTTGCATGATCCAAGAGATTAGAGCCAAAAAATCTCTCTAGCTATATTTTCAAAGGAGAGGCCGAAACCCCCTATGTGTGTAGGGTAGGGTTTTGGTTGGTTTTTGATGTTTTGAGTTGATATCTAGGGTTATCACACTTAGTTAGGGTGTTGTCCAAGAAATGAGAATTTTTGGAGCTCCCTAGATATTTTTAGTTTAATAGGGCCGAACCCTAGGGGTGGTGCAATAGGAGAAATCTTTGTTTTTTTGAGTTAATGCCTTTATGGATTGTGTGTATGTAGTGATCGGCAGCTAACTGAGCCAGTTGTCAGATTTATCGGGTGTCTACAGCTTACCTTTGGATTACAAGGGGTAAGGGGATAAACCCGAGGAGTCCAAATTCTGACAGCTATATGCTGCTTTGGGTGTTTGTAATGTAAATAAATATTTATATCTGATTATTGGTTGATTGTTTTATTTACTGCTGTTGATTTGACTATGCATGGCATAACTGCTGAGGTATGTGGATACATGCTATAATTATTAAATAACTGTATGGATGTATCGTGTACCTTGCGGTGGGATTTAAGGCGTTAGAGGACCAAATTTCAATGAGGATCCGACATCATGTAACTTAAAAGCTTGGAATGTGGAATTGAGAAAATAAATATGTTTTATTTCTTCTAAATTTAATTTAAAAGAAAATAATTAATTATCTCTTTTGGAATAAAATAAAAATGAATAGCTGGTTTTAAGAAAAAGTTAACTTAAAAGAGCAAAGTTGTAAAAATGCGTTTTTAATAAGAAAAAAATGATGTTTTAAGATAAATAGTGTTTTTGGAAACCTTTATTAGTTTTGAAATTAATAAAGTTAATCGTTTGAACAAAGCGTTTTAAGAAACTTGATTTCCAAATAAATTGGTTTTATCCAAGAAAAATGATTTTTACAAACTTTGTTTTAAGGTTTGTGTTTTACCGAAAAACGATGAAAGGAAAAGGAAATGGTCTTTAGACCAAGTTTTGTTTTATGGAAAACCGATCCCGAGGACTTTGTGTAAGTATCGGAGATTTGAGTTTTGGTTCTTTTGATTTTTCGAGGAAAAGTGGTTTTCAACTTAGAAACTAGAAACCGAGACGTCGGGGTTCTAGGGTTCTGCAGAAACACGTGGATCAAGGATTCGTGTTAGTTGTTGGTCCTACCAGCTTAGGGACAATCTTTGTGGCCTTGTAAAGCTTGAGGATGCTTTTATGATCTTGAATCCAAAATTCTAAACTGGTGCATCGGTTAGGGATGTTTGAATTTGAGTTGTTTTGGACTAGATGTCCTGTTTTGAGAAAATGTTTTTGAGGCTTAAAAAGTCTAAGACATTATTGTGGTTGTTAGCGTTCATGCTACAACGAGGAAAGATCGTTACGACAAAGATAAACCGACTTAAACTAAGTAGTTTTCTCATGCATTTGTGTGGGGCAGACGTGCCGTGAAACGAGGGACCTTGATGATAGGAAACCCGTGATGACTGTAAGTCATTATGTGTCATTGTACCTTGATGGGCAATGGATAAAATCCATATAATGTAAAGCATTTATACAGTGTGATATGGTAAATAAGTCCATGTAATGGAAAGCGTTATGCCTGGATTGGACAACGTGACATGGTAAATAAATCGATGCAATGGAAAGCGTTATGCCTGGATTGGACAACGTGGGTGGTAATGAAATCCATATAAGGAAAAGTATTATACTCTGTGTTGGTCAGTGTGATATGGTAAATAGGGTGTGCCTTGATTGGCCATCAAGTGTGATCAACTCATCCTTTTAGTGATGGGATTCCCGGAAATCTAGAATTGAATATTAGTTAAGATATATGGAAGTGTCCATGCATACGTTTAGAGAATAGCGTTGATTGTGGGATACAAAACCCATGTGTTTTACCATTAGTACATGGATATATATGTTGTACTATGTGATGCATGATGATATTTGGTGAGATATATTTGTATGAATTTGCTGGTTGTGTTTGGGCATGTAGTTGTCGTTTTTGGATTCATATATTGGTTTCTCACCCTTGCCTGTACGTGTTGGACACCCTGTTGTGTTTCTGGATACACGTACAGATATTTTGTTAGCAGTTCTCTGATCGTTATAGCTTGAGAGCTGGAGGTCGACAACGAAGAGGTGTGGATTGGTGACGATGTGACCCTGTCCTTTTGTTACGACTAAGGTCGGGGTAGTACACTTTATTATTTGTAGACTCCTTTTGTCAGACCAACTTAGGTTTATTTTGTGGTAGTTTCTTTTGGGTTAGTCTATTTTTGGCTTTTGATGGCCGTATGGTAGACTGATGGATTTTAATAAATGATGTTTACTTATATATATATATATATATATATATATATATATGTGTGTGTGTGTGTGGTATTATGAGTATGTTAATGTTATTATGAGTATAGGTTCTTTAATTTAATACGAAGAAAAAAATTCTATCACGATTTTTATAATAAGTAAAATATGAGTAAAGAAAATCTTTTTTGAAAGTGAACTAGCAAATCTTTTTCCTACTTTATGGTGTTGGGGTTACGAAAGTGACACCCGAGATGGCGGGGTGTTACAAGTGGTATCAGAGCTGGTCGAGTCTTTCGGGAACCTTTGGGGAATAGGTCTGTTGTGTTGATGTTGTGTGATCTCTAATTAAGGCTTGATTGACTTACTTCTTAGAAGTAAGGTACGTTGTTAGGTAAACCTATGTTTTGGTTTCTGGTTGCAATTTGATTGAGTTAAACCTTGTTGGTCAGATATGGAACTAGAAATTGGAGCGGGAGCGGGACGTGGACGTGGCCGCGGGAGAGGAGTCAATGTCCAAGCTGAGGACGTTGATGGAACAAATGGAAGGGACTTTGTTGCTCAAGTAATGGCAAACATGGCTGAGGCTATTGCTGTTCAGACCGCAACCATGAATGCGCATAATGCACAAGAGCAAGCCCGTGCTGAGCAGGTCGCTGAGGGCCGAAACCTGACTGCGTTTATGCCCCAGAATCTACCACAGTTTCATGGCGATGTGGATCTTGAGAAGGTTGACTTGTGGATCCAGGAGATTGAGAAAATCTTCGGACTAATTCACAGCCCTGAAGAAGTAAAGGTACCGTACGCAACTTTCCTACTGCTGGGAGATGCCGAATATTGGTGGAAGGGAACCAAACAACTGCTGGAGGATAACTAGCAGGAAATCAATTGAACTCTGTTCAAGGACCGATTTCTGGAAAAGTACTTTCCGCAGAGTGCAAGAGCTGAGAAAGAGCGAGAATTCTTACATCTGCGACAGAGGGAGATGACCGTCGGGGAATACGCGGCAAAATTTGAATCACTTGCCAAGTATTTCTGATTCTTCCAGAACAATCCTAACGAAGGCTGGAAGTGTGAAGGTTTTGAGAGGGGCCTGAGGTATGAAATCAAGGAGTCCGTGCCGCCGCAAGGGATTCGAAACTTCTAGGCTTTAGTCGAGAAAAGCAGACAAGTGGAGCTGATGAAACGTGGAAGGGCCAACAAAGAGAAAGTTGGAGGACCTCTCCGTTTTAAGAATCAGTACCAGAACCAGAGGGGAGACCAGAGTCAGGGGAAACCTTATTCCCGACCCCCAGGGAATGATCAGAAACAACAACCCCATCATTTTTTTGCTCACGCATCAAGCAGTGGAGGCCAGAGGAATCATGATCAAGGCCGAGAGAGGAAATGTTTCAAGTGTGGAGATCCACCACACCTGGCAACAACTGCCCTGTGCGGGTCTTAAATGTTTTACTTGTGGGCGAACGGGGCACATGGCAAGATACTGCAAGGTACAAGGATCTGTCCTAGCTGCCAACGCTGATACAGGAAATAAAGGTCCAACGATGAGGGGAAGAGTTTATACCATGAGAGGTGCAGGAGCTTCAGGTTCCGACAATCACATATGAGGTCGTTGCGACATCGACGGATTTCGTGATGGATTGCGTGCAATGTTTAGTATTACCTATTCCTTCTTTACCGTTTGAAATTTTGTACCCATATTTCGGTATGATCCTCATCATATTAGATATTTGAGGGATTGGGTTAATAGTATCCACCAGTCTGGACATCTTCGTAGTACTTCATTTAAAGGATTTGTTATGACTATTCCCTGAGTTATAACACAAATAATTCCCGATGTTGGAAGTTTCTCGATGAAACTTACTCTGATCCCTTTTACGCTTGATAAATGTGATCCAGTCTGATTTCGACCAGACTGTTGACCTTTGGATTCCTTAACTTGTTGGGAGATTCTTGTGGAAGAGGAGACTTTATTAGAGTTGCGGTTGTAAACCTGTATTAGATATGCATTTTTACACTCACGAACCTGCTGGAGAATCTTTTTACATACTGAATGTTCTTGCATTCCGTTTCTGAGCAGTGAAATCTTTCCGTAGCATTCGTGTAAGGATTCGGAAATCCTGCCTTGTCTCGAGTCGCAAAATTTCGGAGACGAAATTATTTTTTAGTGGGTTATTAATGTAACACCCCAATTTTCACGCTTTCTAAAACCAGTAAACTATATAAATGAGGTTATATTTTTATCTGGGTTTTAGAGAATGATTTTGGGAAAACTAAAATCATATTCATGCTCCAAATAATCGTAGGAGCCTACGGTTAAATTTTGGGCCGAAAACTCAAACGGAGCCCGGTCTATGTTTCACGGATGGTAGTGTTTTACTACTATAAAGACCTCTTTTTAACTAACGGTCAAACCATTAGTCTTATAATTTGATCCTCTATCTTTTTGCTAAAATGTGTCCTGACGTCCAAAAATATAAATAATATTTTATATTCGGGCCGATAATCGATCAAGGAGACGATTCGAGCCGTGTTAGGGTTTTTTGAGAACCCTGAGCCGATAATTTTCATTCCAGGGCTATGTTAAATTATTTGGGGACTCCTATCAGTGTTGTGAGGATTTTCAAAATGTTGGGACGTGAATTGACCAAATTGCTATTGGTTATGTTTTTACTAATTTCTTTTTACCTTTTACCTTAATTTAAATTTCCTAATTAAATACACTATCCTCACACCCTCACCCCCGAAAAATATTCGAGCAATGCACACACAATAGCCCATCTTCTTCTTCCTTTTCTTTCTCTTTTCTCCTCACCATTTCTCCATTTTTGGAGCTTGGAAAGCTTGATTTTTGTGAAGCTTCTTCACTCATTTTTGAAGGAGATCATCATAGGAGGTAGCTAACTCTCTCTATCTCTCTTTATTCTCCTCAAATTTCCATGATTAGAAATGTTAGGGTTTTTACCCCCAAATCTTCAAAATTCAATGAAAAATTATAGAAAAATCATTTTAACACCAAACCAATTTCTATGGCCTAGGTTCATGGTATACTTGCTTGATCCAAGAGATTAGAACCAAGAAATCTCTCTAGCTATATTTTCAAAGAAGAGGCCGAAACCGCCCTATGTGTGTAGGGTAGGGTTTTGGTTGGTTTTTTATGTTTTGAGTTGATATCTAGGGTTTTCACAATTAGTTAGGGTGTTATCCAAAAATGAGAATTTTTGGAGCTCCCTAGCAATTTTTAGTTTCATAGGGCTGAACCCTAGGGGTGGTGCAATAGGAGAAATCTTTGTTTTTTGAGTTAATGCCTTTATGGATTGTGTGTATGTAGTGATCGGCAGCTAGCTGAGCCAGTTGTCAAATTTATCGGGTGTCTACAGCTTACCTTGGGACTACAAGAGGTAAGGGGATAGACCTGAGGAGTCCAAATTCTGACAGCTATATGCTGCTTTGGGTGTTTGTAATGTAAATAAATGTTTATATCTGATTATTGGTTAATTGTTTTATTTACTGCTGTTGATTTGAATGTGCATGACATAACTGCCGAGGTATGAGGATACATGCTATAATTATTAAATAACTGTATGGATGTATCGTGTGCCCTGCTGTGGGATTTAAGGCATTAGAGGACCTAATTTCGATTAGGATCCGACATCGTGTAACTTAAAAGCTTTAAAAGCTTGAAAAGTGGAATTGAGAAAATAAATATGTTTTATTGTTTCTCAATTTAATTTAAGAGAAAATAATTAATTATCTCTTTTGCAGTAAAATAAAAATGAATAGCTGCTTTTAAGAAAAAGTTAACTTAAAAGAGCAAAGTTGTGAAAATGCGTCTTTAATAAGGAAAAACGATGTTTTAAGATAAATAGTGTTTTTGGAAACCTTTATTAGTTTTGAAATTAATAAAGTTAATCGTTTGAGCAAAAGCGTTTTAAGAAACGTGATTTCCAAATAAATTGGATTTATCCAAGAAAAAGGGTTTTTACAAGCTTTGTTTTAAGGTTTGTGTTTTAACGAAAAACGATGAAAGGAAAAGGAAATGGTCTTTAGACCAAGTTTTGTTTTATGGAAAACCGATCTCGAGGACTTTGTGTAAGTATCGGAGATTTGGGTTTTGGTTCTTTTGAGTTTTTGAGGAAAAGTGGTTTTCAACTTAGAAACTAAAAACCGAGACGTCGGGGTTCTAGGGTTCTGCAGATGCACGTGGATTAAGGATCCGTGTTAGTTGTTGGTCTTGCCAACTTAAGGACAATCTTTGTGGTCCTGTAAAGCTTAAGGATGCTTTTATGATCTTGAATCCAAAATTCTAAACCGGTGCATCGGTTAGGGATGTTTGGATTTGAGTTGTTTTGGACTAGATGTCCCGTTTTGAGAAAATGTTTTTGAGGCTTAAAGAGTCTAAAACATTATTGTGGTTGTTAACGTTGATGCTACAACGAGGAAAGATTGTTAGACAAAGATAAACCGACGGAAACTTAGTAGTTTTCTCATGCATTTGTGTGGGGCAGACGTGCCGTGAAACAAGGGACCTTGAAGATAGAAAACCCGTGATGACTATAAGTCATTATGTGTCATTGTACCTTGATGGGCAATGGATAAAATCCATATAATGTAAAGTATTTGTACAGTGTGATATGGTAAATAAGTCCATGTAATGGAAAGCGTTATGCCTGGATTGGACAACGTGACATGGTAAATAAATCTATGCAATGGAAAGCGTTATGCCTAGATTGGACAACGTGGTGTGGTAATGAAATCCATATAAGGAAATGCATTGTACCCTGTGTTGGTCAGTGTGATATGGTAAATAGGGTGTGCCTTGATTGGCCATCGAGTGTGATCAACTCATCTTTTTGGTGATGGGATTCCCGAAAATCTAGAATTGAATATTAGTTGAGATATATGGAAGTGTCCATGCATACGTGTAGAGAATAACGTTGATTGTGGGGTATGAAACCCATGTGTTTTACTGTTAGTACATGGATATATATGTTGTACTATGTGATGCATGATGATATTTGGTGAGATATATTTGTATGAATCTGCTGGTTGTGTTTGGGCGTGTAGTTGTCGTTTTTGGATTCATATATGTGTTTCTCACCCTTGCCTGTACGTGTTGGACACCCTGTTGTGTTTCTGGATACAAGTACAGATATTTTGTTATCAGTTTTCTGATCGTTATATCTTGAGAGCTGGAGGTCGACAACGAAGAGGTGTGGATTGGTGACGACGTGACCATGTCCTTTTGGTACGACTGAGGTCGGGGTAGTACACGTTGTTATCTGTAGACTCCTTTTGTTAGACCAGCTTAGGTTTATTTTGTGGTAGTTTCTTTTGGGTTAGTCTATTTTCGGCTTTTGATGGCCGTGGGGTAGACTGATGGATTTTAATAGATGATGTTTACTTATATATATGAGTATATATATGTGGTATTGTGAGTATGTTAATGTTATTATGAGTATAGGTTCTTTAATATAATAAGAAGAAAAAAAATTCTATCATGATTTTCATAATAAGTAAAATATGAGCAAAGAAAATCTTTTCCGAAAGTGAACAAGCAAATCTTTTTCCTACTTTATGGTGTTGGGGTTACGAAAGTGACACCCGAGATGGCGGGGTGTTACAACTATGAAGATTGCCCAAAAAAAAGGAATGTTATATGATTTTTTGTTAATTTTTTCATTTTTATAACAGGTCAACCCGCCAACCCGCCAACCCAATTTATATTTTTATGTTTTTGGCGGGTTGGCGCCAACCCACCATTAGGCGGGGTGGGTTTGGTGGTTCAACCCATATGACTAAAACAGGTTGGCCTGCCTCGCCTCGTTTTGGTAGGTTAATGGCGGGACGGGACGGGTTGACCTGCTTTGCCATCCTTAGCGGAAACATATTTTTAGGCTTCTAATCAGCCCATAATGACCCTAACTCATATTTATACCATAAGACTCGACCTAAACCTATTTTCAAACTCGAAATACTCTTAGAAACTGTCTCTTTTTCCCTAAACAAGGATTTCCTAAACCCTTTTCAAGGATTCTTGAAGGAAATTGCACATTTGTTCATCGTTTTTCGTCGCCTTCGCTTGATGAGCACCACTGCCATCACAAACCCTCTTTCTCGCTGCTGCTCTTGAACCTTTTGGGGCTGTGATCGTGAAATCAAGTGTCGTGAGATCGAGTGTTCGTGAGACGCAACACTTACGAGCCCTTTCCATTCCTTTATTCATTGTGATCGTCATACTAGACATGGGGGAAGAAATAGATCATGAGTATGTGGGTTTTGGGATAGGTTAAGATGGAGGGTTAACCCATGACCCCTATATATATGTCTATATGTGTTGTAAATGCTTATGTGTATGCTGTGAATGTATTTGTGTGTCTATTATGTATATGCTAAGAATATATATATATATATATATATATATGCCTATAGTTCTATGATTATGATTGTTGGTGTTTGTCTTGATGATATGATTGAAATATTATGATATGCGATGAATAGTATGTACATACATACGATATGCATTGATGAGTGTATGATGTGCATTAATAATGATGACTTGATGATGATGTGCGTTACAATGACGAAAATCTGATTAGTGAAAGAACATAGTTTTAGGACGTTTGGCACCCCATGATGAATGAGTTGTTATGAGAGTTGAGATTGATAATATTGTATTAGTTTTGGAAACCCATAGGAATGATTCTTGAGAGATGGGATGATAGGCATAAAGATAACTTAGAGAAATTCTTAAGATTCCCACATCTGTCACGATACGCCTAGAGAATAGCAATTCGCAAGGCGAGACAGAGAGACCATTCGTGGTCTGACGCGATTCGCCTAGCCGATTGTAATCCGCGAGGCGAATAAGAGAACCAGATATTGGGGCTCTCTGGCTCGCCTCGTGAGCTAGGATTCGCCTAACGAATCTGAGAACCTGTTTAGGAGCTCTCAAGCTTGCCTCGCGAGCCACGATTCGCCTAGCGAATCTGGGTTTCTCACCCAGATTCTGTTGTGAAGAAGTAACTGAATAGGGTAATGAGAAAAAGACCGTGAGATCATAATTCAAGGTTGATAATATAGAAAAGAACATTAATACTAATAATGACGATACGATAATATTGGTAATGGTGATAAAGACAATAACGATGGTTAACGCCTAGTTGTTTGATGATCATCGTTAGTGGTTATTGTTGATAATCAAGGTGATTGATTATGATGGTGGATGGTTAGACATGTGTTTGCATGTTGCTGAGCATAGCATGCATCATACGTTGACGTTGATATGTTGGGTGGAAAGCAAACGATGAATCACGATAGTGGAGGCCATGATGGGTGTTATCCCGGCCTTGCGGGTATATTGGGTATGGAAGTTTAATGTGACATGGGCTAGCTTCCTATTGTCAGAATGACCTAATGAATAAGCTTGAGTATCCTGACTAGCCAATATACGTTATCAGGATTAGTGAGAGTGTTCGGGGATGGCCCAAGGTCTGGCATATCATCCACGTTGATAACCGGACATGTATTCATAATCGTCTTTCCAGAGTTAGAGTTGTTGGCCACATGCATACGGAGTAGTGATGTTGCATTCGCATTGACATGCATCTTTGATATATATTGATGATATCTGTGTTGATTGATGTATGTTGTATGCCATCTTAATTACTATTCCATTCCGTTTATATATATTCATGATTGTGTTTCTTACCCCTCTCTTTGTTATTCTTGTGCATATGTTGTGGTAAATGCAGAGGAGGGTGAGCATGCTGACAAGGAGTGATCCCGAAGAGATTTCTCTCAGTAGTTAGGATTTATGTTTTACGTTATTCAATTTTATTCCGATGTATGTTTAGGGATACCAGCTCTGATCGTGTGACATTCAGTTTTGGGTTATATTTTATGTTTTATGTTTTTGCGCAGTTTGTTATATGTTAAAGGATTTCGATTTATTCAGATTCTTATGTTATGTTTTTGGATGATGTGATACACTTTACCTTTAAGATTTATATTATATTGATATTATTTTTAAAAGCATTTATGATTTTCTTATGTATTATCGTACACGGGGTAAATGGTGTCACACAAAACATGTTGGGAATGTTGTTACATGACCAAAATGGGTGCCTTTTGATGATGTACCTTCTTATTGATTGTGCCATGGTTTGGGCAAGAGTGATGTGAAAAGTTTTCTATATTAACAATGCATACCAATTAAATTCATGTTATTACTCATTATTTTAAATTATTAATGTAAAATACTGAAAATTTTACTCTAAAAATAACAACGTATATTGATTATAGTCTAATAACCCTGAACATAATTAATAATTATGATGATTAAATATGAAATAAAAATCAAATGATAATAAAATACCGAATTTGAAAATAAAAGCTATTATTACCGGGGGGAATGAACACAGTAATGTTACGTGATATAGATCTAACTTGAAAAATAAGGGATATTTTGAAGGGTTGAAAACATAATAATTTATCATATATTTCTCATTATTTGAAATTTGAAAGTTGAGATTTAGATTGAAATTTATTTAAATACAAAAAATAATTAGTGGAGGAATATATTATGGGGATATGATTAGTAAAAAAAATTGAGATTTGTAATATTGATTGCATTAGAAACACATTCAAATGAATATGAATACAGTTAATAATTATTATCATTATATATATAATAAATATAAAATAAAATAATATTAAGAATGGTCTATAATCAAATTTGAAAATAAAGACCGTTATTGAACAGAAAATAAATGAAAATGAGCGAAAATCAAAATGCATGTAAAGTTGACACATGTCCATTCGGGAGTCAGAACATTGTTTTGATAATAATAATAACTGCAAAAAATTGAGATTTGTAATATTGATTGCATTAGAAACACATTCAAATGAATATGAATACAGTTGATAATTATTATCATTATATATATAATAAATATCTAATCAAATAATATTAAGAATAGTCTATAATCAAATTTGAAAATAAAGACTGCTTTTGAACAGAAAATAAATGAAAATGAGCGAAAATCAAAATGCATGTAAAGTTGAGACGTGTCCACTTGATAATCGGAACATTGTTTTGATAATAATATAAAGATTAGGAAAGTAAAAACGAGAAAGAATTAGCAAACTTCATTAAAAGGCAAATTCTTTGCATTTTGCCTGGGGAATCTTGTTCGTATTTTTTCCACCTAGGGCGGCGTTGTCTTTTTATTTAATTTTCAACAGTTTTGTTAAACGGTGGTCTATGAATCAAGAAATAATAAACACTCATTAAAAATTTAAATAAAACACTTTTCGATATGTTAAATATTTTTTTTTTAATGAAAAATTTTCACTTGTAATTCTTTAACTAGTGTCCATGATATTGGTTAGCATTTTTCTATTTTTAATTCTAATTGGAGTCCTTCATTTCAATTGGACATGGGCAACTGACTTTTTCATCAGACATCAAAGACCAATTCCAGTTCCAATTCCAATTAAAATTGATTTCTATTTCCCCTCTAATGTTCATGCACTCATCATGAATAAGTCAGAATTAATATTTGTACAAATAGACAGATAATATAATTTATTTATTTTTTTGACTGAGGTAATATAATTTATTAAAGACTTCCACATCGAATCATAGTAGACAACATGGATTAGCCATCATCCTTACTGAATACCGAATATCCATTCTCTTCCTATTTTGCTTGAGCCGGCACATTGCATTTTGAGGCCTTCAATTTGACTCAGTATCCTTTTTAAAGACCCAATTTTCATCAAAGCAAATCCAAACATTTTTAAACCTATTTAAAGAGAACTTGGGAAACCTATAAGATGATACTCTCTTCATCCTAATGTATATGTCATATTTATAACAACAACAAAAGTTGTCTCAAAATATGTCATTTTTTATTATTAATATAATATTAAATATTTTCTATCAATTGTATTCTTAAATATTCCGTTTTGTATTTATAATAATAGTTAATACACCAATTATCAATAAGGTTAATTTGATAAAATTATCACTTTTTATTTATTTATTATTTTTCTTAAATCGTGTAATTTAATTAAATATACATACATATTAGAACATAGGGAGTAATATTTTAGAGTTTGAGATGTAATGGGTGTTTGAATTCCCTATAATTAAGAACGCCCCAAATGGATGTTTGTCCAAAAGTAGCATTTTCCACACAAATCCAATCACATACGGAGCACTTCCACCCTTCAACTTTATATCTTATCCATTAAAATCTTATCCTTTTAGCACATTTCCCCCGCTCAAATTTCCAGTGGAGCTCCTCAGATATAACCAATTGGGTATCCTAATTTACTTAATTTTATGATATTTAACTTATATCGCATATCGTTGTCAAAAAAAACAAAATGTATATCACATATCAGTGAATAATATTATCAGACCTTATTTTAAATATCTGGTAAACAATATAGTTAATATATTTAGTATAGTATGGTAGGAGTTTCTTTCACTAGGAAGTGTTGATATGATGACACGTTAGTCCTGAGATTTTAAGTTTCCTCTGTGAACTGAGCAATCGATTCCCTCATAATCATTTGAACATTGTTTTTCGTGCATTTTTTACTATAAAATCATTAGTAAACCGTTCATGATTAAGGTTCTTTAAAAAATCATTTTTGATAGAAAACAAAACAAAACTATTTAATCTACCATTTGACATAGTATATCGCAACTAAAATTTTAACAATTTCAATATAGAAAAACTTATCTAAGTAGATGTAACAATAATATGGATAGTTAATATTATTCTATAAGTTGTACATGTATTAAAAAAATAATTAAATGTCTTCAAAAAACTTAATATTATGAGGATTTAATTGGTATACACTGTCAGTGTTTTTTTACACAGACAACTAATCAGAAATTGCCACATAAGCAAAAGTGTTTAACTCTTATCCTAACTACCTTAAAAATCACACATACCATGGTTTCTGATTAATTGTAAGTGTAAAAAACTTTATACTGATAATGCTCAACAATTAAACTCATATTATAAAGCTTGATTTTGATTCAACTGTTAAAATCTCTCTTACTAATATTTATATAAACTAATTAAATTTTTACATATTATCTAATACCCCTCAAAATAGGACCTTACGCGGTCGCCTATCCCAAACTTGGCCCCAAACTTGGTCACGCCCACCACCCTATGATAGGAGTTTCTTTCCTAATCAATTAGGAAGTAGTGTAGTTTGGCTTTGTTTTTTGTCTTTCTTTCTATATACCAATAAAATAGTATATAAACCAACCCATACATGCAAAGTGTAAACTACAGAGAAAACCCAACATAAAGAAAAGAGCCTAATCCTTAGAAAGTAGAAACACAAATTGAAGATGAGCACTCCGATTGTGCTGATGATACCATTTGTAGCTCAAGGACATGTCAATCCCATGATGAGTTTTTCACAAAAGTTGGTTGAGTATGGATGCAATATCTGTGACACCCCCTTCTGGAACATCACATAGTAACCCATTATGGAAACTAAAAACTTTTTGTTTTGAAAAACACTCACTCGAGTGATTATAGAAATCTGATACCAAAAACAAAACAGAACAATCATATAAAACAAATTGTCATTCATCCTTTGTAATAACAACTCAACCTCGGCATAAGGCATAAATCATTTTCCAATCTTTTCATATGCCATACGTATATCAAGAATCCTAAGAGCTGGTCTAATACAAGAACATCTAAAGATGGTAAAGTATACTATCTAGTATACTTCAAACCCTTGAGACTAAGCCTCGTTGTTGCCAGTCCACACATCCTTGCCGTCGACGTAAAGTGACTCTAGCTTCGGGGTCCCAAAGTGGTCCAAGGATCCACTGAAATGCATCTGTACATGTATCCAAGAACACAACAGGGTGTCCAACATGTACAGGCAAGGGTGAGATACCAATATATGGATTCAAACAAGATAACTATATGCATTACAGATCAACAGCACATGGACATATACAATCATTACGTATAAAATTCTACTGGATAAACAAGTAGTATATCATAGGGTCTTCTACCCGACATTCATCGTCATTTTCAAAAGAAATGCATGACACTTCAATATTCATCATCTAATTCTTTACTTAATATCCGGAGATCTCAACACCGTTGTATAAAAACTGAGCTGATCAGGCTCAAGGTACATTGGCCCAAGGCAACAATGACCAGCACCTAAGTGCTTGATCGGAAGTACATGAACACCATGACATTACGCGATTACATGGAATTACATTCAGCGGTACTTGATAAACTGTAAATGGTCATACGATATTGTCCAACTCAAGGCACAATATTCGTTAGTTGTATGACACCATTATCCATCAAGGCACAATGTTACACAATGACTTAAAGTCAGCACAGGGTTCCCTGCCATCAAGGTCCCCCAATCCAGATGGCACGTCTGCCTAAAAACAAATGCATGAGAAAAATGTTTCAAGTCTTGTCACTTTTCTTTGTGTTTGTTCTTTCATTGTCGTAGCTCAAAGCTCCCGACTATTCACAATTTACCCCGTTTTACAACTTTTCATCGTTGTCACAGGACAAAACATCCGAGTGCTCAATCGCGGAACTCTAGACCGATGCACCAGCCCAAGTTCCGTGGTAATAGAAAACATCATTCACCTTTAATCACGTTTCCTCATAACAAGGGGACGTTTCACCATAACAAGAGGAGGACATACAGTCCACAGGACATGCAGTCCATAACATTGTTGCACGGCTTCTCGTGCTATTTTTACAGAACACTAGTATCCCGACGTCTCGCATACTAGGTTCACGTTTTTCATCATTTTTCACCGTTTTTCGTTCTGTGAAACACAAATCCAAAACGAAATCTCCGCAACTCATCCAAGTTGACAGATTTTATATCTTTGGGAAAACTCGTTTTACAGAAAAACTTTTCTATTTGGAAACTGCTTTGTAAACCAGTGGATTTCTGATAAAATTTATCTTTTGTTGCAAAGTCCCTTCCCAAAAACTATTTTTGAAAGGAAACAGCTGAGACTAAAAACGTCGTCCCAGAACAGCATTACTGTTTTTCGAAAACGTTTTCCGTAAATCTTTTCGGAATTAAACATCGTTTAGCCTTAAAACATTCTAAGTTCCACAACTTGACTTACTTTTTCTACATAAAAATCAAGTTACTCTTAAAAACTAACTTTTCCTACTAACTTCATAAAATATTTTAGGATTTCTCTTTTCCTTTAGAAAACTAGCATCGTTGAAAATCCCGAACGTTTTTTCCCAAATCA
Organism: Ammopiptanthus mongolicus; assembly: GCA_039655645.1. Lineage (NCBI taxonomy): Eukaryota > Viridiplantae > Streptophyta > Magnoliopsida > Fabales > Fabaceae > Ammopiptanthus > Ammopiptanthus mongolicus. The sequence goes on from CM077347.1 coordinate 86,221,670, forward strand.
ATCTTTGGTATTACTACAAAGCTTTTTAAAGCTTTTATCTTTGTTAGTTAATTGAACACTGACTACTGTCAGGCTTTCCAAATCAGCAATCCACACCAATACAATTAACAATTCAACATATAGCAGATAATATAGTCTATCACATGCCTTAAAGTACTCGAACACATAACTGTAGATAGTCATCAACATATCAAATAATATCTGAGCATGATTTAAACAACCAACATACAGTCAAACCAATAAATTCAGACAACACACCAAGAACACATAGTTATCGTAAAATCCCTCAAGCAAACCCCCTTACCTCTTGAAGTTACCGGTAAGCGTAAAGTTGTCTAATCAGTCCGGAAGTCACCCGATTTCTCGTCCGATTACTCGTCGGCAACTACACATAATCAATCAATCAATACAACAACTTTAAAACACAAAAATTCTCTCCTAATCCCCCCTCCTAGCTTCGGTCATGGGTAAGAAAATATAGCTAGGGAGTTCCAAAAATTTTCATCTCTTGGATTCCATCCTTATTAGATGTGGTAAGACTAGATCAAAGTCTATTACACCAAAACTTGAACCAAAACTCCCTCCACTCATCAATGGAGGTTTCGGCCCCTTTTTCCCAATTTAGCTAGAGAGCTCTTTTGGTTTCCATCTCTTGGATCATGGTAGACAATCATGAACTAGGATCAAAGAAATTGATTTGGTGTAAAAAGGATTTTTCTACAATTTCTTATGGATTTTTGAAGTTCTAAGTTCAAAACTAAACTATCATGAATCATGGAGATTAAAGAGAGATTAAGAGATAAAAGTTGAGAAAAATACCTCCTAGATGATATTCCTTGAAGAAAACTAGCTTGAATCACTCAAAAACTCCAAGTTTCTAAGCTTTAACAATGGAGGAAAATGAAGAAAATAAGAGAAAAAGAAGAGAAAGTGAGAATGGGGGGAAGAAGAAAGGTTGGCCGTAGGCCTTGGGTGGGATAGGGTGAGAATTAGATATTTTTACAAGGATGACAAACTGGTAATTAAGTAGAAGGGTATTTTGGTAATTTCACGTCCAGATATTTTCCGGTATATTATATTTTATTCGGGACCACATGAAATTGACACGTGTCCTCCATAGGGATTTGACACGTGGCATGGTGATGATGTCATCTTATCCGTTAGCAGGTCCAAGAAAATCATGTATTCAGCTCCGTTGTCTACCCGATTTAGGGTTTACGTCCAAATAACATATAACGACTTCTTTGTTTCGAATAGGTACATTAGATTGAATCGAATTATTTTGCTTGATCCAGACTAATATCAATCCAACCCATTTCATCAAAAAAGTGTGACCACGTTCACGAGTCAAAATTAGGTCGTTTGAGCAGTAAAATCATACTGTCAATGTAAAACGCAGACCGAACTCCGTCTGAGTTTTCGACCAAAATTTAACCATAGCTTCCTATGATAGCGTAGAACGTGACTATGGTCTCGGATTATTTTATTTCACTCTCTAATCCCTCCAATAAAATGCAAACGAATAAATACTGTTTAATTGAAACAGAAAGCTCGAAAGCTTGAAAAATCGGGGTGTTACATTACTACCCCACTAAAAAAAAAATTCGTCCTCAAAATTACGTAACTCAAAACTAGACAGAATTCTCTTACATCCTTAGATTTCACTTCATACTCCCCATATGAATTTTCCCCTAGGTGACACTTGTAATCTGACAGCAATTTCATACTTATTCTTCGTTGAATTCACCTTACTCTCTCACACGTGAGAGGCATTATTAAACTTAATCATTTTTCTTTTTACACTATTCCATTTAGTAAGACTCTTTTCTACATTTTTTTAACTCTCGCTGTTGATACCAACATTTAAACCACGACACACATTCCTTTTATAATTCTTATGTTGGTTCCTATCCAAGATATCCAATCGTAAACTTAGCTTCCTTCGAAGCATAGTCTACCTCTCCAATTTACATTCTAATCATGCCCCTTAACTTTAAAGAACTTGATTGCACCTCCTAACGCAACTACAACCAAACGTATTCAAATCAGCTAGAAGTCCTCAATACAATAAATCTTTAACTTTTCTAACCACTTAGCTCCCATTCAAGACCTCTTCACTCAGTTTAGACAAAACTACTAAGGACACTCTCCTATAACTCTTCAAACTTTTACTACCAATCTGAACTACAGATGTTGATCAGCATCCTAGATTCTTCGACGACTATTCTGCCTCTAACAATACTTGATTGACAATAATTGCCTCACTCACTGAGAACTTACTGAGATTAAAGTTACAAATTCACATCGTATCAGTCGTAATCTATACCTCAATAAAATTCCCGCCACTTCTAGTCTATCCTGCTAAAATAATTCTCGTAGTTAGGTATCACACTTAATCCTAACCGACCTTCACAAGATCCATTCATCTTTCTTGCTCGTCCACTTGAGTTGCGGGTGATCCGTTGAACTCAGTCACCACTCGGTCCTTGAAGGCTAAGGAAAGAAATTTTTCACGAAAGAAATTTCCAACAAAAGAAATATTCTTGGTCTCAATGACGCAGGAAAGTATATAGAAGAGTTTAATTGTTTCTTCACAGCATGTAGGAACATCCAATATGTAAAAAGATTCTTTAGTTGGTTCGTGAGTGTAAAAATGCATAGCTAATACATGTTTACAACCATGACTCTAATAAAGCCCTCTTTTCCATAAGAACCTTCCAACAGATCAGGAAATCAAAAGATAAACAGTCTGGCCAAAAATCAGACTGGATCACATTTACCAAAGGTAAAAGTGATTAGACTGTCTCTTCACGTTCCTCGTGACTCTCCGAGTAAATGAGAACATTGCCGATGAAGACGAATGGATGAAGAAACGGACGAAAATTCCATTTCACATAGCCTAACCTGATTAGCTTTGTAGGTGAGATTCTACCCAAAGCGATGAAGATTTGTCTGAATCTAGGGACTTGATCAATCAAAAACTCAACATCCTTAGTAAACGCAACTTGGAAAATTCTCGGGAAAACTCTCCAGAGAAATCCTCCACGACAGGCATCTCATTCCAATATCTGACACAATCCCCAAAGGGTAAATGATGCGTCAACATGAACATGAGCATCCTTTACTAAACATGAGTTCTCACAAGGTCTTAACGTGATTAGAACTCAACCAAATACACATCCTTGTGTGTCAACACACATTGTTTCGTTAAGGAAACCATTTCAACAGGGTCCTACACTTACGAAGAAACAAAACTAACTCTTGAAACTTATCATCCGTCTTTTGCTTATCCATCAATGATCGGGAAAGTCATTCCTTACTACCAACCTTGGCAAAGACTTACCTTAAGGATCAATTACTTAAATCAACTTCCATTATCATGTCAAACGCTTAAACCAGTTCCCACCTCGTTACTACTCGTCTTAATCTCATCAACAAGCTCTCATGCACTTTAAATCTTACTAGGCTCACTTAAGAATCCTATTATCTAAGTGAATATCCAAATTTAATATCAAACTTTGTCCAAGTCCTCAAAATTCGAAAGCATCGAAACAAAGAGACAACAATATCCTCAGATAATGGTCGCAAACGAGTCTAACCTAATCCATCTTACGTTATATCAACGAGATAATATTCCTATCCATATAGGATTCATTATAATTCTTTCCCCTAATAATACCAGTCCTAAGGTACTCATTCTATGGCCAAAATCCGTTCTTCCATTCTTATTCACTCAGTCTCTGATCATTCGTAACCCTCAGAAATTATCCCTGGGTATTATACGAATTCTTCCCCATCATCAGCATGGACCACAAATATACCCATGAGGTGTAACCTTTTATCTGTCCTAATGGAGACAAAAATCATGTCCATCAAATCCATAAACAGCGGAGGCTCCAATCACTTCTTAAAAATAACACCAGAAGAAACTTCACACTATTACCACCCTTTGAGGAACACCATTGCTGAAATATTATCAGGCTCCTAACTTTCCTCTTTTTCAACATTATAGGGTTGTCCACCCTTTCAAACAAGGACTCTCATCAAAGGCATAAGCTAACTTAAAATATTATGATTAAACCTACATCGAATCATCATAACATAGTTATACAAATTTTCATCTTGTTCAAATCATCAAGCCTTAGTCCTTACTACACTTCCATTACTCCACCTGGATTCCTTTCCAGTCTCTCAACGCTCTTAGCAAACTTACCATTATCTTGCCATTCCATTGGTCGCTTACTAGCCACCTATGCATCTACTCCAAAACTTTTTGGTATTCTTCTACTTGCCCAAGGCACACTCGTTTCCTTGGCAACTTTCCCAACAATCGAACTTCCTTCACATATAAGGGAGTCTTCCCTTACTTGCTAGCTAAGAGTCTACCATCCTCGACTCATAACGTAAAGGTCATATTCAAGCCTATTTGCTAGAACTGGCTAAGGAACTGCCTCAAAGCCTACCTTACTTAGTAATTCAGATAACTCTTTTACAAGAGTCTCAACGTATCTGGATAATCGGATCCGACCAATCCAATCTGTTCCACAAGGAACAAGTCGTAACAGAGTATTCTTACTCTGACTGACCTTTACCAAAACAAAATACAGATTAAACACAGCAAAAACATCATGAATCCATAACCTAGATCCCAAAAGACATCGATCAGCTCTAATACCACTAATGTGACACCCTCTTCTAGGACATCACATGGTAACCCATTACGGAAACTAAACTTTTTGTTTTGAAAAACACTCACTCGAGTGGTTATAGAAATCTGATACCAAAAACAAAACAGAACAATCATATAAAACAAATTGCCATTCATCCTTTGTAATAATAACTCAACCTCAGCATAAGGCGTAAATCATTTTCCCAATCTTTTCATATGCCATACGTACATAAAAAATCCTAAGAGCTGGTCTAATACAAGAACATCTAAAGATGGTATAGTATACTACCTAGTATACTTCAAACCCTTGAGACTAAGCCTCGTTGTTGCCAGTCCACACATCCTTGCCGTCGATGTAAAGTGACTCCAGCTTCAGGGTCCCAAAGTGGCCCAGGGATCCACTGAAATGCATCTGTACATGTATCCAAGAATACAACAGGGTGTCCAACATGTACAGGCAAGGGTGAGATACCAATATATGGATTCAAACAAGATAACTATATGCATTACAGATCAACAGCACATGGACATATACAATCATTACGTATAAAATTCTACTGGATAAACAAGTAGTATATCATAGGGTCTCACACCCGACAGTCATCGTCATTTTCAAAAGAAATGCATGACACTTCAATATTCATCATCTAATTCTTTACTTAATCTCCGGACCGTTGTATAAAAACTGAGCTGATCAGGCTCAAGGTACATTGGCCTAAGGCAACAATGACCAGCACCTAAGTGCTTATTCGGAAGTACATGAACACCATGACATTACGCGATTACATGGAATTACATTCAACGGTACTTGATAAACTGTAAATGGTCATACGATATTGTCCAACTCAAGGCACAATATTCGTCAGTTGTATGACACCATTGTCCATCAAGGCACAATGTTACACAATGACTTAAGGTCATCACAGGGTTCCCTGCCATCAAGGTCCCCCAATCCAGATGGCACGTCTACCTAAAAACAAATGCATGAGAAAAATGTTTCAAGTCTTGTCACTTTTCTTTGTGTTTGTTCTTTCGTTGTCGTAGCTCAAAGCTCCCGACTATTCACAATTTACACCGTTTTACAACTTTTCATCGTTGGCACAGGACAAAACATCCGAGTGCTCAATCGCGGAACTCTAGACCGATGCACCAGCCCAAGTTCCGTGGTAATAGAAAACATCATTTACCTTTAATCACCTCATAACAAGGGGACGTTTCCCCATAACAAGAGGAGGACACACAGTCCACAGGACACGCAGTCCATAACATTGTTGCACGGCTTCTCGTGCTATTTTTACAGAACACTAGTATCCCGATGTCTCGCATACTAGGTTCACGTTTTTCATCATTTTTCACCGTTTTTCGTTCTGTGAAACATAAATCTAAAACGAAATCTCCGCAACTCATCCAAGTTGACATATTTTATATCGTTGGGAAAACTCGTTTTACAGAAAAACTTTTCTATTTGGAAACTGCTTTGTAAACCAGTGGATTTCTGATAAAACTTATCTTTTGTTGCAAAGTCCCTTCCCAAAAACTATTTTTGAAAGGAAACAGCTGAGACCAAAAACGTCATCCCATAACAGCATTCCTGTTTTTCGAAAACGTTTTCCGTAAATCTTTTCGGAATTAAACATCGTTTAGCCTTCAAACGTTCTAAGTTCCACAACTTGACTTACTTTTTCCACATAAAAACCAAGTCACTCTTAAAAACTAACTTTTCCTACTAACTTCATAAAATATTTTAGGATTTCTCTTTTTCTTTAGAAAACTAGCATCGTTGAAAATCCCCAACGTTTTTTCCCAAATCAATCTTTGGTATTACTACAAAGCTTTTTAAAGCTTTTATCTTTGTTAGTTAATTGAGCACTGACTACTGTCAGGCTTTCCAAATCAACAATCCACACCAATACAATTAACAATTCAACATATAGCAGATAATATAGTCTATCACATGCCTTAAAGTACTCGAACACATAACTGTAGATAGTCATCAACATATCAAATAATATCTGAGCATGACTTAAACAACCAACATACAGTCAAACCAATAAATTCAGACAACACACCAAGAACACATAGTTATCGTAAAATCCCTCAGGCAAACCCCCTTACCTCTTGAAGTTCCCGATAAGCGTAAAGTTGTCCAATCAGTCCGGAAGTCGCCCGGTTTCTCGTCCGATTACTCGTCGGCAACTACACATAATCAATCAATCAATACAACAACTTTAAAACACAAAAATTCTCTCCTAATCCCCCCTTCTAGCTTCGGCCATGGGTAAGAAAATATGGCTAGGGAGTTCCAAAAATTGTCATCTCTTGGATTCCATCCTTATTAGGTGTGGTAAGACCAGATCAAAGTCTATTACACCAAAACTTGAACCAAAACTCCCTCCACTCATCAATGGAGGTTTCGGCCCCTTTTTCCCAATTTAGCTAGAGAGCTCTTTTGGTTTCCAGCTCTTGGATCATGGTAGACAATCATGAACTAGGATCAAAGAAATTGATTTGGTGTAAAAAGGATTTTTCTACAATTTCTTATGGATTTTTGAAGTTCTAAGTTCAAAACTAAACTATCATGAATCATGGAGATTAAAGAGCGATTAAGAGATGAAAGTTGAGGATAATACCTCCTAGATGACATTCCTTGAAGAAAACTAACTTGAATCACTCAAAAACTCCAAGTTTCCAAGCTTTAACAATGGAGGAAAATGAAGAAAATAAGAGAGAAAGAAGAGAAAGTGAGAATGGGGGGAAGAAGAAAGGTTGGCCGTAGGCCTTGGGTGGGATAGGGTGAGAATTAGATATTTTTACAAGGATGGCAAACTGGTAATTAAGTAGAAGGGTATTTTGGTAATTTCACGTCCAGATATTTTCCGGTATATTATATTTTATTCGGGACCACAGGAAATTGACACGTGTCCTCCATCGGGATTTGACACGTGGCATGGTGATGATGTCATGATGATGTCATCTTATCCAATAGCAGGTCCAAGAAAATCATATATTCAGCTCCGTTGTCCACCCGATTTAGGGTTTACGTCCAAATAACATATAACGACTTCTTTGTTTTGAAAATTTTCAAAAGAACCAATATTTTTGTAAATAAAATATAAAACCTAACGGTTTCGTTCATAAGTCAAAATTAGGTCGTTTGAACAGTAAAATCATACTGTCAGTGTAAAATGCAGACCGGACTCCATCTGATTTTTCGACCAAAATTTAACCATAGCTTCCTACGATAGCGTAGAACATGACTATGGTCTCGGATTATTTTATTTCACTCTCTAATCCCTCCAATAAAATGCAAACGAATAAATACTGTTTAATTGAAACAGAAAGCTCGAAAGCTTGAAAAATCGAGGTGTTACAATATCACTTTTGTGAACACTGACTTCATCCATAAGCGAGTGGTGATTTCTTTTGTCAAACAAGAAAGCATTAATGGTTCACCAATAAAGTTGGTCTCAATCCCAGATGGCTTAGGACCTTAGAATGACAGAAGCGATTTAGGAGAGCTATGTGCTTCTATATTAAGCACCATGCCTGCTATGCTTGAGAAGCTCATAGAGGACATTCATTTAAATGGTGACCATAGAATCAGCTGCATTGTTGTTGATGGAGCAATGGGATGGGGGTTGGAAGTTGCTTGTAAGCTAGGTATCAAAGGAGCTGTCTACTGGCCTGCAGCGGCAGGAATGTTTGCCTTGCAATACAACACCCCCAAGCTTATTGATGATGGGATCCTAGATTCTGATGGTAAGAATATCACATTTCACTAACCAGATTTCTTTTTGGTTCAATTTTCTTTAGAAAACTCCATTAATTGAGGAAGCATATGAAAATTAAACTTCATTGATAAAATAGCTTCATTTTGTTTGACACTGCAGGATTCCCAATCACAGAAAAGGCTTTCCAAATATCACCAGCAATGCCTGCTATGGATACAAGTATCATGTGGTGGTCAAATATGTTGGACCCAATAGTTGGAAAGAAAATATTTATTTATGTGCTACATTGCACACGAGCTTTAAATTTGAGCGAGTGGTGGTTTGGCAATACCACCTATGAACTTGAACCTGGAGCATTATCCTTTGTTCCTAAGCTCCAGCAGGTTGGTCCATTATTGAAAAGTTATGACAATACAAGTGCAACTCCAAGATCATTGGGTCAATTTTGGGAAGAATATCTTTCTTGCATGAGTTGGCTTGATCAACAATCGCATCGTTCCGTCTTGTATGTTGCTTTTGGCAGTTTCACTCTATTTGACCAAACCCAATTCACAGAACTAGCTCTTGGACTCGAGCTAACCAATAGACCTTTCTTTGGGTTGTGCATCAAGATTCCAATTGTAGCAATAAGATAGCATACCCTAATGAATTCCGAGGGAGTCAAAGTAAGATAGTAGGATGGGCTCCTCAACAGAAGGTGTTAAGCCACCCAGCCATAGCTTGCTTTATTAGCCATTGTGGTTGGAATTCTAACATAGAAGGTTTGTCTAACGGGATGCCCTTCTTGTGTTGGCCATATTTTGTTGACCAATTTTATTAACAAAAAATACATTTGTGATGAGTTGAAGGTTGGGCTAGGATTTGACTTAGATGAAAATGGAGTGGTGTCACGTGAGGAGATAAAAAAGAAAGTGGACCAACTCCTTAGTGATGAGAGCATGAGATCAAGGTCTTTGAAGTTAAAGAAGAAGCTATTGAAGAACTTGGCAGAAGGAGGTCGATCTTTAGATAATAATTTATCACTTAATAAAATAAAATCATAATTCATTAACAATTATGCACATTCCCAACCTTTGATTAATAGGGAATACGGGAACACCAATTTTTAAGACAATAGAATTTTGTTCTGAAGTACTAACATCTTTTGAACAAAATTAGTCAGGAAAAACCTGTTAAGCAATGGGTACATATTGTTAACTGATTTTTATTACAGTATTGTCAATCTAAAAATGGCATGCAATTTTGTTAATATGTGATTGGTCCGAGTAGTAAGGACCTTAAACAAGTTATCAAAGGTTCGAATCCTGACTCTTGTATATGGAGAAAACCTGGTTGGGAGGGGAGAACGCACCTTGTGTGCTCAACAAGTTTCGTAATAGAGACTAATCACTGCGAACGATGATGGATACTTCATACCTATATCATGATTATAAAAATAAAAAATAAAAAAAATAACATGCAATTTTTGATCTAGAAACATAATTTGTGAAATTCGTTTTCTGATTGACATTGAAGAAACCCCTCCTCAATAGTATGCATTCCAGTTGTCTCCAAGAATGCCCACGCGACTGAAGCGATCACGGGTCACATATTTTATTTTGTTATAATGATATGGCCTCCCGATTCAACTTACATCTCAGAAGACTACCTTTCATTAAAGCAAAACGGTTCAGACAAATTTAAGTTTTGGCAGAGTGGTGGACCTGGTTGTTTTAAAACACGGTCGTGAACTTGAACCCTAAAGACCATCCTTCATTGCACATTTTTTGGAAGTTTCAGTGTGTGCACTAAGGAAAGAAAACGGGGAAAGGATAAAATCCAAAAAAAGTGATAAAAATTAAAAAAAAAATTACATATATATTAATAAACATCTGCCCTATTCCACCATCTGCAGCTTAAACATCCCCTCACCCACCAGCCCCCACCAGAGAGAGAGAGAGAGAGATCCCCATATTATTTTGTTATATTATGCCTTCAATTTACTCTTCAGACAAATCCATCGTAGTCATATAAGAGTCTGTTTGATAAGACACTTCAACGAGCTTCTAGCGGATAGCTTATAGCGGATGAGAAAATAGTCCCGTTTGGTAAACGCATCTGTCATGAGCTTATAACATTTTTTCACGAGCTTATAGCGTTTTTTCCAGACGCTACTTGAAGTAGCGTTTGAGCTTATAGCTTATAGCGTTTCATTTTTCTTTCCACTTTTATCCTTATTATCTTCATTTAATTCTATCTTTATTCTCTTCTCTCTCTTTTATGTAAAATCATTAATGAAGATGTCCTTTTATGTTATTTTATATTTTTCAGCTAGTTCAACCGCTAGTTTTACCAAACACTTTCACAGAAAATAAGCTAGCTCATCCGCTATCCGCTATCAGCTACCTCATCCGCTATCCGCTATAAGTTATCCGCTATCAACTAACTTATCCGCTAACAGCTAATTTTACCAAACAGACTCGAAGTAGAAATTACATAGTCATAATAGATGTGATAAATGCAGTAGTAGTCATAACGGACAACAACAAATATGACTTCATAATTTATTAAAGAAAAATAAAACAATAGCAAAAAAATATTGAAATACTCATGAATGACTTCTCAGTGGAAACTATGGATGAACACAGTGGTGGTCCTGACTATGGTTAAGGTGGATATCTGTCCAGGACCCCATTTTTTGGGGGACACCAGATAGTAGTTAAAATTTTAATTAGTATATATGAATATTAAATTTTGTCAAAAAATATATATGAATATTAAATAAAAGTTTTATATAATTATTTTTTTATCAACAAAAAATAATATTTCAAAAAAATAATAATAGAGTTTTACTCATTAGAGACTCCTTGTTTTATTTATTGATTATAATTTTGCGCTTTTGTCTATAATTGTTGTATAATTGTCTGAATATGTTGTCTAGAAAAACAACTTTCTGATCATCTAAAATAGAAAAGAAAGAAACAAATTGAAATTGATAATAAATCTCAAAAGGGTGCTCTTGATAAATTTTTTGTCAAGCATCCTACAATTCCTGTTTAGAATAATGAAAAACTAGATAATTTAGAGAATGAACAACTACATAAGAATAATGAAGAGCAAGATATTTTGGTTGGTAATAATGAAAATAAAAGTGATTATCATGATGAAACTGAATATTTTGATGATGTCGGTCGTAATGAAAATGAATCTATCCCTGCTTTTGTTGATGAACAACCTAGTCAGTCTATTCCATTAGACTTTTATGATCCAAAAACATGGAATAACTTTAGAAGTGACTTACGAGATGAATTACTAAAAACTGATCTTAAAAGAGATATGTCAATTGTGAATGGTCCTAAGGATGCTTTTGGTAGACACATCTCATCATCATATTACATTCGTTATTGTTCTAATGGAGAAGAGCAAGATAGGAGTTGGCTTGTTTATTCAAAAGAATTAGATAGAGTTTTTTGTTTTTGTTGTAAGTTATTTGGTACAAGTCATAAAACAAATCACTTGGCAAATAAAGGTTTTAATGATTGGAAACATCTTTCTGAAAGGCTCAAAGAACATGAATCAAGTGGTGCACATATGGCTTTCGTGAGTTAATGGATTGACTTACAAATTAGATTTCAGAAAAATATAACAATTGATAAACATCTTCAAGAGCTTATAAGAAAAGAAAAAGAACATTGGAGGGATGTTTTAGTTAGGATAATTTCTGTCGTTAGATATCTTGCTGAACAAAATTTAGCTTTTCGTGGGAAAAACAAGAGGATTAATGCAGAAAACAATGAGAACTTTTTTTCTCTTGTTGAGATGATTGTTGAATGGGATCCTGTCATGCAAAAGCATTTTGATTGCATCAAACATAATGAAATTCATTATCATTATCTTAATCATAAGATCCAAAATGAATTGATTAATATGTTAGGTAATGAAGTTAACAGTGCAATAGTCCAAAAAATTAAAGAAGCAAAATACTTTTCTGTGATTCTTGATTGTACTCCTGATATCAGTCACTAAGAACAAATGACTCTCATACTACGCTGTGTAGATGTTTCTACAAGTCCAATAAAAATAAAAGAGTTTTTTGTAGAATTTTTAAAGTTTATGATACAGCAGGTTAAGTATTATTTGAAGAATTGCAAAATATTTTAGAAACTCTTGGTCTTGATATTAATAATGTGAGAGGACCAGGATATGATAATGGATCAAACAAGAACGGTAAACATCAAGGTGTGCAAAGAAAATTATTAGATATAAATCCTACAGCATTATACACAACATGTGGATGTCATAGCCTTAACTTGACACTTTGTGACATTGCAAATTCTTATACTAAAGCAAGAGACTTTTTTGGAGTGTTACAACATATTTACACTGTATTTTCTCATTCCACAAAGCATTGAAAATTTTTAAGAGATAATGTAAAAGGTTTAACTATTAAACCATTGTCCCAAACACGTTGGGAAAGTCATGTGAATAGTATATATGCAATTAAAACTCAAGCTTCGAACGTAAGAGAAGCTTTACTTCAACTAGCTGAACAGATAATGACCCAAAAATTAAGTGAAGCTGAAACTTTAGCAAGTCATGGAATTGGAAACTTTGAGTTTTTATTAGCTATGGTTATTTGGTTTGAGTTATTATCTGCTGTTAATGAAATTAGCAAAAGTTTGAAAAAAAAAGGACATACTTATTGATATAGCTATAGAATTAGTAAAAGGATTGATTAAGTACTTGAAAAAATATAGAGAATCTGGATTCGCAAATGCTATTGTTAGTGCTGAAAAAATTGCAAATGAAATAGAGATTAAATGTGTGTTTGTTAATTCAAAAACGTCAAATTCGTAAAAAAACACACTATGATGAAAATCTCTCTGAATACGCACAACCAAACCTTGAGTCTGCTTAGGAGTCTTTTAGGATCCATTATTTTTTATACATTTTAGATCAAGAAATTGGCTCACTTAATAGAAGGTTTGAGCAATATAACACATATGAGGAGATTTTTTAGTATTGAAAGGCTTAGGTTATTCGCTGATAAGGACTTGAAATTATGTTGTAAACATCTTGAATCTTATCTAAAACATGATAATTCTTATGATCTTGATGGAGAAATTCTTTGAAGAATTAAAAGTCATCAAAGAGGTTTTAACAGTTGAATCAAAATCAAGTTTTATGAAATTAAATTCTTTAAAAACATTTAATTGTTTTCCTAATGCATGCACAACTTATAGAATAATATTAACTATTCTTGTTACTGTTGCATCAGCTAAGAGACGTTTTTCTAAATTGAAATTGTTAAAATTTTATTTGGGATCTACTATGTCACAAGGTAGACTAAATAATCTTGTTTTGATTTTTATCGAAAATGATTTTTTTAAAGAACGTTGATTATGATCGGATTATTAACAATTTTGCAGCAAAAAATGCAAGAAGAACAATCTTCAAATGATTATGAGAGCATCATTTTCTCAATTTATATGGGACACCTAAAATCTCACCACCGGTCCTCCATGAACGTTTGCTATCAGAAGGAAATGAATTAAACCATAAGAACATTCCGGAGAGAGAACAATGAGGAATACAATCCAATATTAAAATTTTAAATAACTTCAGTCAACCTTTTACCTTACTGTACCGGAATTTCTGAAGAAATGCGAAGTTTCGAGTCTGCTCCACCACTGATTACACAGTGACTTTTCCACCAGTCAGCACACAGTACCTGAGTTAAATATATGACAATTCTATTAACAATAATTTTGGCCCTTCTCAAGTGTAAAACAAAGACATTAGAGAGGTATTTTTCTTTTTGTCTTGAAAAATTAAAAGAAATTTTTTTTTACCTTGTCGCTGTGTGACTCAATGACTGAGAGAGGCCACTGCAACATTATTGGAGAAAACGATCAGGGGTAAAAACCCAAATATAATCGAACCAAAAGGATAAATCACTTGGTAAAATAAGGATATATTACCGCAGTTCGCAGATCCCATAACGTAACTTTACCATCATAGGATGCAGAAAGTAAATGAAACCAAGAATTATCCTGGCATTTGCAAGTTGAGATCAAAGAAGTATGAGAAGCAAACTGAAAAACAGGAGCAGAAGTGCCTGCAGAAAAGAGTAACCGTTTTATAACATACTAGCATGTATGTGATGATCTGTGCAAGTGAGAGGAAATTATTATTTGTTTTAATAGACCTGGCTTACGAGGATCCCAAATCCTTAGAACAGTATCAGAACCACCAGCGGCTATCAGAGCAGAACCTTCCGCGCCAATATCAAGGCAGTTGAGAACCTTCTCACAGAACTATACATGCAGGACAACGTAGTCTTAAAATTTGAAAAAAATTCGTTTAAGATTGTGGTGCTCTTTATGTTTCAACAATACTTTTGTAAGGAAAATAATTTCAAACAATCAATAAAGGAAAACATTAAATAGATTACCATAAAACTATGCACCTACCAAAATGATACATATTTATGCACATGCACGGGGTTCCATTTCCTTCAACATGGTAATTAAGCAGCACTTAAGATGATTTTTGAGATAAAAGAACATTTAAGTAGATTCAACAAACTTATCCCAACTTGCTGAAGAACTAGTATATACAAAACGGAAAGATTAGGCAATATCTTGACTCGAAACACAAATAATTTTGAAGACACTAGGACATGGGATTAAGAAAACAGACAGAGCTTTGATCTTCATAACAAGAACAAGAAAAGAAAATAATCAGCATACCATGTTCTTAGACACTAGGTCATCTTCCGTACTAATGTCACCAGTTTTCCACAGATTGATGGTGCAATCCCAAGAACCCGAACAAACCTAAGTATATTTAACAACAGAAGAAGACTGATGTCTCAGACCAATATTACACTATACATGAACCAAGGAGAGAAAGAGGGTGGAGAAACTAAAAATAGAAAAGCAAATACAAACCATTTCTCCAGAAGTCTGTGCTGCAACACTCTGTACAGAAGCCTTATGACCACGCAAGATTTTGAAAGCCCTAGTCTTCTTAGGATGGTTGGTAACCTCCTCTGTATTGAGCTTTCACACAAAAGGGAAAATATATATAACATAGTCAGCATAAGATCAGCATAAGGAATTGCATCTCGGCAGCATCTTTAGTTACCTTCCATAGCCTCAGTGTCTGGTCTTTCGAAGCAGTAGCTAACGTAACAGTTTCCACACCTGATTAAAGCACAAACATTGATAACTAGGAACAAATTAAACACAGTACTAGTGTCTACACTATGGAACACCATGACATATCAATTACACAGAGAAATGTGCACAAATGTTTTGCAATAAGATTTCCCTGATACAGACATGAAAAATGCATCAATGGCCAAACAAACAGAATGCTAAGGGTTAAACAAACAGAAGGCTAAAAAAACACTCATTCATCCAATGGCCAAAACATGTAAACAGCCTATTCATGAGCAGCATTAAGTTGTGCCCTCAGACTACTGCCATCCACCACATTGCAAATAAACCTCATGAAGTGGACACCTAATAATGATGATGTACTAAATCCCTATGTTATCAACAATTCAAAGTTCTGAACCAATCACTCTTTTCATAACAAAATATGATCAACCCATAAGGGAAGCCAAGAAAAACTAAGCACAGCAACTCATTAAACCTTTCTATCTCAGTAAAATCTTTCAGAAACTAAAGGTTAAATAAAAGGAGTTTCACATACAAATATTGGAAGTTGCCAACATCAATAATAGAAAACTCAAATTTGTATAACTAGAGAAGGACTGAATCATTACAAGTACATCTTTGTGAAATTTTCCTTCAAAATATAACAAACCTACATGCTTATCGAGAAGAAGAACCATCAACAGCACTGACCCAGTCATAATGTGAAGAAGGGTCTTCCTCCTTTCGTGGGGCCACAGCCCCTGTGTACTCAATTTCCAATATTCTTTCCTATATATAATTGATGATTCACAACCTCAGATTTTGTTTAATTCAAAACTCGCATATAATCCACACAACTGCAAAATGGCAGAATGCTCATAGTATAAAAAAAATTAAGGTTAAATTAATCTGTATATCCCCAAATTATTTGAAAATTTTTAAATAGATCTTCATACTTTAAAGATTTGTAATTGGATCCCTAAACACATAAAAAAATTGTAATTGGACCCTCTTCCGCTAGGGTTTCGTTACGTATCCATTAGGGTTCTGTTAAGTAATTTATCCGTTCGTCATTGGTGGGTCCCTTAACTTTTTGAAAAAATTCAAATGTCCCTATATTTGTTAGAAAAAATCAAATTGACCCCTATATTTTTTGTAACCCTATGGCTGAAGGGAAATGAAGGGCAGGGGAGGAAAAATATTTTAAATAGATTGCCTAAAATATCATCACTTTAATATTTTGAATTCTAAATTTATAAGAGTGTGTTTGGTTCAAATGAGGGGAGGGGAAGGGAAGGGAGAGATTTTAATTAGCTATTGTGTTTGATTGAGAGGAGGGGAGGGGGGAGATTTTAATGAAGGGAAGAAAAAGTAACACTATTTGTGTTTGGTTCACAAGGGGAGAGTAGGGATTTTAAAACTAACTTATTTTTATACTCTTATAATTTTAGATTTTAAAATACATAAGTAGGGTTATTTTAGTCATTCTGAGACGACCCGCCATTCCATTAAAGGACCTAAGATATTAACTAACATTAATCGTTTTATAATCGTTAGAGCGCCTTATTAATATGAAGCGAAGCGGGAAATTAAACGCGGAAGCAAAACAAATTTAAGGCACGCAACGTCTCAAAGTACACTACTTTTGAAATATAAAGAAATATGTACATACATCATTGGCCCCATCAGTAGGGCTACAGTGTTAACATAATACATACAGAGTATATTAGTACAGACCAAAATAAAAATATGAAAGTAGGCCGAGAGACAACTCTCTGGCTAACCACGATCACTTCCCAACCCCTCGAGGTTAGGATCCCGGGCTCGCCCACCGGCATCGGGCTCATATGGAATGTCATCCAGTTCCTCAGCAAACGGTTCCTCCATGGGGTCTTCCCATAAAATAAAAGCACGCATAGAGAAAAAATGCGGGAGATAAGAAACATGCATCATCAAATATGGGAGAGGGGCATCAGTATAGCAGATATATACATGCAGCACACAACACAGATAAAATATGCAACACAGCATCACCCATCTTGTAACAGCCCAATTTTCACGTTTTCTAAGACCAGTAAATTATATAAATGAGTTTATATTTTTATCTGTGTTTTAGAAAATGATTTTGGGAAAAATAAAATCATATTCATGCTCCAATTAATCGTGGGAGCCTACGGTTAAACTTTGGGCCGAAAACTCAAACGGAGCATGATCTACGTTTTTCGGATGAGTGTTTTTCTACTATCAAGACCTCTTTTTGACTAACGGTCAGGACCATTAGTCTTAGAATTCAATCCTCTACCTTTTTGCTCAAATGTGTCCTGACGTCCAAAAATATAAATAATATTTTATATTCGGACCGAAAATCGATCGGGGAGACGATTCGAGCTGTCTTAGGGTTTTTCGAGCACTTTGAGCCAATGATTTTCATGCCAGGACTATGTTAAATCTTTCGGGGACTCCAATCAGTGTCGTGAGGATTTTCAAAATGTCGGGACGTGAATTGACCAAATTGCCCTTGGTTAAGTTTTTACTAATTACCTTTTATTACCTTTTACCTTTTTTTTATGTCTTAAGTTGAACTCTTTAAGTACATTATTCCTTACTCTCCTTCCCCATTTCTTCGAGCAAGACCCAGCAGCCCAACACCTCTCTTCTTTCTCTTTTTCTTCTCACCATTAAAGCCGACTTTGAAGCTTAAATCTTGAAGATTTTGTGAGCAATCTTCATCAAATTTGAAGGAGATCATCATAGGAGGTAACTAGCTCTCTTTATCTGTCTCAATCTCTTTTTGTTCTCCTCTAATTTTCATGAGTAGAGATGTTAGGGTTTTTATCCCTAAATCTTCAAAAATCCATAAAAAATTATAGAAAAATCATTTTAATACCAAACCAATTTCTATGGCGTAGGTTAATGACATACTTGCATGATCCAAAAGTTTAGATCCAAGAAATCTCTCTAGCCTATTTTTCCATAGAGAGGCCGAGACCCCCTTTAGTGTAGGGTAGGGTTTTTGGTTGGTTTTTGATGTTTTGAGTTGATATCTGGGGTTATCTCACTTAGTTAGGGTGTTATCCTAGGGGTAGTGCAATAGGAGAAATCTTTGGTTTTTGAATTAATGCCTTTATTGATTGTGTGTATGTAATGATTGGCAGCTAGTTGAACCAGATGTCAGATTGATCAAGTGTCTACTGCTTACCTTGGAACTACAAGAGGTAAGGGGATAAACCTGAGGAATTCCAATTTCGACAACTATATGCTACATTGGTGTTTGTATTGTAAATAAATGTATGTATCTGATCATTGGTGGAGTGTTTTATTTACTGCTGTTGATTTGACAATGCATGACATAACTGCTGATGTATGTGGATACATGATATAATTGTTGAATAAATGTATGGATGTATCGTGTGCCCGGCTGTGAGATTTACGGCGTTAGAGGACCTAATATCGATTAGGATCCGACATCGTGTAACTTAAAAGCTTTAAAAGCTTAAACTGTGGAATTGAGAAAAATAAATAATGTTTTATTGTTTCTCAATTTAATTTAAGAAAAAATAATTAATTATCTCTTTCGGAATGAAATAATAATAAATAGCTGATTTTAAGAAAAGTAACTTTAAATAGCAGAGTTGTAGAAATGTGTTTTTAATAATGAAAATGATGTTTTTAAGATAAATAGGGCGCTAGAAACCTTTCTTAGTTTTTAAATTAATAAAATTAACCGTTTGAACAAAAGCGTTTTGAGAAACGTGATTTGCAAATTAATTGGTTTTATCCAAGGAAAAAGGTTTTTGCAAGCTTTATTTTAAGGTTTGTGTTTTACCGAAAAACGACGAAAGGAAAAGAAATAGTCTTTAGACCACGATTTGTTTTATAGAAAACCGATCCCAAGAACTTTGTATAAGTATCGGAGATTTGGGTTTTTGATTTTTGAGTTTTCAAGAAAAGTGGTTTTAAAGCTTAGAAACCAGAAACCGAGACGTCGGGGTTCTAGGGTTCTGCAGAAACACGTGGATCAAGGATCCGTGTTAGTTGTGGTCCTGTCGGCTTAGGGACGATCTTTGTGGTCCTGTAAGCTTGAGAATATTTTTATGATCTTGAATCCAAAATTCTAAACTGGTGCATCGGTTAGGGATGTTTGGATTTGAGTTGTTTTGGACTAGATGTCCTGTTTTGAGAAAATGTTTGAGGCTTAAAGAGTCTAAGACATTATGGTGGTTGTTAGCATTGATGCCACAACGGGGAACTATTGATGCGACAAATATCAATTATCGGAAACTAAATAGTTTTCTCATGCATTTTATATGGGGCAGACGTGCCGTGAAAACGGGGGACCTTGATGGCAAGGAGAACCTGAGATGACTTATTGTCATTATGTAACATTGTGCCTTGATGAACAATGATGTCATACGTGCCATGGGAGAGCGTATTGTTCCCAGTGAAGAGGACAATATAGAATGACTTATACATCGTGAGTACCACTGACATGCGCGCCCATGTATTATTTCCAGGGAGGTTACATGCTCACGTTTTTGCCGAATTTTAATTCTGGCGTTTGTTATTGTTGCCTGCGGGGCAATGACGTTGAGTCTGATCAACTCGTTGTTTATGGTGATGGGGTTTTCGGAAATCTAGATTGAATATTAGTTGAGATATATGGAAGTGTTATGCAATATGTTTAGAGAATAACGTTGATTGTGGGGTACGAAGCCCTCGTGTATTTACTGCTGTTGGTACATGACTATATAGGGTGTACTATGTGATGCATGATATTATTTGGTGAGATATATTGTATGAATTTGCTGTCTTGATTGGGCATGTAGTTGTCGTTTTTGGATTCATATATTGATTTCTCACCTTTGCCTGTACATATTGGACACCCTGTTGTGTTTTTTGATACATGTACAGCTGTTTGTCAACAGTTCCCTGGGTCGCTTAGGGACTCAGTGGCTTGAATCTCTCGATGCTGAAGGCGAAGAAGTGTGGACGGTTGAAGACGAAACTCAGTCTTCGGAATGCGGAGTATGTTAGGTAGTGCGTCTTTTGTTAGTGCTAGACCAACTTAAGGTGTCTTTTGAGGTAGTGCCTTTTGGGCTAATCTGTGAATGGCTACTGATGGCCAGGGTGCTTGGAGATATGATTCTCAAACCCATTACTACCTAGTATTTGGACTTATAGCGTGTTTTGTTTCTGCCAATATAATTTGGAGACGGATGTGTTGTAAAGAGTCTCATATGTGTTTTGTTAATCTGGTGATACAAGTATGTGTATATGAGTGGCGTTAATATTTATCTTGAGTATGTATATTCTACAGTGTAGTGCAAAGGAAAAATTTCATCATGTTTTTTTTTTACAATAAGTAAGACCTAAGAAAAGGATTCTGTTTTCCGAACGTAAACCAGCAAAATTTTATTTTCATACTTTATGTGGTTTGGGGTTACAAAACTGACACCCGAGTAGGAGGGGTGTTACACATCTCTTAAGTCATACACTACAACCATCTCAAAACTCATTCTCTCATATAAACCTATAAGAGGGATACTAGTCCCTATGTATATGCTGACTTCCCTATATGCATGTCGGCCGATACATCACGTCCCCAGTTGGACATCCTTGTCGGGATAACATCACATCACGTCCCCCATTGTATATCCCGCCTCGGGATTAAAAACATCACGTCTTCAGTTGGACATCCCCGTTTGGGACAAATATGTTGTGGTATGAAATGCTCTGATATGCAACACACATCCATTGCAAGTTGATACCGGAACCTCACACCTAAGCACTCGGCCACGACTACGATGCATTGCATCCACATCAGCATCACGACGCCCTGCGTCTACGAGTCATAGCTCCATGGTCGGGACCACGACGGTATCACCCGGGAATAACATCAATACTCACCATACTCTCATCAACACTCAACCAGCCAATCACAATAAAATATCGCAACTGAAATTCTTCCAATACAGATATCATCACAATGCCAGACAACAGTTAATCACACAGGCAGTTCAACAAAACAAATCAACAGATAATCAATTAAACAGTTCAACACATCAACCTCAATCAATCACATCATCTATATTATCAACTTAGTGGTGATATCCCAAAAGTACCTACATCTAGGGTCCAGACACTTTATCCAGGGCTCAACCTCTAGTAGGGTTTAAGGTTCCTCTACACATGTATATATTCTATACTAAGCTTGCCTTCCCGACGATATCAGTTCTTTCTCCCCACCTTAGTAATGTTCCTGGTGCAGCTCCGACTGTGGCTCGGCAACTGACAATCGGGTGCGCTGTCGAACGCTCGAACACCGTCAGATCCTTTACAACAAAACACAATTAGAAATCAATATAGCTTAATTAAAATCCCCTAATCCTTAGGACTAGGCTGCTGCCCCTATTTAATTAAATAGGCTAGGGATGTTGAAACTCTACCAACTCTTGGATTAATGATCCTTAAGCATACCTAAGACATAATCCATGATCAATTGTCAAAGATTTGAACCAAAATCCCTTCAACCAACAAACTAGGGTTTCGGCCATCCAAGAAAAAAAAACATATTAGAGTTTGATTTGGATTCCTAATCACTTGGATTACATGATTATGGAATGAAATAAGTGAAATCAAGAATCATTTCACAAAATTGAACAAAACCCATTTTTCCCCCCAAGTTCCTAGGTTCGGCCTCTCTAAAATAAATAGGCTAGGAAGATTATTTGATTTCATGCTCTTGGATTATGAAAGTAGAGTATGAAACTAGATTATAGAAATTAGTTTGGCATTAAAAGGATTTTTCTATAATTTTCTAGAAATTTTTGAAGTTTGAATCATAAACTTGAAACCATGAAATTTCTTTGGAGAAAAATGAAGATTGAGAGCTTAAAAGTGAAGTCTATACCTCTTAGATGATATAGAAGGATGAGGTGATCAACTTTGCTTCTCAAAGTTTCTTGAAAATCCTTAAGGAAGCTAAAGGAAAATGAAGAGAAAGTAATGGAGGAAATGGAGAAATGGAGGAAGAAGAAGAAAAAGAAGGAAGAAGAAGAAAATGAAGGGGGAGAGAGAGAGAGAAAGGGCCGAGTGAAATGGGAATTTTGTCCAATTTTTTTAGATATTGTAAGGACACAAATGTCCTTTAAGAAAAAGACCAAGGGTATTTTAATCTTTTCGTAGTATGAACGCGTTCAGATTTTTCGTTTGTCATTATGACAGTGGCACGCATCCCAATGTGGTGTAGCTTGATGTGAAATCAATTTTATCCCTTAACGGATCCCGGTAAATCCCTATTCAGCTCCGTTTGGCTTCCGGTTCGAGTTTTCGTCCGAATAGTTCATATTATTTTTATTCTTGAAGGTCAAAAACCAATTTTAGCAAAAATGTAGGAAACGTGATTATAAGACTAACTGTCTCGTTCACGGGTCAAAATTAGGTCTTTATAATAGTAAAACACTACTGTCAGTGAAAAATGCAGACCGGGCTCCATCTGAGTTTTCGACCCAAAATTTAACCGTACCTTCCTAAGATAGCGTAGAGCTTGACTACGCCCTCAATTTATTTTATTTCACTCTCTAGACCCTCTAATAAAATACAAACATATAAATACCGTTTAATTAATATTAGAAAGCTTTTAAGGCTTTTTAAAAAAAACGGAGTGTTACACATTCCATTCAAAATGTTTTAAAACCCTTCCCCTCTCCTCCAAATCCCCACACTTTTGGAGGGGAGAAACTATGTAAAGGTTTTAAAGTAAATTAGTTTTAAAATCTCTTTCATCCTCTCAACCAAACACAATAGTTAATTAAAATTCCTTTCCTCCTCTCATTTGAACCAAACACACCCTAATGAAAAAGTGTATGAGTGATCCAATTACAAATTTTCTGTTAGTTCAGGAAACTAATTACAAATTTTTAATATGAGACCTATTTGAAAATTCTCAAATAATTCAGCATATTAATTAAACCTAAAATTAAAATCAATTTACACTGCAATTTCCCGCAAATGAAACGGGTACAATTAATTTAAAGGGTGAAGCCAAGAAAGAAAAGGTGATAATAAGAATAGGATTTGTTTGAAGATAATTACCGCAGAGATTCCCTTGGCCAGAAGAAACTGCTCAAGTGACATCCGAACCCACTCGCCATCAATCAAAAAATCAAACGGTTCCGGTATATGGTCAGCATCTGCATACAACAACCGGTAACTAAAATAAATTAACCTTCTGTAAAAACAAAACAAAAAATTAACCTACCATCATAAATAAATAAATGAATAATAAGTGGGTGAATTCCGAAGTTTCAAGGCTTAATTGCACTTTTGGTCCCCTAGATATCATGATTGTGCAATTTTGGTCTCCCGGATTTTAATTGCGCCAATTGGGTCCTCCAAGTATCACGATTGTGTAATTTTGGTCCCCAAGTTTCAATTGCGCCAATTGGGTCCCTCACATATCATGATTGTGCAATTTTGGTCCCCCAATTATCATGATTGTGCAAGTTTTAACTTCAGTAGCTTACATAGGACATGTGAGACTGATTTGACACTTAGTGAAGTCAACTTAACAGTTTACGGGACATTCTTATAAGACATCATTGACATCTCACACCATTTAATGATCAAATGCACATCATTAAGTGTCACATAAGAATGACACGTAAACTGCCAAACTAGTCTCATTAAGTGCCAAATCAGTCGCACATGTGCTTCGTAGTATATTGATGTTAAAAGTTGCACAATCGTAATACTTGGAGGATCAAAATTGCACAATCGTGATACTTGGGGGATCAAAATTGCACAATCATGATACGTGGCGGACCCAATTGGCGCAATTGAAACTTGAGGGACCAAAATTGCACAATCGTGATACTTGGAGGACCCAATTGGCTCAATTAAAACCCGAGAGACCAAAATTGCACAATCGTGATACCTGAAGGACCAAAAGTGCAATTAAGCCAAGTTTCAATTTATGAGAATGAGAGGTATAAGAAATATCCGTGGTTTGGTCCCTTAACTTATTGTTTTAGTTTTAATTTAATCCTTTAACTTTTAAAAGTTTTAATTTGGTCTATTAATTTGTCGTTGTTAACACAAATTAGTCCTTTCCGTCAATGACATAAGCAAATAAGGTTCAAATTGGTCCTTTAAATTGTTAACAATTTTCAAATTAATTTCTTAACTTCTAAATGAGTTTCAAATTGGTCTCTTAACTTTTAAATAATTTTTAAATTGGTCCTTTAAATTGTTAACAGTATGAAACTTTTGCCACTTTTATTTATGTCATTGACGTAGAGGACTAACTTGTGTTAATAGAGATAAGTAAGAGGACCAAATTGAAACTTTTAAAAGTTAAGAGACCAAATTAAAACTAAAAAATAAGTCAAGGGACCAAAAATGGATTTTAAATAATGTTATTTACTTATATTTTTACATATATTATCTTACATCACTTTGAGTAACCAACTATCAAAAGCATATCACTTAGAATTTTTTCTCCAATATTTCTAAGTCCTTTTTTTTCGATAATTGTAAATTTATTGAGTAGGCTCTAAACCAAATCATCATCATTGTGCCTAAACTCCCCCCACCTTCTAGGAAGGGTTGGAAAGCAAGCACATAATCATTTGCTCCTAGGCTAGAGCATCTCCAAAATAGGAGAAAATTACAAAATACACATAACCTTCTGTCAAGTCTCAAGGCCTTTTAATTGCACTAACACCTCATTTCCTAGTTGTAACCGAACAGAAAACAAAAGCTAGAATACATAAACAGACCCTCATGATAAGCCCCCTTTTACTAAAGACCTATTGCAAGTAAAGTTCCTGTAGTTCCATCCATAATATACCATGAAAAAATTAAAGTAAAGAACATCACTAATCCTGTTGAATCGCAGTCCTTTCTTTGAGTCCCCGACTTTTCTGTCTTTTGTATTTTGGCAATTTCTTTGATTTTTAATGCTTTGCCATCCATCAAAACCACACCTATCTTTTGTTTTCACCTAGTTTGTGATCCATTTTTCCAATTCTTTGTCTATGCTTGTGCTTTGTTGACGCCATCTCTTTCCGGCCCCCTCAGTTGTTATCCCTTCATTATTTGCACTACAAAAATGCATAAAACACTTGAGAATCATAAGTATAGAAAATAATCAGCATTAAAATCCTTTTTATCTAGTGTGTTAGCATCCTATTGAGTGGGATAGTTTTTATGTCCATGATATCCACATTCCTTCTCTTTGGGCCCCTTCCTTTGCCAATGAATCTGCAACGTTGTTTGCCTCCCTCCATCTATGTACAAAAGACACCCCTTTTAAAAGTACAAGGATATTTTTCATTTTGTTACCAAGGAAGCGAAGATTCTAAGGACATGACTCAATATTCTTAACCCAAGTTAATGCATTCATAGAGTCTGACTCAACTATTATCTCTTTATCCATAACCCAAGCCTTTTGAAGTGACATTTCTAACGCAAACACTATGGCCATGAATTCTGCCTTATTTGAATCTCGAATCCCTATCAATGTTGAGAATATACCTAAGATAGTACCACACTCATCTCTTAGCACACCCCCTATACCTGCTTCCCCCGGTTTTCCTTTAGCTGACCCATCAACGTTCCATTTGAGCATGCTAGGGGGAGGGGGATTCCATTGTATTTGTGGTCTACATCTACTCTCTTGTCTCCATAGTCGCACCGCATCAAGGCTATGGACTATATCCCCTGGATTAAACGGGCTCTCTTTATTCCACCCTTTAAGCCAATAACCGAGTCTCAACCTAATGACAAAGGCTATCAAGTTCCAGTCGGTCGTCACTTTCTCGAACACAACTTGGTTCCTTTGGAACCATAACGTCCACACTACCACATAAAAGAGGGAAATCCATAAGTCCCTCTGAAAATCCCCTGTTATAGCCCCTACCCAACAATCAAACCATTGCCCTATTGTTTGTGTCACAGGCATTTTAATTCTCCACCAATCTTAGCACTCAGCCCATAATCTCCAGACATGTTTACAATGTAGGAAAACGTGGTCAACTGTTTCTTCATCATCAGTACAAAAGGAGCATTTGACTTCAGACGCTTGTATCAAGTTAAGCCTTTTTAACCTACTCTTAGTATTCAACCTCAATTGCATAACTAGCCACACCAATAATTCTGCTTTTGGGGGTGCTAGCTGATAACTCTTAGAAATAAGAGTTATTACTATTTCTTTTAACTAAATCAGTGTTCTTGTCTTAAGTAATTTTGAGAATTAAAGTCAAGTTTCGATTGGATGAAATCATAGTAGAAAGAATTGTTCAAATGCTGAAAAGGTTATTAATTTTTGTAATTTGATAACTATGAAGATGTTGAAGTGTTGAGCAGGGAATTAGGTATGTAAGTTGAAAAGAGCTGATCTGGAATTGCTATGGAATGTTGCAGCTTCTGAGACCAGAATCACTACAAGACTAAAGAGTTGCCAGCTCAGCACACCTTCACTGCAGAGAAAAGAACCTGCAGCGCTGACCCAAACGAAGAAAGAGAAATGTAAACTTCAGCTGGATGTACTTGGGAATTGGGCCAAGGATTATTTTATTATTATTGAATTTTGTAAAAACCCAAAAGTGCATGAGAGAGAAAGGAGGAAAACCTATTTGGGGAGCACTACTATAAATAGTGAGGGGTCAGCATCCTTTGGAGAGGGGGTACAATTGCAGCAGCCGTCATCTCTATTGTCCCCTCTGTAATTTCAATTTTTACGCTTTATGCCTTTCTTTTCCCTTCCTTTAGCTTGTTTTGTCTTCAAGCTCATTATGAGCTAATTTTCTTAAGCTAGGATTCGATGAATTTGTAATTATACTGAAGGGTAATTCAATATTATGGATGTTATTCATTTTCTTCTATTCTGATTTTATGTTTAATGTCAGATTAGCCTGATCAACTGACCTGATTACTAGCTAGCTAAGTTTGGAAAAACCAAGTTAGTGGACTTGATTAGAAGATAAAGATAGAACTATTAATTGGAAAATTAATTGTGTTGAATGAGCTAGGAATAGCCTTCATATCTTTAAGTAGCTGGACGTACTTAATTGATAGCTGAGGGAAATTAATTTGAACTTAGGAATAAGAAGCTTTTAATGAACTCAGTTCTACTGCTGGAAAGCAAAACGTAATTCCTGGACTAAATGCTATAGCATCCTGACGCATAAATTACCCTGAAGTTAAGATTACAAAGGATTAGAATCCCAGCTGTTTTTTTTCTTTGTTTTAAAACATCCAACTGTTGCTTTTATTACTTTCTTGCATTTCTTACTTACTGTTCCTGATACCTTATCACTCCATTTACTTACATGTTGTCAATCAATCTTTAGTTTATTAAGCTAAAGAGAAAAAGTAAATTTAAAATTTGTATTCAAAACATTTAAATCCTCGTGGGAACGATCTTTACTCAATCTCTATTACTTGTTACGATTGTGTACACTTGCACACATCACTATTTTTCACAACACTAGCCCTAGCCAGGACTTTCTTACATTATCTGTTGGAGGGAGTTGATCCCAATAACCTCTTGAGAAGGATTTGACTGTAAAGTTTCCTTTTCGATCATGTTTCCACCACGGTCTGTCCTTTAAATTGTGTGCTAAATTTACCTCTTGCAAACACTCGGGTAGCTGCTCAACTAAAAGCAAGTCCCACTGGAACAACTCTCGTCTCCATATTAGGTTCCAATGCCACTCCGCTCCATCCCAGAATCCCATATTTGATATGAACTCCTCCTTTTGCAAGGATATAAGGTGAAGTCTTGGGAACCTTTCTTTTAAGCTTGTGTTTCCTAGCCATTTGTCAATCCAGAATCTCGTATTGGTGCCATCCCCTAGGTTAACCCAACACCTTCTTTTTCTAAGTCCTTCTACTCAATTCTCCTACTTATCAAACATTGGAGGTTTTTTATATGGATTTAGTTGGTATACATTATCGATATAAAGATTTTTTATACTGTCAATCAATTATAAATTGTCACATCGTTAAAAATGTTTAAATATTTTTCTAACTACCTTAAAAGTCATATATCCCATGATTTGTGATTGTTTAACAGTGTAAAAAAACTTTATATTAACAGTGCATATCAGTTAAACTCTTTATATTTTCAAGACATTGAATGCATTACTTTTTCATTTAATATGTTCTTTATTTCGTAGTATGAGAATTAGTAGGAAACTTTTGTAGGATAATATAGCAAAACTCATTCAAAATGGTTAAATAAGTTTTTGAGGCATTTAAATTGTGTGTGTCTAAATAATATTACTTTTTATATAATTAGAAGTTAGTGTTATTTAATCAAACATTGAGGAAATTAATTTAACTTATTCTTTTGTGTTGGTTGCAAAAAAATTGTGTTAGACTATTTTTTTGGTAGGACAAAACTTAGGTTGTTCTTAAGGTTCTTGTAGTGTTGTTTTTCAATAATAGCAATTGTTATATTCATTATATTTTCTTGATGAATTGTGACACATGTTCTGTTTTTATTAGTAAATAACACCACAAACATCTTGAGAACAATATTGAGTTTTATCCTTCTTGATAGACAAGAGTTTAGGGTTAAGGGTGACAATCTGATCTCAGGGTTGCATTTCTCCAGGCTCAACCAGCATTTACAAACGTACTTACAGATAACTCACTAATAAAAGATATGGTAGAAAAAAGTGTATTTAACTTATATTAAAGGAGACTTGTTTAATGAAATTGTGTACTATATTATTAGACTCTTAGGTGACGTTTGGTATCAATCATATTTTAAGATTCTCGGGAAAGTGAGGTGGGAATAAATTTTCTCATGTTTGATACAAGAGATAAAAAATTACACTAACATAAAAGATGCTTATGAATCAAATTTGTGAATGAAACCTGAAAATTTCATTTGGACCTTTGAGGATGAGAAAGATATATGCTTGAAGGCATGAAAATGTTTTGGGATGTTAAATGACTCAATTAGCCCCAATTTTTTCTTCTTCTGCTTGCCTGCAAACACATTAACAACATCCGAACCGCTACCGCTCAGAGCTCCTTTTTCCGCTATCATCATCTGAAATCTGTGACCATCCCCAACGCGACACCATGCCCAATCGCATACTAATAATCCGCTGGCTTATCTAGTTTTCTCTATCGTTTTAGAATGGATTTCATCAATTAAGTGGAGTTTTATTAACTTGATTTGACCGGAATTTGACTTTGTTGGCCTAATTTGGTTATTAAAGTTAATTTCCTTATCTTGTCCATTTTATTTAGATTTTAAATAGATTTTCTTATATTTTGCATTTTATGCATTTTAGGAAAGCATCAAAGACAAAGAAGAAGGATTGCAATTTACTTCTAAATGAAGAAAAGCAGAAGAAAGAAATAAAATGTTAATTGAAGCTACAATGCCTCTTTGAAATTGATAAAAAAAAAAAAGAAAGCGAGAAAACTCGATCAGCGTCAGTGAGAACTTGGAGGGTGTGTGTCGTCCAAGAACAGAGGTGGCACAGAGGACACGGAGGCAGCAGCGACAACCTAGGAGGATAGGTGTGTAACGGCTCGGACTGCTTTCAGGATTGCCGACTGTCCCTATAAACCAACACGGGTCTTTTCAGCGTGCTTTGTCCTCACTCACATCCTTTCTGAGAAACTTCCCAGAAGGTCACCCATCCCACAATTACTTCAAGTCAAGCACGCTTAACTATGGAGTTCTTATGTTCCGGGCTCCCGAAAAGAAGATGCATCTTGTTGGTATAGGTAATACCAATCAATTCTTATAAGCATTCCTTCAACTGTACAGTTAGGAGAAATTAGATCCCTAGGATTTTCTTTTATTGATTGTTCTTCGTTTATTATTTTTTTTTAATTAATTAAATCAAAAACCCATAAAAATATCAATTTTAGTTCTTTTTCATAATTGTTATCTTAATTAAAATTCTCAATTTCTTTCTGTCTAAATAGTTATTTCATTTGCGAAATGATACTTGGTCACCCAACCCTAAGAATGATACTCAGTCTGACCATTTTATTATTATTTGTTTCGATCCGATACACTTATATCCTTAAAGTTTAGTGATATTACACATGATACCTTCTCATTTTCAGAAATTACATTGTTTTCCCTTGCATTTTGCATGCTTGTCGCACATGTGCCTCTTGTACTTATGGTCCATTCATTTAGTTAACAAACATTCGATTAATTATATTCTTGTGAATATTTCACATGAACCAAACATGAAAATGAAATTTGTTGGGAATGCAACATATTCCCAAGAATGTGAAATGACAACCAAACATATTTTACTAATTTTCTCATGTGTCTCATTCATGAGAATCTCATTCCATTAGATGTAGTTTATTTGGAAATAAAGCATTTTATGAATCAAACATCACCTTAGTTGTTGAAGCTCAATGAAACAACTATTTGTTAAAAATTAGGAAATATTACACTGATATCCTCAAAGTTTAGTGATTACACATGATACCTTCTTATTTTCAGAAATTACATTGTTTTCCTTTGCATGATGCATTCTTGTTGCACATGTGCCTCCTGCACTTATGGTCCATTCATTTAGTTAACAAACATTCAATTAGGTGTGTGGCACATCTTTTTATATAAGAGGAAGGTAGTGGATGAGCCAAATGTGTTAAATACATGTGTTAATGAAATATTATTTTTTGGAAAATTTTGTATTGTTTAGTGTTAATGGTTTTATATTAGTGCACAAATGAAACTGGTAGTTTGAAGAATTTATTGCTTTATTGTTGCAGGTTAAGAATTTATAAATAAGCTTTATCACTTTTATTGCTACACCTTGAATGGTCTGACCTTGAATAACCATAAAAGCTATTATTCCGTTTGGACACTAACATAAAATTGGTCTTATTGAATATTAGTGCTGCAATATTCCGTTTGTAATATGACCTTAAAAACTATTTCGTCCATTAAACTGTAAAACATGGATACTAAAAATTGGTCACTCCTATTATATTTTTATAAAAAAAATATTACATTATTTCTTTTCAACCACGTCAATGACTCTTGCTATAATGCAAAACATGATGCAAATGTATAAATCATAATTCAAGTAAAGGCTTTGCAGGAAACCTCATTGGTTTTTAGAAGACTCTAATGGAGACTTCATGCATAAAACAATTCCCAGTCAACAAGTTCAAGTACTACCTTTTCATATATTAAATATGTTTTTTTTTTCATTTTTTTAGTGTTTTCTTTTTTATTCTGATAATGAATTACAATTTATTTTACAAGAAAACCTTACTCAATCCCCATTTCAGATCCAAGGATGAGTCAAGCATTTTCGTTACAAGACTCATTATAACATTGGTCATCCATCATCTTCTAAAACTACTCAATTAGCTTCATAGTTATTCTTTTTTCCCAATAGTTAAAGATGGCTCTAATACATATGAGATTGGTTACTGAAGTGCATGTCTGGTTTTAGATGCTTGCACTGGGTAGCATGCACAATCATGGTTTGTACTGTGACTTTTCACTTAGATACTAGAATATTATTTGGTTATTGAAATGACTAAAGGCATTTTAATTATATCAGTGGGCCATTTAGTTTGTTCTACTTAAAGCAGGATAATGTCTACATAGACCATTTCCTTTGCTAATAACAAGCAGATAACAATTTCCTTCGTAGAAATTTGATCAATGTTTCATTTCATTATAGTTACACATACTTTCAACAACAATTATATACCATTAACAATGTGATACAACAAGTGCCAATGGGTTTACATCAATGGCATAAGGTAGCCACTGCCTTTAGGTGTTTGTTTAGCAAGATTAAAACCTTTAGGAATCTTCATGCAGTTACGCAAGTTGTCTTACACCATTAAGCACAATCTTCATTTTGGTGTCACAATTCAAATGACAATTTATTCTCAATAAATCTGTAGCAAAAAAGGGACAGTTACATTAAGCATAATTAAACCTGTTTTAAAACAGCTAACAAAAGAAAAGGGGGCCATTTAGGCCTTGTGTCGAACAAGTAGTACAAATTTTGCAAGGGAATACATTAAATATTAACTTTGCCAATAACCAGATTCTCTAAACAACCACAAACGAAAATAAAAATAATTAAAATTAAAAAAACTCCTTCAGTTTAGAATGTAATTTTTCAGGTATGGGTGTTAGATCTCACTCACAATGAATAGAAAATTTGAAGAATAAGA
Organism: Ammopiptanthus mongolicus; assembly: GCA_039655645.1. NCBI lineage: Eukaryota > Viridiplantae > Streptophyta > Magnoliopsida > Fabales > Fabaceae > Ammopiptanthus > Ammopiptanthus mongolicus. The sequence goes on from CM077347.1 coordinate 86,254,414, forward strand.
AGAAGAAAAAGGTGGAAAATAAAAATAAAAAGAACACATCGATGAGTAGGCTCCAGTGATGCTCCAACGATACTCCGACGACAGGAACAGGTAGGGCGCACAAGTGATGCTGATCTGACATGGAGAGTAGACGTGCAAGGAAGGAGGGCTTCTGGAGATTGAAAGAAATAGTAATAGTTTAATAATGTGTTGAAGTGGTAATCAAGTTAAAGGGTGGTGAGATGGACCAATAGGGAAGGGTGTGTCCAAAAGAGTGTGGTGCTAGCATTTCTCTTCCCACATGGATGATAGATGATAACACCAATAAATCATTTTTAATATATGAATTCATCTTTGTACCCAAAAAAATATATATGAATTCATGAATAAAAAAAATGAACAATTTGATAGAACAATTTTTCGTATATCATTGTATATTGAAACTGTTGGAACCAATTCTTGCAGAAAGAATCAGTTCTAAAAACCAAGATTGGTAACGCAGTTCAGAGATAAATCTCCTACGTCTGCGGGACAGGATCCGACTTGAAGATGCACTATGAATCACAGATTACAGCTTGGAGTCTATACACATGCTTGAAGATCATTTCTTCTCAAGCTTGCTCAATTACCAACCCCAATCACTCTCTCTGTATTTTCACTCTGACAACAAAATGCTCACAAGACCTTACTTTCTATCTCATACAATGAATTGTTACATTCTGCCTTGAAGCCTAGAAATGGAGCTTTATATATAGCTCAATTTCTAAAGCACTAAGATTTACAATAACCACCCAAACTAACCGAAACAACTAAGTTAGTTACTAACTACTAACTAACATTAGTCAGAAGTCTTGTGGATAAAACAGAAGTTCTTGAGCCCAAACACTTGATACCATCCAAGGCCCAACAAATCTCCACCTTGGTATTAAGTGTTTAATGAATCAGAAACCATCTTCAAGAATTATAGATCCTTATATGTCCAGAAAACATCATTAGTCAGTAGCAACCTTCAACAAATCCAAACAATGTTTGAACTTGCTTAAGGGTACAGGCTTAGTAAGTATATCAGCTGGATTATCATTAGTATGAACCTTCACAACTTCAATAACCCCCTTTTCAATGATGTCTCTAATGAAATGAAGCCTAACATCAATGTGCTTGGTCCTTTCATGATACATTTGATTCCTACTCAAGTGTATAGCACTTTGGCTGTCACATTTAACACAAACAGAATCCTGTTTAATTCCCAATTCAGAAACCAAACCTTGAATCCATAGGGCCTTCTTAATAGCTTCAATGAGAGCTATGTACTTAGATTCAGTTGTGGAAAGAGCTACTATATGCTGTAGAGATGATTTCCAGCTTATAGTATTTCCAAATAAAGTGAAGACATAGCCCGAGAGAGACCTCCTTTTGTCAAGGTCTCCTGCATAATCTGAGTCAACATAGCCCTGAACCAACTGAGATGCTCCTTTGCTTTTTCCATATGCTAGACCAATATCTTGAGTCCCTTTAAGATATCTAAGAACCCATTTCATAGCTAGCCAATGTTCTTTTCCTGGATTCTCCATGAACTGGCTTGTAACACTAATAGCATGGGCTATATCAGACCTACAGCATACCATAGCATACATTATGCTTCCAATAGCATTGGCATAGGGAATCTGCTCCATGAATTTCTTATCTTCCTGGTTAGTAGGAGCTTGAGAGGATGAAAGCTTGAAGTGTTGAGCCAAGGGAACACTCACTTGCTTTGAATCCTTCATATTGAACCTGCTCACAACTTCACCAGGGTAGCCTTTCTGAGATATCAACATTATCCCTCTATCTCTGTTTCGGATGATTTCCATTCCTAAGATCCTTTTAGCAGCACCAAGGTCCTTCATATCGAATTCCCTTTTCAGCTGCTCCTTAAGATAATTGACCTGTCTTATATCTTTACATGCTAGCAACATGTCATCAACATACAAAAGAAGATATATATATATATATATATATATATATATATATATATATATATATATATATATATATATATATATATATATATATATGTATGTATCTTTTGATAGAAGTTTAAAATAGACACAAGAATCATATCTACTTCTATTAAAATTCTGTTTTAGCATGAAAGAATCAAACCTCAAATACCATTGTCTTGGTGATTGCTTGAGGCCATAAAGTGACTTCTTCAAGAGACACACCCAATTCTCCTTGCCTTGTGCTTCGAAACCCTTTGGTTGTTGCATCATAATAGTTTCTGAAAGATATCCATGTAAGCAGGCTGTCTTGACATCCATTTGTTCTAATTCTAGGTCACAATGAGTAACCATAGACAAAATTATCCGGATTGATGAATGTTTAACCACTGGAGAAAATATTTCTGTATAATCTATGCCTTCTTTTTTAGTAAAACCCTTAGCTACAAGCCTTGCCTTGTATCTAGGGGGTTCAACTCCTGGTATCCCCTCTTTCTTTTTGTAAATCCATTTGCTTCCCACTATCTTAGCACCTTTAGGCCTAGGAACCAACTCCCAAGTTTTGTTCTTGTCAAGAGAGCTTAACTCTTCTGTCATTGCCAACATCCAGTGTTGATTGTCCTTGCTTTTCACAGCTTCTTCAAATGACTTTGGTTCATCATTGCCGACCTCTTCTGCCACCTGGAATGCATAGCTGATCATATCAGCTTGAGCATACCTTCGAGGTGGTTTGATGACTCTTCTTTCTCTGTCTCTAGCAAGAAGATATCCCTGCAGATCAGCTTGATCCTCCTCATGAGATTCCAATTCTTCATCAGAATTTATTGGTTCTGACTGAGGAATTTCTGCTTGAGTGTCTTTCTTCTCTGCAGACTCCACCTCAAACTCAAAACTTTCCAATTCCCTCTGATCTTCAGCTTGCTCCTCTGAACCTGTCTTAGTTTTGTATAGCTCAGATTCATTAAATCTGACATCGCGGCTAATGACACACTTCTTATCTTCAGGACACCAGATTCTCACACCTTTAACACCACTAGGATAACCCACAAAGTATCCCTTCTTAGCTCTGGGAACCAATTTTCCTTCATTTACATGATAGAACACAGCACAACCGAAAATTCTCATATGACTATAACTGGCAGGCCTTCCTAACCACATTTCTTGAGGTGTCTTCAAGTTAATAGCAATAGAGGGGCTGAGATTGATCAAATAACAAGCTGTGTGAATGGCTTCCCCCCAGAATTTGATTGGCATTCCCGAATTAGATAACAAACACCTCATTCTTTCAAGAAGGGTTCTATTCATTCGTTCAGCCAATCCATTCTGTTGTGGAGTACTTCTTACTGTTCTATGCCTATTAATACCATGATCCTTGCAATAACTGTTGAACTCATCATTACAAAATTCAAGCCCATTATCGGTTCTAAGATTTTTAACTTTCTTATCAGTTTTGTTTTCCACCATAACCCTCCATTCCTTGAAAGTTTTAAAAGCATCATCTTTGTTTTTCAACAAATAAATCCATACTTTTCTACTGTAATCATCAAGAAAGGAAATGAAATACTTGTTACCTCCATGTGAAGTGATTCTAGCTGGCCCCCAAAGATCACTGTGCACATATTCCAGAACTGAACTGTTGTGGTGTTGTGCAGTAGGAAATTTCACCCGATGCATTTTGCCAAAGATGCAGTGTTCACAGAATGGTAACCCTCCACTCTTATCTCCACCAAACACTCCAAGTTTGTCAAGTATCTGCATACCTCTTTGGCTCACATGCCCAAGCCTCTGATGCCATAGACAGGTTTTATCAGTTGATGCAGTTACAGCATCAACATTCCCAGTTATAGATCTTCCTTTGAGTATGTATACACCATGATCTCTATAGCCCTTCATAACCACATTTCCTCCCTTCAAAACTGTGAGTAACCCCTTATCAGCTTTGTATGAGCACCCTGACTCTTCAAGCATACCAAGAGAAATCAAATTTCTCTTTAAATCAGGGACATGTCTGACACCAGTCAAGATTTTGACATTTCCAATATCAGACCTCAACTTGATTGAGCCAATGCCTATCACCTTGCAGGCTGAATTGTTCCCCATGACTACATTTCCTCCATTGATCTGCTTGTAACCAATGAACCAGTCCTTATTCGGGGTCATATGGAAGGAGCACCCCGAGTCAAGGACCCATTGATTCTCAATGATTGTGGTTGTAACCATCAAAACATCTGAATCAAGATAACCTTGTGACACAATCGATGCACTTGCCACATCATCTTCATCCTTCTTTTTAAACTTCCTCTCTGGGCAATCCTTTTTTAAAATGCCCTTCTTTCTTGCATTGAAAACACCTTTTCTTGGACTTGTCATTGTCCTTAGGCTTGTCTTTGTTCTTTTGTTTTGATCCCTTCTTTTCATACTTCCCTTTGACAAATAACCCTTCACTATTGCTTTCTCCCCTTCCCTCAGAATTCCTCTTCAGTTCCTTTAAAAACAGGGCTGTTTGAACATCTTCAAGAGATAGAGAGTCCTTCCCATAGACAAGTGTGTCACTGAGGTGCTCATACACGCTTGGCAGAGAGCTTACAAGCAATAGTGCTTGATCTTCATCCTCTATTTTCACATCAATGTTTTCAAGATCAAGAATGATCATATTGAATTCATCCATGTGTTCTTCAACAGATTTTCCTTGCTGCATCTTGAAGGTATAGAGCCTTTGCTTCAAATAAAGCCGTTTTGCAAGAGACTTGGTCATATAAAGATTTTCCAGCTTGAGCCAAATTGCTGCAGCAGTGGTTTCCTTCGACACCTCTCTCAGTGGTTTGTCACCAAGACTCAGAATGAGGACACTGTGAGCCTTCTCCAATGTCTCCTTCTTCTCAGCTTCGGAAAGTGTCTTTGGAAGACCCTTCTCGCCCAGTAATGCATCAGCTAATCCTTGTTGGACCAACAATGCCCGCATCTTTAGCCTCCAAAGGCCAAAGTCATTCTTGCCATTGAATTTCTCTACATCGAACTTGGTAGGCGCCATTCCTTCAAGAAAGACCGTCCTTGCTCCTGATACCACTTGTTGGAACCAATTCTTGCAGAAAGAATCAGTTCTAAAAACCAAGATTGGTAACCCAGTTCAGAGATAAATCTCCTACGTCTGCGGGACAGGATCCGACTTGAAGATGCACTATGAATCACAGATTACAGCTTGGAGTCTATACACATGCTTGAAGATCATTTCTTCTCAAGCTTGCTCAATTACCAACCCCAATCACTCTCTCTGTATTTTCACTCTGACAACAAAATGCTCACAAGACCTTACTTTCTATCTCATACAATGAATTGTTACATTCTGCCTTGAAACCTAGAAATGGAGCTTTATATATAGCTCAATTGCTAAAGCACTAAGATTTACAATAACCACCCAAACTAACCGAAACAACTAAGTTAGTTACTAACTACTAACTAACATTAGTCAAAAGTCTTGTGGATAAAACAAAAGTTCTTGAGCCCAAACACTTGATACCATCCAAGGCCCAACAGAAACAATAAAAGCATAGCACCAAAAAAAGAATATGTACATATACAACATAGAGAAAGAAAGTAATTATGCACAAATATTCCTAAACGCTAATTGTTTGCTTGATCCATAATTTGCTCTCATCACTAGTCATAACGTCAATTATACATGAATGCATATATAATCGACAACAATGTAGATTTTCGTACCTTTAACACTCTCCCTCAAGTTGGAGAATGATGTCAATGACACCAACTTGCTGAGGTGCGCATTAAATGTTGGTGCTAGCAAAATGGTTGAAACACTCAACTCTTCTTCATTTTTCTCTTCCTCCTCCTTCTATTCTTCTAATGTTGCTTCTTTTGTTTCTTTTTTAGGTGCCAAAAAACCCTCCAAAGAAACTGCACTTGATATTGAGAAACCTAAGGCGGTTGTGGCGACTACAATAGCAACAACGACCTCCAAGGCTTCTTGGGGAATACGAATCTCTCGGTGTTCACAGGTTTAGATTTTCATTTATTATGCTCTCTCTCCTCTAATGATGCAAGAAAGGTTTGACACGAGAAAGAAGGTAAATGAAAAGCTAAACCTGTGAGCATCGGAGAGATTAGACTTCCCCCAAGAAGCCTTGGAGGTCGCTGCTGCTATTGCAGTCGCCACAACCGCCTTAGATTTCTCACATTAAGCACAATTTCTATGGAGGGTTTTTTGGCACTTGAAGAATAAGCAAAAGAAGCTGCATGAGAAGAATAGGAGGAGGAGGATGAGAAAGATGAAGAAGAGCTGCGTATTTTAGCCATTTTGAGAGTTCTAGAGAAGTTAGTGATAGTGTGGTGTTGTTGGGATTTTGGTCCCGAAATCATATGAGCAGTAGTACAAGAAATGAGGGGCGAATATAGAAGAAAGGAGGGAGGAAAATAATAGAATTCATGGTAGAATTCCTACATCTCCTTGAGAAACCTCATACGTTTCAATATGTTCAGTTTTTATGATGCCAAATATTGTTTGTTGAAATGTTAAATATTAATTGTGGAAACATGTCATATACATGTATTTACAAAATGGAATATTGCTTGATGAAATGTGTTATACATGTACACATCTGTTGATGGAATATGGTATAAATATATCATGCATGATCATACACTCCATATTGTTAGCACCAGAGAAATACATATGTAGCATTCTTTTTTATCTGTTTTATCTGTTATAATATACATGTTGGTCTAATAATTAATTAAACATCATTATAGACCATGAGCATGGTGGACAAAAGATAATATCATTAACCAGCATGCAAGTACTCAAACTTAATTAAATGAAGAATGGAATAAGCTAGGAGTATCAAGTTTCAAGCATCAAGACCTCAAACAAGATTGAGTAAATATATTAGGTCCTAAATGTCTTGTAAGGTTATTATGACTAACTCACTATGGTTAAAACAAATTAACTAAAACACTATGTTTTTGGGTAAAAGGCTTTTAATCAAACATATGATTAGCAAAATGTTTTTCTAATTAGCTTTATGGTAAAAGTGTTTTTACATGAAAGAAAGTTTTAAATTAATATTCCATTAATTTTAATCAACTGAATTTTCAATGAAAGTATAATATGTGTGCACTCAATCTACATGTTACAAAGTTTTTTTCTCTCAATCGATTGATCATGGCTTTCAATCCATTGGCATTGACATATTTTTTAGATCAATGGATATGTTGTCTCCAACTACTATCAATCAATTGAACCTTGATTATTAATCAAATGAATACAATTTTTTTATGTCAATCCCATTGCCTACCTTTTTCAAACAAATGTACACTTCTTATTTTTAAATTCAATGATTGTTATATTAAGTAATCCGGTTTACTCATTTTTTTAATCGATTGAATTGGCACAAAAATGTATTTTAACTCCTTTTTTTAATTGAATCAATCATTTGACATTTATTTCACAATTGATTGACAACTGTAAAATTCTAAAGAACGGCTAGTTGCTTAAACTCAACCATTTCTCAAAATTAATAAAGCAACGTTATGATTTTTCAAAAATAAAAGAGGGTTTTTGGTAAGGGTGTTCATTGGTTCGAATCGATCCGACCAATCCGAAATCCGAACCGAACCAATTAAATTGGTTCGGATTTTTTGTGTGTTGAGATCCGAACCAAACCAAACCCGATACTTATTGGTTCGGTTCTCTGGTTCAAGAATTTTGGATTCGAATCGAACTGAACCAAATCGATTATTATATTTTTATATATTTTGTAATATTTAATATTTATATATTTTGTAATATTTTAATATTTGCTATATTTTAATAATTGTATATATTTAAAAATTATTATATTTTAATGTTTATATAATTTTTTAATATGTTCGAGTTCGAACCTAACTAACCCGTTCTTCATCGGATTGGTTTGGTTCAGATTTGTTGAAAAAAAATACAAATCCGAACCGAACCAATTGATTTTTATTGGTTCGAATTTTTTTTTTCATGCAAATCCGAACCAAACCGACTCGTGAACACCCCTACTTTTTCGAACACAAAAGAGGTAAAACAATTAAGCAAAGACTTGTAAAAACATTTTGGACTTTCTATTGAGCCAAATTTGTGAGAAAATCATCTTAGTCATAATTCTTCAATTTGCATACTTGCATTATCAAGAGTGCTTCTATTCATCATTCTCTTGATATCAATTCTGAAAAAGGGTGAGATATCCTTAGTTTAAGGGTGAACATCCCTATGTTTAGAAGGTGAGACATCCCTTTGTTTAGAAGGTAAGGCATCCTCCTACTGTAAAAGGGTGGGATATTAGGCTCAGAAACGCGGGTGAGACATCCTAGAAGGTGTGGTTAGAGTACTCTATGATGTAAAGGTATTCAAGCACCTTCAAGTTTAATATTAGTGGATAAATCCCGAAAAATATTCTAGTACCGGATGTAAGTCACTAGCGATTGACAAGTGAGGCAAGATAAAACTTGGTTGGCACGCTCTTCCTCCCAAATCCCTATCTCCTTATTGTTTAATTCATATTATTGCTCATCTATTCATACTTTACTTATTGCTTATTGTGTGATTAAAGATTTTATATCTAGAAAATCACTTTAGGTAAATTAATCTAGAAATTTTATAAACCCAATTCAACCTTCTTAGGTAATGGTTGTTAGAATAATTGAACTTAATTCAACTGCAAAAGCTAGCTTATAGGGAGAGGGATGTCCAAGTTATTATAAATGGTTCTTTGTATATATACGATGCGGGACTTTTTGACACTTAACAATGATTGTTTGGGCCTACACTCTGGGTATCATGCCTAACTAACTTGTAATGATTAGAATAAGAGACAAAAATATTAAATTAATACATTTTTTCTTCCCTTTAACAATGAAATCATTAATACTGAAAACGAAAGCGGTTCTTTCTTCTATTATTTTACTTGACGGCATAATATTTTTCAAAATTTCAACCCAAATAGAAAAATATTTTGCAAAATTAATTATACGTAAGAGCATCTTCAATCATAGAACCCAATTTGGGTTCTTGACTCTCTTTTAATTCGTCCAACAAAACTATATAGAATTTAAGAAATCTCACTAGTTTCACTTCAATACTTTGGTTATTAACTTACTTTGAGTGGGTCATTTCATGCCCCCTTTCCCTTCCCCTTCCTTTCCCTTCTTTAATGATTTTTTATTTTTTTAATAGAATGTTTGGATGGGCGGTGAGAGAAGGAAGAATTGTGTCTAGTGGACGGGTGGTAGCTTTCACGATTTGAGCTTAAATATTTACGAATTTGCCATTCTTATGATGAATAGTGTCAACATGATTTTTTGGATGTAGGAACAAACATACACTAAATCTAAGAACCGGAAGAACGCGTGCATGCTTCAACGGCGGAATTTTTTAAGAATCAGTTGTGCTAAGAATCATTTAAGAATCACAATTGGAGATGGCCTAACCTTTTCATTCAGAATATATAATACTCCTTTGATAGAGGCACCGCAACTATAACTAGTGCAGAATATGTCATGTTCATGCATCGGACAACAGTGCCAATTCAAATCCGCAGTAATTTTTATTATTATTTTCGTCATTGAATTATGACGGAAAGGGACCAATAGAGAGCAGTGTCCACATTCATTACAACGAGCTTTGATCACGTATTGGATAGCTTGATGGAAATGACAGATTCTGTCTTCATAATAGACTACAAGAACATGTTCTATAACACATGAAAACAACAATATTTATTAGAATTTATGGGCCTAACTGCAGAAGGGAGGAGTACAACGAGGAGTAAAGAGAAGAGTAAATTAAGGGCTGGAAATGGTTATGTAGAAATCTAAAAAGTTTTCTCATTCATATTTTGTTCATGCTTTTAAAGATAAGCATTTCAAAAACTAAATTACTGTCATTTATATAATCGATAAATTAAATTAGTATCAATTTTATTTAAAGCAACAACATGCTGTCATAAGTATTTTTGGAGACTAAAATAATTTTTTAATCTTTCTATTTCATTTTTATGACGTCTTTTATATTTTTTAAAATCGATTTTTATTCGTATTATTAAAACTGACTCCCTTTATATATTTTTTTCAAGGTTAAAATGACTTCAATTGCTAAATTTACTGTTTGCTTACAGATGTGTTATCCCATCTAGATTATTAAACAATAAATATTTAATTTTAAAACTATTGAATACATATATATAAATAACTCAATCCTCTCTTTTCTAGTAATATATTCTTAACCAAAAAATTATTTATTTTTTGCCCAAATGATTTTACATTTTTACATTCATCCACTACATTTCTTTTATATATAAATAACTATATTTCTAATTGGAGTCGTTCATTTCAATTGGACATGGCCCCCTCACTTTTTCATCAGACATAAAAGCCCAACTATTTCCCCTCTAATGTTCATCCACTCATCATGAATAAGTCAGATTTCTGATCTGTACAAATAGACAGATAACATAATATATTAAAGACTTCCACATAGAATCGTAGTACACAACATGGTCTAGAATGCCTCCAAATTTGGAATAGTGTAGTTTGGCCTTTTTTTTGTCTTTCTTTCTTTCTTTCTGTATACGAAGAAAATAATATATAAACCAACCCATACATGAAAAGTGTAAACTACAGAGAAAACCCAACATAAAGAAAAGAGCCTAATTATTAGAAAGTAGAAACACAAATACAAGATGAGCACTCCGATTGTGCTGATGATACCATTTCCAGCTCAAGGACATGTCAATCCCATGATGAGTTTTTCACAAAAGTTGGTTAAGTATGGATGCAGTATCATTTTTGTGAACACTGACTTCATCCATAAGCGAGTGGTGAGTTCTTTTGTCAAACAAGAAAGCATTAATGATTCACCAATAAAGTTGGTCTCAATCCCAGATGGCTTAGGACCTGAGAATGACAGAAGCGATTTAGGAGAGCTATTTACTTCTATATTAAGCACCATGCCTGCTATGCTTGAGAAGCTCATAGAGGACAATCATTTGAATGGTAACAATAGAATCAGTTGCATTGTTGTTGATGGAATTATGGGATGGGGGTTGGAAGTTGCTTGTAAGTTGGGTATCAAAGGAGCTGTCTACTGGCCTGCATCAGCAGCAATGTTTGCCATGCAATACAACACCCCCATGCTTATTGATGATGGGATCATAGATTCTGATGGTAAGAATATCAAATTTCACTAACCAGATTTTTTTTGGTTCTATTTTCTTTAGAAAACTCCATTAATTGAGGAAGCATATCCAACTTAAACTTCATTGATAAAATAGCTTCATTTTGTTTGACACTGCAGGATTCCCAATCACAAAAAATGCTTTCCAAATATCACCAAGTCTGCCTGCTATGGACACAAGTATCATTTGGTGGTCAAATATGTTGGATCCAATAGCTGAAAAGAAAATATTTATTTATGTGTTGCACAACATACGAGCTTTAAATTTGAGTGAGTGGTGGTTTGGCAATACCACCTATGAACTTGAACCTGGAGCATTATCCTTTGTTCCTAAGCTCCAGTCGGTTGGTCCATTATTGAGAGGTTATGACAATACAGGTGCAACTGCAAGATCATTGGGACAATTTTGGGAAGAAGATCTTTCTTGCATGAGTTGGCTTGATCAACAATCGCTTCGTTCTGTCTTGTATGTTGCTTTTGGCAGTTTCACTCTATTTGACCAAACCCAATTCACAGAACTAGCTCTTGGACTCGAGCTAACCAACAGGCCCTTTCTTTGGGTTGTGCGTCAAGATTCCAATTGCAGCAATAAGATGGCATACCCTAATGAATTCCGAGGGAGTCAAGGCAAGATAGTAGGATGGGCTCCTCAAGAGAAGGTGCTAAGCCACCCTGCCATAGCTTGCTTTATTAGCCATTGTGGTTGGAATTCTACCATAGAAGGTTTGTCTAACGGGGCGCCCTTCTTGTGTTGGCCATATTTTGCTGACCAATTTTATAACAAAAAATACATTTGTGATGAGTTAAAGGTTGGGCTAGGATTTGACTTAGACGAAAATGGAGTGGTGTCACGTGAGGAGATAAAAAAGAAAGTGGACCAATTGCTTAGTGATGAGAGCATGAGATCAAGGTCTTTGAAGTTAAAGGAGAAGCTATTGAGCAACTTGGCAGAAGGAGGTCGATCTTTAGATAACTTTATCAAGTTTGTCAAGTGGCTGAAAGAATGAAAGGATAAGGTTTTGCCAATTGTGCAAAAGTTTCAAGTTTAGTAGGCATGTCTGTCTTGAAATGTTGTTGTTCCATTCCTATTTCAGTGGAATAAAAAAACTATTTAGTGAGAATTTGGTTAAAACTTACCATTTTTGCTGCACTCTAAAATTATCTTATGAATGCCATGTTAATTATTTAACATGTCAATTCTCTCATGCACTTTCTCGCCAAATTAAGTTGGTAAAACATGATCACAATTATGAAAACAGAATGTATTGAACCACAGGTGAGCATTGAACTCGATGGCTGGACAACAGAGCATTGTGCTATTAGAAATGAAATTTGTGTCAACCCCAGATCGTTTATATAGCATGAGGATGGAGGTACAATATAAGCATGTTATGCCCTGCAATGTGGAACACCACGCTTATTATCTTTGAGAAACTTAGAGAAGATAATTATTACACTGGCTAATGATATTTCAAAAATTGGTTAATGAAGTAATGGATAAAGATCTTTTGTATCACACATTTCTGTGAGATTCATTGTCTTCTACTAATAATAATTTATTATTTAATAAAATAAAATCGTAATTCATTAACATTTATGCACATCGCCGGTCTTTGATTAGTAGGGAATATCAAGATACTAATTTTTGGGACAATATAATTTTGTTCTGAAATACTAACATCTTTTGAACAAAATTAGTGTCGAAAAATCTGATCTTTATTACAATATTAATTGTTCTAAAAATGACATGCAATTTTTTATGTACAGAAACATAACAATTGAGTAAACCATCGTTTTGATTCTTGAAAGTGTGAGGTACCGTCAATTTAGTCCCTTGAAGCAGTTAAATTATAAAAAAGTACCTAAATGTTTATTTAGTCTCTCAAGTTAGTCCCTCGATGTTAATTTCGTTAGTCAAGTTATTCCCTGACTAAAGTGATTGAAAGAACTAACTTAAGAGATCAAATTAATATTGAGGGATTATTTTAGAATTTAACTAGTTTTCGAGAATAAATTTACAATGCCTCACAATTTTAGAAATCCAAATAATGATTTACTCCATAACAATTTCTGGAATTCCTTTTCTAATTGAAATTGAAGAATCCCATACTCAAAAATATACATTCCAGCTGTCTCCAAGAATGCCCTCGCGAGACACGAGTCACATATTTTGTTATAATGATCGGGCCTATTCAACTTACATCTCAGAAAACTACCTTTCATTAAAGCAAAATGGTCCTGACAAATTTAAGTTTTGGCAGAGTAGTGGACCTCGTTGTTTTAAAACACAGCTCGTGAACTTGAACCCCAAACACCATCCTCCATTGGAAGTTTCAGTGTGTGCGCTAAGGAAAGAAAACGGGGAAAGGATAAAATCCGATAAAATCGAAAAAAAGTGATAAAAACTTGGAATGCATTTCTCTCGCCGAGAAGTGCAATCAACACATTCTCTAAACATTCTTTTTTCAACACATACCCTTATTAATTCATGTGGATCCCACTTGAATTTTGTAAGACCCACATGAATTTCAGTGGAGAATGTGTATTGAAAAGAGAAGGTTAGAGAGTATGTTACTAACATTTCTCTTGACAATTAATCAATGATATATTATTAAAAATCTCTCGCTTTTATAATAATAATAATTATCTTATATAAGATTGATTGACAGATAAAAAAAATTATATCGACGGCGTAAAGAAATTAAATTCGATTAAAAGTATTAATTGTGTCTTAAATCTCATGGAAATAAATGCAAATAAATAAAAATAAGTTTTTAAAGTTATACATTTTTTTTTTGGGTATCCCGCGCGTAACTATGGATACTAATCCCTCGAGCCGGATTGAGCCACAATGGCGACAAACTCTCCCTCAAGAGTTCTAACGCTATTGCATACCCGGATTTCAGAGAATAAAAGTTGATTCAAATTATAAATATGAGATTTGAACTTAACTTTTATAAAAAGAATCCAAACCTTCACTGGTCAACAAGAAAAATCATAGCCTCCCTCCACCAACATTTCACGCTAGCAGCCATATACAAGAGTCAAAAAAAAAAAAAAAAAAAAAGAAATAACCTACCCACTAGACTTCTTTCTTCTTCACACAATAGCCACTTTTCTTTTCAAAATCCTCTTATTTTCTCAAAAAACCTCATCAATGCACCATTCATGCCTATCTTTAATATCAGAGAAGAAGAAAGAAAAGCTGAATAATATCAATTATATTGATTACAATGAATTACAAACGCTAGCTGAGGAGTGGATATTGATCACTCTCAACTTGTTAAGTAATCGACTAAAAGGACTAGGATCTGGGGGTTTAGTAAGGACATCAGCCAATTGATCGATAGTGAAAATAGGGAGAAGATGAAATAATCTGTTTTGGAGCTTTTCACGAACGATGTGACCATCAATTTCAATATTCTTTGTTCTTTCGTGAAATGTTGCATTGGCAGCGATGTATTGGATTGATTGATTGGCACAATATAACAAAGCTGGAGTAATAAAAGAGAGACGAAAATCTTGCAGAACATAAGTAAGCCACTGTAATTCACAAACAGTGGAAGGTAAAGCACAATATTTTGCTTCTGAGGATGATTTGGAGACAGATGTATGCTTCTTTGATCTCCGGGATACAAGTGATGCACCAAGAAATATGCAATAGCCGGTTGTGGATTTCCTTCTATCCACACAACTTGCCCGATCTGAATCAGAAAAAGCTTTCAATTGCAGTGTAGAATGGGCTGAGTAGAATAAACAATGAGCTAGATTTGTTTTGATATATCTCAACACCTAAATGGCAGCTTGTTGATGAAGAGTAGTTGGGCAGCTCACGAGTTGGCTAAATTGCTAAACAGAATACCTGATATCGGGTCATGTTGTTATTAAACATAACAATCTTCCAATGAGTCTTCGGTAGGCAGCAGGATCTTCTAGGAGTTGGCCACCTTCTTTCTTTAATTTCGTGTGTTTTGTCATAGGTGTGAGAGCTCATTTGGCAACCAATAATCCTATGTTAGATAGAATATCCAACGCATGTTTTCTTTGGCAAACGTGGAGTCCAGCTTTTGATCGAGCAATCTCCAAGCTAAGGAAATACTTCAAATTTCCTAGATCTTTAATTTTGAACTAATTGTTAAGAAACGCTTCCAACAGTATTGATTTTAGTGAGATTATTCCCTGCAACAATGAGCATCAACATAAACAAGCAAAGTTGTAAAGGAATTATGAGAATCTTTAATGTATAAAGAATGATCAAAAGACAATTTAGAGTATCCATGTGACAGCAAAGAAGATGAAAGCTTTGCAAACCATTGTCGGCTTGCCTATTTTAAACCATAAAGTGACTTCTTGAGTTTGCAAACTTGGTTTGGTTGAGTTCGAATGATTCCTTGTGGAAGCTCCATGTAGATTTCTTCAGCAAGATTGCCAGGAAAAAAGGCATTATGAACATCCAGTTGATGAAGATGTCACTACTGAGATGTTGCAACTGTAACATCCCAAGAATTAAATAAAAGTATAAGAGACTTAAACCTTAGTAAATAAAAATTAATAAAGCGTTAGGGAGACCTAAAATAGTTGACTTTGAACCTTAAAGGTAGGGAGTTGATCAAAAGAAGAAAAAAAGAGAAGTTTTAAGTTGACATCTATCACTGTAGCGTTGGCACGCTCATGCTCACATTCGGCATGCCCGTGCTAAATAGAGCACGGTTTGAGCCACGCTGTGCTAACTATTAGCACGGCCGTGTCGGAAAATGGACAAATTTGACGCTATTTGGCGCGTCCGTGCTAATGTTGGCACGCTCATGCCAAAAGTGAGCACAATCTGAACTGCACCGTGCAACCTGTTAGCACACCCTTGTCTGAAACCACGCGAATTTTGACGCTGATTGGCACGCCCATGCCAATCGAGAGCACGCCCGTGCTCTATGTCAGATGCATTGAAAAAATAGGATTTTTAAACAGAGAACAATGCAACACTATATATACATCATTATAACACCCTAATGCGGCTAGAAACCCTACTTGCAACCTAAAACGTGGTTTTGCTTGCTTTTGAGAATTGAAGAGCATGGAGAAGACGATTCTAGTGTAGAAGGAGTCTAGAGGAGGAAGAAAGTGGGAGATTCTTGAGGAACTTCTTGGTGCATTCGTGACCAAACGCTTGGAGCTTCTTGGAGGTCTTCAAGAGATGAGTAGAAATACTGTTTCTTACCTTTTCCATGGTGCAATCGTTTTGGGCTTTGGATTATGCTTTCAAAAATATGTTTTTGGAAAATAATCTTGTGTTTGATCAAATCCTTATTTTACAAATTTGGGGGTTATCCTTCTAAGGTATTTATGCTATGAATTAAATGTATATTATTTAGATTGATGCTATGGAATATATGATGTATACATGATTTGGTTGATTTGACATACTATATTTGAGTTATTTTATGATATTGGTGATATTAGCATGATTCAATACCTGTTAATATGTTGAATGTTGTTTGCTGTAATACCGCCTATGATAGGGGTATCGAAAGTAACACTGCCAGTGAATTGGGGTGTCGAAATATGAAATACCGCCATAATGGGGTATCGAAAACAACATCGCCACACGTTAAGATGTCGAAATCAATAATATCACCAGTGTACAATGGTTGGTATCGAAATGAGTAATGTCACTGAAGAGAAAGTGATATCGAAATAGTTTCATGAGCAAGGTAGGCAACGAGACGCCATTATTATGTGCAGATTGATAGTCATATGACATATGAGGATTTGAGAATATTTGATATGTATATGAGAGTATGATGTATTTGATTATGATGTGTTACTGAATGTTTATGGTCATTATTAGAGTCCATAATTATTATTTAATTATTTTGAAAATAGCGGGTACCATGATTAGTTTTCCGGTTACCGCGCTGGCTGAGAATAACGCTTTTGTGAAAACCTTTTATAACTATATTTCTATTCATTGGGATTATAAATCTCACTAGTAGTGTTGTTTTCACAGCTTGAGGACAGCCCTGTTGAGCTGCCAGACGCTTGAAAACTATATTTTAGTAATTAACTTGGGTTAGTTGCATGGCACATGCCCTAAGGACTATTATTATGGTTTAGTTATTTATTTATGTGAGTTGTGATAGACACCCAATTTTTGAGATTTAAACTTATTATGCATTTTTGTTTATTAAATTGGTATAAAAAATTATTTTGGATCGTTATTATATTATGAAGTTATTCAGTAATTATTTGAGAAAATTTTTATTTACGATGTTTTATTTAAATTATTATCTTGGGTTACTGATGTAACGAGGGACGATACAGCAATAGCTAGAAGAAATCTAATAGTTGTGGCCACAGGGAGAATAAGTGTCAAAGTAATAAATTCCTACAGTTTGGGTGAAACCACGAGCTACAAGCCTTGCTTTGTAACGTTCAATAGTTCCATCAGCTTCGAGTTTGACTTTATATACCCATTTACATCTAATTGGAGTTTTTCCGGGTGGTAGTCGAGTGATGTCCCATGTATCATTTTAGGTAAGAGCATCAATTTCAGAATTCATAGCCTCTATCCGGTGAGAGGATTTGATGGCTTGCTTGTATGTTTTTGGCTCAAAAATAGAAGAAATGGTTGAAGTATAATGCATGTGTGAATGTGATAGTTTAGAGTAATTCAAATGAAACAAGGAATAGGTAGCACCTCATAATTGATCGGGAGGATCGGAGTTGGCAATATTGCAATGAAAGTTATGCAAGTATGTAGGTGTTTTTCTGAGTCTATTAGACCTTCTTATTGGAATTATAGGTTCAGTTTCAGTTGCAGTAATTGGTTGTGAGATAGGAATAGATCGAGGTGATTTATGTAGTTGAGGGTGAGGGTCATCAAACAAAAAAAGGATATCATCAGATGCAGTAATGATAAAATCAGAATGTGATGATGGAATGGAGTTAGAATAAGGAAAAATATTTTGATAGAATATGACATGCCTGGAAATAAAAACAGATTGAGAATGTAAATAAAATAAAATGTAGCCTTTTATACTTGTTTTATTATAACCAAGGAAAATACACTTTTTTGGCACGACTATCAAGTTTAGTTCGTTGTTGAGTTAATGGAAAAGCATAAGCTAAACAGGCACAAACTTTTAAATCAAGGTATGTTGGAGGAACATCATGCAGTAATTCATAGGGAGATTTATTGGCAAGAGTAGAAGGTAATTTATTTATGACATAAACAACATGACAAACAACATAAGACCAAAAAAAATTTGATAATTTAGATTGAAATAAAAGTGCACGGATAACATCAAGAATGTGACTATGTTTTCTTTCTACCATTGAGTTTTGTTGTAGTGTTTTCATACAAGAAGTTTGATGCATGATGCCATTATCATCATAAAAGGAGGGCATAAACTCCAAGCCATTGGCAGACATAAGAATCTTGATCTTGCTGTTAAATTGGAGTTCGTTTTAACCGTCTCATTTTATCAACGAAATTATCTTTGACCACTAAGAGCATGTTTGGGAAAGATAGATTTTTTTCATTTCAGCTGTTTTTTGACTAAAAAGTTATTTCATACATAATCTATCATGTTTGGCAATTAGCTTAAATTTATAAAAAAGCTTTTTTGGAGAAAAAAAGTTGTTTTATGTCATCTAATTTGTTTTATCTTAAGATTGTTATGATTTGATTATTTCTTATTCTCAAAACTCTCTTCCCTATTTACCCCTACAAAACTAACTTTCAAATAAATATTATTAAATTATACAAATAACTTCATATCCTTTTTCGTAATTTACTATATAAAAAGCGATTTTTTTAGACCATCTAAACGAAAAAGATTATCTTGAAATCGCTTTTCAGCAAACAGACCCAAACAAAAATAGATTCTGATTATAATCGATTATCACAATAATCAATATAATCGATTATTCATAAATCGATTATCAGCATAATCTTTTTTTTCCAGCTTTCCCAAACACACCCTTAGATGTAAGGTTGAGAGCATAATGCTCCACTTGATTTTGAAAACCATAAGCTAGAAATGTTTGGAGCTAGATAAACTAATTTTATAATTCCATCAAAAGGCAGGTAGTTTACTATTGTACAAATTCTAAGCGTGCATAATCTTAATCAGCTGTATTAGTTTATTACTATAATAAGTAAAAAAGGAATAATTAACACTACAATTTATTTCATAGAAAGGTCTGTAAGGTAAAAGATTACATAGCGTGATGAACTGCAACAGAAGCATTTCATGAACTGTTGAATAGCTAAAACAACATTCAGTCATGAAAAAACTCGAATGTGGAACAAATTGTACTACACAAATAAGTAAAATGTTTGCAGATTTGACAAGCAGAATGAGTCCAAGACATTCATAAATATAAATGTTCACATAAATAGCCAGTTAGCCACACAATAAAAACCTTCCTCACAACACCTGATAACACTTGTCAGTTGTGCCTTAGACAAAATTGGCTCAAAACTTCATCTTTTCCCTACATATATATTAATAAACATCTGCCCTATTCCACCATCTGCAGATTAAACATCCCCTCACCCACCAGCCCCCACCAGATAGAGAGAGAGAGAGAGAGATCCCATAGTATTTTGTTACGCTATGCCTTCAATTTACTCTTCAGACAAATCAATCATAACTCCGTGAGTAACTTTTCTTGCCAACAAGCCCAACTCAATAGCACCGCAAAATACCTAGAAGTATAAGTAGAAAGTACATAGTCACAATTGATGTGATAAATGCAGTAGTAGTCATCATGGACAACAGCAAATATGACTTCATAATTTATTAAAGAAAAATAAAACAAAAGCAAAAAAATATTGAAATACTCATGAATGAATTCTCTGTGGAAACTGTGCATGAACGTTTGCTATCAGAAGGAAATGAATAAAATCATAAGAACATTCCGGAGAGAGAACAATGAGGAATACAATCCAATATTAAAATTTTAAATAACTTCCGTCATCATTTTACCTTACTGTACCGGAATTTCTGAAGAAATGCGAAGTTTCGAGTCTGCTCCACCACTGATTACACAGTGACTTTTCCACCAGTCAGCACACAGTACCTGAGTTAAATATATGACAATTCTATTAACAATAATTTTGGCCCTTCTCAAGTGTAAAACAGAATTAGAGAGGTATTTTTCGGTCTTGAAAAATGAAAAGAAATTTTTTTTACCTTGTCGTTGTGTGACTCAATGACTGAAAGAGGCCACTGCAACATTATTGGAGAAAATGATCAGGGGTAAAAACCCAAATATGATATATGATCGAACCAAAAGGATAGATCACTTGGTAAAATAAGGATATATTACCGCAGTTCTCAGATCCCATAACATAACTTTACCATCATAGGATGCAGAAAGTAAATGAAACCAAGAATTATCATGCCATTTGCAAGCTGAGATCCAAGAAGTATGAGAAGCAAACTGAAAAACAGGAGCAGAAGTGCCTGCAGAAAAGAGAAACCGTTTTATAAGATACTAGCATGTATGTTATGATCTGTGCAAGTGAGAGGAAATTATTATTTGTTTTAACAGACCT
Organism: Ammopiptanthus mongolicus; assembly: GCA_039655645.1. Taxonomy (NCBI): domain Eukaryota; kingdom Viridiplantae; phylum Streptophyta; class Magnoliopsida; order Fabales; family Fabaceae; genus Ammopiptanthus; species Ammopiptanthus mongolicus. The sequence continues at coordinate 86,275,145 of CM077347.1, forward strand.
GGCTTACGAGGATCCCAAATCCTTAGAACAGGATCAGAACCACCAGCGGCTATCAGAGCAGAACCTTCCCCACCAATATCAAGGCAGTTGAGAACCTTCCCACAGAACTATACATGTAGGACAATGTAGTCTTAAAATTTGAAAAAAATTCGTTTAAGATTGTGGTGCTCTTTATGTTTCAACAATACTTTTGTAAGGAAAATAATTTCAAACAACATTAAATAGATAACCATAAAACTATGCATCTACCAAAATGATACATATTTATGCCCATGCACGGGGTTCCATTTCCTCTATGGTAAGCAGCACTTTAGATGATTTTTGAGAAAAAAGAACATTTAAGTAGATTCAACAAACTTATCCCAACTTGTTGAAGAACTAGTATATACAAAATGGAAAGATTAGGCAAAATCTTGCCCCGAAACACAAATAATTTTGAAGACACTAGGACATGAGATTAATAAAACAAACAGAGCTTTGATCTTCATAACAAGAACGAGAAAAGAAAATAATCAGCATGCCCTAACCCAGTTCTAATATAGTTGCCTGTCTACACACAAATAGTCAAATCCATGGCCAGAGCACAAAGGGTAAGAAATCACCATGCTTGATCTAAAGAGAAAAACTTGGAACTTCAAAATTCTACAATTTCAACAAAGGGGCAAGACACACACACACACCCACACACAGCAATTTGTCAACTTACTATATCTGACAAGTTTTTTCCTGTCTCAACATCCCATTTCCTAATAGAATGATCCCACGATGCAGAATAGATTGACTCTCGATGTGGCCAAACCACAGAAGATACACACTGTGTATGGCCCACAAGGGTTGTAAAAGCCTCTCCCTGTAACACGGAGTATCATTATGAAAACTTCGTAAAATTGTCAATGAAAAATACAGAATGATACATTGCAAGGGAAAGAAAACACCAATTAAAAGAACAAATAGTTACAGAACATACAAGGTAATAACCATTTAACAAATCTCAAATAATATTAAAGAAAACTTCGAACATGTTAATCATCAAATTCATTCTATAATATTTTCAAAAAGATAAAAACATCTTCCTTCCAGCCTCCCAGCCCCTGGCGCCAGCATAAACAGGAAAGTTGAGAGTTCACATTCAACCAGTAGAAAAATTAAACATATTAAAGAAGTTCACACTTATAATTATTTTTTTATGCAGAAAGACTTAAAAGAACAAGGGGACAGGAGCACATCAAACTGAGCAATTAGAAACTACATACAGAAACATATTTACTTTTTACTACTCCACTCATCAACTACAACCAATATTTTCAGAACTGGACCAGTCATTGAACTGGTAAAGAAAGAGGTTCAAAGTTGAGGTCAAACTAGGGTTGAACCAGGTCGAACTGGAGATTGAACTAGCGAGGCTTCTGAGACTTGGTTTGATTGGTTCAACCGACTAAAGTAATGGATAAACCTTCATTGAACCGTGGTTGAACTGGAAAATGTTCGAACCAAAGACGTAGTCAAGTCACGGTCCAATCCGTTCAACCGGCCAATTCATTCAGGTTTTTAAAACATTGATGTGTATATATGTGTGTCTGTGTGTGTGTGTGTGTGAAGTATATAAATAAACTATAAGAAACATTATATATTGTTGACATCCGCAAATAAATGTAAACTAATGTGGCTTTATCTGTTTGAATATAGAAGTAGAAATTAAATTCAGATTCATGTATATGTATATGTTGATTTATGCACATAAAAAGTAGAATTCATGAAATTAGGAAGTAGCACTCTCATTAAGTTTTGCCTTATAATCATAATATCTAACTATTTCATAGTATCATGCATATACTTAGGAATTAGTATTCTCGGAGTTATCAATCCCGAATAGCGGAGGGAAGCGGCCGACCATAAAAATGCTATAGCGGTATAGCGCATAGCGGGATGGCCTCTATTTTAGGTTTTTTATACAGGTTAGATAACAATAGTTTTATACTATATACATATACATGCTCAAAAAATAAAATAAAAAACTCAATTCATGACATATTCGGAGAAATGATGCAAAAACTGAGAACTAAGAAAGTGTAGAACTGAGAAGGTGTAGAAACTGAGAGTGAGAACTGAGAAAGTGTAGAAAGTGAGTAAATAAGAACTCAAAACAAGTAGAAACTGAGAACTGAGAAAGTGTACAGACTGAGAGCACCGGAGGACTGAGAACCGAGAGCACCGACTCTGGCCGGAAACTCACCGGAGACGACAGTAGGAACTGAGAGTCGAAACTTGAGAGGGAGAACCAGGAACAGTGAGCACCGAGAACTGAGATGGATTGAGAGAAGTGAGAGTTCAGAGAAGAGAAACGAAAAACGTAAAAGTAAGAGTTGTGAAAGTGGGGGGTTTCAGAACCCTAATAAAAAAAATTTGGCTGAAAACCTGAAAGCACCCTCAAAAAGTTGGCATCCAACAGAAATATTCAAGGGCAAAAAATGAATTCCAGCCCATTAAAACAATAGCGGCCCAGGAGCACCTGCTCCACCGCTTTTCGACACTATTTCCACGGATTCACCGCTACGGAAAAAAGCTCCGCCACAGCGCCCGTGTAGCGTTCACTGGCCGCTCTGCCCCGCCACACCGCTATAGCGCACTATTGATAACCTTGAGTACTCTTATTTATTGTCTTATAAATAGATATATAAATAGAAGCTGTAATTAATTCCAAGTATGTATAAATATTCAGCCTAATGAGTGTTATTCACTTAGGCAATTCATTAAATTTGTCTCGTTAGTATGAAAGCAGCGCAAAGATCTGCTTTATCGGCCCTAGCCCTTCAAGGCAGGTCTTCCGATTCTCAGGACAGCACCTCGGCTTCCAGCGCCGCTCCCAGTTTTGGACCAGCGCCATCACAAAACCAAAATTCTGAACCCATGATGACTCTGGGTGAACCCCATTCGATTTAAATTACTACAATTCACCTAAATGGAACGAATTTCTTCTGCTGGTCCCAATCTGTCCACATGCACTGAAGGCAAGGTAGGCTATTTGACTGGTGACACGAAGCTACAAGTTGTGGATAGCCCTCTATATATATTGTATGGGATGCTGAAAACTCCAAGGGAAATAAGTTGGTCTCAAACCAGGCCAAGCCACTGCAGTGGCACATTAAGCAAGCAGAAACACGTTCAGCAAGGAGCAAGCTTATAAACTCATTAAACTCCTACAGTCCAGTACATCATCTAGCGTTCCTAGTCCTTCTATTGCACAATCAGTAGTAATTCTAGTGGTTTATAGTGTAACAGAGTCAGTCCCTTGGATTATTGAGTCAGGGGCATCAGACCGTATGATTAGTCATTCATCTTTGTTTTAAACATATTCTCCTTGTTCTAGCAATGAAAAAGTTAGAATTGCGGACAGTAGTATCTCTCCCATTGCAGGAAAAGGTATTATTACTATTTCTGCAACTATCGACTTAAAATTTATCCTTCATGTTCCTAAACTTTCTTGCAGCCTTTCGTCTGTAAGTAAACTTTGTCAAGACACTAATTGCAAGGTCATCTTTCTGGACTCCTATTATGTGTTTCAGGCCCAGATTCTGGCGAATACAATTGACAGTGCTAGGATGATAGAGATGACCTCTACTATTTCAATAAAGAATCCTCTAAGAATAAAGTGGCTCAAGGCCTTAGTGATATAAGTTCTCCTACTTCCCAAGCACAAATAATGCTTTCGCACCTTAGACAAGAACATCCAAGCTTTCAATATCTTACACATTTGTTTCCCTCTTTATTTAAAAATGATGATTGTTCCACTCTTCAATGTGAAGATTGTGTTCTTGCAAGAAGTCATCGCATTCCCTATAATCCTAAAACCTACTGCACATCTAAACCATTTTATTAAATCCATAGTGATGCTTGGGGACCCTAAAACATTACCACTCAATTTGGAAAAGGTGGTTTGTTACTATGTTGTCAATAGCAGGGCGATAGCACGCAATCGCGGATTTGCGGAGCGGAATGCACCACCCCTGCTACGCTAAACTCGGGAGCGTCGCGTTCAGCAGGTGCGGTTTTCCCGGCAGCGAATCGCGCCAGAATCGCGCCTATTGCGGCCGCTACAGGGACGCTGACGTGAAAAATGCCCTCAGCAGCTTCTCCAGCGAAGATCAATTCACTGCTCCCCTATCCTCTCGGTTTCCGGCGACGGCGACGGCGACTCCACTTCCGAGCGACAGCAACGCTGGCGGCGACGTTCTGCATCCGGCGCCGCTTCTTTCTCCATTAGATGATGGAGGCAAGATGATGGAGACAAGGCAAGTGGCAACATGGGTTTGTTAGCTTTATTGATGATCATTCACGACTCCATTGGGTTTATATATGTGTGACAAATCTGAGGTGTCAACCTTATTTAAACCTATTAAAACATGGTTGGTTGCAACTCAATTTAAGACCAAATCTGTACTGACAATGGGACTGAATAATTCAAGTTATTTGGGAAATATTTTGACAAAAAGAGGAATTCAGCATCAATCTACTTGCCCTAACACCCAGCAGCAATATGGTCATGTTGAGAGGGAAAATAGGCACTAACTTGAAGTTGACCGGCCTATTACGTTTACTATGTCTGCCCCTAAATATTTATGGGGTGAAGTTGTCCTCTATGTTGTCAATCCCAAATAGTGGCGTAGAGCGGCCGAGCCCAAAAACGCTATAGTGGGATAGCGAAGACTAGAAAACAACTTACATATTTTATATTATATACATAAAATACTCAAAAATAGAAAAATACATAAAATTAAAGGCATATTTATAATTAATAATCACAATTCATTGTAATTAATAACAAATCCAATATAACTTGAATGATCAATATAATAAAAAAATATTCTGAAAAACAGTATACATAATTTATATTATACACATAAATATTAAATACTCAAATAAATAAATACACAAAATTAAAGGGGTTGTCATAATTAATAAATACAAATTTTTATTATCAATTATCAAATCCTAAAAGATTGACAGAGGCTTGAATAAAATATATCTATTTTTATCTAATTTCTAGGAGATAAGTAGACAAACTAATAAGGATAAGCTTTCTTCTATCAAATCAGCATGGTATCACAAATCAGCACATGCACCCACTACCCACTATGTATATCCAAAACTCCCCGTATCAATACTGAATAGCAACGAAGCAAAACAAGTGCTACCTTTCTCACTTCCAACCCAACTTTCAAACCCACAAGTGCAAGACCCAGAAGCTAGCAACACCTAGAGGGAAGGATCACAAATCATAGAGGGAAGGATACTGAGCTTCGAAAACGAGAGGAGAAACTGAGTAGAAGCAGAGCCAAGAACAGAGGAGAAACTGAGTGGAAACAGAGGCGAGAACAACATAGAACTACGCCGTTGCCGGTTCACAATAGCAGATGCTATTGGCCGCTAAACCCGTGGTTCAACCACGAATTGTGGCCGCCAAACCCGCGATCCAAAACCGCGCTGCACTGGTGAATCGCATAGCAGAAGGGGTGCAATCCGCACCGCACCTCCGCGATCTCGCGATGGCTTTTTGACCAAACTAGCTTTGTTTTTCAAACTTTTTATCAAAATAATTTTGTTTCCAAACATGTTATCAAACTACTCTTGTTTAAATAAAATATTAATTTTTGGTTAAAGTAATATTTTGGTCCCTATACGTGACACCGATTCTTCTTTTAGTCCCTATACATAAAAAGTTATTAAAAAGGTCCTCATACGTGCAAATATTATCCATTTGGTCCCTCCCGTTATATTGTCGTCTTTAATGATCCATGAACTACTATGTATAGGGACTAAATGAAGAATTTGTGTCACGTATAGGGACTAAATGAAGAATTTGTGCCATGTATAGGGACCAGATTATTACTTTAACCTAAATTATTGGGTCCCTATACGTGGCACAAATTCTTCGTTTAGTCCCTATACGTGACACAAAGTCTTCATTTAGTCCCTATACGTAGTAGTTCACGGATCATTAAAGACAACAACATAACGGGAGGGACCAAATGGATAATATTTGCACGTATGAGGACCTTTTTAATAACTTTTTACGTATAGGGACTAAATGAAGAATCGGTGTCACGTATAGGGACCAAAATATTACTTTAACCTTAATTTTTTAGTAGCGCTAGTTGGACCAGCGTCACTCCTTTACACGTGGGGCGCCACGTGTAAAGGAGTGGCGCCGGTCCAACTAACGACACTCAAAAATTAATATTTTATTCAAAAACAATAATAGTTTGATAATATGTTTGAAAACAAAATTATTTTGGTAAAAAGTTGAAAAACAAAGCTAGTTTGGTCAAAAAGCCCGTGCGTGATAGCGCCGCGATCAACAACATAAGTTGTCCTAACAACATTTTACTTGATAAACAAGATGCCTACCCAAGTCCTAAAGTTTTCAACCACTTTGAACATTTTAAAAAATCCCCACCCGAGTCCAGAATGCATGTCGATTAGTCTTTAAAAAGTTTTGCTCTACTATCTTTGTCCATGTTCACAATACCTCAATCAAAATTTGATCCCCAAGCTGAAAAATGTGAATATGTGGGTTATGCTTCTAATCAAAAGGGCTACAAATGTTTTGATCCTACAACAAAGAAGCTCTATGTCAGTATGGATGTAACTTTTTCCTAGGAACAACCCTTCTTTCATGAAGATCATCTTTGGGGGAGACAAAGACTAGTGAAGATAATTTCGTCCATAAGTCTATACCTCAACATTTTCATGACTCTACCTCAATCTGAAGATATAGTTGAGACAAATGTTCAAGGTGTTGAAAGTAACAAAGAGGTGTCACCATTAGATGTCTCTAAGATGGGGGAGAAATATCACAATTGCACACAGGCGATTATTTATATTCAGAGGGAAAAGTCTTCCCAAGATGGACACCAACCTATCATCCAAGCACCGGACCAATGGGCTTCTCTTGAAATCTACACTGATTCTATTTCAGGTAACTCCGCTCCTCTCAAATCTAGTTCTGAAAATTTAGATCTTTTCATACCTGTAGCCCTTAGAAAAGGAACCCGAACCTACACTAAAAAATGGCAATACCTGTAGCACCAACCACCCCATTTCTAAATTCATGTCCTACCACAAACTATCCAAAAAAACATAAGGCCTTTACCTCTAGAATTACAAATCTGTTTGTGCCTAGAAACATTCAAGAAGCCCTACATGATCCAAACTAGAAACTTGTTGCTATGGAAGAAATGAATGCCCTTAAGAAGAATGAAACTTGGGGAATTGTTGAATTACCAAGAGGCAAAGAGACCAATAGGTTGTAAGTGGGTTTTCCTTATTAAATGCAAGGCTGATGGGAGCATAGATCGCTACAAGGCAAGGTCGGTTACAAAGAGATTTACTCAAACTTAGAGTTGACTATGGGGAAACATTTGCTTCAGTAGCTAAGATTAACTTCATCAGAGTCTTGTTATCCCTTGTTGTGAATTTTGATTGGCCACTTCACCAATTAGATGTGAAGAATGCCTCCCTAAATGGAGACTTGGAAGAAGTAGTGCTTATGAAAACTCCACTTGGCTTTGAGGTTACCTTGAAATATAACCATGTGTGCAGGTTAAAAAGTCCCTATACGGATGGAAACAATCCCCAAGAGCATGGTTTGAAGGATTTGGGACCACTGTAAAGGGCCTTGGTTACAGCCAAAGCCAGGTTGATCATACCATGTTCTACAAGCGTAATATGAATGGTAAAATTGCCATGTTAATTGTATAAGCAGATGACATAATTTTAACAGGGAATGATGATAGTGAGATTGACTATTTGAAGAAGAAATTAGCTGCTGTGTTTGAAATTAAGGAATTTTGTCCATTGAAATATTTTCTTGGAATCTAGATCAAAGAAGGGTTTACTTATCAATCAAAGGAAGTATATATTGGATTTGCTCAAGGGAACTGGTTTGCTAGGGTATAAGGCAACCGAGACACCGGTTGAGCCAAATGTAAAGCTCAACCTGCCAAACCCGAGGAAGTAGTGGACAGAGAAAGGTACCAAATACTTGTTAGGAGGCTGATTTATCTCTCTCATACTCGTCCAGATATTGCATATTGCCCTTGTGATTAGTGTGGTAAGCCAATTTATTCACTCACCTCGACTTGAACATTTTGGGGCAGAGAATAGGATTCTAAGGTACCAAGAGGGAACTCCAGGGAGAGGACTGTTATACAGAAAAACTGGACCCCTACAGGTGGAAGTATATACGGATTCATGTATAGGTTGGTTCATGCGCATACTAGAATTCATGAACTTGGGAGGTAGCGCTCTTATTAATTTTTCCTAATAATTATAAGATGTAATTATTTCATAGTATCATGCATATACTTTGGAAGTACTTATTGTCTTCTAAATATAAGTTGTAATTTGGGTAGTAAATAGCGTGCTATAGCGGAGTAGCAAAGCGGCTCCTCCGCCCTATGGAGTGTCCATAGCATAGCATTTTTTCATAGTGGCAATAGCAGCCGCTATTTGCTTGAGAATCGCGTGTTTTAGCGGCAAAAATCGGAAAAAAGCAACGCTATTTAGATTTGGGACTTTTCGGCCCAAAAACCCAATTTTACCCTCCCATAATGCACGTCTAACAGTAATAAGTGGGGGTATTTTCCGGTTTAGGTCACTATTTCACTCTATTCATAAGCGCACAACTGCACCGCTTCACTCTGTTTTCTATCCCAAGTGCGACTCACTCCACTGCTTCACTTTCACTCTGTTCTGTGACTCACTCCACCACTTCCACCTCTCCTCTTCCGCTCGCTGGCACCATCTTTTCCGGCCACCCTCTTTCTTCAACACAAGTTTGGACTTCTTTTCTTATGCATTTTTCTATTCTTTTCTGTTTTCCTTCTCTGTTCTTTTCTTCTTCCTTTTAATTCTTTCCTTCTTTTCTTCTTTCTTCTGCTTGTGTCTCTGTTTTATTCGTTCTCTTTATCTCTGTTCAGTTTTTCATCTCAGTCATGGCTGCTTCTTCCACACAAGCATGAGCCAGCATTGGAAGATTTGGAAGATGATTAGAATCATAGTATTTTATAGTTCTTTGATTCTGTTTGCAGTATTAGTAGTCTACTATTGTTGGTAGCATTAGTCTACTGACTACTCTCTACTTTTGTTTGTTGAATTAGTCTATTTTGATAGTTCCTTGATTTTGTTTGCAGCATTAGTGTATAGTACAGATTATAACTTATGAATTATGAATATATATTATGAGTTTTTTGCATTATTGGGTAATTTGTTATGTTTTAGCATTTACATATGTGTATATTTAATTTTTTATCTTATATGTACCGCTCCCGCTATCCCACTATAGTGGTTTTCGGGGTGGGTCGCTACGCTCCACTATACAGGATTAATAACATAGGTTATAATTAATTTTAAGTACGTATAAATATTCAAAATGTTGAAAAGGTTATTCACTTTAGCAATTCATCAAATTTGTGAAGTCATTTATTTATATATATATATATATATATATATAATGAAAGAACTTCATAATAATATAAGTTAACACTTGAAAAAATACAATAAATGATTTTCTATATAAATATAATTAAATATATGTTACACTAAGAATATTCTCACAAGTGAAATCTATGTAGTCAATCCAAGATAGCGGTGTGGAGCCACCGACTCAACAAACGTTATAGCGGGTTGAGGAATGATCACTATTTTAAAATAATGAATATAATAAAAAAAATTGAAATTCTAAAACATACATACATATATACCATATAATTACAAAAAATAAGTATATATATCCACAAACTATTATATTTTTAATTGTTATACTGTTTAAAATAATTATAATTATATAACAGTAATAAAGTAGTGTTAAAAAATATTTTTTAAAAAGTGAAAACAAATGTGATGACCAAAGTCCAACTAGTTGAAAACAAACAATTAATGCTATAAGCAACGGAAATAAAGCATATAAATGGCATAGACGCATAGCTCATAACCAACCAATTAAAGTGTTGTAGGATACAAGCCGTAACCATTACTCTAACGACTGTCAAAGTCACTTAAATGTGGAATATAGGAAGACAGAATTTATCAAACAAAAGAAAGACATAAATAGGAAGAAAAAAAAACAAACAAACGTAAATGGAGGAAGGTACAAAACAGGGAGGTACAAGGAGGTTAGGGCTTCAGGAAATAGGGTGGGTCTACCAGAAAATGGGGTGGGCTGGCCAGAAATGGAGTGGACTGATCGGATGGCTTCCCTGTTTGATGTGGTGGCCACAATTTGCGCGACTGGAAAACGCTCTGTGGCGCACTGCTCTTGGCAGCTAAGGGCCGTGCCGTGACGCATATAAATGTTTGAGTATAAAGAAAAAATAATAATAATATAGAATATAATTGCAAATGATAACTAAAACAACGCATGTGGCTTAGTGGTTGAACAACCACTTGAAGCTTGGTGGTCAAATGCATGGAGGCTGTGGGAAGTGACCAGGTTCAAATCCTGGTCTTAAACGTTTTTCGCTACACCACAAATTTGGACTGGTTCCACTAGCCAAACTGTGGCCAGCTCACATGGTTTGACTGTTTCGTTACCGGTTGATTGGATTTGACACCAGTTTTTAAACACCGGGTTAATTGGAGTAGCTGGTAGACTGGTTCCTGGTTACTCGGTCTGACCAGCTGGTTGTCCAGGTGTAAAAAATGATTAGAACACTTCAGAGAAAGAAGAGCCATATGACATCTTTATTGATCCTTTAGAAGTTACAACAGATTTCTAAATACAAAATATGGGGGGAATATTTGTGACTACACAAATTCCAATTTCAACACAAGTGGAAAGACAGTAAGGTGCAAGGAACTTAAACAAACCTCTAACTGAGACTCCTCAGCTTGACTTCCAACTTTTCTCTTCTTAGACACTAGGTCATCTTCCGTACTAATGTCATTAGTTTTCCACAGATTGATGGTGCAATCCCAAGAACCGGAACAAACCTAAGTATATGTAACAACAGAAGACTGATGTCACAGACCAATATTACACTATACATGAACCAAGGAGAGAAAGAGGGTGGAGAAACTAAAAATAGAAATGCAGATACAAACCATTTCTCCGGAAGTCTGTGCTGCAACACTCTGTACAGAAGCCCTATGACCACGCAAGATTTTGAAAGCCCTAGTCTTCTTAGGATGGTTGGTAACCTCCTCTGTATGGAGCTTTCACACAAAAGGGAAAATATAACATAGTCAGCATAAGAGCAGCATAAGGAATTGCATCTCGTCAGCATCTTTAGTTACCTTCCATAGCCTCAGTGTCTGGTCTTTCGAAGCAGTAGCTAACGTAACAGTTTCCACACCTGATTAAAGCACAAACATTGATAACTAGGAACAAATTAAACACAGCACTAGTGTCTACACTATGGAACACCATGACATATCAATTACACAGAGAAATGTGCACAAATGTTTTGCAATAAGATTTCCCTGATACAAACATGAAAAATGCATCAATGATCTCAGATGCACGTAAAAGTTTAGTCACGGGAGGAGATTGCATTTATATTTTGCTGATAATGAACTTAAGTTTTAAGGAAACGAAAACATGGAAAAACTAACTAATGTCATAAAAACCCATAATCATCTCCATCTTGTAATACTGTTAGATAATGGAATAACATTGAACTTGATAGCCAAGGCAAATCAGCCATAAGCTTTCTAATACTGTTAGATAATGGAATAACATTGAACTTGATAGCCAAGGCAAATCAGCCATAAGCTCACAACAGAAACAGATTTAGCATCTACTAAAATTCGATAACTGGCAGGCAAAAAAATACAGAGACAAAGCTAGCAGCATGTACGAGAAAATCCCTTGTCTTCATACCTTCTGGATTAATAATACTAACAGAAGTGACAGCATTGCTATGTCCCTCCAATATATGGGTACATAATCCAGCACCTTTCCATACCCTAAAAGATAATTTATTCATATCATTGTGGAAGTTAGGTAGATGGAGAAAGTAACCAAATGATAATGTCATGCAATCAAAAATATGCCAATAATTCTAGGAGAACAAAACCGTGGAAGACTATTACCTCCCTAAACCATCATAACATCCGGTCAAAAGGAACCTGCAGAAATATTAAATTGTCAACTTTAAATCCTTAGTAGAGGACATTCAGGTAAAAAAATCAATTAACTTGGTAAAACAACCAAAAATCTGATAATTTAGCCAGTGAAACCAACACAATGCTAAGGGTTAAACAAACAGAAGGCTAAAAAAACACTCATTCATCCAATGGCCAAAACATGTAAACAGCCTATTCATGAGCAGCATTAAGTTGTGCCCTCAGACTACTGCCATCCACCACATCGCAAATAAACCTCATGAAGTGGACACCTAATAATGATGATGTACTAAATCCCTATGTTATCAACAATTCAAAGTTCTGAACCAATCACTCTTGTCATAACAAAATATGATCAACCCATAAGGGAAGCCAATAAAAACTAAGCACAGAAACTCAAATTCGACCTTTCTATCACAGTAAAATCTTTCAGAAACTAAAGGTTAAATAAAAGGAGTTTCACATACAAATATTGGAAGTTGCCAACATCGATAATAGAAAACTCAAATTTGGACAACTATGAAAGGACTGAATCATTACAAGTACATCTTTGTGAAATTTTCCTTCAAAATATAACAAACCTAGAAGCTTACCTAGAAGAAGAACCATCAACAGCACTGACCCAGTCATCATGTAAAGAAGGGTCTTCCTCCTTCCGTGGGGCCACAGCCCTTGCGTACTCAATTTCCAATATTCTTTCCTACAATTGATGATTCACAACCTCAGATTTTGTTTAATTCAAAACTTGCATACAATTCACATAAATGCAAAATGGCATAATGCTCATAAAAAAAATTAAGGTTAAAATTAATCAGCAGATCCTTGAACTATTTGGGAATTTACAAATAGGTCTCTATATTTTTGTAATTGGATCCCTGAAAACAAAAAATTTGTAATTGGGCCCTCTTCCGTTAGGGTTTTGTTACGTACTTACGTATCCATTAGGGTTCCGTTAAGTGATCCATCCACTCGTCATTGGTGGATCCTTGAAACTTTTTGGAAAAATTCAAATGTCCCTATATTTCTTAGAAAAATTCAAATAGGCCCCTATACTTTTTGTAACCTTAATGGAAAAGTGTATGAGTGATCCAATTACAAATTTTCTATGTGTTGAGTGAATAAATTACAAACCTTTAAAGTATGGGACCTATTAGAAAATTCTCAAATAAATCAGGCACCTACATACTAATTAAAATTAAAATCAATTTACACTGCAATTTCCCGTTAATGAATCGGGTACAATTAATTGAAAGGGTGAAGTCAAGAAAGAAAAGGTGATAATAAGAATAGGATTTGTTTGATGATAATTACCGCAGAGATTCCCTTGGCCAGAAGAAACTGCTCAAGTGACATCCGAACCAACTCGCCATCAATCAAAAAATCAAACGGTTCCGGTATATGGTCAGCATCTACACACAACAACCAGTAGCTAAAATAAATTAACCGACTTTTATACATAAATAAATAAAAATAATAAATAATAAGAGGGTGAATTTTGAAGTTTCAATTTATGAGAATGAGAGGTTTAAGAAATACCAGCGGCTTGGAGAAGACCGTTGACGACGGAGGAGAGGCCGAACCTCGTGAGGTCGGCGGGGATGGCAATGGCGGTGGGTGGAACTTTGAAGGGAGCATCTAACTTCGTTACGAAACGTACTTGAATCCTCCTTGAGGTACCTTCTTCGCTTGTATCCATGTTTCTTCTTCTTCTTCTTCTTCTTCTCCAAAGTGAAGAATGAAAATCAAGAGAATAAGAGAGGGGAGAGGCTAGGGTTTAACTTGCTATGGGTTTTAGATCTCAATTCGGGTCTCACTCACGACGCCGTTTTATTTCAACGGAAATTAGTAACTGACACGCACGGCATAATTTATTTATAGATGAATAATGTTATATACTTACATTTTTACATATATTATTATTATCTTACATCACTTCGAGTAACCAACTATCAAAAGCATGTCACTAAGAATATTTTTTTCTCCAATATTTATAAGTTATTCTACTCAATTCTCCTACTAAGTCTCCTACTTATTAAATAAAGAAAATATTTTTGGGTTTTTATATGCATTTAATTTATATGTACTATCGATGTAAAGATTATTTACATTGTCAATCAATTATAAATTATCACTTCATTACAAATGTATGAATCCTTTTCTAACTATCTTAAAAGTCATCTATCCCATGATTTGTATTACTTAACAGAATGAAAAATTTTATATTAACAGTAAATATCAGTTAAACTCTTTTTGTATTTTCGAGGCATTGAATACATTACTTGTTCATTTAATATGTTCTGTATTTGGTAGAATGAGAATTAGTAGGAAAATTTTGTAGGATAATATAGCAAAACTCATTCAAATTGGTTAAATAAGTTTTAGAGAGATCTAAATTGTGTGTGTCTAAATAATATTACTTTTTATATAATTAGAAGTTAGTGTTATTTAATCAAACTTTGAGCAAATTAATTTAACTTATTCTTTTATATTTGGCTGCAAAAAAAATTTGTTAGACTATTTTTTTTGTAGGACAAAACTTAGGTGTTGTTCTTAAGGTTCTTATAGTGTTGTTTTTCAATAATAACAATTGTTTCATTCATTATATCTTCTTGATGAATTGTAACACATGTTCTATTTTTATTAGAAAATAACACCACAAATATCTTGAGAACAATATTGAGTTTTATCCTTCTTGTTAGACAAGAGTTTAGGGTTAAGGATGACAATCTGATCTCAGGGTTGCGTTTCTCCAGGCTCCACTAACATTTACAAACGTACTTACAGATAACTTACTAATAAAAGATATGGTAGAAAAAAAGTGTATTTACCAAATATTAAAGGAGACTTGTTTGGAAACAAAAAAACAAAAGAGACTTCTTTAATGAAATTGTGTAATATATTACTAGACTCTTAGATGACGTTTGGTATTAACCATATTTTAAGATTCTCGGGAAAGTGAGGTGGGAATAAAGTTTCTAATGTTTGATACAATAGATAAAAAAATTACACTGAGATAAAAGATGCTTATGAATAAAATTTGGGAATGAAACCTGAAAATTTCATTCGTACCTTTAAGGATGAGAAAGATATATGCCTCAAGGAAAGAAAATGTTTTGGGATGTTAAATTACTTAATTATCCCCAATTTTTTCTTCTTCTTCTTCTTGCCTGCAAACACATTAACAACATCCGAACCACAACCGCTCAGAGCTCCTTTTTCCGCTATCATCTCTGAAATCATTGACCATCCCCAACACGACAATTTCCCAATCGCATACATAATTCGCTAGCTTATCTAGTTTTCTCTATCGTTTTAGAATGGATTTTCATCAATTAAGTTGAGTTTTTTTAACTTGATTTGACCCGAATTTCACTTTGTTTGCCTAATTTAGTTATTAAAGTTAATTTCCTTATCTTGTCAATTTTATTTAGATTTTAAATAGATTTTCTTATATTTTTCATTTTATGCTTTTTAGGAAGGTATCAAAGACAAAGAAAGAAAGCGAGAAAACTTGATCAACGTCGGCGAAAACTTGGAGGCTGTGCGTCATCCAACAACAGAGGCGGCACAAAGGACTCGGAGGCAGCAGCGACAACCTGGGAGTATAGGTGCGCCGCACAAAAGAGGAACACCGAACAGTGTCATTCAAGAGGCAAAAGTGATGCGTTTTTGCTATTCTTTGCTTGTTCAGTTGTTCTTGTTCTTTCTTTTCCCAATGAGTAACTAAACCATTTTTCTAGGGTAATGATGTAACCGCGTCATGATTGTTTGGTGATTTTATTATATTTTCTTAATTTCTTCTCTTATTTTGTGTTTTATTTTATGTTCTTAATGTTTCTAATTGTTTGATCACCAATTATATTATAGGCTAATCATAATGAGACGGAGAGAAGATTTATGTGTCATGGGTATTGAGATAAAACCATAAGGTTAATGCAGATAGGGATACACTGTAGGAATATTATGCGACCTTCATACAGAGTCATAGAACTTAATGAATCACTTAATAATTAATTAATCATCATAGAGACATAATTGGTTAATAATTAAGCGATGTTTTTTAAGGTACTTGGGAAAGGCACTAAGATAAATTAGAACTCTTGGTCAACAAAATGTTGATAAAATATTAGGAAGGGTGGTCATAATTGAACCAAACCTGAATAGCGAAGGTAAAATCGGTTCCCTAGAGTTTTCTTTTATTGATTATTCTTTGTTTAATATTGTTTTTTAATTAATTAAATCAAAAACCCATAAAAATATCGATTTTAGTTTTTTTTCATAATTGTTATCGTAATTAGAATTCTCGATTTCTTTTGGTCTAAATAGTTATTTAATTTACAAAGTAGTACTTGGTCACCCAATCCTGAGAACGATACCCAGTCTCACCGTTTTATTATTATTTGTTTCGATCCGATACACTTGTCGATGCTCATCACATACCACTGCTCAAGCAACCTCCTTAGCTTATGAGACCTTATTACTCCTCTTTTATGGGAACTTGTTACTCTGCCTGTGAGACCTTTTTTTAATGGTTTCCTTTTATAACTGTATTTTTGTAAAAATTAATTATATTCCTTGGAATATTTCACCTAAACCAAACATGAAAATAAGATTTGTTTAGAGTGCAACATATTATTCCCAAGAATATGAAATGACAACCAAACATACTTTGCTAATTTTCTCATGTGTCTCAATCATGAGAATCTCATTCCCATGCATGTAGTTTATTTGGGAATAAACATTTTACAAAGCAAACGTCACCTTAGTTATTGAAGCTCAATGAAACAACCATTTGTTAAAACTTAGGGAATATTACACTTATATCCTTCAAGTTTAGTGATATTACACATGATACCTTCTCATTTTCAGAAATTACATTGTTTTCCCTTGCATTTTGCATGCTTGTCGCACATGTGCCTCTTGTACTTATGGTTCATTCATTTAGTTAACAAACATTGGATTAATTATATTCTTGTGAATATTTCACATGAACCAAACATGAAAATGAAATTTGTTGGGAGTGCAACATATTCTCAAGAATGTGAAATGACAATCAAACATATTTTACTAATTTTCTCATGTGTCTCATTCATGAGAATCTCATTCCATTAGATGTAGTTTATTTGGAAATAAAGCCTTTTATGAATCAAACACCACCTTAGTTGTTGAATCTCAATGAAACAACTATTTGTTAAAAATTAGGAAATATTACATTGATATCTTTAAAGTTTAGTGATTGCGCATGATACCTTCTCATTTTCAGAAATTACATTGTTTTCCTTTGCATGTTGCATTCTTGTTGCACATGTGCCTCCTGCACTTATGGTCCATTCATTTAGTTAACAAACATTCAATTAGGTGCGTGACACATCTTTTTATATAAAAGGAAGGTAGTGGATGAGCCAAATGTGTAAAATCACATGTGTTAATGAATTATTTTTTTTGGAAAATTTTGCACCGTTTAGTGTTAATGGTTTTATATCAGTGCACAAATGAAACTGGTAGTTTGAAGAATTTATTGCTTTATTGTTGCAGGTTAAGAATGTATAAATAAGCTTTGTCACTTTTATCGCTACACCTTGAATGGCCTTACCTTGAATAACTATAAAAGCTATTATTCCGTTTGGACACTAACATAAAAATGGTCTTATTGAATATTAGTATTGCAATATTTCGTTTGTACTATGACCTTAAAAACTATTTCGTCTATTAAACTGTAAAATATGGATACTAAAAATCGGTCACTCCTATTACATGTTTATAAAAAAAAATATTACATTATTTCTTTTCAACCACAATGTCTCTTGCTATAATGCAAAACGTGGTCCAAGTGTATAAATCATAATTCAAGTAAAGACTTTTGAGGAAACCTTATTGGTTTTTAGAAGACTCTAATGGAGACTTCATGCATAAAACAATTCCCAAGTCAGCAAGTTCAAGTACTACCTTTTCATATATTAAATATGTTTGTTTTCATTTTTTTAGTGTTTTCTTTCTTATTTTGATAATGAATTACAATTTCTTTTATAGGAAAACCTTACTCAATCCCCCATGTCATATCCAGGGATGAGTCAAGCATTTTCTTTACAAGACTCTTTATAACATTGGTCATCCATCATCTTCTGAAACTACTCAATTACTTCATAGTTATTCTTCTTTCAAATAGTTAAAGATGGCTCTTATACCTATGAGATTGGTTACTGAAGTGCATGTCTGATTTTAGATGCTTGCACTGTGTAGCATGCACAATCATGGTTTGTACTGTGACTTTTCACTTAAATACTAGAATATTATTTGGTTATTGAAAGGACAAAAGCCATTTTAATTATATCAGTGAGCCATTTGGTTTGTTCTTCTAAAATTAGGATAATGTCTACATAGACCATTTCCTTTACTAATAACAAGCATATAACAAATTCCTTTGTAGAAATTTGATCAATGTATCATTTCATGATAGTTACACATACTTTCAACAATATATACCATTAACAACACGGTAAAAACAAGTTCCAATGGGTTTACATCAATGGCAAAAGGTAGCCAAAGCTTCAGGTATTGGCTCTGCCTTTAGGTGTCTGTTTAGCAAGATTAAAACCTTTAGGAATCTTCATGCGAGTATGCAAGTTGTCTTACACCATCAAGCACAATCTTCATTTTGGTGTCCCAATTCAAATGACAATTTATCCTCAATAAACCTATAGCAAAAAAGGGCCAGTTACATTAAGCATAATTAAACCAGTTTTAAAACAACTAACAAAAGAAAAGGGGGTCATTCAGACATTGTGTCGAATAGGTAGTACAAATTTTGCAAGGTAATACATTAAATTATAACTTTGCCAATAACCAGATTCTCTAAACAACCACAAACCAAAATAAAAATAATTAAAATTAAAAAACTCCTTCAGTTTAGAATGTGATTTTTCTGGTATATGATTTTTCCAGTATGGGTGTTAGATGTCAGTCAAAATGACTAGAAAATTTAAAGAAGAAGAAGGAGGAGGAGGATCTTAGTCCAACGATGGACGATGCTCCGACGACAGGAATAGGTGGGGCGCACAAGTGATGCTCTGGTATGGAGAGTAGATGTGCGAGCAAGAAGGGCTTCTGGAGATACAAAGAAATAGTAATTTTTTATTTTGATTAAAAATGTTTGTTTAAAAAAGTTACATTTTAATAACCTGATGAAGTGGTAATCAAGTTAAAGGGCGGTGAGATGGACCAATAGGGAAGGGTGTGTCCAAAAGAGTGTGATAGAAGGTGTGGTGCTAACATTTCCATCCCACATTGATGATAGATGATAACACCAATAAATCTTGTTTAATATATGAATTCATCTTTGTACCCAAAAAAATATATATATGAATTCATGAATAAACAAAATGAACAATTTGACAGAACAATTTTCTATATATTATTGTATATTGAAACAGTAAAAGCATAACACCAAAAAAAGAATATGTACATATACAACATAGAAAAAGAGCTATACTAGGAAGGTAATTATGCACAAATATTCCTAAACACTAATTTGTTTGCTTGATCCATAATTTGCTCTCATCACTAGTCATAACGTCAATTATATATGAATGCATATATAATTGACATCAATGTAGATTTTCATACCTTTAACACTCTCCCTTCAAGTTGGAGAATGATGTCAATAAACCAACTTGCTGAGGTGCGTATTAAATGTTGGTGCTAGCAAAATGGTTGAAACACACAACTCTTCTTCATTTTTCTCTTCCTCCTCCTCCTATTCTTCTAATGCTGCTTCTTTTGTTTCTTTTTTAGGTGCCAAAAAACCATCCAAAGAAACTCCACTTGATATTTAGAAACCTAAGGCGGTTGTGGCGACTACAATGGCAACAACGACCTCCAAGGCTTCTTGGGGAAGACTAATCTCTCGGTGCTCACAGGTTTAGATTTTCATATATCTTGTTGTCTCTCTCCTCTAATGATGCAAGAAAGATTTGACACAAGAAAGAAGGTAAATGAAAAGCTAAACCTGTGAGCCTCGAGAGATTAGACTTCCCCAAGAAGTCTTGGAGGTCGCTATTGCTATTGCAGTCGCCACAACTACCTTAGATTTCTCAACATCAAGCACACTTTCTATGGAGGGTTTTTTGGCACCTGAAGAATAAGCAAAAGAAGCTGCATAAGAAAAAGAAGAGGATGAGGAAGATGAAGAAAAGCTGTGTGTTTCAGCCATTTTGAGAGTTCTAGAGAAGTTAGTGATAGTGTTGGTGTTGTTGGGATTTTGATCTCAAAATCATATGAGCACTAGTACAAGAAATGAGGGGCGAATATAGAATAATGGAGGGAGGAAAATAATAGAATTCATGGTAGGATTCTTACATCTCCGTGAGAAACCCCATAGGTTTCAATATGTTAAGTGTTTATGATGTCAAATATTGTTTGTTGAAATGTTAAATGCGAATTGTAGAAACATGTCATATACATGTATTTATAAAATGGAATATTGCTTGTTGAAATGTGTTATACGTGTACACATGTGTTGATGGAATATGGTATAAATATATTATGCATGATTATACACTCCATATTGTTAGCACCAGAGAAATACATATGTAGCATTCATTTTTATCTATTTTATCTGTTATAATATACATGTTGGTCCAATAATTAATTAAACATCATTATAGACCATGTGCATGCAGGACAAAAGATAATATCATTAACTAGCATGCAAGTACTCAAACTTAATTAAATTGAGAATGGAATAAGTTAGGAGTATCAAGTTTCAAGCATCAAGACCTTATGCAAAATTGAGTAAATATATTAGGTCTTAAGTGTCTTGTAAAGTTATTATGACTATACTCACTTCGGCTAAAACAAATTAACTAAAACACTATGCTTTTGGGTAAAAGGCTTTTAATCAAACATATGGCTAGCCAAGTGTTTTTCAAATTAGCTTTATGGTAAAAGTGTTTTTATATGAAAGAAAGTTTTAAATTAATATACCATTATTTTTAATCAATTGAATTTTGAATGAAAGTATAATATGTGTGCACTCAATCTACATGTTACAAAGCTTTTTTTTTCTCAATCGATTGATCATGCCTTTCAATCCATTGACATTGACATATTTTTTAAATCAATGTATATGTTGTCTCCAACTATTATCAATCAATTGAACCTTGATTATTAATCAAATGAATACAATTTTTTTATGTCAATCCATTGCCTACCTTTTTCAAACAAATGTACACTTCTATTTTTAAATTCAATCAATGATTGTTATATTAAGTAAATTGGTTTACTACTTTTTTCATTCGATTAAATTGGCACAAAAATGTATTTTAACCCTTTTTTAATTGAATCAGTCGATTGACACTTATTTCACGATTTATTGACAATTGTAAAAGTCTAAACGATGGTTAGTTGCTTAAACTCAACCATTTCCCAAAATTAATAAAGCAACATTCTGATTTTGCAAAAATAAAAGAGGGTTTTTGGAACACCAAAGAAGTAAAACAATTAAGCAAAGACTTGTAAAAACATTTGACTTTCTATTGATCCAAATTTGTGAGAAAATCATCTTACTCATAATTCTTCAATTTGTATACATGCACTATCAGGAGTGCTTCTATTCGTCATTCTCTTGATATCAATTCTGAAAAAAAAGGTGAGATATCCCTAATTTAAGGGTGAGGCATCCCTCTGTTTCGAAGGTGAGGCATCCTCCTGTTGTAAAAGGGTGGGATATCCCTTTGGCGTGTGACTTTAGGCTCAGAAACGCGGGTGAAGCATCCTAGAAGGTGTGGTTAGAGTACTTTGTGGTGTAAAGGTATTCAAGCACCTTCAAGTTTAGTATTAGTGTATAAATCCCAAAAAATATTCTAGTACTGGATGTAAGTCACCAGCAATTGACAAGTGAAGCAAGATAAAACTTGGTTTGCACGCTCTTCCTCCCAAATCCCTATCTTCTTATTGTTTAATTCTTATTATTGCTCATCTATTCATATTTTACTTATTGCTTATTGTGTGATTAAAGATTTTATATCTAGAAAATCACTTTCGGTAAATTAATCTAGAAATTTTATAAACCCAATTCATCCTTCTTAGTTAATGGTTGTTAGAATAATTGAACTTAATTTCACTGCAAAAGCTAGCTTATAAACGAAGGGGTGTCCAAGTTATTATAAATGGTTTTTTGTATATATACGATGCGGAACTTTGACACTCAACAATGGTTGTTTGGGCCTACACTCAGGATATCATGCATAACTAACTTGTATTGATTAGAATAAAAGAGACATAAATATTAAATTAATACAGTTTTCCTTTCCTTTAACAATGAAGTCTTTAATACTAAAAACGAAATTGGTTCTTTCTTTCGTTATTTTACGTCATGGCATAATATTTTCCAAAATTTCGACCCAAAAAGAAAAATGTTTTGCAAAATTAATTATACATAGGAGCATTTTTAACCATAGAACACAACTTGGGTTCTTAACTCTCTATTAATGCATCCTACAATGCGACATAGGATTTAAGAACTTTGTACTAGTTTTTATTTCAATAATTTGGTTTTTCACTTACTTTAGGTGGGTCATTTCTTCCCCTTTTACCCTGCCCCTCCCTTTCCCTTTAATAGTATGTTTGGATTAGGGGTAGGAGGAGGAAGAATCGTGTCTCATGGACGCGTTGTAGCATCCATGATTTGAGCTTAAATATTTACCAATTTAACATTCTTACCCTGAATAGTGTCTGACATGATTTTTTGGACGCAGAAACAAACGTGTACTAAATCTAAGAACCGGTACCCCATTCTTATAGAAGAACACATGCATGCTTCAACGGTGGAATTTTTAATAAACCGGTTGTGTTAATCACCCATTTAAGAATCACCCTTGGACATGGCCCAACCTTTTCATTCAGAATATATAATACTCCTTTGATAACGGCACCGCAACTGTAACTTGTACAGAATATGTCATGTTCATGCATCGGACAACAGTGCCAGTTCAAATCCGCAGTCAATTTTTTTTATTATTTTCGTCATTGAATTATGACGGAAAGGGACCAATAGAGAGCAGTGCCCACATTCATTACAATGAGCTTTGAATATATGGATTTGATTTATTTTTATTTTTTAGTATTGATCACGTATTTGATAGCTTCATGGAAACGACAGATTCTGTCTTCATAGTAGACTACAAGAACATGTCCTATAACACATGAAGACAACAATAGTATCAAATGGTCCTTCAGTTTGATAATATATACCAAGAACTAAGTGAATCTCTAAATCAAAGGAAAAATTAACATGGCAATTAGGCCACATGTTCTGGTTGTGCCTTACCCAGTACAAGGGCATGTGATTCCTCTAATGGAGCTTTCACTTTGCATAGTCAAACAAGGTATCAAAGTAACTTTTGTAAACACTGAACATAATCATGAGAGGATCATGAGTGCATTTTCAAGTGGGAATGATTTAATATCTCAGATTTCTCTAGTATGGATACCTGATGGATTAGAATCATCAGAGGAGAGGAAAAAGCCAGGGAAATCATCTGAATCAGTGTTGAAGTTTATGCCAGAGAAAGTTGAGGAGCTAATTGAATGCATCAATGGATCAGAAAGTGAAAAGATTACATGTGTTCTTGCTGATCAGAGCATTGGATGGGCACTTGATATTGCAGAGAAGAAGGGAATTCCACGAGCAGCCTTCTGTCCTGCAGCAGCTGCTCAGTTGGTGTTAGGATTGAACATTCCAAAGTTGATTGAAAATGGGATCATTGACAAAGATGGTGAGTTCATACTTCATTGATGCAGAACATTCTTTTTATTTATTTAGGTCGCGTTTGAGTAAACAGCTTATTCAATAAGCTTTTTTAAAATAAACTAAAAAGAACTTATTTTCATACGCTTCTTCGATAAGCTCATTGAAATAAACTAAAAAGAATTTATAGAAATGTCATAAACTATTTTCATAAGCTATTTTAATAAACTTATTCTCGTAAGCACAAATAAACTATCTATAAGCAACTTCAAACACCCCTTTATTGCTTTTTTTTACATTGAAAAACAAACTTGGACGCTTAGCCAAACATTAGTTTTTGAATGTGATAAAGTGATACGATTAACATGTAACATTGGACTTTCATGCACAAACAAATACTGATTGTAAGAACTATATAACCTTCCATGTCATATTTAAAGGATATCATTCTATATGGCAAAGGAAGAAGGCATATCCACACAGTTTTCCAGTTCCTTCTTGAGCCAATCACTCAAAGTTCAATGCCCTCTTTTATTTACTATTACTACCAGAAGCCTAGCTGCTACCTTAACAGGCATGCACTACATATGTCATGCTAAAATGTTATCCGATTATCAACTCATTAAAATCACATCATGTTAGGTTACATTCCTGATAAACTTGCTATAATTAGCAGTATAGGCTACCAATTAGCATTCCTTAGTATGCATAAAACTTTTCTCATAACTCCTGAAATGGAGCTACGATCAGGATAGATAGGTGTTACCAATTAGTTATTATGTCTTAATCTAAATTGGCAGGAACTCCACTGGAAAAAGAGGTCATTCAGCTATCACCCACAATGCCCAGCATAAGTACAGAAAACCTTGTCTGGGTTTGCATGGGGAACAAGACAACTCAAAAGCATATTTTTCAACTTATGGTGAAAAACATAAAGTCTATGAAGATAACTGAATGGTTGCTTTGTAATTCAACTTATGAGCTTGAGCCTGCTGCATTTTCTCTGGCTCCAGAAATCATACCTATAGGGCCACTTCTGTCTACCAATCAGCTTGGATACACTGCAGGCAACTTTTGGCCTCAAGAACTGACTTGTTTGGAATGGCTAGATCAACATTTGCCGCGTTCAGTCATATATGTTGCATTTGGAAGCTTCACAACTTTTAATCCTACCCAATTCCAAGAGCTGTGTTTGGGACTTGAACTGTGCAATAGACCTTTCCTTTGGGTTGTGCAGCCAGACATGACAGAAGGGACAAAACATGCATATCCAGAAGGATTTGAAGAAAGGGTAGCTGACCGTGGTAGAATGGTGGGTTGGACACAACAACAGAAAATTCTGAGCCATTCTTCAATTGCTTGCTTCTTAAGTCACTGTGGTTGGAACTCCACAATGGAAAGTGTCAGCAATGGAATCCCAATCTTGTGCTGGCCTTACTTCGCGGATCAGTTCCTAAATAAGAGTTATATCTGTGATGTTTGGAAGATTGGACTGGGGCTTGAAAAAGATGGAAGTGGCATAATCACACAAGGTGAAATCAGAAGCAAAATTGAGCAACTTTTGAATAATGAACATTTGAAAGCAAGGGCTGCAAATCTCAAGGAAAAGGTTCAAATTGGCACTGGACACGGTGGTTTGTCTAACAATAATCTAGATAATTTCATCAGGTGGATCAAATCATAAAGTTACAATTTACAAGTATTTTCCAGATTTACACCATGCTCTCAAAATCCTGATTTTTTTTTTATTCCTTTCTATACTGTCTTCCCCTCTTTTCTTAGTTCAATTGCACTAGAACAAAACCTATTTGACGATTTCCATTTAAAAAAGGCCTAAACAAATCAATCACCATGCAGATGCCATAATTTTTTGACCATGAATTCATCTAATACATGAGCAAGTCCTCTATGCACATCATGACATGTAAGGATACTAAAACTTATGCACCAACCAGTGGAGGTCTCTTTCATCTGTATGAAGTCCTGAAAATTCGGGTGTTCCCTGCTCTGATCCCTTTGCAGCCTTGGCTTTTACTCTTCTAGCAGATAATTGAAAATTTAGGTCTTTGCTTCTTTGGAGCTAGCTTTTTTTCTTCTTCTAAATTATATAAAATACTTGTATATTTGTGTTCAAATGCCTACATATCAATTTGTTAGACTTGTGGGTCTTGGGGGATGAAAATCTTCTGTCTCATTTTCCTGTCATATTTTCTGTCCCCACCAATGATAATTTACCACTTAATAAAATAAAATCATAACTCATTCATATCTATGTACATCCCCGGTCTTTGATTGGTGGGGGATACCGAGACATTATTTTTTGGGACAACAGAATTTTTTTCAGCCTTAGGAGTGTTTCAAACTAAAGTACTATGTTGCCTAAAATAGACTCTTGAAGATTTGTTATATAAGGAAGTATTCGATAGGTAAGTATCTTATGGTATTGAACTTGGATTGTGGACTTGTGCTTATTTTATTACAACTTGCGTGCACACGCCTTGCCCCATCCTGTCTCATTCCCACCTGGTTTTACCTTTGTGCTAACTTTTTTTTCCAGGTAACATGAATACCAAAATATCTTTTTGGATCATGGGAGCATTTTCAACTGTGCTACTCATTGAAGTTGTTTAATTCTCATTTTTACGATTCCTACCATGACACATCATCACTTTTTACTTTATACTATCAGTGTTTGTTATGATAGTTAATGACTCATATATCTTTAAGAGTCATATCTTGTTATGTTAGTTAGTCACTCATATCAGTTAGTAGTTAGTGACTCATATCAGTTAGTAACTAACTATTAGGTTGACGATTAGTTTGTTAACTCTGTTGTTATAGGAGTTAGGATTAACTTTGTATAAATAGCAACGCTGCTATTGTTGTAATATACAATTCTTCAATCAATCAATTCATATTCAGTAATGAGGTCTTTCTATTCTTTCTTCTCTTTTCAATATCTAGAACTAGAAAGAAGTTACTTCTCCATTTTATGAGTCTCACCATGACACATCACCACTTTTTACTTTTTACTACTTTAAGCAACTATTCACTTTATGGGTGCAACTCTAAAAATTCATCAAATAAGTTTCACAAGTTACCCTACTTTTCTCTACCTTATTTTCCTATCTTCTCTATGGTTTTTTATTGGGTTCTTACATAAGAACCAATTAGTTATAGAAGCAACTAACTTTTATCCCATTGGGAGTGATAAGGTGGCTTAGGGGTTAGGGTGTAAGAGTTAAGGAGTGGAGTGATAAGAGAGAAAGGGTTCGATCCTCACCTCCACAGACTTCAAACAAATCTAACAAATACTAACATTGACTTATTAAAAAAAAAAACTTATAGAAGCAACTTTCCTTACATGGGATGTCATATCTTCTTACTCCAATGGTACAACCAAGCAAGAACCAATAATTAGTTAAACAACTCTCATTCGAGTTGTTATTAAAGACTATTCCATTGGGTGCTTACTTAGTAAGCTACCTTGGTCTATTTATTTGATGTCACGAGATCCATTTTCATACATTCCTACTCACTACTTAACTTAGTGTGTTTTGAAACACATGGATACCAACAAAAACACTTTTCCACCCTAAAAACTACTTACAACAGCTTTTGGCAAAAGTATTTCAAGGCCTTCAATCCAGGATTTTCAAACACACACTTATTCTTTGAACCCCTTTTTGCTCTCATTCCATGCGCTACTATTTATCTTTTTCCTCTTCTCCATTTAGCTATTGTGTGTGCACACCAAAGAGCTCTCCTACACTCTGCAGCGTCTTCTAGTATTAGAATGGGAGTGTGAGGTGTGCTACTTAGTTTACCAAAATCATCGTGTGGACAAATTCCTCAAGAGAGTCTAATCTTGTAGGGTTACTTGTTGATGCCACATTGCCACTCCATCTAACATTGCTCTGGTTAAGGCAGAAATGAACCTTTAAGGGCATTGCCCAGCACCATTCGTGATATACCCACTCTAATCCTTCATTGTTCTTGTTGGCATTTTGTTGATGTAATTGTTTTGTTTCCATAATAGTAGCTTAAATACTAGTACCCAGATCTATAATTTCAGCAAAATTTCCTCAAAGCTTAAACCACATGAATAGTCCTATTTTCCCATATTACTCAGTGGGTGTTTGTTTGGCGGTTTACAGTGTTGTAAATTTAACGTGACAATAAGAAATTTATACTTTGGTGAAACATACGTTCACCAATAAACCTCAAACACGCCTTTGATATGAGTTTGTTTTACTGGTTTGAGGCCTCCAAAGTGCTTCTAGAGTGGTCAAACCACACCGAAAGATTTCTTGTTTGGCACCCAAAGTCAAAAATTGCTTCCTGCCCCAAAATCAGGTTTAGCTGGAAGCTAGATTTTGTAGCTTCTACCATGGATGAGAATTGATGCTGCATTCCTGTTGCAGCATGAGTCTAAAGCACCGAACATATAGCTATGAACATGATATAGCAAAAACAAAAGGGAAAGATAGGAAAACAATGACTCTACCTACTGGAACATATGATATATGCCGTGAAGATATATATATATATATATATATATATATATGCTAACTAAATTATTTTTTAATTTCATAAATTAAAATAAATATCTTAATCTATTTATTTGAATTGTAAATATATATCATAAAAAATGAGTAAAATGGAAACGAAATCTACTTAAAATGTGTTAGTATATATATTAAAGCCATTTTTAGTAATTACATACTCAAAAATAATTTTGATCGAAACTACCCAAACAACATGAATTGATGAAAATCACTTTTTTCATAAATGTATCCAAACGTAGATCACTTCAGACTCAATTCACTTTTAACCAAAATCAATTCTACAAAATCACTTTCATCCAAAATCACGTCAAACTCTCATCCAAACATACACTTAGTGGGGATGGATTTTATACTTAGGACTCGCTGTTGTGTGTGTTTGATATGTTCATATGCACCTAAGGAAGATGCATCAACTTTAGTTTGTGAAAATATTTTTTATTTTTATTAATAATTATAAAAAAGTTACTTTATTTTCATTCAATTTATTAATTTCAAATATTTAGGTTCATTATTTTATGTACAAAAATTTCAAGACAGGGAATAAGGTGTTATTTTTTAATTATTAATAAAAATAGAAAATAGTAGTAAAAAATATTTTCTCGAACCAAACGCAAGCCCTTAAATAGTAACTTGCAGTGTTATTAAAATAGGACCGAGCTAGCCGATTGAACCAATTCGACCGAAAATCGGACCTATGGTTGGTCCCGTTAGCATATCAAATCAGATATGCTAGTGAACTCGTGCAGACATCAACAAACTGTGGTTAAACCCGTTTGAACCAGTGGATTGGTTCGCGATTGAACCACCCTTGCTGCACCTGCAGCTAGGGGTGACCAAATGGGTCCGGGTCGACTCAATGACCTGACTGACACGACCTAACCCGAATTTTCTGGTTTGATTCAGGTGATTGGGTTGGGTTGGTTTAGACTTATGTAACCTGAAGTGTTTGGATTGGGTATTGGGATCCGGGTTTTTCAACCCAATGAACTCGACCCAACCCAAAGAGATAATATTCATTCATTTTCAATTTAGTTTTAGTTAGGGAACAATTCTATTTGTGATTTTTTGTCCTTTTTCACATTTTCCCCCTGTCAGACTCGCAGACCCTACCCAACCCAAAAGTGACCCACCATGTTTTTTTGTCAAGCCCGATCACCTGACCCAACCAAAACCGAAAATGGTCGTGCTGGTTCGGGTTATATAAACTTTTTTTAGCAACCCAGCCCATTCTACAACCCACTCTATTTTTATTGGGATGGGTCTCAAATTCCATTGAACTAGACCCAAGACGTGGCCACCCCTACCTGTAGCCCAAGGTCGCCCAGGCTTCCCCACTCACGCGAATATGCTAGTGAACATGTGCTAACGTCATCAAACTGCGATTTAACCTGATTGAACCATTGACTCGGTTCGCGGTTGAACCACCCCTTTTGTGGCTTGTTTCGCGATTGAACCGCCCCTATTGCACCATCTGCCGAAGGTCACCCACGCGTCTGCAACCCCAAGGTCGCCCACGCTTCCCCACTCACACGCTTCCGGCTGTTGTCCACTCATGCATGCGAAATTAGAAAATGCACAGTAAAAAATGCATGCTGTGAGATTTGATCCCTCGACTTCATTACCCTTCAAGCAATTCTATGACTACACCACAACACTTAGTATTTGTTTTACAAATATATTATATATACATATCTTCATTATAAAATTTACAAAAATGTGATATATACCGATTTATGTGGTTCAATCAGTGACTCACTGGTTCGACCAATGATCCTTTGTATCCTGACTGAGTCGATGACTGGTCCAAGTTTTCATAACATTGGTAGTTAGGCATCAATATTTTGACTTATAAATTTTGGTCATTTTAGTGCCTTTGATGTTGCCCTCCATATTATTGAATAAATGATTAGTTAATTTGTTTATCCAAATGGACCATAAAGTGACTTTGGGCTTAATAAGCTAGCATTATCAACAACTTCTACATTATGCTTGTCAGAACTTCAGTTAATACAACTTGGTTGGCTCTTGCAAGCTTTCACTTTTTGAACCATATAATCGGACCTCTTTCATTTGTAGCCTGTGAATGGCCACAAAAAACAAACTTCTGCATAGGTTAAGCATGTCAGCAAACATATTTTTTTTCCTGATAAGTATAAAATTCATTAATAGGGTCTAGCTTAAGCATCAAAGTGAAAAACTCTCCCCACCTTCTAGGAAGGGTTGAAAAGCAACAACCCTATCATGTGCTCAAAGCTAGATATCAACAAAAAATTACACTAGTCTCCAAACAGTTATAAATACACCCATAATCTTAATCAAAACTTATCACCTAAAACATTCTGCACATGTAGCTTAGCTTTCCAAAACAACCTAATAGCAGTAGTAAAATTTCACACCAAATCATTTACTTAACAGACACACCCCAAGCAAGAAACCCACATATTCTACCATGCAACCACTAGTACCCTCTTAATGTCTGTTAAAAAAGGTTTTTAACGTCGGTTATGGAGGCGACGCTAATAGAGAAGACGTTAAATGTGTGTCTTTTAACGTCTGTTGGAAACTAACGTTAAAAGTCATGATTTTAACGTCGGTTAAACATAACAATAGACGTTAAAAGTCATACTTTTAACGTCCCATGCTAAGACAACAGACGTGAAAAGTATTACTTTTAACGTCTGTTTTTATTTTTAACCGACGTTAAAAGTAATTTTTTTTAAATTTCAGTTATTTAGTGAATCCTTCTCATCCTCCTTGCAGAATTCTACAAACACACTATATAATAAATCCAGACTTTTCAACATTACTCAAAGAAGTTCAGAATCCAGAATTCAACATACTTTACACTACAGTGATCATTATTTATATATATATACATTTATACAAACATAATCCAGAATTCTATATAAGTACCCCACAATTCAATATGCAAAATTTTTTATAGATATATATATATATATAGGGGATCAAGTTACTCCATGAGTAACTTTAAAAGAGTTA
This sequence comes from Ammopiptanthus mongolicus, assembly GCA_039655645.1. NCBI lineage: Eukaryota > Viridiplantae > Streptophyta > Magnoliopsida > Fabales > Fabaceae > Ammopiptanthus > Ammopiptanthus mongolicus. The sequence continues at coordinate 86,306,582 of CM077347.1, forward strand.
CTCCCAATCACATCCATCTATTTATTCTAAACCAATGGATCTATATTAAAGAAGCCATATGACCTTTGTTGGATTAGAATAAATGGATGGATGAGATTGAGAGTAACTCTCTTAAAGTTACTCTTGGAGTAAGTGGATCCCTCCTCATATATATATATATATATATATATATATATATGCAGAAATCTACAAACATATACACATATATCCAGAATTCTATACAAGTACACAATTCATTATATATACACAAAACTAATCAACATCTTCTAAGTACTCAGGATCTACATTTTTCTTTGCAGCATACTTAAAAAAGAAGGTTGCAAAGCGCTCCCTCAAGTCTGTGAATTCCTGATTAGTGAGACTAGACTGATTACTGAAAGCCAGCAGAAGTTCAAATAAACTCAATATTAATTTAAGTCATCAACAAAAAAAAAATATAATTAATATTAACTTGTTAAAAATCTATTAATTACCTGCTCCCATCCATCAATAATACCCGCAGAGACAATGGTCAACATATAACTCATCACATAATATGCACACTCCCAACTGTCTTTTTTACGACAAGATTACAAATGAATATGAAAACTAATTTTTAAATTTAAATCAAATTCCAAACCAGCAAAACCTAACAAAGAAATAATAGATTTTAATGAAAGCTTACCTTTAGGAAGCAAGACCGAATGGTGGCCAGATGATTGACGACGGTGAGAATTGCAGACTTGAGATGCGAAAATGGCCTAAATGAGAAAAGAAAGGGGAACAGAATGAGGGAAGAGAAAGGAGAAAAGAGAGAGGGAGAAGAGAAAGGATATATACCAGCCAGAATGAGGCGTGACGGTCGTAACAACAGCGGGCGGGATGGTCTCAGTGGCAGAGAGAGAGAGGTTTTTGAGAGAGAGAGACGTTGGAATAGTGAAAGGTGAGGAGGACACGCGGGAGGGACTTAAATTCTAAAAATTAGAAACTTCTTTTAAAGTCTGTTATTTAAGAAACAGACGTTAAAAACATCTTTTAATGTGTGTTATTATCATAACCGACGTTAAAAATAACAGACGTTAAAATTCTTTTCTTTACTTTTAACGTCTATTATCTAAATAACCGACGTTAAAAGTGCTTGTAGTGAATAAAATATTTATGATACTGTTACCATCTTTTTTTTAACGTCTATTTTAACTTAACCAAGGTTAAATCATATCGTTAAAAGCATATTCTCCACTAGTGAGCATCGCAATTCATGATGCAAACACCTTCTGTTGCCTTATTTGGGTAGGGGCAGCTTCAAAATTAAAGAATCAGCAAACATATATGGCTAAAATACCATTTTGGTCCTTTAATTTATTTTTTAGTTTCAATTTGGTCCCTTAACTTTTAAAAGTTTCAATTTGGTCCCTTAACTTGTCTCTGTTAACACAAGTTAGTCCTCTCCGTCAATGACATAAACAAATGAATTTCAAATTGGTCCTTTAAATTGTTAAAAAGTTTCAAATTGGTCTCTTAACTTTTAAATGAGTTTCAAATTGGTCCCTTAACTTTTAAATGAGTTTCAAATTGGTCCTTTAAATTGTTAACATATATGGCACTTGCATCACTTTTGCTTGTGTCATTGACTGAGGGGACTAACTTGGGTTCGCAAAAACAAGTTAAGGGACCAAATTGAAACTTTTAAAAGTTAAGGGACCAAATTGAAACTAAAAAATAAATTAAGGGACCAAAATGATAATTTAACCAACATATATTGTCCTACTTCACCGAAGGTATAAGAATAAGGCAAAATATTAGATTATGGCCCTGAAGGCATAACACAATGCATTTGAAAAGTTAGTTATCACCGAAATAAAAAAAAAATCCGGACATTGAAACATTGGGGCTAACATTATTAGAAGTTTGATAAGGAGAAATTAAAAGTTTAAATTTTAATGATTAGTGAGCAATAAAGGCCACCTATCTGTTGTAGGCTATAGTGGATAGGAAATTGCCACGCTTCCCCCACACATCGAGGATTTTGGAACACAGATATGGCTTGTCGGTGGGGAAGTTAGCATGATCATGTAACAGGCTTGAAGCTCAGTGCCACAACTCATAGGCTCATAGCCTTCAGCCATACACCCAGTAACGTCACCTCTTATAATGCCCAAAGTGGTACTGCAGTCGAAGCAAACAACTGAAATATGTTCATAACCAGTAGTTATTACCCGTGCTTTCCACGGGGAAAAAATTTCTTTTAAGGTAGAAATTTTGATTAAAAAGAAAATAATAGTACAATATTGATTAAAAAGTAAACAACTATTTATGTTAGGCATATATTTTATACGAGTTTAATGACTATATAATGATAATGTAAAATATTTTTACATAGAAATTCAATCATAAGTTATTATATCAGTAAAAAAAAATTGACTCTCATCCTAACCACCTTAAAATCATCCATATTATGATTGGTGATTGATTATTTGTATAAAAATATTTTACACTGTCAATGCATAACAATTAAACTCATCTTATATATAAGTAAAAATAACTTCCTTACAAAAAGTATATATATATATATATATATATATATATATATATATATATATATATTACACATAACAAAGAAATGCCTATGAATTTGTTATTGAATTGGGATTCACAAAACCATATTCTTAAAAACCGTAAAAAAAAAAAAAGGATGTGTTACAGCACAAACCTTTCCTTTGTCAAAGATGTCGATTCAATATTGTGGACAATATTGCTGAACTGGTTACATATTATCAACAATGCAAAGTGTACATTTTACATAATAAAGTGAATAGTACACTTGCAGAGAACCCATCATATATTTAGCTGCATTCTTATGTCACACCGAAAGGGTCTATTTCTCATATTTTTTTTATGGTTATGTGGGTCTCAATCAGTATAAGGGAGCATGTGATCAATAAAATGCTTCATTCACTCACTACTTCAAGCCTTCCCTCCTTACAACATAATTTAGGATTGTGCATGCTTCTCTTGATCTTTGAATGTGATTTCGGGAATAAAGTAAATGTTGAACATTTCTTATCCAATGGATTAGTAAATGATGGGAAAGGGATAGACTAAAAGAGTTAAAAAGACATTGTCAGCATAATCACGAATTTAGTAAAAGAAGATATGTTTTGACCACGCTTCATCTTACGTTGTCCGCTAACAACAAATAAAGAAATTTCACTAAAAACGACTTTGAAAAAAAGGAGGATAAAATATTAAGAAAAAGACAAATCAACTATGAGATTCTTCATATTTTGGACCATTTGCTATAATCACTTAAAGTCATAGCATTTGTCATATCCATAAATTACTCCGCAGTCTCATGAAAGTAATATTATCAAAATAAGTTTAAAAACACAATACTGTTTGTTTGGATTTCAATTAAATATATATGACAATGGAGGGGCCAACTTTAAGTAGTATAAAAGTAATCAAATCCATTCACCATTAACTACTTAATTTTATACTGCTAATAATATAAACATTTATACATAAAATATCTTCCAAGTAGTTATTACCCTTTTGCACGGGAAAGATTTCATTTAAAAGAAGAGTATTAAAAATTGAATAATATTAATAGTTGTGATAACAATTTTGATAAAAAATAATAATAATACATTATTAATTAAAAAGCAAAAACACAATTATACACATACTAAATGTATTATTGTTTAAAAAAAATTGAACCATAATAAATGACATAATTAAGATAGAAATAATGACCAAAGGTTAATTTTTTTTATACCTAGGTTTAAAATTAATAATACCAACAACTTAATACTCATTACGAATAATTTCTAATTCAGCTTTTCTTATCGGATCTTTTCTTAGATTTAGCAACTTGGGTGGTGCATAGGTGCACCACTTTGGTGGGTGGTGCACCTTAGACAACCTTCATAACAATGTTCAAATTAAAACTGACGGAACCAAAACATTAATTCAACCGATGAAATCCCACATTCAAATTCAAATTAAATACAATTCATAAAGGTAGACTAAAGAAAGCAACTGAAATTACTTTTCATTCTAAAGTATCCAACTGTACAAAGGTTTTTAAAATCACATATACCGACTTTCTCAACATTATACATTAAAACTAAGAGCTGGTTTGATAAAAGAACTCTACGAACAATAGAGCCTACTACCTAGTGTACATCGTACCAATGAGACTGGATCTTGTCGTCGACAGTCCACACATCTTCATCGTCGGTTGAACACCCCCTCCCGGGTGCTATGCACGAACTTGAAATCATAATTTGTCTTCAATCTGTCTCTATCTTTGTTATCCTTCTTACAAAGCTTGAGACTTGCACACTGACAGCTCCATCAAATTCTCCTGTGGAGAGGTTCTCTTGGCAGGGGTTAAGTCATCTGAATCTCCTCCCAAAAGACCTTATTAGTTACCAATTAAAAAAGAAAAAGAAATATATATAACTGTTTATTATGCTTCACGCTTAAAATGTTCACACTCTCAATTTAAATATATTTAGCGAGTAACAATTACCAACCAAGTTTGCCATGTGGAAATCAATATGCAATTCTTTCTAATAGCATTATTCATACTACTTTTTAAAACTTTACAACCCTTTCTAGAATCACATAAAGCACAATATGTTTTCAGAAAAGTATTGTGATGCTTGCATTGGTTACTTAGAAAACATATACACTTAAATTTGAAAAATACTTGACCTTAATACTACTTTCCCTTGCAAAAATAAAAATGAGGGGAAAAAAGCATAACTTAAGCACAGGACAAAAACAGGCAGCAGTGGAACAAAACAGAGAATGGAAGAAGAAATAGTAGGGAAAACTTAAACCTAAAGCTGCAAGTCGCAGTAGAACAGGAAATGACGAAAGCGATATTTGAATTCTGCATCACAACGGACAAAGATTTTAGGCTAAATTACAATTTTCGTCCCCAAGCTTTTCAGTTTGGTGAAAATGATCTCCCAATTTTTTTTGGCGGATTTAGTCCTCCTACAATTCAAATTTTGCAAATTTGATCCCCATATTTTTTAAATACACTTTTAAACCCTAAAATTATTGGTTTTTTACACTTTTAGTCTCTAAAAAACATGGATTTTGAAAAATGGAGGACCAAAAATGCAATTAAAAAAAATATAGGGACCAAATTCGTAACATTTGGATTTTAGGAGGACAAAATTAGCCAAAAAAAAAGTTGGGGGACTTTTTTCGCCAAAAAGAAATATTTGGGAGACGAAAAGTGCAATTTAGCCAAGATTTTATCTCAACATTCCAAATATAACAAAAATGCCAGGCAGCAAGGGTATCATTATCTGAGCACCAAGTTATTAATGTCAAAACTTTGCAAATCAAAAGGGAAACTTACAAAAACTATGAGTTTGACATGAGCTTTATAAATTCGAATACTAACTCATACACATACATAACTTTGCTTTCAGTGTCACAAATGTATGGTTAATTGCATATTCACCCTGGTAAGTGGGTGATGCAAAATTAATAACACATTGGCAATAACTTTCTCTATTGTCCCCTCAACCTGCTTAATTTCTCGAAGGATTTTTTTTTCCTTGGCCAATGGAATGCTCTCATAAACCAAAAATATATAATTTAAATATAAAATCACACCAAAAATATTAGATAATCTTCCTTTAAATATTCAAAATATTACCTTCGTGAAATCAACCCAAAAATGTAAAAACAGAGACAACACCCAACCACATAAGCTTCTCAAAGCACAAGTTCAAGTCATCAGTCTTCAGGTTCTCCTTGCCAACCATTTCAGTTTCAGCTCAATAGAAGGCATCAACTACCCCGGCTGTCAGAGAAGAGAAAATGGATAAGGATAATCAGGTATATTGAGATTTATTCTGAAATGATTTCACAGTATCAAGAAACTCAACATCTTCAATGACAGATTAATTGATAAGGAATAATATTTGTCATTTTAGATTCATATGGAAGAGCACTGCACTCTTCCACTATAAAATAGATTCATCCAGAAAGTTCATTCAAGCCGAACTTTAAAACAAAAAAAGGGATCCAGAGAAATCCTTGAAGCTCAAAAGCCCAACCTCCTTGGCCAAACTTCCCGAGAAATCCTGTCATCACCACCCCCAATTGCCACCACAGTTGCATTCTTCGGGCTGCAGGCAACTAAGCATAATTCCTCTATACAATACAACAATCCAAGAAAGTATGGAATTATTATTATAAATTCTGTGGTAACATCTTGTATGTACATATGATGCATGTGACGCCCTCAAAACCGATGCCACTTTTGTAACCCAAAACACACATTAAACGATAAATAAAACTTGCTGGTTTTACTTTCGGAAAACGGTTCATTTAATATCATTAAGTCCTGAAAATCGTGATAAAATTTTTTTTCTTATTTAATACTCATAAAACCACCACTCCAGAAAGAACAGAAATACTCATATATATACATACATATATATATATATATATATCAAAAACTTCTAAAAAGCTATAAACTAGGTAGCGACAGTCTGGAACCATATCACTAAAACTCAAGGCCATCAGTAGCCGTTAACAGACTACCCGAAAACCATTGCCTCAAAAGAAAAGTCTACACCCTAAGCTGGTCCAACTAATGGAAGCCATTGGACAATCCTCTATAGGAAGGTCCAATGCTAGAACCAGGACAAGAACCCTGGGAATCTTCGTTCCCGTTCTCCTGTGGATGAGGCTCGGGAGCATCCAAAGGATGATACTCCGGGTCCTCCTGAGGATCCTCCTCAGGATCTTCCTCCTCCTCCTCCTCTTCCTCCACATCCTCCACTACATGCTCGCCCGCTATCAAAGCAAAAGGCGGGGGAGGTGCCTGTGGTGGCTACTGCTGCGGGGACTATGCAGCGGGGGCGTGATGCTCGATCAATCCCTGCTGCATAAGGGCCTGCAGCATCATCCCAATGGGAGGTAGAGGTACCTGGACGGTCTCCACAGTGTGGGTACTCTTGCGAGGTCCCATCTTCGTCGTCCCGCTCACGGTGCAAACTGGTCCCCTGTACGCTACGCTCTCCACCCCAGGGTGAATAACCCACGCAGCTGGGTCTGTCCTCCGATCAAAAATCAGGGCGCGTATCCCCGAGTGTGCGAGCTGATCTGGCATCGGCTCCATCTGTAAACAGGATATAATATATACCAAGAGGACAAACCAGTCCAGAAAACATGCAAGGGTGAGAAACCAATATATGAATCCAAGAATGACAACTATATGCCCAATCCAAACAGCAGATTATATAATACAACTCACTCAAATCATCATGCATCACATAGTACAATACATATAATCATGTATGAACAGCAATAAACACACGAGGGCTTCGTACCCCACAAATAACGTTATTCTCTAAACGTATATATGGCACTTCCACATATCTCAACTAATATTCAATCTAGATTTCCGGAAACCCCATCACCATAAACACGAGTTGATCAGACTCAACATCATTGCCCCGCAGGAAACAATGACAAACGCCAGAATTAAAATTCGGCAAAACGTGAGCACGTAACCTTCCAGGAAATAATACATGGACGCGCATGTCAATGGTACTCATGATGTATAAGTCATACTATATTGTCCTCTTCACTGGGCACAATACGCTCTCCCTGGCACGTATGACATCATTGTCCATCAAGACACAATGTTATATAATGACATCAAGTCATCTCAAGTTCCCCTTGCCTATCAAGGTCCCCCATTTCATGGCACGTCTGCCAAACACACAAATGCATGAGGAACTATTGAGTTCCCAACAATTGATCTTTGTCGTATCAATATTTCCTCGTTGTAGCATCAACGCTAACAACCACCATAAAGTCTTAGACTCTTTAAACCTCAAAAACATTTTCTCAAAACAGGACGTTTAGTCCAAAACAACTCAAAACCCAAACATCCCTAACCGATGCACCAGTCTAGGATGTTGGATTCAAGATCATAAAAATATCCTCAAGCCTACAGGACCACAAAGATCGTCCCTAAGCCGACAGGATCACAACTAACATGGATACTTGATCCACGTGTTTCTGCGGAACCCTAGAACCCCGACGTCTCGGTTTCTAGTTTCTAAGCTTTAAAACCACCTTTCTTGAAAACTCGAAAACCAAAAACCCAAATCTTCGATACTTACACAAAGTCATCGGAATCGATTTTCCATAAAACAAAACTTGGTCTAAAGACCATTTCTTTTTCTTTCATCGTTTTTCGGTAAAACACAAACCTTGATATACAGCTTGTAAAAACCCTTTTTCTTGGATAAAACCAAATAACTTGAAAACCACATTTCTCAAAACACTTTTGCTCAAACGGTCAACTTTATCAATTTAGAACAAATGAAGGTTTCTAATTCCCTATTTATTTCAAACTTCGATTTTCATTATTAAAAACACATTTCAGACTTTTAAAGCTTTTAAGTTACACGATGTCGGATCCTAATCAAAATTAGGTCCTCTAATGCCTTAAATCCCACAATAGGGCACATGATACATCCATATAATTATTCAACAATTATAGCATGTATTCAAATATGTCAGCAGTTATATCATGCATACTCAAATCAATAGCAGTAAACCAAACAATCAACCAACAATCAGATACAGAATATTTAATTACAATGCAAACACCGATGCAGCACATAGCTGTCGGAAATGGAGTTCCTCAGGTTTATCCCCTTACCTCTTGTAGTCTCAAGGTAAGTTGCGAACACCCAATCAACTTGACAACTGGCCCAGCTAGCTGCCGATCACTACACACACACAATCCAGAAAGGCATTAACTCAAAAAAAACAAAGATTTCTCCTACTGCACCACCCCTAGGGTTTGGCCCTATTACACTAAAAATAGCTAGGGAGCTCCAAAATTTCTCATTTCTTGGATAACACCCTAACTAAGTGTGATAACCCTAGATATCAGTTCAAAACATCAAAAACCAACCAAAACTCTACCCTACACACATAGAGGGGTTTCGACCTCCTCATAGAAAATATAGCTAGGGAGATTTCTTGGCTCTAAGCTCTTGGACCATACAAGTATGTCATGAACCTAGGCCATAGAAATTGGTTTGGTACCGAAACGATTTTCCTACAATTTTTCATGGATTTTTGAAGATTTTAGGGACAAAACCCTAACACCTTTGATCACAAAAATTTGAGGAGAGAAAGGAGAGATTGGGAGAGATAGAGATGGAATACTACCTCCTATGATGATCTGCCTCCTTGCATTAAGACACAACCCAGTCCTTGGTATGACGCATCACAGTACACGTCAAACTGTCCTGAAGAATCCGGTAACGTCAATACTGGTGACGTAGTCAGCCTCCTTTTTAGATCCAGAAAACTCTTCTCACATTCATCCGTCCAATCAAAGGATATTCCCTTCCTTGTTAACTGCGTCATTGGCAACGCGATCTTCGAGAATCCTTCGATGAACCTTCGGTAATAGTCAGCTAAGCCTAGAAAACTCTGTATTTCACTCACCGACTTAGGGCTTTCCCAATGCACCACAGCTTCAACCTTTGTTGGGACTACAGCTATCCCATCACGATTAATCACATGACCTAAGAATTGTACTTCTTCTAACCAGAATTCACACTTGGTCAACTTTGCATAAAGTTGTCGGTTCTTTAACACTTGAAGCACAATCCTAAGATGTTCCTGATGTTCTTCCCGATCAAAGGAATAAATAAGAATGTCGTCAATAAACACAACAACAAACTTATCTAAGAACGGTCGGAAAATCCGGTTCATGTAATCCATGAATACTGCTGGAGCATTAGTTACACCAAAAGGCATAACCAGGTACTCGTAGTGTCCATATCGGCTCCTGAACGCCGTCTTCGGTATATCCTCCCTCTTGACTCGAATCTGGTGATAACCAGATCTTAAGTCAATCTTTGAAAATATTACAGCTCCTTTCAACTGGTCCATCAAATCGTCAATCCTAGGCAACGGATACTTATTCTTAACCGTCGCCTTGTTCAGCTGTCGATAATCCACGCACAGCCTCGAACTTCCATCCTTCTTTTTAACGAATAGCACCGGCGCTACCCAAGGTGAAGCACTCGGCCTTATAAACTCCTTATCCAACATGTCATCCAATTGCTTTTTCAGCTCCACTAACTCCGCTGGAGCCATTCGATATGGTGCTATCGAAATCGGTCCAGTTCCCGGTACCAGATCTATAGCGAACTCTATTTCTCTCTCCGGTGGTAGACCCGGAACGTCATCAGGGAAAATTTCCGGAAACTCCCGCACTACAGGCAACGACTCCAACGTAGGAGATTCCTTAGCTTCCATAGAGAGTAGCAACACGTGTTTCTGAGATTTACTACCTAGCTTACTATCCTTGGCAGACATTAATCTAGATTGCTCAGGAAATGATAAGGTCTTTTTAGAACAGTCTAACACTACATGGTTAGCCGAAAGCCAATCCATGCCTAAAATTATATCGAGTTGATGCATAGGTAAGCAAATGAGATCAATAGAAAAAGTTCGATTCTCAATGACAATAAGACAATTTAAACAGACAGTTATGGTTGTCAAGGAATTACTGGTAGGAGTAGAAACAGTTAAGTCATGGGGGAGTAAAGAGACAGGCAACTTCAAATGATCCACACACTCTTGGGATATGAAAGAATGAGTAGCTCCCGAGTCAAACAATACAGATAAGAGTTTACCTGACACTAGGCACATACCTTGTATCAGATCAGGGGATTAAGAGGATTCAGCTCCTCGTATGGTAAACACCCTTCCGGTGGCTTGTGGTCTCGTTGCTTGCTGTCCGGTTCCTTGGGTCCTGGTCACTGGGCCTTGCCCGCCCGTGTTGTATCTTGCTCCTTGTGTACATTCTGGCGCTATGTGACCCACTTGGCCACATCGGAAACGCTGGCGAGTCTCCTTTATCGGACAGTCCCGAATTGTATGTGTTCCTCCACACCTGAAGCAGCCACTTGGTTGGAGTTGTCCTTCAGTCTGTCTTGCGGCTTGACGGTCATAAGGCCTCCGTCCCGTCTGGAATCTTCCCTTTCCGCCTCGACCTCTCTGGTCAAACCTCCGAGCAGGTCCTCCAGTTCTGCCTTGCTGCAGCTCTCGCTTCTTGTCAATGTTCTCGATGACAGAACACCTCTCTAGCATCTCAGGCAGTCGGGTGATGTTCAGTGGTGCAATCACCCGTTGCAATTCATATTTCAGGCCGTCCTCAAAGCGCCTGCAAACCCATTCTTCATCAGGGAACCTCTGGTAGAATTCAGAAAATTTGAGCAGCGCCTCAAATCTTGCAGAGTACTCCCCAACAGACATGATCCCTTGCTTCAGACCCATAAACTCTTTCTCTTTTTCTCTCCTCATCATCCTGGGGAAATACTTCTCCAGAAAGCATTCCCGAAACAGTCCCCAGTTGATGAGTCTGTCTTCAGCTTCAAGCATCCTCTGCTTGCCTTTCCACCACAGTTCTGCACCTCCTATCAGCATGAAGGATGCATATGTTACCTTTCTGTCCTCACGGCAGTGAATCGCCGCAAATATTTTCTCCAGCTCTTGTACCCAGAGTTCAGCTCCCTCTGGGTTGAATTCGCCATTAAACTGCGGCGGCTTCCCCTTCAGAAAAGTATTCAGTCCGGTGTCTTCCCTCACAACTTCACCTTGCTGATTTTGTCTCTGCTGTTGTTGCATAGTCAACTGTAGCAGTTGAGCGTTCTGCTGCGTTTGGTGCAGCATTGCCGTTGCCAGTTCCCTAACTGTCCTTAGGGTTTCAGTTGATTCTATCCCATCGACAGCGTGGGAACTTGCTTCGTAACCAATTCCGAGTTCAGCGGCACTTGCTGTGGCCCTTCCGCCACACCCTCTGGGTCGTCCGCGAATCATTTTTTTTTCCTGGTGAAGATAAATATTAGCTTTGGTACATAAGAGAAGGCTAGAAAAAGGGAAAACAAGGGAAAAGACACTCGCCCCGCGACACGATGATCGCCTCGCGAGCCAGAGGATTAGTCCCAGCAGAAAAATATAGTCCCTCGGCCTCGCGACGCGAAACAATTCTCGCCTCGCGATCCAGAGGATCAGTCCCAGCAGAAAAATATAATCCCTCGGCCTCGCGACGCGAAACAATTCTCGCCTCGCGAGACAGAAGGCTAGACTAATCAATAAGGTACAACCTCTCGGCCTCGCGACGGGAACAAACTCTCGCCTCGCGAGCCAGAAAGTCTATCCGAGGAATAAAATGCAGCATTTCTGCCTCGCCTCGCGAAACCAAATCTCGCCTCGCGAGATAGAAAGTCTTGGTACATCATATGTCTTAAAGCAGTTATCACACTCGATAACCTGCACATCGGACGCTCTACCCACTTCTACCCAACGCGGGTTCAACTAGACACGGCCAGAAATCACAACCTAACCCAAGCAGTCCTTGATTAAGAATCAAACTGCTCTGATACCACAAAATGAGACAACCCCTTCCTAGGAGGTCCCATTGGTGACCACACTTATAATTATTAGAGTTATAGCGTAGCGTAGTAGTATAAATTTTGCGGAAATATAAAACATACAATACATACTGATACCATGGTAATATATATACAGACATAAGAGTATCAGCTCCATCAGTAGAGCCTACAACAACTGATGCCAAACATATAAGATTCAGAGTATACAGTAGATAAAACTAAAAGCATAACAACGGAAATAAAGGCACGTCAGAGATCCTCTCCTAGTGCTCAAGGTCCCCCAGCATTGGGATCCGAGGCTCTCCCGCCAGCATCAGGCTCAACAGGTATTCCGTCAATCTCCTCTGGAAACTCCTCATCAGGGTCTTCTCGTACAGTCGAGAACAAAGAAATACAACATAGAAAAGTACAGGGGATAAGAAACAGTAATATGTCATACATGGGAAAAACAGCGATATAAATAATGTATATAGATAGCAACACACCAAATCACAACAGTGACAACCAAACAACTCCCGAATAATTTTTCCCTTAACTACTGTCTCTCACACTCATGCAACTAACGACTATATGGACGCGATCACGACGCGACATCCCCAACGGATCAATGTGTCCCAATCATCACTATGCCACCCCCATAAAGGTAGGGTTCGGTCTAAAGCCCGCAGGCCCAAATCGTCTTATGGATACGACATATTCCCCCGCCCGCAGGCCAGGTCGGAATATTCGTCCGTCAATAACGCAACCTACGGTAACGACATGTTCCCCCGCCCGCAGGCTAGGTCGGAGCATTCGCCCGTTCGTTAACAACTCAACTTTCGGTAACGACATATCCCCCCGCCCGCAGGCTAGGTCGAGATATACGTCCGTCCGTCTACAATTCGACTAACAGGTACGACCACCTCCCCGCAGGTAAGATCGAAATCGCCCCTACGTCAAACTAATCGGTACGACCATCTCCCCGCAGGTAAGATCGAAATCGCCCGTATGCCAACACAGTGATGAATAACAACGATGCAACATGAATCTCACTGACTCATCTCAGGATTAACACTTAGTGCCTCAACCACGACTTATATGCAACCACGACCAACTTCCATCCGGTTCAACCGGGTATCAACTCACATCACAACATTAACAGATCAACTACATCACTAGGTTGAGCACTACGACATATATATAACCTCGACTTTCTCACCACACATTCATCACCCGATTTATCAGAAATCAATGCCTAGTTCTACTCAGACATCAGCAGTCAGAATATATATTCAACAATACAATCAACTTCCAAGTAAATAACATTTAATCAACTATAGCATATAATAGACATCATACACATATCACATATAATATACCAAATATCCAATCATAGCACAGACAACCTCAATATGCAGTAAAATCAACCTAACGGTCAAACGACCTCTAGTAGGGTTTGGGTCGCCCTACGCATATCAATATATATTATTTAAAGCTTGCCTCCCCGGCGATATTGCGGTTCTTTCTCCCACCTATGTGATTTTCCCGGGCGATTCCGAATGCGGCTCTGCAGCAGTCAATCGAGTGCACGATCGAGCGTTCGAGTCCTGTCAGATTCTATACAGTAAAACACAACCAAAAATTAAAATAATGAAACCATAATCTACCTAATCTCTATGATTAGCTACTGCCCTTAATTAATTAAATAGGCTAGGGATATTGAAATTCTACCAATTCTTGGATCAATGACCCTTAAGCATACCTAATGCATAATCAATGATCAATTATCAAAGATTTGAACCAAAACCCCTTAAACCAACAAAGTAGGGTTTCGGCCATCACCATGAAAAATAGGTGAGAGTTTGATTTGGCCTCCTAATCACTTGGATTACATGATTAAGGGATGAACTAAGTGAAATCAAAAACAAAGAACAAAAACCCATTTTCCCCCTAAAAATAACCCATTCGGCCTTCCCTAGAAAAATAGGCTAGAGATTTTATTTCATCACAAGCTCTTGGATTATGATAGTAGGGGATGATACTAGCTCATAGGAATTGGTTTGGTCTCAAAATGATTTTTCTACAATTTTCTAGAGATTTTTGAAGTTTGGATCTAGAAATTGACATTCATGAAAATAAATGGAGAAAATAAAGATTGAGAGCTCAAGGATGAAATCTATACCTTCTAGGTGATAGAGGAGGATGAGAGGAGCAACTCTGCTTCACAAACTTGGTTGAAAATCCTTTAGGAAGCTTGAGGAAAAAGAGGTTGAAAATGGAGGAAGAAAAGAGAAATGGAGGAAGAAGAAGAAGAAAGAAGGAAGAAGAAGAAGATGAAGGTGATAAGGAGAGAGAGAGAGCTCGAAATTATGGAGAGAGAAAGTGAGGGTGATCATGAAAATGTAGATATTTTCTTAAGTTTTCTTAAGAGTTAAGAAAGGTAAAAAGGGTAAAAAGGTAATTAGTAAAAATAACCAAGGGCAATTTGGTCATTTCACGTCCCGACATTTTGAAAATCCTCACGACACTTGTAGGAGTCCCCAAATGATTTATCATGGCTTTGGTATGAAAATCATTTGCTCAAGGTTCTCGAAAAACCCTAAGATAGCTCGAATCGTCTCCTAGAACGATTATCGGCCTGAATATAATAATATTATTTTCATTTTCGAACGTCAGGACGAACTTTTTCGAAAATATAGGAAACGTGATTCTAAGACTAACCGTCTCGTTCACGGGTCCAAATTAGGTCTCGATAGCAGTAAAGCACTACTGTCAAGCAAAAACGCAGACCGGGCTCCATCTGAGTTTTCGACCCAAAACTTAACCATAGCCTCCTACGATAGCGTAGAGCGTGACTATGGCCTCGGAATAATTTATTTAATTTTCTAGACCCTCTAATAAAATAAAATTACTTAAATACTAATTAAACACAAGATAAAAGAAAATCGGGGTGTTACATCAGTTGCAAAGTCTTTTAGACGGGTGAGTCTTCCTTTGATCAGATGGTTGAAGACTTCATTAGATGAGTGAACTTCTCTTAGTTCAGACAAGTGAACCTTAGCTAGTTCAGACGAGTGAACTTATCTCAGTTCAGACGAGTGAACTTTACTTAGTTCAGACGTGTGAACGTAAGTTAGTTCAGACGGGTGAACTTATTTAAGTTCAAACGAGTGAACAGTTCATATAGACACTTAGTGTTTTAATCTGCACACTAAGTAGACGAGTTAAATACCACAGATGGGTTCAATTAAATCATTGAATAACTGTTTTAATCTCATCAAAACTACGGTAAATGCACATCATACATTTGGAGACTCAACAATCTCCCCCTTTTTGATGATGACAAAACATGTTAAATGATTTAATGAACTTAAGAAAATTCACATAAAGCAGTCATGTATATGATCAGACAGATTAAAAACATTGTTCCATTATTACAACTTACTCAGACAGATAAGCATTGAGCTTTTTATCTTAGACTTGTCTTAGTATTTTCTCCCTCTGTTGGCATTATCAAAAGCAATAGAATATAGACAGAGAGAAAAGACAAAATACATCACATTTAGATAAATATTTGTTCATATCAGATAGTTGTAACATTAAAACATTTTTCGACAGTTGCAACATTAAAACATTTTTCATTTAACTTTCTCCCCCTTTTGTCATAATCAAAAAAAGAGAAATAGAGGAGGTAATTTGTATTTAACTATCATTGGCTGTGTACAAGGTAATTTTAAAAAGAAAATTACAAATAAGGTACTAGGAGAACAAAAAAAAGTTAAAGGCAAGTTTGTCCTTTTGTTTTGCCTAAAGGCTTCATCAACTGCTCCCCCAGAGCAGATGCATCCTCTTTGATGGTTTTAAAAACGAAGAGAAAGAGATTTGAAAATGTAAGAACGAAATACCTTTTAAAATAAAAGAAAGTTTTCCCTTTTAAAGACCAAAGACAACTGCAATTTTAAATGAAAACAACAAAAAGATGGAGGTTTAAAAAACGGTTTAGATTTAAAATAAAAACAGCCATGTACACATTTTGCCTCAGAGAAAGAAATGACATTAAAGATAATAACCATTTAAAAGAAAATATTTCAAATAAAGATTATGATTCAAAGAGTCAGACGATTAAACATAGACAGGTATCATAAACACTCATCAGACAGGTTATTCAGCAAAACAATGTATATTCAAGTTGTCTCTTATAAACTTAAACCTATCCTCAACTAAAGGTTTTGTAAAGATATCAGCCTATTGATTTTCAGTTTTAACAAACTTAACATCAAATACACCTTTTTGAACATAATCTCTTATGAAGTGATGTTTGATTTCTATGTGCTTAGCCTTAGAATGTTGTATGGGATTCTTAGTTAAGCAAATAGCACTAGAATTATCACACCAGACAGGTTTATTATGCTCAAATATAGAGTAATCTTCTAGTTGATGTTTTACCCATAATAACTGTGAGCAGTAACTTGCAGAAGAGACATATTCTGCTTCTGCAGTTGAGAGTGCGATAGTCGTCTGTCTTTTGCTTGACCGGGAGACTAAGTTTGCTCCAATGAAGTGACATCCTCCACTGGTGCTTTTCCTTTAAATTCTATCTCTAGCAATGTCAGCATCACAAAAACCAATTTATCTGTAATCTTGTGTTCTCAAATACATTAAGCCAAGATTAGTGGTTCCAAGCAAATATCTAAAGATTCTTTTAACGGCCTTAAGATGAGATTCTTTGGGATCAGATTGGAATCTAGCACACATACAGACACTAAATTGGATATCAGGTCTGCTAGATGTTAAGTAAAGAAGAGATCCAATCATACCTCTGTAGACAGTTTGGTCTACCTTTTTACCTTCATCATCTTTGCTTAGATTAGCATTAGTTTGCATTGGAGTTTTCATGATCTTTGAGCTATCCATTTTGTACTTTTTTAGAATCTCTTTGATGTACTTTTGTTGATGGATGTAGATTCCATCATACGTCTGCTTGATTTGCAGTCCAAGGAAGAACTTCAATTCTTCTATCATGCTCATTTCAAATTCTGCTTGCATCAACTTAGAGAATTCTTTGCACAATTTTTCATTAGTAGCTCCAAAAATAATATCATCAACTTATATTTGAACTACTATGAAGTTATCTTTTGAGCATTTCTCAAACAAAGTTGTATCAACTTTTCCTCTTATAAAACCATTATTCATAAGAAAAGAACTAAGTCTATCATACCATGCTCTAGGCGCTTGTTTTAAACCATATAAAGCTTTTTTAAGTTTGAAAACATAATCTGGTTTTTCATTATCTTCAGAACCAGGAGGTTGTTTAACATAAACTGCTTCTTCAATTATTCCATTTAAAACAGCACTTTTTACATCCATCTGAAATAAAGTAATTTGATGTTGTGCAGCACATGACATGAGTATAC
The DNA here is from genome assembly GCA_039655645.1 of Ammopiptanthus mongolicus. Classification (NCBI taxonomy): domain Eukaryota; kingdom Viridiplantae; phylum Streptophyta; class Magnoliopsida; order Fabales; family Fabaceae; genus Ammopiptanthus; species Ammopiptanthus mongolicus. The sequence goes on from CM077347.1 coordinate 86,324,427, forward strand.
GAATAGCTTCTATTCTAGCTACAGGTGCAAAAGTCTCAGTATAGTTAATACCTTCTTGTTGGTTGTAGCCTTGAGCTACTAACCTTGCTTTGTTTCTGACAACTTTGCCATCTTCATCTAGCTTATTTCTGAAAACCCATCTTGTTCCAATAACAGACTTGTCTGTTGGTTTGGAGACAAGTTTCCAGACATCATCCTTTTGAACTGATTAAGTTCCTCTTGCATACCAAGAATCCAGCTTTCATCTTCAAGAGCTTCCTCAATATGCTTTGGTTCAATTTCAGATAGAAAAGCCATATTGCTTGACTCTCTTAAGATAGATCTGGTTCTAACACCTTCAGAGGGACTTCCAATGATAAGATCTTCAGGATGATGAGCTTTGAACTTCTAGTCTTTTCTGAGATCATCATTTTGATGTGACTAATGACTCGTCTGCTCCACTTGTCTGACAGATTCCTCAGCAGATTCAATTTTTGATACGTCTGGCTGTTGACTCGTCTGCTGGGTAATATCAAGTCCTGCAAGATCATCTTCTAGATCTGATAGTTCCCTATCAGTCTTTAGATTATCATTGAATTTTACATGAATGGATTCCTCAACAACAGAGGTTCTAGAGTTAAAAACTCTATATGCCTTAGATATTTCAGAATATCCAATGAAGATACCTTTGTCTACCTTGGAATCAAACTTTCCAAGTTGATTCTTGGTATTTAAGACGAAGCATTCACATCCAAATGCATGGAAATAAGATATGTTGGGTTTTCTACCTTTCCACAATTCATAAGGAGACTTCTTTAGGATATACCTTATATGTATTCTATTTTGCACATAACATGCAGTGTTTACTGCTTCAGCCCAGAAGTACTTAGGGAGATTATTTTCATTGATCATTGATCTAGCCATCTCTTGCAGAGATCTGTTCTTTCTCTCAACCACTCCATTTTGCTGTGGAGTTCTAGGTGCAGAAAAGTTGTGAGAGATTCCATTCTCTTCACAGAACAGTTTGAATTGTTCATTTTCAAATTCTCCCCCATGATCACTTCTAAGGGTAGAAATACAGAAACCTTGCTCATTTTGTACTTTCTTACAGAATACAGAGAAGGCCTTAAAAGACTCATCATTGTGGGTTAAGAAAAGTACCCAAGTAAATCTAGAATAGTCATCAACAATGACAAATCCATATTTCCTTCTAGCTAAACTGGCAACACTAACTGATCCAAACAGATCCATGTGTAACAACTGAAGAGGTCTAGAGGTTGATACAAGGTTTTTTGATTTGAAACTTGATTTTACTTGTTTACCTCTCTGACATGCATCATATAAAACATCTTTCTTAAAACTAATGTCAGGCAATCCACTCACAAGGTTATCCTTTTTCAATTTTGAAATAAGTTTCATACTAGCATGTCCTAGTTTCTTATGCCATAACCATCTTTCATCCTCTTTAGACATCAGACAGGTTACACTTTGATCTGAGAGTTCAGTTAGCTCAATCTTATAAAGATTTTGCTATCTATTAGCTGAAAAGAGGGTCTTGCCACTCTTGTCTTTGACTATGCATTCATTCTTAGTGAAGGAGACATCAAATCCACTATCACATAATTGACTTATGCTAAGTAAATTGTGTCTTAGTCCTTCAACCATAAGCACATTTGAGATAGAGGGAAGAGGGGGTTTACCACCAATTGTACCAACACCAGTTACTCTTCCTTTTTGATTGCCTCCAAAGGCAACAAATCCACCATTCTTAGACTAGAGGTCTTGGAACATAGACCTTTCTCCTGTCATATGTCACGAGCAGCCACTGTCCAGGTACCAGTAGAGGCGTCTGCTTTGTCCTATTAAGGATGTTTGCAACAGAGATTATTTTATCTTTAGGCACCCATATTTTTCTGCGTCCTTTTCTGTTAGTTCTAGGAGTCTGTGAAGACTTCCTCTTCTTCTTGTGAAAACACTTAGACATAACATGTCCAGCCTTTCCACAGAAGTTACAGACGGGTCTAATTCTAACTGGAAAGGGTTTAACATAGACAGTTGAAGATTTTGTTGATACTTTATGATAAGCTTGATGATCATATCCAATGCCTTCTTTGTTAAGAGAGTGTTTCTGTCATCCTAACAGTTTTGTCAGATTATATCTGCCATTAACAAATCTAGCAAGATCAGAAGTGATCTCCTTCACTTTCTGTTGAAGTGTGACCACTTCTTCAGAATGTGATGTTTCACTTGAGATCGAAGCTTCATCAGACTTTTCAGTCCTCAGCTGGCTATTCTCTTTGGCTAGCATCTCACACTCTTGAGATTTTTGTTTATGCTCACTGAGGAGTTTAACATAATCTATCTTGAGGGATTTGAAGGCCTTAGATAAGCCTTTGGATTCCTCTACCAGCTCATCATAAGCATCATGCAATTCCTCAAGTTCAGAATGTACCTCAGTTTCAGGTTCTGAATCTATATTGGCCATCAGATAGAGATTGGCTTCCTCTTCTGTCTTTTCTCCTTCATGTGTGACAGATAAGGAGTCCCACATTTCTTTAGCAGAATCACAAGCCCATACCTTTTCAAACTCTTCTGGACTGAGAGCACAGATTATAGCATATCTGGCTTTATGGTTTAGATCCCATCTTGTCTTTTCTGCAAGTGTCCACTGAGCCTTAGGCTTGTCTGAGCCATCATTATTTTGAGGAGTGTAAGGACCATCAGTAATGACATCCTATACATCAGAATTTGTTGACAAGATGAACCAGTGAAACCTTTCTTTCCAGTAGTTATAATTTGAACCATTGAAAAAAGGGAGGTCTGGTCATAGAGCCTCCTTCAGGTTGGGGGTTCCCACTTGAGCTTGCGCCAGAATACATTGTCTATTCTTCAGGATCTTTTCTCTACACTGTTAGGTGCTCAACCCAGAGGCTGAGCTCTGATACCAACTGAAATAGACAGATGCAAACACTAGAAGGGGGTTGAATGGTGTTTGACAAATTTATACGGAATTTAGAAACTTTTTGGCAAGCACAGCCGGGTTATGATAGACGAATAAATACAGACAGGTCAATCAGACTGATAACTAGTCTAAAGGTTTTCACAGAAAACACACAATCATGCAAGATAAAAAAAGGTTTGATAAACATAATTATAAACCCCTTTAGTTAGATGATAGTTACGACAAATAATCAACTAAAGAGTTAAGGGAAAGAGAGATCACTTAGCAGGTCTTATCCTGGTTCACCCCTTAACAATGAGGCTATGTCCAGTCCTTGGCAGCACCAAGTTTTCTCACTATAACTGATTTAGGTTACAGGACAGACAAGTATTATTTTCACACCTAGCCTCTTCAGGCTCCAGACGAGTATTGTTTTCACACCTAGCCTCTCCAGGCTCCAGACAAGTATTGTTTGCACGCTTAGCCTCTTCAGGCTCAGACGGGTTTGTTTGAGAGAAGTTGTAAAAAGATTACACTTTGCAAGTCTTTCACAAGCACTCAGATGAGTGTATTAAATGTGAAGTTCTAAAAGACTGCGTAATAACTTCAAATGATTGAAGAATAAATAATGAAAGAATAAAGATATAAATGTACAGAGTAATTGATCTTGATTGCTTTGATCGTTCTCTTCTCTGCTTGAATCTTCGAAGTCTTCTTCATTAAATAGGCTTCAAGATTTTAAAGCCGTTAGACACAAAGTCTGAAGGCTTGGCTTCTTGCAGATCTTCAATAAATGCAATAGAGTCGTTTTGATCAGCCATTAAAGCATAGGGAACTTCGCTTGTTCTCTTTCATCAGAGTGATGCAGACTTCTGATATACCTTTGGTCTCAGCAGGTCTGTATACGTACTTTTTGTTTGCAGAGGGAGGACTTTCCTTTTTGGTGTAAGATGCAGTTTATGTTCAGGCAAAGCACTCTGTTGAAGTTCCTTATCAGAGTCGAGACAGCTTTCATCCAATTTATTCTTTAACGTTAGTCACTAGACGGATGAGTAGCTTCATTAGACGGGTTGTCTCTTTAACAAAGAGATGACGTCAGTTGCAAAGTCTTTTAGACGGGTGAGTCTTCCTTTGATCAGACGGTTGAAGACTTCATTAGACGAGTGAACTTCTCTTAGTTCAGACGAATGAACCTTAGCTAGTTCAGACGAGTGAACTTATCTCAGTTCAGACGAGTGAACTTTAGTTAGTTCAGACGTGTGAACTTAAGTTAGTTCAGACGGGTGAACTTATCTAAGTTCAGAGGAGTGAACAGTTCATATAGACACTTAATGTTTTAATCTGCACACTAAGTAGACGAGTTAAATACCACAGACGGGTTCAATTAAATCATTGAATAACTGTTTTAATCTCATCAAAACTAAGGTAAATGCACATCATACATTTGGAGACTCAACACTTAGGCGTAGCTTAGTTCCCAAAGCTTGGTGTAAGCTCTCCCAAAAACGTGATGTAAACTTCGGGTCTCGATCCGAAACAATACTTGAGGGTATTCCATGCAATCTAATCACTTCTCTTATATACACCTCAGTCAGTTTCGCTACTGTGTAGTTCGTCTTGACAGGTAAGAAATATGCCGATTTCGTTAACCTATCTACGATTACCCAAATCGAATCAAAATTCCTTGGTGTTCGGGGTAAACTTACCACAAAATCCATAGAGATACTCTCCCACTTCCAATCCGGTACATCTAGGGATTGCAGCATCCCTCCAGGTCTCTGATGTTCTACTTTTGCTTTCTGACAAGTTAGACACGATGCAACATATTCTGCAACTTGTTTCTTCATGCCTGGCCACCAGAATCTTTGCTTCATGTCCTGATACATCTTGGTTGCATCAGGATGAATGCTTAATCCAATTTTGTGGGATTCCTCTAGAATCATCTTTCTCATCTCAGGGTTGTTGGGTACACAGACTCGTCCATTACACTTTAGAATCCCGTCTGTTCCCAAGCTAAACTCACTAGCTTTCTCTTGTTCCACCAACATCTTTTTCTCTTGAAGAGATTCATCAGTAGCTTGTTGTTCACGTATCTCTTCCATTAATCCATTGGAGATCTTAAGCATTCCAAAGCTTAGTTTCTTAAGACTTATCTCCAATCCCAAATCGAGATCACAGAATTCTTCAATCAGTTTCAATTCTCTCACCATCATAGTTGAAATATGAATGGCTTTCCGGCTCAAGGCATCTGCTACGACGTTCGCCTTTCCTGGATGGTATTGCAACGTGAAGTCGTAATCATTTAAGAGTTCCATCCATCGTCTTTGCCTCATATTGAACTCCTTCTGATCGAATAGATATTTTAAACTCTTGTGGTCGCTAAAGACATTGAACTTTGCACCATACAAATGATGTCTCCATATCTTTAGTGCAAAAACCACTGCAGCAAATTCTAGGTCATGTGTGGGATAATTCTTTTCATGAATCTTTAATTGTCGTGATGCGTAAGCCACCACCTTGCGGTGTTGCATCAGCACACAACCTAGACCTTGATGTGAAGCATCACAGTATACTTCATAAGGTTCGCTCGGTTCTGGAAGTATCAACACTGTTGAAGTCGTCAAAAGTTCCTTAATCCTTTGGAAACTTCCTTCACACTGATCAGTCCAAACAAAAGGTTGATCTTTCCTCGTCAGTTGAGTCAACGGTGACACAGTCTTGGAAAACCCTTCAATAAACCTTCGGAAGTAACCGGCTAATCCAACAAAACTTCTTATCTCGGTTACAGTCTTTGGCTTTTCCCAAGAAATTACAGCTTCCACTTTAGTAGGGTCCACAACAATTCCTTGTTTTGTGATAACATGACCCAAAAATCCGACTTCCTCTAGCCAAAACTCACACTTAGAGAGTTTCGCATACAGCGTCTTCTCCCGCAAAACTTGAAGAACTTGTCGTAAATGCTCCTCGTGTTCCTCACGATTCTTAGAATAAACAAGAATATCGTCAATGAACACTATAACAAACCTATCAAGAAACAGACGAAAAATCCGATTCATGTAGTCCATGAAAACAGAAAGAGCGTGCGTCACTCCAAAGGGCATCACGAGATACTCGTAATGTCCGTAACGAGTTCTAAAAGCGGTCTTCGGTATATCCTCCGTTTTCACTCGAATCTGGTGGTACTCCGACCTTAAGTCGATCTTCGAGAAAACAACAGCTCCTCGCAGTTGATCCATCAGGTCATCAATCCTAGGTAACGGGTACTTGTTCTTGATCGTAACTTTGTTCAGATGGCGAAAGTCCACGCAAAGTCTCGAACCTCCGTCTTTCTTTCTCACTAAGAGAACTGGTGCTCGCCACGGCGAAACGCTTGGTCTAATGAACTGCTTCGACAATAGGTCCTCAACTTGAGTTTTCAACTCAACAAGCTCAGCAGGTGACATTCGATATGCAGCAATCGATATCAGTCCAGTTCTTGGAATCAGATCAATGGAGAATTCTATGTCCCTCACAGGCGGCAAACCTGGAACATCATCCGGAAACACTTCAGAAAAATCCCTCGCAACAGGCATCTGACTCAGCTCGATCTTCCCCTCGACTTCTAAGTTGGACAAAAGCACATATTTTGGATCTCCTTCTTTCGAAGAAGTTATAACGTGGTTGGCGGTTAAAAATCCAGAAATCTCAGTACTAGGAAAAACTAGAGTTTTATGTGCACAATCTAATAGGATATGGTTGGAAGATAACCAATCCATGCCCAAAAGTACATCTAATTGTATTAAAGGCAAGCATATTAGATCAACAAGAAAGTGTCTATCCTGAATAACAATAGAACAGTTCAGGCATATAGAATTCACAATGACGGGTTCAGCAGTTGGTGTAGAAACAATTAAATCAAATGACAAGGAAGAAACAGATAACTCTAAACGTTTCACACAATCCATGGAAATGAATGAATGTGTTGCACCTGAATCGAAAAGAACTAATAAGAGGTTACCGTCAATGCCGCACACACCCTGTATCAGATCTTCGGAGTTCGAAGCCTCAGCACCACTTAAGGTATAAACTCTTCCCCTAGCCGTCACTGGTTTGGCTCCACCATTCTTGTCCGCAGCTTTGACTGGATTCTGTACTTTACAATTCCTGGCAAAATGCCCTGGTTGTCCACAATGGTAACAATGGTCATTCCTCGCGGTGCAGTTGTTCGCCAAATGCGATGGATCCCCGCACTTGTAACGCTTCCTTTCTTGATTTTGACCTCCTTGACCTCCACTGCCCGATGTACGAGCAATAGGTCGGTAAGGTTGTTTCTGAAAGCTCCTAGGGGGTCGAGAATATGGTTTCTTCTGACTTTCTTTCCCTTTTTGATCATGATATTGACCTTTGAATCGGGAAGGTCCTCCGACACTTCCTCTATTGTCTCTCCCACGTTTCATCAGTTCTATCTATCTACTCTTCTCAATGAGCGCTTGGAAATTCCTAATTCCTTGCGGCAACACCGACTCTTTGATCTCATATCGCAGTCCTCTCTCAAAAGCTTCGCATTTCCAATCTTCCTCAGGATTATTCTGGAAAAATCGGAAGTACTTGGCCAACCACTCAAACTTGGCCACGTATTCCCCGACTGACATGTCCCTTTGTTGTAGTCGCAAGAATTCCTGCTCCTTCTCCGCTCTTGCACTTTGAGGAAAATACTTTCCCAAGAAACGATTCTTGAACAGTGCCCATGAGATTACTTCATGATTGGCCTCTAGTAGTTGCTTTGTTCCCTTCCACCAATATTCCGCATCTCCTATCAGTAGGAATGTGGCATATGGTACCTTCACTTCTTCCGGACTACGTACCAACTCGAAGATTTTCTCGATTTCATGAATCCACATATTAGCTTTCTCAGGATCCACATCACTAGAAAATTGTGGCGGATTCTGACGCCTGAAAGTAGTCAAGCTTCGACCCTCAGCGGCCTGGTCAGCACTGAGTTGTTCTTGAGCATTATGGGCGTTCATGGTTGCAGTCTGGACAGCAACAGCCGCGGCCATGTTTGCCATTGCCTGAGCAGCAAAATCCATTCCAGTTGCTCCAACAACTTCCTCAGCTTGAACACCAGCTCCCCTACCGCGACCACGTGCACGGCCACGTCCTGCCTCAGCTCCAAATTCTAGTTCCATATCTGACCTACAAGACCTAAAGTCAGTCAAACAGCAACCAGAAATTAAAGCAAATAAGCAGTTATAAACATGCATTATTTCCAAGAAGGAAATAAAAAGAAGAACAAGAAACCAGTTACTCGCCAGGCGACCGTATCCTCGCGACGCGAGACAGAGGGTCAGTCCGAGTAGTAACATCCCAACTCTCGGCATCGCGACGCGAGACAAATTCTCGCCAAGCGACCTCGAGAGTCTGCCTGAGAAGCAAAGAACAGCTCCTCGGGCTCACGACGCGAAAATCATATCGCGTCGCGATCCAGGAAGCCTGCCTGAGAAGCAAAACACAGCTTCTACGCGAAAGCCTAGCTCGCCTTGCGATACAGAGAACCTGCCTGAGAAGCAAAACACAACTTCTCAGGCTCGTGACGCGAAACACTAGCTCGCCTCGCGACACAAAGATTACACAACATCAACACAACAGACCTATTCCCCAAAGATTCCCGAAAAACTCGACCAACTCTGATACCACTAATGTGACGCCCTCAAAACCGGTGCCACTTTTGTAACCCAAAACACATATTAAACGATAAATAAAACTTGTTGGTTTTACTTTCGGAAAACGGTTCATTTAATATCATTAAGTCCTGAAAATCGTGATAAAATTTTTTTCTTATTTAATACTCATAAAACCACCACTCCAGAACTAAAGCTATGGACAACACGTCCCTTTAAAAAAGAACTATAAAAGATAAACTTCTAAAAAGCTATAAACTAGGCAGCGACAGTCTAGAACCATATCACTAAAACTCATGGCCTTCAGTAGCCGTTAACAGACTACCCAAAAACCGCTGCCTCAAAAGAAAAGTCTACACCCTAAGCGGGTCCAACTAATGGAAGCCATTGGACAATCCTCCAGAGAAAGGTCCAATGCTAGAACCAGGAGAAGAACCCTGGGAACCTACGTTCCCGTTCTCCTATGGATGAGGCTCGGGAGCATCCAAAGGATGATACTCCGGGTCCTCCTGAGGATCCTTCTCAGGGTCTTCCTCTTCCTCCTCCTCTTCCTCCACATCCTCCACTACATGCTCGTCCGCTATCAAAACAAAAGGAGGGGGAGGTGTTTGTGGTGGCTGCTACTGCGGGGACTGTGCAGCGGGGGCGTGATGCTCGATCAATCCCTGCTACATAAGGGCCTGCAGCATCATCCCAATGGGAGGTAGAAGTACCTGGAAGGTCTCCACAGTGTGGGTACTCTTGCGAGGTCCCGTCTCCGTCGTCCCGCTCACGGTGCAAACTGGTCCCGTGTACGCTGCGCTCTCCACCCCAGGGTGAATAACCCACGCAGTTGGGTCTGTCCTCCGATCAAAAACCAGGGCACGTATCCCCGAGTATGCGAGCTGATCTGGCATCGGCTCCATCTGTAAACAGGATATAATATATATACCAAGAGGACAAACCAGTCCAGAAAACATGCAAGGGTGAGAAACCAATATATGAATCCAAGAACGACAACTATATGCCCAATCCAAACAACAAATTCATATAATACAACTCACTCAAATCATCATGCATCACATAGTACAATACTTATAATCATGTACGAACAGCAATAAACACACGAGGGCTTCGTACCCCACAAACAACGTTATTCTCTAAACGTATGCATGGCACTTCCATATATCTTAGGTTTATCCCCTTACCTCTTGTAGTCTCAAGGCAGGTTGCGAACACCCGATCAACTTGACAACTGGCCCAGCAAGCTGCCGATCACTACATACACACAATCCATAAAGGCATTAACTTAAAAAAACAAAGATTTCTCCTACTGCACCACCCCTAGGGTTCGGCCCTATCACACTAAAAATAGCTAGGGAGCTCCAAAATTTCTCATTTCTTGGATAACACCCTAACTAAGTGTGATAATCCTAGATATCCGCTCAAAACATCAAAAACCAACCAAAACCCTACCTTACACACATAGGGGGGTTTCGGCCTCCTCATAGAAAATATAGCTAGGGAGATTTCTTGGCTCTAAGCTCTTGTACCATGCAAGTATGTCATGAACCTAGGCCATAGAAATTGTTTTGGTACCGAAATGATTTTTCTACAATTTTTCATGGATTTTTGAAGATTTTAGGGACAAAATACTAACACCTTTTATCATGAAAATTTGAGGAGAGAAAGGAGAGATTGGGAGAGATAGAGATAGAATACTACCTCCTATGATGATCTACTCCACGATTGATGAAGATTGCTTCAAGAAATATCAAACTTAGGGTCTCCAAAAATGGAGTTTTGAAGAAGAAAAGAGAAAGAAGAGAAAATGGGTGTGAGGGAGAGAGTGGCCGAGAGAGAGAGAAGAGGATAGGAGTGAATGAGAGATATTTTCTTAAATTAGAAACTTAAGAGTTAAGTAATGGAAAGGTAACTAGTAATAAAAATTAATCAAGGGCAATTTGGTCAATTCGCGTCCCGATATTTGAAATCATCAGGGCACTGGTATGAGTCCTCAAATAACTTGACACAATTCTGGCATGAAAAACATCTGATCGTGGGTCTCGAAAAAAACCCTTAGACAGCTCGAATCGTCTCCCCGATCGATTATTGGCCCGAATATAAAATATTATTTATATTTTTGGACGTCAGGACACATTTTAGGAAAAAGATAGAGGATCAAATTCTAAGACTAATGGTCTCGTCCGTTAGTCAAAAAGAGGTCTTGATAGTAAAAAAACACTATCATTCGAAAAACATAGATCGGGCTTTGGTTGAGTTTTCGGACCAAAACTTAACCGTAGGCTCCTACGATTATATGAAACATGAATATGATTTTAGTTTTCCCAAAATCGTATAGATAAAATATAATCTCATTAATTGAGTTTATCGTCCTTAAAAAGCACGAAAAACCGGGTTGTTACACACGGTAGCTCCGTTCTTTTTCCATCCTCTCTGCCGTCAGACGTGAGGTCTCCTTCATCGTGGATCCACGTTCGCTGTGTTACGCACGGCCCCCTCCTCTGCGTCGCCTGGCCGCTGGTGGCTAGGAGGCCACCCCTTCTCTCCCCTCCGGCGGCGGAGGAGGAAAAGCAGCGGAGGAGGGGCGGATGTCTTAGAGAGGGGGAGTGAGAGTGAGAAAGAAAATAAAAATAATTGTGGGCTACCCATATTAGTATGTGGTGTACCTTCTTCATCTAACGGTTATTTAACATTATGCACGATGAGCAACTTACTTAATCATGCACCATAGAATTTACCAATAAAATAGTTAAAACTAGATTAAGCTCTCACGTGCGTGAATGAGACACGATAAGGCGGGGGGAGAAGTGTTCTAAATTAAGCCCAAATACATAATTCTAACTCAATACCATAAGGTATTTATTTATAAGGTACTTATTTATGGAACACGTTTATACATAAACACTCTTTAAGTACCCCCTAATGTAATCTTTAAGTCTTTGATATTACACAAACAATTTAAATTTATAACACTCTCATCAATCCAAGTCTAACTGTCAACATGTGGTTGATTCGAATGATAACGAGCTCGGATCCTTTAAGCAAGTGGTTAGTGGTTCGATCCCTGACTCTTGTGTGTGGAGAAAATCTGATTAGAAGAGATTAGCCCTTCAATATCGTCATGTATCTCGTAAGATTAATGTCCGTGATTGCACGCGGGAATATCCTAAAAAACCAAAAAAAAACCCAAGTCTAACCGTGCTAACTATAATTATCAATTAAAACTTGCAAAAAAAATTAAAAACGTTATTTCACTTTCAAACATTATATTTCAAAGTAAAACAAAGTTCCTGTTTGAGATGGATAAGCTTAAAACTACTCAAGGCAAGGAGTTAAAAATTATTTTCCATGAGTGAATAGTTTTTGAGTAACAAAACAGTATGCCAATGAATCAAACAACAATAACTACAAAAATGAAAGTATAGATGTATAGGACAAACGTACATAGTGAAACTAGGTACCCCACATGATGTTTGCAACATTTGGGGTTTAATTAGTTGAGGTTTGAGGCCAGAATTCGTAAGTGGGCTAAGAAATTACACACACATGCTGATATCCATACAGGGAAACAGCCCTTAAATCTTGGCTTTTGCACATGGGTTCATTGACTCCTTCAATGAACATGTCAAGATCATGACAACCACAGCATGTTCACCATAGGACAGGAATGAGGGCGTTGCTGTCCATATCACCCAGATATTATCTGAAATATCAGCATGAGCGCATGCCCCCCCACCCCCCGTCACCCCCATTCTTTTGCAGATGCAGCTGCAGTGACTGTCTTCTGTGCCATGCTCTTGCACTGTCTAATTTGCTTGCATTATGTGCATTTACCTTTTTTCTGAGAGAGACTCTTGCTGTGCCATGCACTAGCCCATGCTCTTAAATGAACATCATCACAAAAGGTAGCCGCTTGAAAAATGGACTCTCTACTAACATGGGATTGGTCTAAGTAATAAGGGATTCAAACACCTTAAATAAGTGATTTGGGGTTCGTATCCTAGCTCTTGCGTATAGAAAAAATCTAATTGGGAGGAAAGAATCCATCATGTACGTCCAACAAATTCTCCGACGGAGATTAATCACCGTTAATATTTCGTATCTATATCATGATTACCAAAAAAAAAAAATGGACTCTCTCTCTCCCCACTCTATCCAAGTCTCTATTACATTGACAATTGCTTGGCAATAGCACCTGATGATAAATATGTTACTAGGCTAGCTACTAGCCACTGAAAAATATGATTGAGACTTAGGATTCTGAAAAATGTAAGTACATTATATTTGCTTCTATTAAGTTTTTTAATCAAACAAAAAGAATATTGAAATTCCAATTTCAGTGTTGGCTTTCCTTGTTCTTCTCATCCACTTGACACCAAAACTTGGTATTGTTAACTGCTTAAGTTTCCCATTTTTGCTTTAAGATTGAAGAAGCACAATTGGATGTCAAATTGCTCATGATAATACTAAGGAAACCCAAAATAAAAAAATAAAAAAAATGGCTACACATGCATTGGACTTTCTTTACAAATTTCCAAACTTTACTTCCCCATTTCTTCCTTTTCAATTTCTCTTCTACCAAATAGATTAGCTAGCCAAAACTAATAAAAATCATAGAAGAAAAATTACTAGAACAAAGATCTTCTCTTTCTCTTCTTTTTTTCATTTTTCTTTTGTTCTTCATCAATAAAAGGATAAAAATAACATTTAAAAAGTAAAAAAAAAAAAAAAAAAAGGAAAGAAGCATGAAGGAGAATGAAGCTATAGCAATAGAGCATTTTGATTCTCAGGGTTGTTGTTCCCATAAAACTCAATCAGCTTCTGCAGAATCAGGACCCTTGTCCTAAGCAAAACGATGTAATCAGCAGTTTCTTGAAACAACTGATCAGGTTTCACTATGTCTCCATTGTGGGCAGGGATAAGGTTCTTGAGTGCTTGAAGCTTTTGTGAGAGCTTGGACTTGGACTTTCCTTCCATCTGCATCATCATCATCATGGGTTTGAAGCTTCTACGAGCCTTGCAATACCCAATTGATTGCGTTGTTGTTGTTGTTGTTCTTCTTCTTCTTCTTGTGGCTCTTTTAATAGAGAGCTTGTAACTGTGCTTTGTGTTTAAGCTCATGCTCATGGCCACTATACTCAAACAGAGAAAAGAAGACAAATATGTTTTGGGTTTGATGTCTTGTTTTTTGGGTCGTGGAGTCACAAAAGGGGTTTAAGTAATGAGGCATTAACAGATTGCCACTTGATTATATTGGTTACTACGGAAATGCCACTGCTCTTTTTATTTATCCTTTGATTTTTTGCATCAAATTTGTTTAGAAATTTTGTACGAAAAATATTTGTTCATATAGTGTTTGTTTGAAGGTAATGATTATATTTTTACCAATGACATTTTTAGAAATGCTATCAGTAAGAAGGCAATACTTCGGTGATGAAGTTCATTATAGTTAAATCTACACTAATTTTTTAAATTTTTTATTAATGGTAAAAATTAAGAGAAATGCTTAATTACACGAACTAAAATTTATCAAATGACTCACCAAATATAGATTCCTTACTATCTTTATGTATTTGTCAATTCATTTATATATATTTCTGTTTCATAATGAAGTCGGTACTTTAGGGAAGACTTTACTAACCATCATTTTTAATCTGAGGATTTGTCTCATAGTTTACATGCGGGATCCCCGATCAAAAATCAAAAAATTATCTTTGCATCCTAAAATCGTTTTTTCCCCTATATTGTCACTTGGTCATGTGGATTCGAATTATATTTGTAAAAAAAAAAAATTGCATTTGATAGCAATGCTAATAAAAAATTGTTAATAATATATTATTTTTAACACTATATATATATATATATATATATATATTTTGCATATATTCACATTTATGAAATTAATCAACAATGAAACCAATTTAACTAATAATAACTTACATATACTTATGAATTTAAGAATTTAATTGGTATACACTGTCAGTATAAATATTTTTTACATAGACAGCCAATTAGAAATTATCACATAAGGTAAAGTGATTGACTCTTGTCCTAACTAACTTAAAAATCACATATATCATGATTTTTGATTGATTGTCAATATAAAAATTTTTACACTAATAATATATAACAATTAAACTCTCCATTTAAACCTCAAATCTACTGTCTGCAGTTTCTTTTAAAATCACTGGTTACATAGAGTATATCGATAATTGACTAAATAGATTTGACAATTGTTTAATCAACCACTCCCGATTATGTTAGCAAATTAACAGCAAATAGTTAAATTGGATTGTTAATTGGGTTACATTTTAGTCGTATAATAAGGTTTTTTTCACACCCCTTGAGTGTTGACTGATCCTCGCTATATGAAGGCGCCCCCGCCCCTTCCATCAACTGCATTTATCGAATTTTCACTAAAGTTTGTACTTTGTCTTTACTTTTGAATGAAAATCCTAATGAATTATGGATGCAAGATATACAGCTATATATATATGCATGAAGTTATTCGAAAGTTTATATATTGCATACTTTTTTTTTCTTTCTTTTTTATCATCTTGTGAATGTTGTCCTTAATTGAAATTTTCATTCAACATTATGTGTGAAATTGGTATACTTAGACCTTATAAAGCTACTTAATTATATCTGTTTTTAAATAAAATATGTTAGAAAATATTAAAATATTATAATTATTACATAGTAATTTAAAATTTGTAAAATTCTTTAATCTTTATTGAGAAGTTAAAATAAAGTATAAAGTAACATTGACTAAGTGCGTGTCAAGACATTCATTTATACAGAATACAAGTATCTCTCCTACATAAGAAACAATTCATTGATTAATAATAATATACAATTTTTATATTTTTTATCACAAGTGAATTAATCAAACATCCCTTTTTGTATTTTGAAACACCACGACATTTCTAATTATATTTTTAGTTAATTCAAAAGAAGTATAAGTGTCATTATTGTCATAGACAAAGAGAATATAATGATTATTTTAAAATATACAATATTTAACATCAATGTGCTTGTTAGGAAAATTAGAAGAGTTTAATTATTATGCACTATTAGTATAAAGTTTTTTATACTGTAAACTAATTAGAAACTATGATATGAGCTGACTTTTAAGGTAGTTAGAATAAAAGTCAAACAACCAACATGTGATTGATCTTAGTGGTAAGGGACTCAGACGCTTTAAGCAAGTGATCAAGAGTTTGAATCCTGACTCTTGCATTTGGAAAAAACCTGATTGCGAGGGAAGAACCCATCTTGTGTGCCCTATAGGTTCTCCGATAGAGATTAGTCACTATTAACGGTGGTGGATACTTCGTACCTATATCATGGTTACAAAAAAAAGAATAAAAATTAAACATTTTAGCTTATATGATAATTTTTAATTGGTTGACAGTGTAAACAATCTTTACACTCACGGTGCATACCAATTAAATCCAAATAAGAAACTATCAAAACATTAAGAGTGTGTTTGAGAAAACTGAAAAAAATAAATTATGGTGATTATCGATTATATGTATAATTTATTATTGTGATGATTGATTATAATCATAATCTGTTTTTGTTTAAATATGTTTGTTGGAAATCGATTTTAAGATAATCTATTTTGTCTAGGTGGTCCAAAAAAATCACTTTTACATAGTAAATTACGAAAAAGGGTATGAAATTATTTGTATAATTTAATAATATTTGTTTGGAAGTTAAGTTTTGTAGGGGTAAATAGGGATAAGAATTTTGAGAGTGAAAAATAATCATATCACAACAATCTTAAGTTAAAAGAAATTAGATGGCATAAAACAGCTTTTTTCCTTCCAAAAAAAGTTTTTTTATAAATTTAAGCTAATTATCAAATATGACAGATTATGTATAAAATAACATTTTAGTTAAAAAATAGCTGAAGTGAAAAAAATCAATCTTTTTCAAATATATTCCAATGGTAGATGACAACATTGCTAAATTACTGTCACAAAACTCTTATTCAATTCTTTTTAACATTTAATTAATCTCTACTGCCATGAGCTAAGCTACTTATACAACGTCCGCTTTTTAATTGTTTATGTAAAAAAATGGTGAAATCTCTCAGAACATTCAATAAAAGATATTTTATTAACTGAAAGAGCATGGCATTTTTGCCCCACGACTAACAAAATGTAAGGTCCAGTGTAATTAATCCTCATCCGTTTGATGGAGCATGCATTGTTGTAGATATAAAAATAGTGGGACCAAAGAACGTGAGGGATTTGATATTTCCATGTAAGAAGGTTATGATTGTAATTTGATGAGGTAGAGGACACTAGTTTCGTGTGCGACCCCAATTGAAAAAGAGAAAGCGGGAAGAGAGGCACAACTTGCGAGCCAGAGAGGCTGAAAAGCCTGCCCCTCTGTAACGGCACATGTGAAGGTCCCTGAACTTCACATTCTTAATTACCATATAGTCCCCATATCATTCAAAAATAAATTACAAACATTTTGGTTTCAATTATTCACATCAACAATAATTAAAAGTTTCAATAAACAAATATAAGATGAAGTGAAGTTTGCGTGAGTGATTAAAGGTATTTTATTCCTTAATTAAAGTCTCAGGTTCGAGTTTTGGATATAAAAAAAATTTTAGCTGGGAGGGATGCCACCCATCGAGATGTCGAATAAATTCCCGTGGGAGATTAGTCCCCATCTTAGATTGATGGTGGGATACTTCTCGATGTAGATGAAAAATAATAAAAAAAACTACAAGTATATGAGATTTAAGATCTCCTTGTATTTTAGTTGTAAAAGTTAACGTGTTTTTTTTTTTCGAAAATATTCATTGTACCTCTCAACGTATCATGCCATGAGATATTAGCTTTTGTGTGATTTAGCACAAAAGATTACCCTCAAACTTCATACTGGAAATCAAAGTTTTGATTAAAAAAAACACTGGAAATCAAAGTGGCCCTTTTCTTTCTTGAGAAAATGCATTATATACAATATTTGTACAAGTTCCGACTAAATTGTTGTTTTGAATGTAATTAAGATTGTAAATATTTGAATGAAAATCATTATTTTTTTAATTGTGTTGTATTTCTTTAAAAAAAATGAGGGAAGAGATTCGGGAGTTCTCTTTATAATGACATATAATACAGATATAGATGTTAACTTTATTAAGGACTATTATTGTGCAAATGATTTTATATGATATTTTACAGAAGATTTTTTTTTTGGTGCTCACTTACTGAATATTTTAATTACGTTATGGAACAATACAATTGGTAGATAATTGATTCCTTAAGCATATTATTAGGAGTTCAATTAACATCGTGTGTATGAAAAATATTTTCTTTGAAGAGGTTAAACTAATTTTGATGTTCTCTACGTTTCGAAAGATATTGACTAGAGATACCCTTATGCACACACAACAAAATTACCTTAGGCTTGTAGCAATAACAAATGTTTGGGTGCACATATAATTTTATATTGTATATTTTTTTTTTATTTGATTATAATTAGTATCATCAAATTTCTGCGCACCATTTTAGTTCTGTTTTGCTCGTTTCGTTGTTTCCTCGCCATATTTTGCTGATTATAAGTATATTTAAATTAATTATGATCAAAAGAACGAAGGCCAACACAAAAAAGCAGTATAAGGAGGTTAAAATCTCTTACTATGACTATGTTTGGATTTACATTTGAAAAAACGTTCAACGAAAAAACATATTTTTTGATGCAACAATTTGTTCTTTTCACTCCAACGTAAATTTGAACTCATTCCAACGTAAATCCAAATATGTATTACAAGGGTTGTAATTGTAAGCAAAAACGTAATCAATTTGTACAAATTCGTGGAGTGTACTTTCAAGAAGTGTGTGTTCGGTTCCATCTTCGGAGACACCAGAAGTACTTCTATTCCTGTCAAACGTGATTTTGATAAAAATAAAGTTGTTTGATTATTGTATGACAAATTTTATTTTACCTTCAAACGTGATTCTTGTAGAAGTTACAAATAACAACTTCTGCGTTGAATTGAAAAATTTACATTAAGTTTTACATCAAATTTGATTTCAAAATAAAAACATTCAAACATAAATTACTTCAATTCAAACTCAATTATATTGAAATCAATTCTACATAATCAATTTTATCTAAAATCACGTTTGTCAAATCAGCATTCAAACACAAACTAATTTGATATCAATGCTCCCCTGACCCGCGAAAACGTAAGGTGATTACATACATACCTTTGTTGTACTTACTTACGCCCACCAAAAATTTTCAACAAGTCTTAATTATTGATACGCCTAATTTCAATTCATTGCTTCACCAAATACATGAATTTCTTTTTTTTGTTCTCTTTCCAAAGATATCTCCCTCAAGGGAAACACATATTAAAGAAACATATAATTTTAACTATTTATAAATTTTAAATTTTAAAAATCAAAAAGCAACATGTCCAAATTAAGTGTATTTCAGAAAAGACTTGAGCAATTGTCGTGAATTGTGATATTTGCACATGTATGAAATCATGTAAATGAATATACTCACTAACTAAAAAATTGAATTGTGATACAATTAGAAAAGACACGCCCCAATTATTTTGTGTACAACAACAATGAGGCCTTTTTAAAAAATCAAAGTATTAATTATTTTGTACACAACAAGGAATTGAATTGTGATATTTTTCTAAACTGTTATGTACACAAAAAGCAACATGCCTAGTTATGTTTTGAAAGCACTTAATTTATAACAGTTTAATTCGGTTTATGACTTAGATTTGAATCAAACTAATTTTACTAATTCCTAAATTTTAGGAAATAAACTAAATCATGAAAATTCACAATAATACAAAACCTTTTACTACTAATTGATGACAAAGACGATATGAATATTGCGTAAGCTTTTTAGAGCATCTACAATGAGAGTTGTTTAAGAAATAAGTATCGGTTATTTCATAATAACATCGTTAGAGCATTAGTGACATTACGCCAGCATTACATGGCGCATCATCAATAACGTTTTTCACTGAAATGTTACTTAAAATGAGACATAAGATTTTCAGTAACGCTTCCTTGAAGAAGCGTTGCCTATTCTCAAACCTAAGACAGCGAGCGCTACCAAAAGTCTTAGGGTGAGCAAAGGCAGCGCTTCCTTAAGGTATGAGAATAGGCAGCGCTTCTTCAACCTACCTTTGCCTTCCAACCTATCATAGTAGTTGCATGGACAGCGCCTGTAAGCATTTTTGTAGGCAAAAAAAACATGTAGTCATTTTTCTATTATAATGTGACATGACATTCAGTTGTAAGCACCATTACTTATAGAAGCAACCGGTTCTTATAGAAATAATCTAACTTTAAGAGTTGCATTATTAATGAAGTGGAGAATTGTTTAAAGTAGTAAAAAAAAAAAATCATAGTGTGGAATGATGGAGCCTATAAAAAGAAAAGTTAAGCAACTCATCATGGAAGATATTCTTAAGTTGAAAATGTAGAGATTAGCCTTTTGTTACATCCAAGGCCATCAATTTGTTACAAAGGTTATTATTAGTTAGAAGAAGATATAGAATTAAACAACCATTGTTTACATTTATGGAATTTCAGATTCACATTCTGCATATGCATATTAAATAAACGGAAAATCTTGTGTATTAATAGGAACTACTGAATTGAAATAAACATGGTAGTGTATTACTAATAGGCATGTTTAATCACTTTTGCAGTGTATGAAGCTTAAGTCATTGTCTATACAGAACAAACAGAGTAGGTTTTGTATGGATGTGAGGAACAAGATGATAAAAGGTATTGCCCTGAAATGCAAAGAGATGTGATGTAACAACTTTTTTGTGTTCATTGATCAGGCACCCTTTAACTTGGTTACAGTCATGTGCAGGTTCTTTGCTTTATTCCTTTTGTTTTTGTGAAGACATTAGCTGCCATTGTATCATCCATGAGGCATGAGCTACTTACTACTGATCAGGATTCAGTACCTCCCTGATATTTAGTTGGAGACCTATGACCCACACACGCACACATGTTTTGTCTAACTCGATACAATTTCGCTTTTGGTGCTTACCTTTACTGCCCCTTATGACATTGTAATAATATATAGCATAACTGAGGTAGCTGCACAGAGCAGTGGCCCAGCTTCAACAAAATTCTTATATAGCAGGGTAAAGATTAATGTTTAACAAAAAATTTCTTTCTTATCCACTGGTACTTTTAACTAGGGATGAGCATGGGTCGGGTTGGGTAGGTTTTTGTGCATTTAAAGACCTAACCCAATCAAATAAATATGGATTGGGTTGGATTGATTTCTTCGAAAATTTTTATGTAACCCAAACCAACCCAACCCAATCTCATATGGGTTGGTTTGGGTTGGGTGACCGGATTTGGTAGTAAATTATTTTGTTTTTATCCAAAACAAATAATGGGAAAAAAATAGGGAAGAAAAATACTACCAATGCATTAATTTGAACTTCCAAATACAAAATGAAGCATACAACTTCAATTTGGAGCACAATATTCATCAAAATTAAACAAACAAGTGAAATAAAAAAAATAATAATAATGTCTTCAAACAATTCCTAAACAATTTCACTGACTATGTCTTCAAGCTATTTCTGCATGTCTTCAAACTATTTCTGCTCATGCAACCAAAAAATGGTCACTCCAATTTAGGCGATTAAGTATTAAAAAAGAGTCATCAAATTCAAGATAGAAGAGTCACTCCACGCTCCAGCAGCTGGGCTTATAATATTCCTCTCAATATGTGGGTTGGGTTGAGTGGGTTTACAATCTTTGGACCCAGCATCCAACCCATAAGCTATGGGTCTATTTATTTAGAAACCAACCCAACCGAATGGTCCGAACCGATCCAGTATTTGTGGGTTGGATTGGATTGGATTGGATACACCGGGTTCGCGGATCGACCCGTACGCATGTCCACCCCTTTTTAACAATGTATTTTTTAAAATAATTTTTTAACCTCCAAAATGATTTCAGTCTTTTTTATATAAACCAAATAAATAAATACTACAAATAAAGTGATAAACAAACATTACAAATGAATTTTATTTTGGTATATTCAACATAGAAAAAATAACGGATAATAAAAAAACTCTTACTACAATTAGGGGAAAATAATATTAGAGTATTTGATAACTTACTAAGAAAAGAAGTATGTTATGAATTAAGCCCGTGAGTAAAGTCCAACTCAAAAGACTAGTCCATTAAATGAGAGAACCTCATGATTTAAGTACCATATTGAGCTTCCATATTTACTCAATGTGGGACTCATAACAAATATTGCTAAACATAATGAGGGAAAATAATGCAATGGTAAGCCAATGAGTAAAAAAGCAAAATGGAGAGGAAAATATCACCATGTAAACATAATTTAGTTAGAAAAGTAAAGAGTCATATACTTTCTAAATATTTTAATGAAATGAGAGAATGCTAATTAAAACTTGAGAAATGTATGACAAATGTGGGCCCTCTGTCCAAACCAAGCCCCACCATTGGGCCAAAGTAACAAAGATGATAGAGTGCAAGTACGGGTAACTTTTTTTTTCTATGTTTTTTGGGTGGCATTAAGTTCATTTAACCAGTGCTATAAAATTTGGATTTTGGTCATCCATTCAGTTAGGGTATTGGGTTAGTAGGTGAATGATCCAACCAGTGAGTCGCTGTTTGAATTAGTTGACTCTATATATATTTAAAAATTCTAAAAAGTATATTGTATAAATTAATTAATAATATTAAAATATTTATATAGATATTGAATTTTTTCTACTTTATTTTTTTATCTAATATACATATTGAGGTTGGGATAATTAATGTCCTGAGTAGTGTATTTTTCTATTAAAGAAATAAGCTCTATACCATAAGGCTATTAGACTCTCTGTTTTGCTTATTTGTTTTTTTCTTGGGCCATGACTCACTTATTTCAATTCATGTATTTCTATGAAGCCCAAGGGTAGCCTAATATACTTTCTTTTTTTTCTTTTTTTTTGGGTGCTCAACCCAATATAATTTCTCCTGTTTCACATTCTATCGAAACCCATTTGGTAGCTAAGACAGATCGCAAATCCTCATTCGGCCCAATATAATTTCACTTTCACTTTCTATTGTCATTGTTTAATAAAAAAATGAAAACCTCACGAAACCCTAACACAACATTTGTGCGAGTCAGGGGTCGCGGAACGGACAGGAACGGGCGCAAGATGGCAAGATCGAAGATTGGAGAAGACCCAAGGCGATGACTCCATTAGAGTTAGAGGTGTGTGATCGTGAGGGATCTCTTTCAAACAACAATGGCGAGATCTATTTCCTTCCTTTTCAGAGTTCTTCCCTTCTCTTTTCAGACTTCTTTGCTTCTTAATTTTTGATATCGATTGTAGATCTTGCCCCGATTCCATAGATGCCTGGTTCACCGGTTTTTTCCAAAAGCAAACGAGTCATAATGGTCCGTATCAAGTTGCTATCATGTCCGATCCGATGAGACATTTGGACCCGTCATGTAGCTGGTTTCCAGTCCAACCCGAGTTTGATAACACTGATTTTAACATTAGATGGAAAGTTTGAATAAGTTTTATGAAATATTTCCAATACTAGCCTAGATTTCTATTATTATTTTTTTAATAAGTACATTTATAGTAAGGTCAAACTAATACAAATCCGCAAGTCTAAGAAAGGACGGATGCAATATCTTGATCTAACATTAAATGAGGGGAGTAATAAGTCAAATTTAATATTAAATAAATAAAATCTTGAATAATTTGTCGAGTTCAAGAAATGCCAACTTGAATTAACCCAACCCAATTATGATAAGATCTGCCTGGTTTACCTGTTTTCTGCTTGGACATTAGTTATCCAAGAGTACTGTTTGATGGCCGTGGAAGTGGGTTGTGCCCCGAGATGAACTTTACCTGCAAGGTTAGAGGTTCGATTCCTGGAGTCCTCACTTTGGGAAGAGCTTTACCCAATCATCATAGCGATGTTTATAAGATACCCGGTCAAAGACAAAAAAAAAACTTGGATATTAGTTTTTAACTAAATACTAAAAGAGATAAATGGCTAAAAAAAATCAACAAATGGCCAAGAAAATGAATCAAGCATCTGGAGTGTATTTGGATTAGTTGTGAAAATATTATTATTTCAATAATCAATTTTATGTATAATTAATTATTGTTATTATCGATTATAATAAAATCAGTCTTATGTTTAGGTGTGTTTGCTAAAAAGCGATTTTAAGATTATATATTTCATTTGGGTTGTGTAAACAAAATCACTTTTATATCGTAAATTACAAAAAATGATAACAAATTATTTGTTTAATTTAATAATTTTGTTTGGTAACTAGTTTTGAAGGAGTGAAATGGGCTATTGCCTTATTGGTTTCAAAATAATCTAACAGTTTTTTAAATAAGGTTCAAACTTCTAGCCTCTCTAAAAACAATTTTTTCTCATAAAAATAGTTTTCTTGTAATTTAATCAGATTTTCCAAACATACATGTAACACCCCGAAAATCCTATATATGTTAATAATGAAGTTTTATTTGCTTAAATTAGTTTATTTATTTTATTGGGTGCGTTGCCATAGTTTATAAACTTTTATAAAGCAAATATTATGCTATTGTTATTATTATTATTATTTGTTTAGAAAATTATTATTTATGTAATTTAAATAATATGATTGAAGGAAATTATTTTCCAAATTTAATCTATTTGATTTTAGATTTGAAAATAAAATGGTTTGGATTTAATCAAAAATTTATTTTGGATTATTGATTTCCTAGGTTGATAAATTTAATCATCAATCTCTATCTTATTTCGAATTTTGAAACTTTAGATTTGTTTCTCTTTGCTTTTAGATTAAAGGGTCAAGATTTATTTCTTTTTTTGACTTAATCTCAACTATTCAGTTTTTACCTATAACTACAAAAAAAAAAAAAAAAGAAACCCAAACCCCACGGCTCCCCAACCCCACCGCCACTCTCTCTCTCTTTCTTTTTCTCTTCTCTTTCTTTCTTCCCTTTCTTTTCTTTCTTCTTCCTCTGAACGCGTTTCTCTCTCTCTCTAAATTTTCTCTCCTTCTCTCTTCATTTCCGGCCAACTCCGGCCACCCCTCACAAAACCAAAATCATAGAAATGTTCCTTATCTTCTCCTCTACAATTCTAACCAAACATTTTTCCAAACGCAGAAAGTTGACGACGGGGCCACCGCCACTGTTAGAGCATTTTCCGGCCACCGTCCGGTCACCTTTCACCAAACCAACCTTGTAACTTTACTCTCCTCACCTTCCTCTACATTTCTAGCTCAACATTTTTGCAAACGGACAACGTTGACGACGGAGCCACCGTAGAACCGCCACTGTTATGGGGTTTTCCGGCCACCGTTTGGCCTCCCTTTCTAGAAATGAACCAACCACGTGGAAGGCGGCATCTTCCTCCACGTTTTGGACCAAGCACCGCCACTGCCACCGCCGGAGCCGCCGTGCGCCGCCACCGTGCGCCACCGCCGGGACCGCCGGAGCTGCTCTTTCTTCCTCCTGGGTAAAAATCCTCCATTCATTTATCTTGGTTTTTGATTTCATGAGGAACCCTAACCCTAAATCTTTGTTTTACTATAATTATGAAATTAATTCTGTTTTAGTGCAATTAGGGTAGTTAATTAATGATTTCCTAAGCTAATTTCATATTTCCGTGACCCAATTGGTTTTTCCCAAATTGATTTTATTGGAAAAGTAATTTGATTGGACTAAGTAAAATATTTAAAATCATTAGATTATGTTTTTAAAGTATGACTAGTTAATTGATATGTTATTGGGATGCTGAATGTGTTTGGATGTTATCTCTTGGTTTTTGGGCTGTGGCTGTGTTTACTTGGGGGAGCTGGATATGCATTCTCGGAGTTGTTGTGGAGTTGGGATGTCTATGCCACCTTCAGCCCTTGATGCTTGGAGTTGCTCATCAAAGAGACTTCGTTTAAGGTAAGGGGATAAACCTGAGGAACTCCATTTCCGACAGCTATGTGCTGCATCGGTGTTTGTAGTGTATTTAAATACTCTGTATCTGATTGTTGGTTGATTTCTTGGTTTACTGCTGTTGATTTGAGTATGTATGATATAACTACTGATATAGTTGAATACATGCTATAATTGTTGAATAATTATATGGATGTATCGTGTGCCCTGCTGTGGGATTTAAGGCGTTAGAGGACCTAATTTTGGTTAGGATCCGACATCATGTAACTTAAAAACTTTAAAAGTCTCAAATGTTAAATTGAGGAAAGAAATATGTTTTATTGTTTCTCAGTTTAATTTAAGAGAAAATAAATGAATTATCTCTTTAGAAATAAAGTATTTTGAAATAAAATATAACGAATAGCTGCTTTTAAGAAAAATCAACTTAAAAGAGCAAAGTTGTGAAAATATGGGTTTTAATAACGAAAAACGATGTTTTTACAATTAAATAGGGAGTTAGAGACCTTTATTAGTCTTTAAAGTAATAAAGTTAACCATTTGAAGAAAAACGCTTGAGAAATGGGGTTTTCAAATTTTATTGGTTTTATCGAAGGAAAAAGGTTTTTACAAGCTTTGTTTTAAGGTTTGTGTTTTACCGAAAAACAACGAAAGAAAAAGGAAATAGTCTGTGGACTACATTTTGTTTTATAGAAAACCGATCTCGATGACTCTGTGTAAGTATCGGAGATTTGGGTTTTTGATTTTCGAATTTTCAAGAAAAGTGGTTTTAAAGCTTAAAGCTTAGAAACTAGAAACCGAGACGTCGGGGTTCTAGGGTTCTGCAGAACACGTGGATCAAGGATCCGTGTTAGTTGTGGTCCTGTCGGCTTAGGGACAATCTTTGTGGTCCTGTAAGCTTGAGGATGTTTTTATGATCTTGAATCCAACGTCCTTGACTGGTGCATCGGTTAGGGGTGTTGGGATTTAAGTTGTTTTTGGGCTAAGTGTCCTGTTTTGAGAAAATGTGTTTTTGAGGCTTAAAGAGTCTAAGACATTATGGTGGTTGTTAGCGTTGATGCTACAACGAGGAAATATTGATGCGACAAAGATCAATTATCGGAAACTAGATAGTTTTCTCATGCATTAAATGCGGGGCAGACGTGCCGTGAAACGGGGGACCTTGATAAACAGGGAGAACCTGAGATGACTTATTTGTCATAACATTGTGCCTTGATGGACAATGGTGTCATACGTGTTCTGGGAACGTATTGTGCCTTGAGTTGGACAATGCAGTATGACCGTATTCTTGTGGAGTACTTCTGATTGCGCCCCCATGTGAGAATCGCGTAGTGTCATGGGATTCAAAGTACTCGTTTTTGGGCCAAATATTGGAGCCTGATCAGCTCATTTCGAATGGTGATGGGATTTCCGGAAATCTAGTTTGAATATTAGTTGAGATATATGGAAGTGCCATGCATACGTTTAGAGGATAACGTTGATTGTGGGGTACGAAGCCCTTATGCCTTTACTGCTATTAGTGCTTGATTATACATGCTATACTATCTGATGTATGATGATTTGAATGAGTTATATTATATGAATCTGTTGTTTTGGATTGGGCATATAGTTGTCGTTTATGGATTCATATATTGGTTTCTCACCCTTGCCTGTACATGTTGGACACCCTGTGTGTTTTTGGATACATGTACAGATGTTTTATTAACAGTCTTCTAAATCACTCTGGGATCCTCTGGCTTGAGTGCTTGAGGTTGACGACGAAGAGGTGTAGTTTGTTGACGACGAGACCCAGTCTCATTGGTACGACTTATATTAGACAGTAAGTTTTATTGTCCATAGAATTCTTTTGTCAGACCAGCTCTTAAGATTTATAAATGTGTAAGTTCAGTCGTCCGACTGTGACTATAAGTGTTGTGTATTTGAGAGATTCGAAGTATGTATGCCTAATGGCAGAACTAGAATTATTGTCATATATGATGAGTTTCATTTTGTTTCCTTGGATTGTTAAAGCTTTTCTTTTGGTATTAGATTTTCGAAATTACTATAGAGTTATTTTCGAAAAGTTTTTGTTAATAAGGGTAAATGGATATTTTGGGGTACAAAAGTGACACCCGGAGGAGAGGGGTGTTACAATACAAGACTAAATCCGAAACAACTTTTTTTTTTCAAAATAAAAGTTGTTTTTTAGGGGAGAAATCTTTCCAAAATACCCATTTCTATGGAGGACAATATTGCGATTCTCGATGTCATGGTTAACAAAAACAATATTATAACAAAACTTATTTAAGTTGATAAAAATTTTGAAAAATTTATTTATTTAAAAAAATATTGGTATTTGAAA
Organism: Ammopiptanthus mongolicus; assembly: GCA_039655645.1. Lineage (NCBI taxonomy): Eukaryota > Viridiplantae > Streptophyta > Magnoliopsida > Fabales > Fabaceae > Ammopiptanthus > Ammopiptanthus mongolicus. Next base: position 86,352,320 of record CM077347.1, read on the forward strand.
ACAAGATTGAACTCTTAAGTCAATTAAGAGTAGAGAAAATATTAATATTTTATATCGCCTGCTATGGTTAATTAAGTTTTTTTTTAATTTCTTAGGATATTCCCTCGCGCAACTATACATAAACTAATCTCACGAAGTACTTGACGGTATTGAAGGGTTAACCTCTCTCAACCAGGTTTTCTCCGTACACAAGAGCTAAGGATCAAACCCCAAACCACTTGCTTAAGGGGACCGACCCGTTATCATATTAAGTTGATTGTGCTTATTATTTTACACCAAAAAATTGTGCTTATTATTAAGCTTAAAAATATTTGTTTTAACTTTTTTTTAAACTAAAGATAGATTGAAACATGTAATTTGTCTCAAAAGAAAACATGTCTACATTAGAAAAACAAACTTAGCCTAAGAAAAATCAACCCAACTAAACTTGGAAAGGAAATAGCCGAAAAGTTAGGATTTCAGAATAGTAACATAAATGATCTGGCCCAAGTTACACATAAAAAAGAAGCAGCCCAAATAACATAAACTAAAATATATAGCAACTAAAACCAACAAACAATGGAACAAAAAACCATAAAAAAGTAACAAACAAATTAAGTGAAACTCGCCATGAAAACCAAACCAGATCACTTAGCCATATGCCCCCTCTTCATTGTGATTTTTATAGACCCGAAGGAGTGCAGGTTGATCGAGCAAACTGGAAGTTAGAGAAAATTGTTGAAATCAAGGGCAGCTAGTTTCACGTGACACGTGTAATAATCCTCCTCAAGAGGACATTTGTTCACATCATACGTGTTATACAAGTTTGTAAAAGATCATGTTTGTATCTCATCCATTAAAACCTTATCCTTTCTAACACATTTGCCTCGCTCATATTTCCATTGTAAACGATATCATTTATAATATTCAGTATACATAGTATATAAACCAAACCATATATGGAAAGTCTACACTACAAGGAATAATAACGGGGCCAACATAAAGAGTAGAGGCTTAGAGCCTAATTAATCATTAGAAAGTAGAAACAAGTACAACATGAGCATTCCAACTGTGTTAATCTTACCATGTCCAGTTCAAGGACATGTCAATCCCATGATGAGCTTTTCACAAGTGTTGGTTGAGCATGGATGCAATATCATTTTTGTGAACACAGACTTCACACATAAGCGAATGGTGAATTCCGTGGTCAAGCAAGAAAGCATTAATGGATCATCAATAAAGTTGGTCTCAATTCCGGATGGATTAGAACCTGAGAATGACAGAAGCAGTATAGGGGAGCTATGTGATTCTGTGTTAAGCACCATGCCTGCTATGCTTGAGAAGCTAATAGAGGAAATTCATTTGAATGGTGACAATAGAATCAGCTGCATAGTTGCTGATGTGGCAATGGGATGGGCGATGGAAGTTGCGGATAAGCTGAGAATTAGAGGAGCTCTCTTTTGGACAGCATCAGCTGCTATGTTTGTCATGACACTCAATATTCCCATGCTGATTGATAATGGGATCATAGACTCTGAAGGTATGAAAATCACATTTGACTAACACTAAATTTGTTTGGTATAGTACATCAACATACTTTTTAACCCTCTCTATTCAGTACATTTTTTATTATTGGATGAATTTCATATGAGATCTACTGAATAGAGAGTGAGCAGATGTAAATTTGTCGGTCCCACACGAAATCCATCTAATAATAGAGTGTTGTTAGCACTGTTCTTTCTTTAAAACACTCAATTGGTTGAAGAAGAATACAAATTAAAATTAAGGAAAAATTGCACTAACATTACACCTAAGAGGTTTAAATTAATTACATCTAACACTTTAATGGAGATTGGTTTAATTTTTTAAACAAGAGAGTGTCTAAGAGCATCTCCGTCAAGACGCTTCTCCTATATACACCGGTGCTTATTTTTATGTACCCGTTGGAGTGATCATCCCAAAAGTTGCTTATGAAGATGAAGTATTTAACTAAGCACAGGATCCTATACAAAAAGGTGTGCCCACTTTGCAATTTTTTAATTAAAAAATGTTGAGAATAAAAAAGGGTCGTTGGAAAACTAAATTATTGATGAAATGTAAGGATGTGGAGTCACTGGTAGGGCCCATTTAGGAATTTTTTTGAAGTTGCTGAGTTGGAGAGATAAGTTGCTTAAGTTGTAAAAAGTAAAAATGAGTGATATATAAAGGTGAAACCCATTTAATAACTCCAAAAAGTAAAAAAATAGGGTGATAGGATAAAGATACTCTAATATAACTGAGACAAATTTGAAAGGAGGTAAATAGAATTTTCACTAAATTTAACAATGTAACTCAATAACTTACCACCTTAATAATAACAGTTTGTTTCGTACGGCACTGCAGGTATGCCAGTCACAAAAAAGGCATTTCAGTAGTCATCAAGTATGCCTAAAATGAACATAGGAGCCATTTGGTGGTCGAATATCTCTGACTCAATAGCTAAGAAAAAATTATTTAGTTTTACTTCACGTTGCATACAAAATTTAAATTTGACAGATTGGTGGCTTTGCAACACCACATATGAACTTGAACCCACACCATTATCCTTTGTTCCAAAGCTCCTACCAATTGGCCCATTGTTGAGAAGTTATGACAATGCAAGTGCAAGTGCAACATCATTGGGACAATTTTGGGAAGAAGATCATTCTTGTATGAGTTGGCTTGATCAACAACCCCATCGTTCTGTCGTGTATGTTGCCTTTGGTATTGCCACTCTTTTTGACAAAAACCAATTCACAGAACTAGCTCTTGGACTCAAACTGACCAATAGACATTTTCTTTGGGTTGTGCGTCAAGATTATAAAATGAGCAATAAGATTTCATACCCTAGTGAATTTCAGGGGCATCAAGGTAAAATAGTAGGATGGGCTCCTCAACAAAAGGTGCTAAGCCACCCTGCCATAGCTTGCTTTGTTAGCCATTGTGGTTAGAATTCTACCCTAGAAGGTTTTTCTAATGGGGTGCCCTTCTTGTGTTGGCCATATTTTGTAGACCAAGTTTATGATAAAACATACATTTGTCATGAGTTAAAGGTGGGGTTGGGATTTGACACAAATGAAAATGGATTGGTGTCACGTGGGGAGATAAAAGCAAAAGTGTATCAATTGCTTAGCGATGAGAACATAAGAACAAGGTCTTCGGTGCTAAAAGAGAAGGTATTAAGCAACCTGGTAGAAGGAAGTATGTCTTTAGATAACTTGAGTAGGTTCGTCAAGTGGTTGAAAGCCTGAAAGAATAGGCTTTGGCCTTTTGTGCACATGCTTGGTAGGCATGTTTGCCGTTGTTGTGCATCTACAAAAAAATTTGTTTCAATGTACTAAATTAATGAAATTTACCATTTTAGCTCATAATGTACTCTTTTTCTATTTTTTTTAATGTGATAGTGTACTCTAAAATAGCACACGTGACATATTAATTATTTAACATGTCATTTCTCTAATGGACTTCTCGCAAATTTGGTCGCGAACATTAGGTTATTGATCACTATCAAGAACACAGAATTCAACCACCGGCAAGCATATAATTAGACTCTGTTATATAACTATTTTTTAAATATTTATGCCCAATAAAGCTTGGTTATCCTCTTTACAAATTTATAATTGTCATTCTAAATTACTTTTTATAAAGATTAAGCCAGTTGAAGTATACTGACAGTATACCAAAATTAAACTCGTAAAAGTATAAGTCTTATCATTTTATCCCCATATGATAAAGTAGAAATTGTTTTTATTTCATCATAAAATACCCAAATAACAGAGTGATATTTTGATTTCATCTCATCTCATTTTTCAATCGCACTCCTTTCCTTCTATCCATAATCCACCCTTACATATCCCCACAACCATAGAGTTAGATCTAAAGACGAATCTGATATAAGTGGGTTGGAAAAATTCTAACCCGAATAAATATGACTAACTAAATTGTACTATAGGGGATTACTTTTTGCACCCCCCATTTTTACTCATACATCCTCCCTGTTTTTTTAAATCCACCCCCCAAAAAAATACCTCTTTTCTGAATTATAATTCTGGATCACTTCTGAAACATATTCTGAAAATATAATTCCGAAATATCAATGTTGAATGGTGCAACCAAGGTAGATGTATTAAGTACTTAGGGTGCGTTTGGAAGAGCTTATGGAGAGCTTATGAAAATAGCTTATGGAATTAAACTTATACAAATAGTTTATGAAAATAGTTTATGATCTTTCCATAAGCTGTTTTTAGCTTATTTCCATAAGCTTGTCAGAGAAGCTTATGAAAATAAGCTGTTTTTAGCTTATTTACAAAAGAGCTTATTGCATAAGCGCTTAAATAAGCTGTATATCCAAACGCACCCTTATTCAAGTACATTAGCAAATGCAGTGATAGAGTAATTGTAGCTCTATATGAATAGTCTAACGGTGTTGAATCTGATAAGGATGTTGATGAAATCAAGTGTTATTACGATTGTCATTATATTTCTCCATGTGAAGCTATGTGGAGAATTTTTTCATTTGACATCAATTACAGGAAACCAGCAGTTGAAAGGATTAAATTCCATCTTCCAAATGAGTAAACTGTTGTCTTCCAAAATCAAGATGAATTACGGTTCCTTTTGAAAAAAGATTCAAACAAGGCATCCACGTTCATGCACGGATGGAAGCAAACAAAAGATATCCTGAAGCAAAGCATTTGGCCTATATTGAATTCCCCACACAATTTGTGTATTAATCCAAACCACCTACTTAGCAGCCACGCAAAAAAGGAAGCAACATTGGTAGATTGATTTACGTACCACCCAATGCTGGTGAATTATTCTGTCTTAACATTTTGCTTCAAAGAGTGGAAGGACCAAATAATTATGCTCAAATTCGAACTGTAGATGGGATTGAATGTGACACTTTCAGGGATGCATGCTACAAGTTGGGCCTTCTAGATGATAACCAAGAGACAAGAGTTTATTGATGCTATTAAAGAAGCCTCACTTTGGGGAACTGGCCATCTATTAATATCATTGTATGTTACTATGTTGCTGTCTAATTCCTTAAGTAAACCAGAGTTCATTTGGGTGGGGGAAACAAAAAAACAAAGGGAGGAAGTGTACTACCTACACCTCTATAATTGCTATTGCACCACCCCCACAACATTTAATTATTTTTTTATTGCAAAAATACCCCTATAAAATTCACCACCCCGCAACGTTATTTTTTCCCCGTTATTTCGTGTTCTTCCGGCAACTAAATGTCGGAACACAAAAAACATGTACTTCCGGCAATTATTTTTCGGAATACACAAAAATTAATGTTCTGAAATTTTACAAGTTTTTTGACCTACCGGTAATTAGTTTCCGGAATACAAAACAAATTGTGTTCTGGCAATTAGTTGTCGGAATATAAAATAATTGTATTTGGATATTTTTAAAATCTTTTTATCTGCCGGCAATTAGTTGCCGAAATACATAAAATTTGTGTTTCGGCAATTAATTGACAGAATACAAAAAAAACATATATGTATTCTGGCAACTAATTGCCGGAACACAAATTTATATATTTCGGAAACTAATTTCCGGAACACATTCAAAATAATTGTATTTGGATATTTTTAAAGTTTTTTTATCTGCCGGCAATTAGTTGCCGACATACATAAAATTTGTGTTTTGGCGTAGAATACAAAAAAAAACATGTATGTATTACGACAACTAATTGTCGGAACACAAATTTATGTATTTCGAAAACTAATTTCCGGAACACATTCAAAATAATTGTATTTGGATATTTTTAAAGTCTTTTTATCTACTGGCAATTAGTTGCCGAAATACGAAATACATAAAATTTGTGTTTCGGCAATTGATTGCCTGAATACAAAAAAACATGTATGTATTCCGGCAACTAATTGCCGGAACATAAATTTATATATTTCGGAAACTAATTTTCGGAACATATTCGGAATGGATTTTTTGTCTTTTTAAGTGTAATAAATAAAAAGTGGGGTGATGGATGTTTATGTGTGGGGATGTAGGTAGCAATACCCGAAACAATCCCGTATTATTGTGGGACGAGTTAGGTGGTTGTTTGGGTTGGGCCGACCCAATTAACAGCCCTAGCTAGGCCCTAGTAAAATAATACTTGCCTAAAATCATTGTATCATTCTGCCCCTTCTCTGGGTTTGCTTCCTATGACATTGCCACACAAAACAAGTGATCCTTCTCTTCTCATCCACCAAGGATCAAGGTACGCACATCTCTCTCTTAATATCTATCACAGCGCTCATTGAGAGATTATAGCTTCTTCTGGGTCCTTCACTTTTACTGCAATCCGGAAATTTTAGGGAAACAGGTTGTAATTTTAGAAATTTTATTTTATGATGGATGATGCTGCGAGTTTATTAAATGGTTATTAGTGTGACTGATGCATGTCATTTTTCTAGGCGAGATCAAAATTGTTCAGTTGTTCCTTATTCATTTGAATGGCTGTCACCAACTTGATGCGTTAACATGAAAGGTTTGTTTGGTTGAAGAGTAAATGGGAAGAGAGAAAATTGGAGAAGAGAAAAGGGAGAGAGTGAAGTCTTTTTTTCTGTTTGGTTAGGAAGAGAAAATGGGAAGAGAGAAAAAAAGGATGTGGATCCCATCTAAAATTTTTCTTCCCAAAAGTGAGAAGAAAACGAGGAGAAGCAGTTGCTGATGCCATGCAACATACTTTTCTTTCTATGCCTATTGTACGAGTATGACGCCATATATCTCATGAATTTTCTTTCTCTTCATTTTATTTCAGGTTTCTCTAAACAACCTCTAAAATCCACTCTTTTTTTCATCATTTTCTTTCTATGTTCTCTCTTTCCATTTCCTCTCTCAAACCAAACAAAGCAGGAGTTTTTGAGAAGCGAGAATTGCTGAAAATATGAACAAGATTTTAATGAGGACTGGACAGCATCCAGTTTGTTGTGTTTCAGTGACAGGAAAGAGTGTTGTTTGAGACTCTGAGTCCTTAAGTTTCTTTAATTAAAATTCTTATTGCATGTGTAGAAACCACCTCTCCTTTTTTCTAATATATTTGGAAATTTCATAAATATTTCACTAAGAACTCCCAAATAATATTTGATACCAAACTAGATCAAAATCAAATCTTAGACAAACTAAATATATATTTTTTACACCAATTCAAATCATATAGATTCAAGAAACTAGTTTTACCTTAACAGTTATGAGCTTATTTTAATAACTCGCCGAACTTTCATTTAAAGATTTTGAAAGAAGGCCAGTTTTGTTTGAATGGCTAGATACCTGCCTAGAATGGAGCATTTTGAAGGTTCAAATTCTGCAGTCCAAGTTGCTTTGTGAAAGAATTGTTCATTTGACTTGCTTATTTTATTTGGTTCACAGTTTTTTTAGTTGGGGTTCTGACACAGGCATTGAGCAGGATTTTCAGGCTTTAATGTGTTAATCCTTTTTAATTTGATTTCATTATATCTCACCATTCCAGAGGATATATTGTCCTGATCCCTCACTACTGCATTTTTCTCACTTCCTCTTCAAGTTTCTGAATTTATCAAAAGAAACAATGTCTTTTATTTGTAGGAGTGCTATTTTTAGAAGTAAATATCATCGATAGACTTGATTGAGTGATGCAGTATCAGTATACTGCTAATCACAAAGCCAGTGTGATTTCTGATTGATGTATTTTGTTTACTTAGTAAAATGTTTATGTCTTGAGTGATTTTTATAATTATCTCACTATTTTCTATTACACTCTCAGGGAACTCCTCAGATGTATACAGGTTTGGATTTTTCAATGCATTGTGTGATCATTAATTCATTGCATTTTTAATTGTAGTTTGGATCTGTAAATGGCTGCATCTGAAGAAGCTTTGAAGACTGTTTTTTCTTTACTGGAGGGTGTTGATCTTGCTTCTTGTATGGCTGTGTGTAAGCAGTGGAGAGACTTGGCTAGAGACGATTACTTTTGGAAATTTCTGTGTGCAAAGAGATGGCCTTCAATCTGTGAACGACCTCATCCCCCAACTGTAACCTACTACAATTTATACCAAACCTTCTATAAACGCCAGCACCTTAGAACTCTTCTCCCTCCAAGGATTTCTTTTGATGATTTGGAGTTCTTCATTGACATTTGGGCTGAAAATATATTAATCTTCTCTGAAGTGGTGCCTGGCTCTGCTCTGCAGCCCGGTATTAAAAAACCACATTCTGGTGTTTGTGACATGCTGAAACTTCACCTACATGGCTCTGAATACAAGATGACTTTACCTGTTGTACCTAGGTTTACTATTCCCTCAGTCCATACTCAGGATGTAAGTTTCTCTGTGATGGTTGGACGGAAGGATTCAAATAAGATTGCTCGCATCATAAACAAGACCATGTTTGATTATATCGATCGGTCATCGTATAGAGCCTCGGCATTTGATTACCTAGAAATCTCCCCTGGGTACCCTTTTTTACCTGGCATCCGAGCATGGATCTCTTTGCTATTCATGGAGGAAGGCAATGAAGGTATTATGGATGTATTTGGGATACAAATGGATTTCTGTGATGTAGCAAACTCTAAAGAAGAAGTATTGTGGCTATTAGACATGCTTGATTGGAAATGAAGGTGCCAAGAGTTTTGACCGACACAAATGACTCAGGCTATGTTTGGTTTATCGTTGTAAACGTACGTTTGAGTCCTAAACGTATGATTGCCCCAAAGGAACTCTATAGTTACTTTACCCCAAACGTACGTTTGTAGTTTCTCAACTATAAGCCAAACATGTTGTCAACCTTGTTTTATTTGAACTTCAACTACGGGTGCATTACAAGGACTTCATCTTACTATCAGCATGAAGATAGTTGGTACTAATATCTTGATCTGGAGTATGTAAATACTTTATCTATTCATGCTTACCAGTAAATGCTTATATTTTTGCATGTTCAAGCATGTAGTTCATTACATGTTGATTTCTGTCTCTTGCCTTAAGTACGAATAGCTTTCATTTGTCATATAACCTATAGACGACTTGGAGTTGAACGTGTTGTCTTGAATGCACCTCATTAGTTTGGGTGCCTTTTACGGCCATTGATTATGTTGAAAACTAGATCAGTGGTTGGAGGTGATGACATACAACCTGATTAACAGGTTATTTTATGAAACTTTTAATTTGAAAATAGATGCCTCAAAAGAACAAAATTTGCATTGTAGTATTTGCAAAATAATTCTTATCACTTTCAGCATTACCTTCAGCCTTCATGGGTTAGCTTTAGGTCGAATGACCATCACCCCTAGAGTTAGGTATACATGTTGCGGTTCACGCAGTAGTTTGCAATTGCATAACTTGTGTTTCGTGTGGGTTAGGATCGGGCAAATTAGTAGTTAGTTTAAAAAACTGGGCTCAAACGACCCATGGTTTAAGTAGGTTTTGGTCTGTAGGTTTTGTGGACCAACTTGCTAACCTGCATAACAATTAAAATAATATTTTTTACTAAATATAGAAGAAAAAAACTTACTCTACCCACCTTTTCCCCATTTAGCTAATTGGTGGCCTTTTGATTCTCACCTTCCATCCATCTCCAACCCTAACACAATGCTTCTCCTATGAGATCATAGTACTCACCATCTGTATTACCTTCACTCCAAGTGTCTCAGTAGCCATCGTGCGAGGGTTAGGTCTGGCGAAATTGGTGACTTAAATAATGGAAACATGGCCAACATGTGAGATTTTGAACTTAATTGAATCAGTTGTCTCGTCTGTATCCATGGAACAGTCTAACACTGGTGGTTTCAGTGGGGGTGGGGTTTGTCTAGATTGCTCGAATGCAAAATTGAACCATGGCTCCAGAGCAAACACTTCCCAATTCTATTTCTAAGGTTTCGATCCCCCCTCTTTGTATCTCTGTCAAGGTTCTCTTTTTTAAAATGATTGAGCTTAACTACCAAACTGGTGAGTCTAGCATTTTTTTAACTTCCAATCTTTCACCTTTCAAGCTTTCACAAATAAAAGTAGAGATGAGTAGCTGGATGTCTGCCTTTTATATGAGGATTGAGAAATAGAAATTACAAATGACAGATAAACAGAGAGATAAGAAACGAAAGCAGATTTGGAAGTGCATAAACGAGCAATTGTTGTCAACCATGGTTGAGGGTAGGTGCCTTTGATTTTCTAAAAATTCAAGGATTGGAAAATACAAAAATACTTGTTTCATGTATGATTTTAAAAATAATCAATGGACTGAACAAAACAAAAGATAAAGTACAACACAAAAGTCTAAAATTTATTACTAATAAATCAGGGGACAATTTTTTGTTTTAAGCACAACGCCACCGAAAGTAAAAAAATATTCAGGTCTCTTTCTCTCCATGAGACCTTGTAGCTGTCGTCGCCGCATCATTTTAGGAAGGGTTGAAGTGCATTTCACATTATTATGTTTGTGCTATACATTAATCATCAAATAGCAGACAAAACAAAAAAAAAATTGTATTGTGAGTAAGCTATTTGTGTTGTGTTGTGTTGTGTTGTGTTGTTCTACTTGTGTTATCCCTTAATGTGCATCAAACATACCAGTAAAAATACCAAGTGTCAGCTTATGGACCAACGGACTTTAGTGGTGCCGACATGGACCGGTAAAATACAAGCCTGTTTAACTCATAGACCAACCTGCACTGGTATGGACCATCACGGACTAGTGCAGACCAGGCAAGGCCCATCCACATACTCATCTCTAATCACCCCTTCCAACACTAGGCTCCACCCTTATTCGCTCAAATACTCGCCAAAACCTACATAACCCAATCACTCAGTATCGTCATTTTTGGTGCCCAGCTGAAAGGATTTTTTCCCTATCAGCTTCTCAATCCAAACCCTCCAAGCCCATGTAGTACATTCATTAGGTATGTAAAATTAAAATTGCACTTTAATCGAATACTTTCAAATTTTACATTTTAAGTGTTTGTGAAAATGATTTTTTGAGCTCTAAGGACATTTGATGCTCCTAATATCCTAGATGACTTCTATTTGAATTTACAAGACAGGTTGCAAGGGCTGGCAAAAATCCTTGCGCCCTGGAATTTCCATGGGGACTTATTGGGAATGAGTCCACAATGATAAAGTAATAAAAAATTGATACCATTCAAATAATTGTTATTTGTGAAGACTAATTATTGCAAGATATAACTAAAAGGTTAAAATGAAAATAACAAAAGATAAAGGGCTACAAAAAAATGATATAAAGGGGCTTTTTTTATAGAAGTTAAAAATTTTATCGGGTCAAATCAACAAGTCCATGCACTACTTTTTTTTGTAAGGCATAAACCCACCCTGTGGGCTTTGCAGAGGAACCCCTTTTAGAGGTTCATATATGGCCACCTAATGGAGTTTGTGGGTGAGGGATAGAGGAGCGAAATTTTATTAGGCGTTGCTTTTTGTACCCCAATTTTTCTAATACACTCCTATCCTTTTTTTAAACATTTGTTTTCCCTAAAATATCTTGGTAATGTCCTTCCCTCTCCATCTATTATTTTCGATTTCCATTCCATACACCCCATCTTTATCTTCTTCTTTCTTCTTTCTGGAACTCTCCATTTATCTTCATCTTCTTCTTTCTTCTTATAGAGACCAAAGTCCCAACGAGAGGTTAGAGCCCACCAGAAGCATGGATGCACCACCACGCCCCACCGCGACCATCGTTGTCCCCTACCACACCCCTCCACCTTTTTAATCGTTTTTACATTAACCAAAAGCAAACCACCCCTCACCACCGTAAGCACCCCCACCATATCTCTACCACTAGCTCATTCCGGATATGATGGTCATTAACGTTCTTCGTCGTCGTCATGGTTTTCGAAATCTGAGTTACTGAAGGTAGAAGCTATAACGTCTGCTAGCAAAACAAACTGGAAAGATTGGAGCTTTGGACAACGATCAAGGAATCTCCAGAGCAAAGATTGAAGGTTGAAACTCTCGTTAATCACCATTTGAAGCTGGAAAACTTCTTTATGCTGAACAGAAATCAAAACCAAACACAAATAAAAATCACCAAAATCGAAAAATTGAAAAGTTGAGAGGAAAATATTAGATATTTCAACGAACCCTTGCAAGGGAAACACTAGATTTGCAGCAGATCTGATTCTCTAAGACATGATTTTTTGAAACGGAGAAGACTCAATGAGGAAGGGAAAAGTTGGTTGAGAGGATGGTCGATCCATCGATGGCGATGTGTCTCAGGTGGAGAAAGAGAGATAAAAGGCCATTGGCCACGATGTTGCGTCGAGGCCTATCAATGACGGTGTGGCGGAGGCGATAGGGGTGGGGGATGGTGGCGGTCGCGGATCTGATCAATATGTAAGGTTTAGTATGAATAACTTACACAAATTCATTATATAAGAAGTTATTATATTTATTGTTAATACATATACTTATATATTGAAAAAGTAAAATTTACACTCACCGTAACGAATTTTGATAGAGTTTAATTGCTATGTATTATTAGTATAAAACTTTTAACACTGTCAACCAATCATAAATCATGATATCAATGACTTTTAAGATAGTTAGGATAAGAGTCAATCATTTTTACGGATGTGACAATTTCTGATTGGTTGACAATATAAAAAAAAAAAAACTTTACACTGTCAGTGTAAACTAATTAAATCCATTTTAATATAGAGTTGTACATTTGTAACTTTTTGTTGTTGTTGGGAATATACATTTGTAACTAAAAATAATGATTCCCAATAAAGACAAAACTTAGGTAAAGCAGCTATGATATTTGCAATGTTGTTCCTCTATTATAATATCAGTATCTCATGAGTAAATTATTTTTGGCTAAAATGTACTTTTCGTCCCTCATGTTTTTCACTTTGGTTATTTTAGTTCCCCTAATTTTTTTGGAGCGATTTTAGTCCTCCATTTTTTCAATCTTGCAATAATAATCCTTTTGTCATCTTTTCATCCAAAACAGCAGAAAATGCGGAGGTGGCTCACATTTTGGTCCCACTAATGACATGCATACTTAGCAAATGATATAATTCAAATAAAAAAATAATATAAAAAAATAAAAATATCAAATCTTCTTTCTCAATTCCCCTTCTTCCCCTTTCACCCGTGTGGCAGACCCACCCAAACCAAATCTGAATCCAAAAGCTAGATAGCGAAGGGTGGCGGCGCTCACGATGGACAAAGACGATGGCAGCGCAAAGTTGTCAACTTCGTGGCACGTGGAGAACAGGTCGGAGTCCGCGGTGGTGCACAAATGCACCCTCCCTGTGTTCGTGTGTATCTGTGGTGGCAGAAGCATGTGGGTCGTGATTCGGACGCGTTGCAATAGGTGGCGCAGCGTGGAGGCAGATGAGGTCGTGTGGTGCTGGACGGCACGCTACGAAGGAGATCTGTTGCTTCCAAAACACACTCAAGGGCAAGTGTACTCTGTCACAGAAGTAATATACGACGGAAGTCCAGATATCATACCCAAGAGATTAATTGTGATATAATAGTAATAAAGTAAGTATTGGAATAGAGAAATCTTTGTGCTATTTAGACTAATCGAGTACTAATAGTAATAAAATAATAAGGCTAAAATACCTTTTTCGTCCCTTAATTTATTTTTTAGTTTCAATTGGGTCCTTTAACTTTTAAAAGTTTTAATTTGGTCCCTTAACTTGTCTATGTTAACACAAGTTAGTCTTATCCGTTGATGACACAAGCAAAAGTAACGGAAGTGTCATACGTGTTAACAATTTAAAGGATTAATTTGAAACTCATTTGAAAGTTAAGGGATCAATTTGAAACTCATTTAAAAGTTAAGAAACCAATTTGAAACTTGTTAACAATTTAAAGGATCAATTTGAAACTCATTTGTTTATGTCATTGACGGAGATGACTAACTTGTGTTAATAGAGACAGGTTAAGGGATCAAATTGAAACTAAAAAATAAATTAAGGGACCAAAAAGGTATTTTAGCCAAATAATATTGTCACAGTAGCAAAAGATAACAAAAAAGATATAAAGAGAGCTGAGAATTCAAGAGTAAAAGAGCCTAGAGTCGTGGTTTCACTTGTACTTTCGATACCCTCAAATCCTAGTTCTATTCAATTTCGCAGTTGCTTTTCGAATATCAATCCCTCTACGAAAACTATTCATTGTTTGTCAGGCAATCGATATTCTTTATCTCGGATGAACCCAATGGTTGTCAGGCAAAGAGTTTAAATAATTAGAAAGTATAAAGAGCAAAGAGGTTGAATGACCGAAAGGAGTAAATCACGTTTGGACATGTTATAATTTAAACCCCGGTTATCCTATAGATCTATCAATTTAATTGAGCTTTATAGCCAAAATATCAATCAATTGATTAAGGGCATACAAAGGGTGCACAATCTAGTATCGGATATAGAACAATAGAATAACACTATTCAAATCACAAATTTGAAACTAAATAGAATTCGAATTAAAGCTAAGAGATAGCAAAAATGGTTTCTAGTAATACAAGGTCCATCACAACTCTAGTGGTGAATTTCGGTACCCATAATAATAGATAAAACCAAAGTCAACAACGAAAAACGCATCATGAAGAGTTACAAGAAGAAGAAGTATCTCCAACTTAACCTCAGGTGCAAATCCTACTCTAGAAATCAAAACTAACAAAAGCTATAAACTAGAAAGCTGTTACAAAGACTTTAGTACTCAAAGAATAAGAGATAAGATGATAAGATATGTCTATAGGAGTACAGAGAGCCTCTATTTCTAGGAAAATATGAGAACTGTGCCCGAAATTAGGTCTTCTACACAGCCAGTACGGGCGTGCTCTTCAGTCAGCATGGTCGTGCTCTTTATTATGTTAGGTCGTGCTCAATGTTGTACGGGCGTATCAATTTCGTAAAACAACGTTCTTGTGTCAGCACGGGCGTGCTCAATGTTCTACATGCCCATGCTCTTTAGTTGTGAGGCCGTACTCGCTTCAATTAGCCCTTGCTTATCTGAGTCAGACCTTGCTTCACTTTGGCACGGGCGTACTAAATATTCAGAGGTTAGCTTTAAGCATTTTTTGTAAGGCTCTGTTTGAATGGATGGCTTGGAGGGCTTGCACAGGCGTGCTCACGCATGGTATGGCCGTGGTAACCTCAGAACTTTAGTATTCTCTCTATTTTAGCTCAAAAACCTTGACTTTTTTCATAAGTTTATCAAAGTGACCCTAAACGTCAATTCTGTCAAAACTTAAGTAAAATGGGTCAAATACAATAATATTTATCATGAAATGTATCGAAATTCAACCCAACTAACCCCTATGAAATGCAAATAATTGAGGTTTATCAAGATCCAACAGAGGCGTGAGCACGGTGATGCCTGAGCCATGCGCGGTGGGGAGAGAGGAAGCTCCTAGAGGCACAGAGGAGCGGTGGAGCCTCCACCTTCTTCTCATTATCAACCCTATCCCCATTCTGATTCCACTCCCCACATCCATTCTCCGAACCATTCTGTAATTTTTCCCTGATGCAGGCTTATTGGGAGAACCATTACCACTGCACCGCCGCCACCTATCCCATATTCTCATTTCACTTAAAACCCACCCATCAGATCATAATATCCCTCTCACTCTATCGGGCGTGCGAGTGAGGAAGGAGGGATTCTTAATTTAGTCCCAAAAAACCATCTTTTAAAAATTTATAATCAATATTAGTTAAAATAAATTACTATTTTATTATTTTAAATATTATTAAATTAGTTTTAGTATTTTAATATTTTTTTCCAGCTGGACAAGCCACATAGCCACTTTTTGTCATAAAACTAACGAGAATTTAACGGAGGGACTAACATTCAACATTGAAAAATTATGAGGACTAAATTTGCTCAAAAAAAATGGAGGGACGAATTTTGCTAAACTGAAAAACTTGAGGGACTAAAAGTGCATTTTGGCCATTATTTTTTCTAAAACATTACCATCTAATTACCCGTTTAGCAGCACCTCAATGTTTTGGCGTTAACGTTTAGTCATTATATTAACGAGTAAATACTCAATTTGGTCCTGAAATTGTAGGGTCATTTCAACTTAGTTCCTCATATTATCAATATTCCAAAATAATCCCTGGAATTGCAGGAAGTTAATCAGATTCGTCCCTCCGTTGGTATTTGCATAGACTATAATGACATTAAGTTGCTAATGTCAGGGATGCATTTGAAAATAAGTGAATAATGTCAGGGATGCATTTGCTACATTTTGCAATTCCAAGGATCATTTTGGAATATTGATAATGTGAGGGACTAAGTTGATACGACCTACAATTTCAGGGACCAAATTGAGTATTTATTCTTATATTAACTCTAGTATTTTACCCTAGTTTCCTTCCTATCTTTTCGCGTGACAAAACAATTCAACAACCTTTTGAGTAAATATCCAATTTAGTCCCTGAAATTTTAAGGTCGTGTCAACATGGTCCCTGACATTATCGAAATTCCAACTTGGTCCCTGAAGTTGCAAAACGTCGATCAGGTTAGCCCCTCTGTCAACTGGGGTTACTTAACTCCGATAGTGTGGGTGATGTGGCCCATTAAGTGCACTCGTGGACGTCATATCAAAACGACACACCCCCCAAATCTCATTTCAGTCCCTATTCTCATCACCCCCTTCATCTTCCCGCGCTTCTCTTCTCTTCCCCTAACCCCTACGTCTTCTCCCTCTATCATTGCTTCTGCGTTCGCGACGAAGGCCATTAACACCCATTCAATCCTTCCTTTGGTTCTAGGCTATCATCACACAGGTTCACATCTTTTTTTTCTTCTTTATTTTTTTGAAAGTTAGCATTTTTAACTTTGTCTTCTTCGCGTTATTGTAGTTGGGTTAGGTTTTTTGTTCGTCTTCTTCGCCTTACTTTAGTTGGGTTAGGGTATTTATTTGTGTGATTCTTGCTTCATTGCTTATTTTGCATGCTTTATCTACTTTCCCTAGGTTCTGTTTTCTGATTTTTATTCCCTATGCTCTGTTTTCTGATTTTTCTTCCATGCTCTGCTTATTTTGCAAAATGGATTCTCATATCACTCGGATTATGTACCATGGAGGGGTGTTAGTTAGGAATGAGAGTAAAATTCTGGAGTATGTGGGTGGGGAGATGGATGTATGGGATGATATCAATTCAGACAAACTTAATTTGTTTGATCTGAATGGAATTGTCAAATCCTTCCATGGCTATGCTGGTATTGAGAATGTACTGTGGAGGAGACCAGGTTGGGATTTGGACCTTGGTTTGATTCAGTTGAACACGGATGCATGGTTAATGGAGATGATGAGTGATGCTATGAGCAATGGCAATGAGATTGAGTTATATTATTTACACCCTATCTCTGTGCCTGAACCTATTCTCTCATTGCCACCTGTTGAGGAGTTGTTGAGGAAAATGTGAACGTTGAAGAAGTGGCTGATGAAGCAGTGGTTGATGAAGTAGTGATTGTGGATGTTGTCAAATCTTCCCAGTGCAATCCCAAGATGATCCCACAGGGGTAAGTAGGTAACATTATTTATCATTTAGTACTTGATCTGTAATGCATATTCTAAACATCTGGATGGTTTCATTTGGTGTTTGCTTAGCAGCAATCAAGTCAAGGACCAAGAGCAGTGGTGCAAGCACCAAGAGCAGTGGTGCAAGCACCAAGACCAGCAGTACCAAGGGTATGGTTTATGTTATGCCAGTTTAGATATTTTGGGCATCGTAGGGACTATATTGATTTTTATCTGGTAATGCCGGACTATATTGCTTATAAGTTAGTTATGTTAGGGACTATTTTGCTTATAAATTACTTATGTTAGGGATTAATTTGATACTATCTTTTTCGAATTCAACATGTGCGGGGAAGACGATAGGGTATAAGAGGTCCACTTATACCATGCAATGTTGGAGGAGCTAAAGCAACACCAATCAGGGCACCAACAGCAACATCAAGTCCAGTAGCACCACCTCCACCAGCTCGTCCATAACCTATGATGGTTCAAATTTCAGCACCACCAGGTTCTATAGAGTCCAAGGGGCGATGGCCACAGTTCATTCCAACTCCAGGGCTGCAAAACGTTCGTCCAAGGAAGCCATGAAGAGTAGTTATAATTAGATTATGAAGTTTTTGGATAATGAACTTTTTGGATGTAATTGCACAATGTTTTAGTTTGCTTATCTTTTTTGATTGTAATTGCATAGTGTTTTACATGTGCTTTTTGGAGTATGTACTTGGACACCTTTGTGGTGCTTATTTTAATGAAGTTAGTGTCATTTTATGTCATCATTTTGTGTTCATTGTTGCTTTAAGTGTAACAAAAATAGGGACTGAAAACAACCCATTATATTACATTAACAGGAACACATTACATTAGTGAGAAACACACAAACAGGGACTGAAAAACAAGGTAGGGACATAAACAGATCACATTACATAAACAGGGACAAAACATACATTATGCACTCTGCCTACCAAGACAAAAAACATGACATAAACTTAGCAAAACACACATTAGGGCAACCCAAAATTTTAATGCCCTAACATCTCTCCCCAAAGTATCAACCTTGCCCATCAGCTCTGCTTTCCACATTTCTTCATTCTCTTCTAAATTATTTTTAGCCTTCTCCATTTCAGCCTTCTCCATTTGTTCACTCAAATTTTGAAAGGATTTAAATACGTTAGGCAGTTCATCAAACCAGATAAAATAGCCACAATTTCCATCATTCTTCAAAAAAAATTGAAAAAAAAAAAATAGACACAGCAAAATCCCTTACCCTAAGAACTGAAACAACGAAACTTACATTACCTTTGGCAATGGACATTGATAGAAGGCCCTCATAGGGTTCCTAGTAGTTTTAGAAATTCGTAACACTACTCTCCTCTCACATTCACAAACCAAATCAAAAGGGTTGTGGCTTTGTGACCCATTAATCCTAGAGCTTGCAGACAAACTTTGATTCATGGGTTTCTTACCCCTTGAGTGCGAAAATGACGAATCACCACCCATCTTCATCACCAATTCCTGCGAAAATGGTTTAGGGTTGCAGAGAAGGAGAGTGAGGAAGAGGAAGAAGAAGTGAGACTTTGAAATTGGGGGAAAGAGACGTTGGGATTTAAAACCCTGAAAAGTCTCAATTTAGTCCCTAACATTACGGGTAAGGATGAGCTGACATGGAAGAGTGAGGTGGCGTCCGCGTGTGCACTTAACGGGTCACGTCACCCACATTGACGAAGTTAAGTAACCCCAGTTGACGGAGGGACTAACCTGATCGACGTTTTGCAACTTCAGGGACCAAGTTGGAATTTCGATAATTTTAGGGACCAAGTTCACACGACCCTACAATTTCAGGGACTAAATTGGGTATTTACTAACAACTTTTTACTTAACAAATTCATATAGAAATCCAACTCGATCCATTCATTTAAAAAAAAGTTAAATGGATTAGATTGGATTAAGTTATTTATACTAATCAATGGTTAATAATTCATCCTATATTTTTAAACCATTAGATACACCAAATTAAAAATGAAATATTTTAGATCCATCGTTTTCTCAACACATTGGACCAACCTCCACCTGTTGAGTCTCCAAATGTCTGATGTGCATTTACCTTAGTTTTGATGAGATTAAAACAGTTATTCAATGATTTAATTGAACCCGTCTGTGGTATTTAATTCGTCTACTTAGTGTGCAGATTAAAACATTAAGCGTCTATATGAACTGTTCACTCGTCTGAACTTAGATAAGTTCACCCGTCTGAACTAACTTAAGTTCACTCGTCTGAACTAGCTAAGGTTCACTCGTCTGAACTAGCTAAGGTTCACTCGTCTGAACTAAGAGAAGTTCACTCGTCTAATGAAGTCTTCAACCGTCTGATCAAAGGAAGACTCACCCGTCTAAAAGACTTTGCAACTAACGTCATCTCTTTGTTAAAGAGTCAACCCGTCTAATGAAGCTACTCATCCGTCTAAAGACTAACGTTAAAGAATACATTGGATGAAAGCTGTCTCGACCCTGATAAAGAACTTCAACAAAGTGCTTTGCCTGAACACAACTGCATCTTACACCAAAAGGGAAAGTCTTCCCTCTGCAAACAGAAAGCACGTATACAGACCTGCTGAGAACAAAGGTATATCAGAAGTCTGCTTCACTCTGATGAAAGAGAACAAGCGAAGTTCCCTATGCTTTAATGGCTAATCAGAACGACTCTATTGCATTTATTGAAAATCTGCAAGAAGCCAAGACTTCAGACTTTGTGTCCAACGGCTTTAAATTTTTGAAGCCTATTTAATGAAGAAGACTTTGAAGATTCCACAAGACAA
The DNA here is from genome assembly GCA_039655645.1 of Ammopiptanthus mongolicus. Lineage (NCBI taxonomy): Eukaryota > Viridiplantae > Streptophyta > Magnoliopsida > Fabales > Fabaceae > Ammopiptanthus > Ammopiptanthus mongolicus. The sequence goes on from CM077347.1 coordinate 86,372,602, forward strand.
GAGAACGATCAAAGTAATCAAGAGCAATTACTCTGTACATTTATATCTTCATTCTTTCATTATTTATTCTTCAATCATTTGAAGTTAATACGCAGTCTTTTAGAACTTTACATTTAATACACTCGTCTGAGTGCTTGTGAAAGACTTGCAAATTGTAATCTTTTTACAACTTCTCTCAAACAAACCCGTCTGAGCCTGAAGAGGCAAAGTGTGCAAATAATACTTGTCTGGAGCCTGGAGAGGCTAGGTGTGAAAACAATACTCGTCTGGAGCCTGGAGAGGCTAGGTGTGAAAACAATACTCGTCTGGAGCCTGAAGAGGCTAGGTGTGAAAATAATACTTGTCTGTCCTGTAACCTAAATCAGTTATAGTGAGAAAACTTGGTGCTGCCAAGGACTGGACGTAGCCTCATTGTTAAGGGGTGAACCAGGATAAAACCTGCTGAGTGATCTCTCTTTCCCTTAACTCTTTAGTTTGATTATTTGTCTTAACTATCATCTAACTAAAGGGGTTTATAATTGTGTTTATCAAAGACTTTCTTATCTTGCATGATTGTGTGTTTTCTCTGAAAACCTTCAGATGAGTTATCAGTCTGATTGACCTGTCTGTGTTTACTCGTCTATTACAACCCGTCTGTGCTTGCGAAAAAGTTTCTAAATTCCGCATAAATTTGGCGAACACCATTCAGCCCCCCTTCTAGTGTTTGCATCTGTCTATTTCAGTTGGTATCAGAGCTCAGCCTCTGGGTTGAGCACCTAATAGTGTAAAGAAAAGATCGTGAAGAATAGACAATGTATTCTGGAGCAAGCTCAAGTGGGAACCCCCAACCTGAAGGAGGCTCTATGACCAGACCTCCCTTTTTCAATGGTTCAAATTATAACTACTGGAAAGAAAGGTTTCACTGGTTCATCTTGTCAACAAATTCTGATGTATGGGATGTCATTACTGATGGACCTTACACTTCTCAAAATAGTGATGGCTCAGACAAGCCTAAGGCTCAGTGGACACCTGCAGAAAAGACAAGATGGGATCTAAACCATAAAGTCAGATATGCTATAATCTGTGCTCTCAGTCCAGAAGAGTTTGAAAAGGTATGTGCTTGTGATTCTGCTAAAGAAATGTGGGACTCCTTATCTGTCACACATGAAGGTACTGTAAAGGTAAATGAATCTAAAATTTCTATTCTTGTTAGAAAATATGAACTGTTCACCATGGATGAAGGTGAATCTGTTGCTCAAATGATTGGTAGATTCCAAACTATTACTAATGGTTTGAAATCTCTTGGTAAAACATATACAAATGCTGGGTAAGTTGCTAAGATTCTCAGAAGTCTTCCAAGGCAGTGGAGACCTCTTGTCACTGTTATTTCTCAAGCTAAGGATCTCACATCCTTTACTATGGATGAACTTCTTGGCACACTCACTGTTAATGAGCAAGAGCTCAATGAAGATGTGTCAATCAAAAAGAGCAAAGCCATTGCTCTTAAAGGTGATCTAACGGCAGCTAAAGCCTTAAAAGCTTCAAAGACAGACGAGTCTGACTGTGACATAGACGAGTCTGATGATGAGGATTCTGATGATGATGAAGAGACTTCTCTCATGACCAGAAAGATGAAAAAGCTCTGGAGAAAGAAGAAGTTCAGAAAGGAGAAGCCTTTCAGAAAATCTCACAAGAATCCACATCAACAGACAAGAGTCCAGTTGTCTGCTATGAGTGCAAGAAGCCTGGTCACATCAAACCTGAATGCCCTCTTTTGAAGAAAGCTTCCAAAAAGAAATTCTTCAGAAAGAAGAAGAAAGGAACGATGGCCACATGGGAAGATCTTGAATGCTCATCTTCTGAAGGAGAAGAGATAGAAAAGGAAGCCAATCTCTGTCTGATGGCCAATACAGATTCAGAACCTGAAACTGAGTTACATTCTGAACTTGAGGAATTGCGTGATGCTTATGATGAGCTGGTAGAGGAATCCAAAGGCTTATCTAAGGCCTTCAAATCCCTCAAGAGAGATTATGTTAAACTCCTCAGTGAGCATAAACAAAAATCTCAAGAGTGTGAGATGCTGGCCAAAGAGAATAGCTAGCTGAGAACTGAAAAGTCTGATGAAGCTTCGATCTCAAGTGAAACATCACATTCTGAAGAAGTGTTCACACTTCAACAGAAAGTGAAGGAGCTCACTTTTGATCTTGCTAGATTTGTTAATGGCAGAGATAATCTGACAAAACTGCTAGGATGCCAGAGACACTCTCTTAATAAAGAAGGCATTGGATATGATCATCAAGCTGATCATAAAGTATCAACAAAATCTTCAACTGTCTATGTTACACCCATTCCAGTTAGACTTAGACCCGTCTGTAATTTCTGTGGAAAAGCTGGACATGTTATGTCTAAGTGTTTTCACAAGAAAAAGAGGAAGTCTTCACAGACTCCTAGAACTAACAGAAAAGGACCCAGAAAAATATGGGTACCTAAAGATAAAATAATTTTTGTTGCAGACATCCTTAATAGGACAAAGCAGACGCCTCTGCTGGTACCTGGACAGTGGCTGCTCGCGACATATGACAGGAGAAAGGTCTATGTTCCAAGACCTCCAGTCTAAGAATGGTGGATTTGTTGCCTTTGGAGGCAATCAAAAATGAAGAGTAATTGGTGTTGGTACAATTGGTGGTAAACCCCCTCTTCCCTCTATCTCAAATGTACTTATGGTTGAAAGACTAAGACACAATTTACTTAGCATAAGTCAATTATGTGATAGTGGATTTGATGTCTCCTTCACTAAGAATGAATGCATAGTCAAAGATAAGAGTGGTAAGACCCTCTTTTCAGCTAATAGACAGCAAAATCTTTATAAGATTGAGCTAACTGAACTCTCAGATCAAAGTGTAAGCTGTCTGATGTCTAAAGAGGATGAAAGATGGTTATGGCATAAGAAACTAGGACATGCTAGTATGAAACTTATTTCAAAATTGAAAAAGGATAACCTAGTGAGAGGATTGCCTGATATCAGTTTCAAGAAAGCTGTTTTATGTGATGCATGTCAGAGAGGTAAACAAGTAAAATCAAGTTTCAAATCAAAAAACATTGTATCAACCTCTAGACCTCTTCAGTTGTTACACATGGATCTGTTTGGACCAGTTAGTGTTGCCAATCTAGCTGGAAGGAAATATGGATTTTTCATTGTTGATGACTATTCTAGATTTACTTGGGTACTTTTCTTAACCCACAAGGATGAGCCTTTTAAGGCCTTCTCTGTATTCTGTAAGAAAGTACAAAATGAGCAAGGTTTCTGTATTTCTACCCTTAGAAGTGATCATGGGGGAGAATTTGAAAATGAGCAATTCAAACTGTTCTGTGAAAAGAATGGAATCTCTCACAAATTCTCTGCACCAAGAACTCCACAGCAAAATGGAGTGGTTGAGAGAAAGAACAGATCTCTGCAAGAGATGGCTAGATCAATGCTCAATGAAAATAATCTCCCTAAGTACTTCTGGGCTGAAGCAGTAAACACTGCATGTTATGTGCAAAATAGAATACTTATAAGGTCTATCCTAAAGAAGACTCCTTATGAATTGTGGAAAGGTAGAAAACCCAACATATCTTATTTCCATGCATTTGGATGTGAATGTTTCATCTTAAATACCAAGGATCAACTTGGAAAGTTTGATTCCAAGGTAGACAAAGGTATCGTCATTGGATATTCTGAAGTGCCTAAAGCATATAGAGTTTTTAACTCTAGGACCTCTGTTGTTGAGGAATCTATTCATGTAAAATTCAATGATAATCTAAAGACTGATAGGGAATTATCAGATCTAGGAGATGATCTCGCAGGACTTGATCTTACCCAGCAGACGAGTCAACAGTCAGAAGTATCAAAAACTGAGTCTGCTGAGGAATCTATCAGACAAGTGGAGCAGACGAGTCATCAGTCAGATCAACATCAAAATGATGATCTCAGAAGAGACTGGAAGTTCAAAGCTCATCATCTTGAAGATCTTATCATTGGAAGTCCCTCTGAAGGTGTTAGAACCAGATCTGTCTTAAGAGAGTCAAGCAATATGGCCTTTTTATCTGAAATTGAACCAAGGCATATTGAGGAAGCTCTTGAAGATGAAAGCTGGATTCTTGCCATGCAAGAGGAACTTAATCAGTTCAAAAGCAATGATGTCTGGAAACTTTTCTCCAAACCAACAGACAAGTCTGTTATTGGAACAAGATGGGTTTTCAGAAACAAGCTAGATGAAGATGGCAAAGTTGTCAGAAACAAAGCAAGGTTAGTAGCTCAAGGCTACAACCAACAAGAAGGTATTGACTATACTGAGACCTTTGCACCTGTAGCTAGAATAGAAGCTATTCGCATACTCATGTCATATGCTGCACAACATCAAATTACTTTATTTCAAATGGATGTAAAAAGTGCTTTTTTAAATGGAATAATTGAAGAAGAAGTTTATGTTAAACAACCTCCTGGTTTTGAAGATAATGAAAAACCAGATTATGTTTTCAAACTTAAAAAGGCTTTATATTGTTTAAAACAAGCGCCTAGGGCATGGTATGATAGACTTAGTTCTTTTCTTATGAATAATGGTTTTATAAGAGGAAAAGTTGATACAACTTTGTTTAAGAAATGCTCAAAAGATAACTTCATAGTAGTTCAAATATATGTTGATGATATTATTTTTGGAGCTACTAATGAAAAATTGTGCAAAGAATTCTCTAAGTTGATGCAAGCAGAATTTGAAATGAGCATGATGGGAGAATTGAAGTTCTTCCTTGGACTGCAAATCAAGCAGACGTGTGATGGAATCTACATCCATCAACAAAAGTACATCAAGGAGATTCTAAAGAAGTACAAAATGGATAGCTCAAAGATCATGAAAACTCCAATGCAAACTAATGCTAATCTAAGCAAAGATGATGAAGGTAAAAAGGTAGACCAAACTGTCTACAGAGGTATGGTTGGATCTCTTCTTTACTTAACATCTAGCAGACCTGATATTCAATTTTGTGTCAGTATGTGTGCTAGATTCCAATCTGATCCCAAAGAATCTCATCTTAAGGCTGTTAAAAGAATATTTAGATATTTGCTTGGAACCACTAATCTTGGTTTAATGTATTTGAGAACACAAGATTACAGATTAGTTGGTTTTTGTGATGCTGACTTTGCTGGAGATAGACTTGAAAGGAAAAGCACCAGTGGAGGATGTCACTTCATTGGAGCAAACTTAGTCTCCTGGTCAAGCAAAAGACAGACGACTATCGCCCTCTCAACTGCAGAAGCAGAATATGTCTCTGCTGCAAGTTGCTGCTCACAGCTATTATGGGTAAAACATCAACTAGAAGATTACTCTATATTTGAGCATAATATACCTGTCTGGTGTGATAATTCTAGTGCTATTTGCTTAACGAAGAATCCCATACAACATTCTAAGGCTAAGCACATAGAAATCAAACATCACTTCATAAGAGATTATGTTCAAAAAGGTGTATTTGATGTTAAGTTTGTTAAAACTGAAAATCAATGGGCTGATATCTTTACAAAACCATTAGCTGAGGATAGGTTTAAGTTTATAAGAGACAGCTTGAATATGCATTGCCTTGCTGAATAACCTGTCTGATGAGTATTTATGATATCCGTCTTTGTTTAATCGTCTGACCTTATGAGTCATTCGCTCTTCTTTTAAAAAATTTTTTTTAAAATGGCTATGTTATTTTCTTGTAAGTGTCATTTCTTTCTCTGAGGCAAAATGTGTACATGGCTGTTTTTATTTTAAATCAATTTTTTTTAAACTTCCATCTTTTTGTTGCTTTCATTTAAAATTACAACTGTCTTTGGTCTTTAAAAGGGAAAAAAAATTTCTTTTAAAAGGTATTTCGTTCTTACGTTTTCAAATCTCTTTCTCTTCGTTTTTAAAACCATCAAAGAGGATACATCTGCTCAAGGGGAGCAGTTGAAGAAGCTTTTAGGCAAAACCAAATGACAAACTAGCTTTTAACTCTTTTTATTCTTTTTAACACTTATGTGTAATTTTCTTTTTTTTTTTAAAAGACCCTTGTACACAGCCAATGATGGTTAAATGTAATTACCTCCTCTGTTTATCTTTTTTGATTATGACAAAAGGGGGAGAAAGTTAAATGAAAAATGTTAATGTTACAACTGTCTGATATGATCTTTAAATATGATGTATCTTTTCTTTTCTCTCCATCTATATTCTATTGCTTTTGATAATGTCAAAAGGGGGAGAAAATACTAAGATAAGACTAAGATAAAAAGTTAAATGCTTATCTGTCTGAGTATATTATAATCATGGAACAATGTTTTTAATCTGATTAATCATATACATGACTGATTTATGTGAATTTTCTTAAGTTCATTAAATCATTTAACATGTTTTGTCATCATCAAAAAGGGGGAGATTGTTGAGTCTCCAAATGTATGATGTGCATTTACCTTAGTTTTGATGAGATTAAAACAGTTATTCAATGATTTAATTGAACCCGTCTGTGGTATTTAACTCGTCTACTTAGTGTGCTGATTAAAACATTAAGCGTCTATATGAACTGTTCACTCGTCTGAACTTAGATAAGTTCACCCGTCTGAACTAACTTAAGTTCACACGTATGAACTAACTAAAGTTCACTCGTCTGAACTAAGATAAGTTCACTCGTCTGAACTAGCTAAGGTTCACTCGTCTGAACTAAGAGAAGTTCACTCGTCTAATGAAGTCTTCAACCGTCTGATCAAAGGAAGACTCACCCGTCTAAAAGACTTTGCAACTAACGTCATCTCTTTGTTAAAGAGTCAACCCGTCTAATGAAGCTACTCATCCGTCTAAAGACTAACGTTAAAGAATACATTGGATGAAAGCTGTCTCGATCCTGATAAAGAACTTCAACAAATTGCTTTGCCTGAACACAACTGCATCTTACACCAAAAGGGAAAGTCTTCCCTCTGCAAACAAAAAGCACGTATACAGACCTGCTGAGAACAAAGGTATATCAGAAGTCTGCATCACTCTGATGAAAGAGAACAAGCGAAGTTCCCTATGCTTTAATGGCTGATCAGAACGACTCTATTGCATTTATTGAAGATCTGCAAGAAGCCAAGACTTCAGACTTTGTGTCCAACGGCTTTAAATTTTTGAAGCCTATTTAATGAAGAAGACTTTAAAGATTCCACAAGACAAGAGAACGATCAAAGCAATCAAGAGCAATTACTCTGTACATTTATATCTTCATTCTTTCATTATTTATTCTTCAATCATTTGAAGTTAATACGCAGTCTTTTAGAACTTTACATTTAATACACTCGTCTGAGTGCTTGTGAAAGACTTGCAAATTGTAATCTTTTTACAACTTCTCTCAAACAAACCCGTCTAAGCCTGAAGAGGCTAAGTGTGCAAATAATACTTGTCTGGAGCCTGGAGAGGCTAGGTGTGAAAACAATACTCGTCTGGAGCCTGAAGAGGCTAGGTGTGGAAATAATACTTGTCTGTCCTGTAACCTAAATCAGTTATAGTGAAAAAACTTGGTGCTGCCAAGGACTGGACGTAGCCTCATTGTTAAGGGGTGAACCAGGATAAAACCTGCTGAGTGATCTCTCTTTCCCTTAACTCTTTAGTTTGATTATTTGTTTTAACTATCATCTAACTAAAGGGGTTTATATTTGTGTTTATCAAAGACTTTCTTATCTTGCATGATTGTGTGTTTTCTGTGAAAACCTTCAGACGAGTTATCAGTCTGATTGACCTGTTTGTGTTTACTCGTCTATTACAACCCGTCTGTGCTTGCGAAAAAGTTTCTAAATTCCGCATAAATTTGTCAAACACCATTCAACCCCCCTTCTAGTGTTTGCATCTGTCTATTTCACCACCAACGTCGGCAACCTGCGGCCGGTTGCATCTGTCGTCGGTCCCCTTCTGCCGCCACAATCAATTTTCGCTCCAGAGCTCAGCGGGGTGTGGTGGCCAAGGGTGACGATAGTCGAAGGTGGATATTTATCCATAAAAAAATATAAAAAATATTTAAATAAATAGATTGAATATCCATGGATAAAAATTATTAATGGACGAGAGAAATGGTCTTTTATTAAATAGGACATAGATTCATTAATTGTTTTAGGATTATGCTCTTTTAGAGTGAACACGTAAGGATGTATCCACTCTTGATTAGTTAAAGTACGTTGAGATTTCATCCCACTTTAATTAATCAAGGGCGAATATACTATTACTTTCTTATTTTACACTCAAGCTTACTTTAAAAGAGTTTTATCCAAATTTTTTAATATAATTTTAATGGATCATAAATGAATTAGTGATTTATTTATAACTTATCCATTATAATCAGACTCAAAATCCATCTAAATCATCCATTTTACACCCTTACTTTTCTCCTATACGTCTTCTCCATTTTCTGCTTGCCAGTTCCGGCAACCTCTCCTTTGACATCACTGTTCAAGAACGCCAATATATCTTTGCCAGGAGCCAAGCCATCCCGGATGTAGCTGAGTCCCATAGGGCATCCCTGATCCCACTCTCATCCAATTAATGATCATATTAATTATAAATTGTTAATTATAATAGAAAGTGAATAAAACAATAATTATTAATTATGAATATAGGAGTATTTATATTATTATATTACCCTGCAAGAATAATGCTTAATGAGTTTGATAGATGCGTTAATGATTGACATGATGCATTAATGAGTTGAATTTCATAATTATAATTAATGATTATTTAAGTAATTACTATAAATGTTGGTGATGATCTTTTAAATAGTGCTTTTATATAGTATGTCTAATCCCCAATATAAGAAACAACTCTAATTCATTAACATTAAGAAAAATTATTTAAATCAATTTATTTTATATTTTATTCCAAAAATATCCATATTTAATTATTTCAAATTCAACTAACTTATTTATTTCTAAATCTAAACACTATACTATCTGATCAATGAGAAAATGATGAGTTAAATAAATCAAAATACTTTCATGAAGAATTGTTGAGTCTCTTTAATGGAGTATGAATTTTATAATAAATAAAGGTAAAAATGAAATTTAACTTAAAAATTAGACAATATTTCTTATATATTGGACCAAAAGAAAAAATCTTTTTATCTCCTACAATCAAAACAGAATAGAGTATTAAACAAGAAAAATTGTTTTATCACTACCTCTTAAATTACACCTTTGTACAAATTAATGATAATTTGAAAATTGTGTTATGAATTAAAAAAACGTGTTAGGCTCCCAAAACTTTGAACCTTTATGTTTACTTTGAACAAAGAGCATGGGAGATTGGAAGGGAAAATTATAAAAAATGAACCTTCTCCATGTTTAAGAGTTTAAAATGTTGTAAAACTTAACGACTCGTTTGGTGATCAGGATAGGATAAGAACGGATAGAATATAAGAGTTGGATAAGGATATGATAGGATATGAGCATGATAAGCTCTTATCCTGTCTGATGTTTGATGCTCATCAGATAATGATAGGATATGATATAAAATATCCACAAATGATAAAATTACCCTTATATCAAAATTAACTTTTTTTTTTCAAAAATAAATTTTAATATTATGTGATTTTTTTATACATTTAAATTAAAAAATATTTGATAATATATATTTTCGGCTTTTTAATTATATATTAGTTCATTTTTACAATTATAGAAAAATTAACTTTTTTTTCACTTTTTGTAAAATTTGCTAATTAAACCACATATTTTAATTAGTAATAAGATTAACTAATTAGGTTTGAAACCATAATTAAATAATAACAATATTAAGGGTAAGATAAAAGAGAGAGTATTTTCTTTTCTTATCATGTTGGTTCTAACCCAGCTCCACCCTCAGGATAGAATTATAACTAAGTAACATGATATGATAATCTAACAGGATAAGTTTATCTTATCCTATTGGTTCACCAAACTGCAGATTAAAGCAGAACAGGATAGCTTATCCTATCCTGTCTCCTTTATCCTGACCACCAAACGGGCCCTAAGAGTTTAAGATATAATATAAGAAGTGAATGTGAAAGTAAATATGAGAAAAACTATTCCTTAAACGCAAGTATAAACTATAACAAATTTTGTAGGGTATGTTGAGTTTCCAAATGTCTGATGTGCATTTACCTTAGTTTTGATGAGATTAAAACAGTTATTCAATGATTTAATTGAACCCGTCTGTGGTATTTAACTCGTCTACTTAGTGTGCAGATTATAACATTAAGTGTCTATATGAACTGTTCACTCGTCTGAACTTAGATAAGTTCACCCGTCTGAACTAACTTAAGTTCACACGTCTGAACTAACTAAAGTTCACTCGTCTGAACTAGCTAAGGCTCACTCGTCTGAACTAAGAGAAGGTTACTCGTCTAATGAAGTCTTCAACCGTCTGATCAAAGGAAGACTCACCCGTCTAAAAGACTTTGCAACTGACGTCATCTCTTTGTTAAAGAGGCAAGCCGTCTAATGAAGCTACTCATCTGTCTAGTGACTAACGTTAAAGAATACATCGGATGAAAGCTGTCTCGACTCTGATAAGGAACTTCAACAAAGTGCTTTGCCTGAACACAACTGCATCTTACACCAAAAGGGAAAGTCTTCCCTCTGCAAACAAAAAGCACGTATACAGACCTGCTGAGACCAAAGGTATATCAGAAGTCTGTATCACTCTGATGAGAGAGAACAAGTGAAGTTCCCTATGCTTTAATGGCTGATCAGAACGACTCTATTGCATTTATTGAAGATCTGCAAGAAGCCAAGCCTTCAAACTTTGTGTCTAACGGCTTTAAAATCTTGAAGCCTATTTAATGAAGAAGACTTCGAAGATCCAAGTAGACAAGAGAACGATCAAAGCAATCAAGAGCAATTACTCTGTGCATTTATATCTTCATTCTTTCATTATTTATTCTTCAATCATTAGAAGTTATTACGCAGTCTTTTAGATCTTCACATTTAGTACACTCGTCTGAGTGCTTGTGAAAGACTTGCAAATTGTAATCTATTTTACAACTTCTCTCAAACAAACCAGTCTGAGCCTGAAGAGGCTAAGTGTGCAAATAATACTTGTCTGGAGCCTGGAGAGGCTAGGTGTGAAAACAATACTCGTCTGGACCCTGAAGAGGCTAGGTGTGGAAATAATACTTGTCTGTCCTGTAACCTAAATCAGTTATAGTGAAAAAACTTGGTGCTGCCAAGGACTGGACGTAGCCTCATTGTTAAGGGGTGAACCAGGATAAAACCTGCTGAGTGATCTCTCTTTCCCTTAACTCTTTAGTTTGATTATTTGTTTTAACTATCATCTAACAAAAGGGGTTTATATTTGTGTTTATCAAAGACTTTCTTATCTTGCATGATTGTGTGTTTTCTGTGAAAACCTTCAGACGAGTTATCAGTCTGATTGACCTGTCTGTGTTTACTCGTCTATCATAATCCGTCTGTGCTTGCGAAAAAGTTTTTAAATTCCGCATAAATTTGGCAAACACCATTCAGCCCCTCTTCTAGTGTTTGCATCTGTCTATTTCAGTTGGTATCAGAGCTCAGCCTCTGGGTTGAGCACCTAACAGTGTAGAGAAAAGATCCTGAAGAATAGACAATGTATTCTGGAGCAAGCTCAAGTGGGAACCCCCAACCTGAAGGAGGCTCTATGACCAGACCTCCCTTTTTCAATGGTTCAAATTATAACTACTGGAAAGAAAGGTTTCACTGGTTCATCTTGTCAACAAATTCTGATGTATGGGATGTCATTATTGATGGACCTTACACTCCTCAAAATAGTGATGGCTCAGACAAGCCTAAGGCTCAGTGGACACCTGCAGAAAAGACAAGATGGGATCTAAACCATAAAGTCAGATATGCTATAATCTGTGCTCTCAGTCCAGAAGAGTTTGAAAAGGTATGTGCTTGTGATTCTGCTAAAGAAATGTGGGACTCCTTATCTGTCACACATCAAGGAACTGCAAAGGTAAAAGAATCTAAAATTTCTATTCTTGTTAGAAAATATGAATTGTTCACCATGGATGAAGGTGAATCTGTTGCTCAAATGATTGGTAAGTTCCAAACTATTACTAATGGTTTGAAATCTCTTGGTAAAACATATACAAATGCTGAGAAAGTTGCTAAGATTCTCAGAAGTCTTCCAAGGCAGTGAAGACCTCTTGTCACTGCTATTTCTCAAGCTATGGATCTCACCTCCTTTACTATGGATGAACTTCTTGGCACACTCACTGTTCATGAGCAAGAGCTCAGTGAAGATGTGTCAATCAAAAAGAGCAAAGGCATTGCTCTAAAAGTTGATCTAAAGGCAGCTAAAGCTTTAAAAGCTTCAAAGGCAGACGAGCCTAACTGTGATATAGACGAGTCTAATGATGAGTGATTCTGATGATGATAAAGAGACTTCTCTCATGACCAGAAAGATGAAAAAGCTCTGGAGAAAGAAGAAGTTCAGAATGGAGAAGCCTTTCAGAAAATCTCACAAATAATCCACATCAACAGACAAGAGTCCAGTTGTCTGCTATGAGTGCAAGAAGCCTGGTCACATCAAACCTGAATGCCCTCTTTTGAAGAAAGCTTCCAAAAAGAAGTTCTTCAGAAAGAAGAAGAAAGGAATGATGGCCACATGGAAAGATCTTGAATGCTCATCTTCTGAAGGAGAAGAGACAGAAGAGGAAGCCAATCTCTGTCTGATGGCCAATATAGATTCAGAACTTGAAACTGAGGTACATTCTGAACTTGAGGAATTGCATGATGCTTATGATGAGCTGGTAGAGGAATCCAAAGGCTTATCTAAGGCCTTCAAATCCCTCAAGAGAGATTATGTTAAACTCCTCAGTGAGCATAAACAAAAATCTCAAGAGTGTGAGATTTTGGCCAAAGAGAATAGCCAGCTGAGGACTAAAAAGTCTGATGAAGCTTCGATCTCAACTGAAACATCACATTCTGAAGAAGTGGTCACACTTCAACAGAAAGTGAAGGAGCTCACTTCTGATCTTGCTAGATTTGTTAATGGCAGAGATAATCTGACAAAACTGCTAGGATGTCAGAGACACTCTCTTAACAAAGAAGGCATTGGATATGATCATCAAGCTGATCATAAAGTATCAACAAAATCTTCAACTGTCTATGTTGAACCCACTTCAGTTAGAATTAGACCCGTCTGTAACTTCTGTGGAAAAGCTGGACATGTTATGTCTAAGTGTTTTCACAAGAAGAAGAGGAAGTCTTCACAGACTCCTAGAACTAATAGAAAAGGACCCAGAAAAATATGGGTACCTAAAGATAAAATAATTTCTGTTGCAGACATCCTTAATAGGACAAAGCAAACGCCTCTGCTGGTCCCTGAACAGTGGCTGCTCGCGACATATGACGGGAGAAAGGTCTATGTTCCAAGACCTCCATTCTAAGAATGGTGGATTTGTTGCCTTTGGAGGCAATCAAAAAGGAAGAGTAATTGGTGTTGCTACAATTGGTGGTAAACCCCCTCTTCCCTTTATCTCAAATGTACTTGTGGTTGAAGGACTAAGGCACAATTTACTTAGCATAAGTCAATTATGTGATAGTGGATTTGATGTCTCCTTCACTAAGAATGAATGCATAGTCAAAGACAAGAGTGGCAAGACCCTCTTTTCAGCTAATAGACAGCAAAATCTTTATAAGATTGAGCTAACTGAACTCTCGGATCAATGTGTAACCTGTCTGATGTCTAAAGAGGATGAAAGATGGTTATGGCATAAGAAACTAGGACATGCTAGTATGAAACTATTGTCGAAATTGAAAAAGGATAACCTTGTGAGAAGATTGCTTGATATTAGTTTCAAGAAAGATGTTTTATGTGATGCATGTCAGAGAGGTAAACAAGTAAAATCAAGTTTCAAATCAAAAAACCTTGTATCAACCTCTAGACCTCTTCAGTTGTTACACATGGATCTGTTTGGACCAGTTAGTGTTGCCAGTTTAGCTGGAAGGAAATATGGATTTGTCGTTGTTGATGACTATTCTAGATTTACTTGGGTACTTTTCTTAACCCACATGGATGAGTCTTTTAAGGCCTTCTCTGTATTCTGTAAGAAAGTACAAAATGAGCAAGGTTTCTGTATTTCTACCCTTAGAAGTGATCATGGGGGAGAATTTGAAAATGAGCAATTCAAACTGTTCTGTGAAGAGAATGAAATCTCTCACAACTTCTCTGCACCTAGAACTCCACAGCAAAATGGACTGGTTGAGAGAAAGAACAGATCTCTGCAAGAGATGGCTAGATCAATGCTCAATGAAAATAATCTCCCTAAGTACTTCTGGGCTGAAGCAGTAAACACTGCATGTTATGTGCAAAATAGAATACTTATAAGGTCTATCCTAAAGAAGACTCCTTATGAATTGTGGAAAGGTAGAAAACCCAACATATCTTATTTCCATGCATTTGGATGTGAATGTTTCATCTTAAATACCAAGGATCAACTTGGAAAGTTTGATTCCAGGGTAGACAAAGGTATCTTCATTGGATATTCTGAAGTGTCTAAAGCATATGGAGTTTTTAACTCTAGAACCTCTGTTGTTGAGGAATCCATTCATGTAAAATTCAATGATAATCTAAAGACTGATAGGGAACTATCAGATCTAGAAGATGATCTTGCAGGACTTGATCTTACCCAACAGACGAGTCAACAGCCAGACGTATCAAAAACTGAGTCTGCTGAGAAATCTGTCAGACAAGTGGAGCAGACGAGTCATCGGTTAAATCAACATCAAAATGATGATCTCAAAAGAGACTGGAAGTTCAAAGCTCATCATCCTGAAGATCTTATCATAGGAAGTCCCTCTGAAGGTGTTAGAACCAGATTTGTCGTAAGAGAGTCAAGCAATATGACTTTTTTTATCTGAAATTGAACCAAAGCATATTGAGGAAGCTCTTGAAGATGAAAGCTGGATTCTTGCTATGCAAGAGGAACTTAATCAGTTCAAAAGGAATGATATCTGGAAACTTGTCTCCAAACCAACAGACAAGTCTGTTATTGGAACAAGATGGGTTTTCAGAAACAAGCTAGATGAAGATGGCAAAGTTGTCAGAAACAAAGCAAGGTTAGTAGCTCAAGGCTACAACCAACAAGAAGGTATTGACTATACTAAGACTTTTGCACCTGTAGCTAGAATAGAAGCCATTCGCATACTCATGTCATATGCTGCACAACATCAAATTACTCTATTTCAAATGGATGTAAAAGTGCTTTTTTAAATGTAATAATTGAAGAAGAAGTTTATTTAAAACAACCTCCTGGTTTTGAAGATAATGAAAGACCAGATTATGTTTTCAAACTTAAAAAGGCTTTATATGGTTTAAAACAAACGCCTAGAGCATGGTATGATAGACTTAGTTCTTTTCTTATGAATAATGGTTTTATAAGAGGAAAAGTTGATACAACTTTGTTTAAGAAATGCTCAAAAGATAACTTCATAGTAGTTCAAATATATGTTGATGATATTATTTTTGGAGCTACTAATGAAAAATTGTGCAAAGAATTCTCTAAGTTGATGCAAGCAAAATTTGAAATGAACATGATGGGAGAATTGAAGTTCTTCCTTGGACTGCAAATCAAGCAGACGTGTGATGGAATCTACATCCATCAACAAAAGTACATCAAGGAGATTCTAAAGAAGTACAAAATGGATAGCTCAAAGATCATGAAAACTCCAATGCAAACTAATGCTAATCTAAGCAAAGATGATGAAGGTAAAAAGGTAGACCAAACTGTCTGCAGAGGTATGATTGGATCTCTTCTTTACTTAACATCTAGCAGACCTGATATTCAATTTAGTGTCTATATGTGTGCTAGATTCCAATCTGATCCCAAAGAATCTCATCTTAAGGCTGTTAAAAGAATCTTTAGATACTTGCTTGGAACTACTAATCTTGGTTTAATGTATTTGAGAACACAAGATTACAGATTAGTTGGTTTTTGTGATGCCGACTTTGCTGGAGATAGAATGGAAAGGAAAAACACCAGTGGAGGATGTCACTTCATTGGAGCAAACTTAGTCTCCTGGTCAGGCAAAAGACAGACGACTATTGCACTCTCAGCTGCAGAAGCAGAATATGTCTCTGTTGCAAGTTGCTGCTCACAGCTATTATGGGTAAAACTTCAACTAGAAGATTACTCTATATTTGAGCATAATATACCTGTCTGGTGTGATAATTCTAATGCTATTTGCTTAACTAAGAATCTCATACAACATTCTAAGGCTAAGCACATAGAAATCAAATATCACTTCATAAGAGATTATGTTCAAAAAGGTATATTTGATGTTAAGTTTGTTAAAACTGAAAATCAATGGGCTGATATCTTTACAAAACCTTTAGCTGAGGATAGGTTTAAGTTTATAAGAGACAACTTGAATATACATTGCTTTGCTGAATAACCTGTCTGATGGGTGTTTACGTTACTTGTGTTTAACCGTCTGACTCTTTGAATCATACTCTTTATTTGAAATATTTTCCTTTAATGGTTATTATCTTTAATGCCATTTCTTTCTCTGAGGCAAAATGTGTACATGGCTGTTTTTATTTTAAATCAATTCTTTTTAAACCTTCATTATTTTTTTCATTTAAAATTACAACTGTCTTTGGTCTTTAAAAGGGAAAACTTTTTTTTATTTTAAAAGGTATTTCATTCTTACGTTTTCAAATCTTTTTCTCTTCGTTTTTAAGCCATCAAAGAGGATGCATCTGCTCAGGGGGAGCAGTTGAAGAAGCCTTTAGGCAAAACCAAAGGACAAACTTGCTTTTAACTCTTTTTTTGTTCTCTTAGTACCTTATTTGTAATTTTCTTTTTAAAAATTACCTTGTACACAGCCAATGATGGTCAAATACAAATTACCTTCTTTGTTTCTCTTTTTTGATTATGACAAAAGGGGAAGAAAGTTAAATGAAAAATGTTTTAATGTTACAACTGTCTGATATGAACAATTATTTATCCGTCTGATATAGAAATATGATGTGTCTTTTCTTTTCTCTCTGTCTATGTTTTATTGCTTTTGATAATGTCAAAAGGGGGAGAAAATACTAAGATAAGACTAAGATAAAATGTTAAATGCTTATCTGTCTGAGTATGTTATAATTATGGAACAATGTTTTAATCTGACTGATCATATACATGACTGACTTATGTGAATTTTCTTAAGTTTATTTAATCATTTAACATGTTTTGTCATCATCAAAAAGGGGGAGATTGTTGAGTCTCCAAATGTCTGATGTGCATTTACCTTAGTTTTGATGAGATTAAAACAGTTATTCAATGATTTAATTGAACCCATCTGTGGTATTTAACTTGTCTACTTAGTATGCAGATTATAACATTAAGTGCCTATATGAACTGTTCACTCGTCTGAACTTAGATAAGTTCACCCGTCTGAACTAACTTAAGTTCACATGTCTGAACTAACTAAAGTTCACTCGTCTGAACTAGCTAAGGTTCACTCGTCTGAACTAAGAGAAGTTCACTCGTCTAATGAAGTCTTCAACCGTCTGATCAAAGGAAGACTCACCCGTCTAAAAGACTTTGCAACTGACGTCATCTCTTTGTTAAAGAGGCAACCCGTCTAATGAAGCTACTCATCCGTCTAGTGACTAACGTTAAAGAATACATTGAATGAAAGCTGTCTCGACTCTGATAAGGAACTTCAACAAAGTGCTTTGCCTGAACACAACTGCATCTTACACCAAAAGCGAAAGTCTTCCCTCTGCAAACAAAAAGCACGTATACAGACCTGCTGAGACCAAAGGTATATTAGAAGTCTGTATCACTCTGATGAGAGAGAACAAGCGAAGTTCCCTATGCTTTAATGGCTGATCAGAACGACTCTATTGCATTTATTGAAGATCTACAAGAAGCCAAGCCTTCAGATTTTGTGTCTAACGACTTTAAAATCTTGAAGCCTATTTAATGAAGAAGACTTCGAAGATCCAAGTAGACAAGAGAACAATCAAAGCAATCAAGAGCAATTACTCTGTGCATTTATATCTTCATTCTTTAATTATTTATTCTTCAATCATTTGAAGTTATTACGCAGTCTTTTAGATCTTCACATTTAATACACTCGTCTGAGTGCTTGTGAAAGACTTGCAAATTATAATCCATTTTACAACTTCTCTCAAACAAATCAGTCTAACAATATTAAAAATAAAAATACCAGGTACAAATATTAAATCGAGGTACCCATTCTATGATTAACTTACCCTCCATTTTTGAGCCTGAAGAGGTTAAGTGTGCAAATAATACTTGTCTAGAGCCTGGAGAGGCTAGGTGTGAAAACAATACTCGTCTGGAGCCTGAAGAGGCTAGTTGTGAAAATAATACTTGTCTGTCCTGTAACCTAAATCAGTTATAGTGAGAAAACTTGGTGCTGCCAAGGACTGGACGTAGCCTCATTGTTAAGGGGTGAACTATAATGGCCCGGACTACTTTTAAGGATTGCCTACTGTCCCCGCAAACCAACACGAGTCTCTTCAACGTGCTTTGTCCTCACTCACACGATTCCTAGGAAAACTTCCCAGAAGGTCATCCATCCCACAATTGCTCCAAGTCAAGCACGCTTAACTATGGAGTTCTTATGTTCTAGGCTCCCGAAAAGAAGATGCATCTTGTTGGTATAGGTAGTACCAATCAATTCTTACAAGCCTTCCTTCAACTGTACAGTCTCATACCTGCACAGCCTCAGGATTCCTCTCATTCCAGTGTGAATCGGTTCATTCATGTATCCCTCCGCCAAGAAGCCTGCCAGGAGCCGCTCCTTTTCCGTGCCTCATGCACCGGCGATCACTCCCAGCCCTCGTCAGCCCCGAGTGTTACATGAACCAGGATAAAATCTGCTGAGTGATCTCTCTTTCCCTTAACTCTTTAGTTTGATTATTTGTCTTAACTATCATCTAATTAAAAGGGTTTATAATTGTATTTATCAAACCTTTTTTTATTTTGCATGATTACGTGTTTTCTGTGAAAACCTTCAGACTAGTTATCAGTCTGATTGACCTATCTGTGTTTACTCGTCTATCATAATTCGTCTGTGCTTACGAAAAAGTTTCTAAATTCCGCATAAATTTGGCAAACACCATTCAACCCCCTTCTAGTGTTTGCATCTGTCTATTTCAGGGTATTGGACATAAAACTGTTTGCTTTGTTTACTTTGTTTGCACTTCCTTGTTTTCGTTTCTTATTTTCATTAATAATTACAAAATTGTTACCTTATTTTCATTTTGTTTCCTATTTTCAAATATTTGTATAGTAAACAGAGGAAACAATATTTTGTTGTTTTCATCGTTTCTATACAAATATTTGAAAACAACAAATAGAATTAAAACAATGTGACATTTTTACTGTAACGGCCCAGACTGCTTCCAGAATTGTCGACTGTTCCCACAAACCAACACAAATCTTTTCAGCATGGTTTGTCCTCACTCACACGCTTTCTGGGAAACTTTCCAGAAGGTCATCCATCCCACAATTACTCCAAGTCAAGCACGCTTAACTATGAGGTTCTTATGTTCTGGGCTCTCCAAAAGAAGATCCATCTTGTTGGTATAGGTATTACAAATCAATTCCTTTAAGCCTTCCTCAATTGTACAACCTCATACCTGTACAGTCTCAGGATCCCTCTCATTCCGTTGTGAATCGGTTCATTCATGTGTCCCTCCGCCTAGAAGCCTGTCAGAAGCCGCTCTTTGTCCGTGCCTCATGCACCGACGATCACTCCCCATTCTCGTCAGCCGTGGGTGTTACATTTACAACATTAAAGGAAACAAGAGAAATGAAAATAGGAAACTATAAACAAAAACAATCTTTTTAATGATATTAACTAAAATCATTAACATGCAAATGCGAAAGTTATATTAAAACAATTAATTCCTTATAAAACACTTGGTAATCTATTCTTCAACATGTGTGAGATTCCGACCATGATAATTGCAACATTGTCTCCAATATTATTGATTTGTTAATTTTTTGGGATGTGTATGGAATTATGCAATTGATTTCCTTATCGTTTCTAGGCAACAAAGTAAAAAATACAGTAATATTATTATAACTAGTGCTATCCCCCGTGCGTTGCACGGATGTGTAAAATTATACTAAATTATTATTTTAGTTATTGTTTATAAATATAATTTCAGTGCATGTTTATAAATATAAGACAACATTCAGAAGAAAAAAGTATAAGACAACAAAATTAATCACCAAAAAAAAAAAATAAGACAACAAAATTTGTATGAATAAATATTATTAAGAGTGAAGTAAGGATAAATATAGTGTAAAATAATCTATAATGTAGATAACAATTCAAAAGAATGAGGTTTTATTGGAACTGAAACTTTTTCTATCAATAGAAAAAATAAAAATAAAGAAATTAATAGTAAAAGAAGAAATTAAGCAAATCATGGAATTATCTCATAAGTTGTCAACAAAATGTACATTAGCAGGAAAACAAAATACTAAAAAGGTGTACAATAAAGTCCCAAAAAAAGATGTACTAAAAATGCAAATTAGAATCAAAATTGTATGTGTTTTTTGTTGAATACTTAAAGATCAAATAAAGTTAGTGTAAAATAAAAGTAATCTTTCACAAGATATTCTTACTTTTTCTATAATAATGTAAATATCTTAAAAATTAAAACCAACTAAATTTACATAACTTCACATGCAGTATACATAACCAAAGCATTAAAAAATTAAAGGAGTTGTTTACATACATAATACATAACAAAATTATAACAAACACTTACACACATAATATCCTGAAGATCAATACATGTAATTAAGCCTAATCTTTCTTCTTCTTGAATTTGTATAGTCCTCTCTTACTCCCAATATAGGCATTGATGATTTGTGTGGGAGCACATATGAAAATTAGAAGAGCTTGGGGTTTGGGAAAATTTAGAAGAGGTTCTTGGAGTATGTATAGAACATGTTCCTATTAAAAAGAGAAGAAAGAAAATGATTGCAATATAAAATATATGATGTAAATAAAATTAGGAAATACTTTTACAAAATAAAACATTGTACCTTTGTCATCATTTATCGGAGACGAAATCTTTGGAACACCACTTAAGTCTCTTTTAACATTAGAATATGGAACCTTATTACGATGTTTCATTTTTTGATTATTCCGACCACCACCTTAGGTATTCTCCTTGTGTTCCATGTTTTTAACTACAATAATATTTATGGAGAAAAGCTAAATTCTTCATCTTCAACATGAATAATATCTACAATAGCTTGATACGGTCCCAAAAATGAAGAAATGAAAACAACCACGATCTACTTTATAACACATTGTTAGAGAATATTCACTATCTACCTGCATAATCATTGTTAAATCAAAACATGTAAATAATCCAAATCAATCATATATACTTAAAATATAAAAATGGAATATACAAAATTCTGGAATTAACATTAAGTTGGCATTAACATGCAAATCAAAAGTACAGCAAACCATGTCCGGACCAATAATTTAAAAATACCGCAACTGCATGAAATATCAAATATATATATATATATATATATATATATATATATATATATATATATATATATATATATATATTACCACTGTGATAAAAATAGATGTTGCATCAAAAGTACAATATAAATACATTTATATTGTACTCATACACGAAGATAGTCACCAAAGTTCAGAGAGAAAGAAATATTTCGGTTTAATGCTTTCCTGTGAGAGAAAGTTCAGAGAGTAAAAAGAAAAAAAAAATTGGGCAGATAAATCTTTAGAGAAAAGTAAAAATAAATCTTTGGGGGAGAGAGAAAAACAAATTTTTTCAAGAATGAAAGATAGTGCAAGAGCTTAGTTGAGACGATGAAAAAAATGAGAGAGGAGTAAATTGTTATGGTTTTTTTGCAGCAGAAGTTTGTTGATACAAATGAGAAGGTGGGGGATGAGGAGAATCTGACCATTTAAGAGAGAATAAAGAAAAACAAAAAAAAGTTAAAAAAACTTATGGATACTTGGCAGTTGGCATATAAAAGAAACACAAACTGATGGTCCCGTACACAAACCTTACCTTTCTATGAAATTCAAAAAAATTATAAAACCCATTTCCTAAATATCACAAAATTTTCTCCAACTCCAAAGGAAAAATCAATTTCCCAAATATCATTATTTTTGTAACAATAAACCCATTGAAAGAACAGAAATGAAGTTGAAGAACAAAGTAAACCTTACCTTTCCGTGTCAAAAGATTTGGAGCCTTACAAAGTTCTAAACTTGAAACCAAAATGAAGAATAAGTATGAGTTACTGTGTGTATGAACAAACTCAATATGAGCAAACAAATGATTGGGAAGAAATGAGTGTAAAGCAGTGCAGCAATGGTTGGTGATATAAGGTGAAAACGTTTTGGACGCGTAAAGCTAAGGAAATTAAAGGAAAAGAAACTAACAATTTGGGAGAAGGAAAAAAATTAAAAAATAATGTAGTAATTGTGTGAGAAAGTAGACAGGCGACGTGGTTGATGATAGTGAGCGACTGAGCAGGTTTTGGACACGTAAGCCTAAGGAATTTTTGGAGAAGTTTTTCTTATAAAAAAAAAAGAAGAAAAAAAATTTAGAAAAAAAATATAGTAACCGTGTTAGAAAGTAGAGGCGACGTGATAGATGATAGTGAGGGGTAAAAAAACTATTGGAAAGGCAAGGGAGGTTGAGCGGCTTTGGGTCATTGTGAAATAAAAGGTAAAATTTTTATTTTTATATTAAAAATAGAAAAAGAGAGGGGAAAAGAAATAGGGAGAAACGGCACACAGTTTTATTTTTTTAGAAAGGAAAGAGTAGTTTTACATAGTTTTAATTTTTTTTTTAGAAAGGAAAGAAAAGTTTGGGCGGGAAAAATCTGCTAGAAAGACATAAATTTAATATATATATGATTATAAATATAAATGAAAGCAAAACAAATAAAAACAAAAATCAACCAAAACACCACGTTAGCATTCTCAATTCAAATTATTTTTTCAATGACATCAACTAAAAGTGCAAATGCATGAGTTAAAATGACTAACTCCCTTATAAAACAATTGATAATGTATTCTTTGCACTTCTTATTCTAACTGTGGAAATAAAAAACCACCGCCAATCTCCATTGAGTTGTTACCTTGCCCACATGTGTATGCTAGTTCATTTGGTTTCTTACTCATTTTTGGGGGAAAAAAAGTAAAAATATAATATTTCTATAATTATAAATGAAAGCATATCAAATAATGTCAAAAATAAAAATAAATTAAAATATCGCTTTAACATTTCCATTTGAAATCATCTTTCAATGACATTAATTAAAAACATTAACATGAAAACACGTGAGTTAAAATAATTAATTCCCTTTAGAAAACAGTCAATAATCTAATTTTCACATGCGTAATTTCAAATATTTTAATTTCACTATCGCTGCCAATGTTCACTAAGTTGTTAACTTTGAGGCATGTGTATGCAACTATATATTTGGTTTTCTCATCATTTGTAAGGAAACAAAGTAAAAATAAGGCATTATATTATAATTATAGATGAAAGCATATCAAATAAAACAAAAAAAAGGTAAAACACCGCTTTAACATTTTCAATTGAAAACATCTTTTCAATGACATTAACTAAAAACATTAACATGCAAATACGTGATTAAAATTCTACTAATTCCCTTAGAAAACACTCAATAGTCTACTCTCACACCTAATCCCAACCAATATAATTCCACGATTGTCACTAATCTCCGCTAAGCTGTTAACTTCTGGGCAGGTGTATGCAACTATTCATTTGATTTTCTCATCATTTCTTAAGAAACAAAGTAAAAATAACGCAATATTTTTGTAATTATAGATGAAACCATGTCAAATAATAAGAAGAACAAAAATCAACCGAAACACCACTTTAGCATTTTCATTTGAAATTATATTTTCAACGACATTAACTAAAAACATTAACATGCAAACGTGTGAGTTAAAATGACTAATTCTCTTAAAAAACACTCGATAATCTACTCTCCATCCATGTAATTCGAAAGATTATAATTCAACAATTTTTGTTGAGTTGTTAACTTTCTAGCATGTGTATCAACTATGCATTCACTTCTCTCGTCATTTCTTAGGGAATAAAGTAAATATAAGCTATACTTATATAGTTATAAATGACTACATATCAAATAATAACAGAAATAGAAATCAATTAAAACACTAGTTAGCATTTCCATTATAAAGTATGTTACTGTGCTGGTTTGGTTTATTTGGCAGTAGTCAAGATGGTTATGTTTTTATTTGTTTTTTTGAGCTTGTCTACTCTATTGGTTAAATGTTTTTGGGTGGGGTACCACTTGTACCTAGTTAATAATATTTTTTTTTTCCTATTAAAAAAATAACATTAACTAATTAAAATTATTAACTTGCAAATTTGTGAATTAAAGTTATTAACTCCCTTATAAAAAATCTACTCTTTGCATGTGCAATTTCAACCATGATAATTCGACAATCGCCATTGATCTCCATTGAACTGTTAACTTACCTACATGTGTATATACAATGTATTTGGTTTCGTTGTCGTTTTTTAGGGGAAAAAAAGTAAAAATAAGGTAATATTTTTTATAATTATGAATGAAAGCATATCAATAATAACAACAACATAAATTAATTAAAACCTCACTTTAGTATTTTCATCTGAAATCACCTTTTCAATGACATTAGCTACAAACATTAACACACAAACACACGAGTTAAAATGATTAATTACCTTAGAAAACACTCGATAATCTACTTTTCATACGCGTAATTCAAACCATTATAATTCTACAATCGCCGCCAATCGTACCATTAGTTTCCTCATCATTTTTTAGGAAACAAAGTAAAATTAAGGTAATATTTTTATGATTATAGATGAAAGCGTATCAAATAATAACAAAAAGGTAAATCAATTAAAACATCACGTTAGCATTTTCATTTGAAATTATCTTCTTAACGACATTAACAAAAAACATTACTTGTAAACGCGTGACTTAAAATGACTAATTTAGAAAACACTTGGCAATCAACTCTTCATACGTCTAATTTCAATAATTTAATTACAATTGTCACCAATCTCTGCGGAGTTGTTAACTTTGGATGTGTATGCAACTATGCATTTGGTTTCCTCATCATTTTTTAGGAAACAAAGTAAAAAATGGTAACATTTTTATAATTATAAATGAATGTATATATAATAATAACAAAAATAGAAATAAATTAAAACACCATTTTAGCATTTTCTTTTGAAATTATCTTTTCAAGGACATTAACAAAAAACATCACCTATAAACACGTGAGTTAAAATGATTAAATTCCTTAGAAAACACTCGGTAATAGTACGGCAATCTACTATTCACACATCTAATTTCAACAATTTAGTTACACAACTTTCGCTAATCTCTCGTGAGTTGTTATAACTTCTCGACATGTGTATGCAACTATGCATTTGGTTTTCTCATCATTTTTTAGGAAACAAAGTAAACATATGGTAATATTTTTATAATTATAAATGAATGCATATCAAATAATAACAAAAATAGAAATCAATTAAAACACCATTTTAGTATTTTCGTTTGAAATTATCTTTTCAACGACTTTGACCAAAAACATTACTTGTAAACACGTGAGTTGAAATGACTATTTCCCTTAGAAAACATTTAGTATTCTACTCTTCACGTGTCTATTTTCAACAAGTACCATTCCACAATTTTCACCAATCTTCTGCTGAGTTGTTAACTTACCACCATGTGTATGCAACGACACATTTGGTTTCCTCATTGTTTTCTAGGGAAAAAAGTATAAATAAGGTAATATTTTTATAGTTATAAATGAAAACATATCAAATATTAGCAAAAATTGAAATAAATTAAAATATCACTTTACCATTTTCATTTAAAATTAACTTTTCAACGACATTAGCTAAAACACCATTTCAGCATTTTCGTTTGTAATTATATTTTCAATGACTTTAACAAAAAACATTACTTGTAAACACGTGAGTTGAAATTACTAATTCCAGTAGAAAATACTTAGTAATCTACTTTTCACGGTCTAATTTCAACAAGTATAATTCCACAGTTTTCACCAATCTTCTGGTAAGTTGTTAACTTAGCACTATATGTATGCAACTATTCATTTGGTTTCCTCGTTATTTTCTACGAAAAAGTATAAATAAGATAATATTTTTATAATTATAAATGAAAGCATATGAAATAATAGCAAAAATAGAAATAAATTAAAATTTCACTTTACCTTTTTCATTTGAAATTAACTTTTCAACTGACATGAGCTAAAAACATTAACGTATAAACTCGCAAGTTAAAATGACTAATTTTCTAAGATTACACTTGATAATCTACTCCTCACACTCTTAATTCCAACCATTATAATTCCATAATTGCCCCTAAGATGTTAACTTTCTGGATATATAACTATGTATTTTGTTTCCACGTCATTTCTTCGGATATAATGTAAAATTAAAGCAATATTTTTTTATAATTATGAATGAAAGCATATCGAATAATAACAAAACAAAACTAAATTCAAACACCAATTTAGCATTCTCATTTTGAAATTATTATTTCAATGAAATTAACTAAACATATTAACACACAAAGGCGTGAGTTAAAATGACTAATTTCCTTATGAACATTTGATGATATACTTTTCATACATGCAATTCCAACCATTTTAATTCTGTAATCGCCTTCAATCTTCGCTGAATTGTTAACTTTTCGCTATCTTATGTAATTATGCATTTGGTTTTCTCAGAAATAAAGTAAAAATAAGATAATATTTTTATAATTATAAATGAAAACAAATTAATTAATAACAAAAGCCAAAATAAATTAAAACATCACCTGAGCTTTTTCATTTGAATTTTATCTTTTCAACAACATTAACTAAAAACACTTATGTGTAAACATGCGAATCAGAAACAATTAATTCTGGTGTGTTTGAATTTACATTTCAACATAAAACACATTTTTCAAAGCATCGAAACGTAAATTCAAATATGCACTTCACTCTTAAATCATTTTATAATCTACTCTCTGCACTTGTAATTTCATTCATGATAATTATTAATTCCACAGTTGCGGCAAATTTCCGTTGATTTGTTAACTTTCGGGGTTGTATGCAAATGCAACTCTTCTTTCGGTTTCCTCGTCGTTGGTTCCAATGAGAAGAAAGAACTTAGCTTCCATAACAATCTTACCAAAGCACAGGGATATTTCCGTAATTTCGCTACTCGACCCCTTTCTAACGTTTTCGTATATAAACCAAAATCCATTATCGGTCGAGAATCCCATTACATTTTCCCCCGCCATTCTCTTCCAATTTCTCTTCCCAATCTATCCTTCGAAGTTCTAGGGCTCACACTCTTCACTTCTCTTCATTCCCCTCTTTACAAAACCCTAATTCTTCTCAATTCCCTCTCAGATTTCTCCATTTTCACGCTTCATGCCCTTCCGGTTCACCAATCCATGAGTTTTCCGGTTACTTCAAGTGTCTCCGCCGCGGTGGCGCCTTCCTCCGGCCACCGCGGCATCGGCCTGTCCAACACAATCCACTCCGAAGTCGCCTCGTGCTTGCCGCTTCCGTCGCTGCCGGTGTTCTGTGGCGCCTCCGATAAGGACCTCCGCCTTGGTGATACGCCGATGATGCTGAACCGCGAAGAGGTGCTTGCACAGTCAGGCAAGATCGCCGAGCTGCTTCAAAATACCGATGTGTCATACTTGTAAGCATTTCCTTCGGTTTTCGTTGTACATTTGAGATTGTTTGAAGAAGTAGGGAAATGCAAATTTAGTTCTAATTTCGCTGTGATTTTTTGTGAAATTGAAATTTGTGGCGGTGAGATGAAGTTAGAAGCATTCGAATGTTTATTGCTGTTGCCGTGTGTTATGAGCTGTGAATTTTGTTGCTACTATGAAATTTGAAATTTATGTAGTTACTGTTTACTAGTTTAGTTATATTTCTGTTTTTTTTTTTGGAATTTTTAAAATATTTATATAATTTTAGGTTGCCTGTACGTACTTAAGTTTGTAGGTTTAAGTCACAGGCAGATTAATGTTGGACTTATAAATATAATAGGTGCGTCGGGTTTAAATACTTTTGGAGTGTGAGACCTATTGACTTTTTTTTTTTTAATAATTTTTTTTTAAACTTCATGGAAGATGTTTTCATTGAGAAGAGGTAACTACTTTATGAACAGGGTTTGCTTGCAGTAACTGGGATGGAATTTTATTCCCAGTGTTGATTTACTATAAATAAACAAAATGACATTCATTCCAACTGCTTCGACTATTTCTTTATTTCCTGTATGCTAGGGTCGTTCGGGCGGAAAACGCTTGACCCGTCCATATTATATACACGTTAAGGCAAGTAACAGCTGACTCTTTATTAGTAAAGTGGGCGTGCGCTAGCGCGTATCCGTTTTCTTGCTAGGAGAGGGGCTTTGTTGTTTCATTGGAATTTGATGCATTGTTAAAGACATACATATTTTTGTCGTTATCGTCAATATGTTGTTTCTGTCGTTACTACTATTGTTAATTTTATTGTTGAATTTAATGCAATTTTATATATGTTGTCGTATACAGGAATTTAAAAGATGATGCCAAGGGTGTTCCGTTACTTCCGTATACCAACGCTGAGTCTTTAGAACTCCATGATGAAGTTCTCAGGTGCAATCCTGAAGCATTTGAATACAACACTGCAGGTAAACAGAGTACTTGGTTTCTGCCCTGAATATCACCTCTGTAGATTTATTCAAATCTCATAGGCTTGTAGCTGCTCATTGGACTATACTGATCTGACAGAATTTGAAGGTTTGAGACTTTTGCACTGTATAAAATTTGGCCACGCTGAGATTTCTTGTGAAGGGAAACTGTCGTACTTAAATGAAGTTTGATTCATGCTGACAAATTACTGTTAGTTATAACTTATAAGAGGTTTAGTGTAACTTTCTTGTTTGAGAAAAACTAGAACTTGAGTGTGTCCATCTAGAGCTAATCTTTGTTTTTGGTTTTATTGCTTTTCATTTAATACTTCAATGGCATTCTGCTTATTGTTTGTTGTATTGTTAAGTTTCTCAGGTTCTGTCAAGGAGCAGGTCTCTGGTAGTGCCTTACCTGAAAAGCTCTTCGAATCAAGTTTTCCTGTCACAAGACAGAATCAAAATGACCACAATGCAACCCCTAATCGCCAGCTTGATAATTCTTCTACTAATGTATGAATGTGTTTGGTATATGCCGTTGATGTATAGATTCTTCTGATTTGCTAATCTTAAAATAATTTGGCAGGATATTTCTACATTGTCTTCTAAAAAATCAAAAGTCAAGAAGAAAGGTGGCAATGGAATATCTATAGGACCCGATCCTGCTGAGCTTCAAGGTCGTTACGGCTTGTTCCTACTTTTTAACATTGTTGTTTGTTCGCTGTCTGTGTGTGTGCATGCATTGCACGTATGCCCATTTTCACGTGTAATCAACTGGTATTTATAATCTTTTTAGATGCCAACATTGGAAGGTTTCGTGAGTTTTTGGAGGACATATGCAGCAAAGCTGAATTTAATAGTGATGATCGAGATGAAGCAGAATGGTTGCCATTGCCTCTTTCAGATCTTAGATTGCTTGTTAATGAAATAATGTCTATACGTGAGAAAAAACTTCTGCATTTGGTTCCCGTGGAAGTCCTTGTCAGACTATTAAAAGTTCTTGATCATCAGATACATAGAGCAGAAGGCCTGTCAATTGAGGATTGTGATAACGTAAGTTCACTTTTCAATTATTTCGTAATAGTCTATGCTGAAATTTGTAGGCTTGTTTGGAATTACTTCCTTCGTCTCATTTTACTTGTTCCATTTGGTTATGCATACCTCTTAAGAAAATAATTAAGTTTATTTTTATAATAAAATGATATTCTTTGATTAAAATACCCATATTTAAATTGTACGGTTGGATAGTTGCAATTATTCACCAACCACTACACTCCTTGATAAAAAAGCTCATTAATATGGATTGGTGGAGATACAAGGGGATATTTTTGGGAAAAAAGTAATTAATACTTCTTGATTTTCTAAAGGGACAAGTAATTTGAGACAATGTAATATTTCAAATGGGACAAGTAAAATGAAACGGAAGGAGTAGTTGATTTTGAATATTAACTCAGTTTTTCTAATAAAATGTATTAAAATCTTACTTGTATTGGGTACTAAACAGAAATTTATTATCAAAATAGCTTAAGTACATAGATCGAGTTTGGCAAGGTTGTGAGCTAAAGAGAGGAGTCTCCATGTACACAAATTTAACTTGGAAGCGACTTTCCCTATAACAACTATGAGAAAGCAAAGCCTGGTACAGGAGTCAGACCTATTCCTAAAGAGATCATCTACAATAATAAGACAACCTTTCAAAATCATGTTGCTTTCAAGATCATGTTTCTCATAAACTCTAATAAACTAATTTGAAATACTGTACATTATTACTTGTCACTGAAAAATATTAGGTTGTTGAAAGTTTTTAATTGAAAAAAAATATTATTTGAGAGATAGGAAGGAGGATAAGTAATCCTCCATAGTGAAGACAGTAGTAAGGAAAATATTAGCATCAATATCAAGCACATCAGTGCAAACAAATTCTCCATTCCCTCCCCATAGAAACTATTCTATCATTAACAATAACAATGATAAGGAGAACAAGGCACCCTGGAAATTGTAATCCATTTCACTCCAACCAAATGCATCAAAGCTCCAAACTCAAAGGACTTGCCCAAGATGTTTTGGTCATGTGAGGAGAATGGATGAAATGGAACACAGTCCAATTAAAATATGGAACTTTAGGAGAAACCATTAAAAAAGATCTTGCGGTAGATGGATTTATTGAATATTTGGTTTTTGATAGAGCTCAATAGCATTGTTTGATTCATGTAGCTGATGCTCCCTATTGGGATTAAGTCATG
The DNA here is from genome assembly GCA_039655645.1 of Ammopiptanthus mongolicus. Taxonomy (NCBI): domain Eukaryota; kingdom Viridiplantae; phylum Streptophyta; class Magnoliopsida; order Fabales; family Fabaceae; genus Ammopiptanthus; species Ammopiptanthus mongolicus. Next base: position 86,403,587 of record CM077347.1, read on the forward strand.
GCTGTTGTTCTACACAGTTTTTTTAATCATAATTTATGAAATGAATTCATATTCTTTTATTTTTTTTTTTGTTATTTTTGGTGCTATAACTGTTATTGTTCGGTGTTTCAGTCAGATTCAGACCTAGTTTCATCTATTTTAGTTGCGTTGGAGTCCATTCATGCTGCGCTGGCAGTGATGGCCCATAATGAGATGCCAAAGCAACTTTATAAAGAAGAGGTTTGTTGGTTATGCTAGTTTCTGACAATTATTATTATTATTATCATAATTATTAAATTATTAAATTTATTATCATGAATGGCAATAATTTTATTAGAACCTGCCTTGGGGCAAAGCAAGTAAACAGCTACCTCAGCAGGACAAAACTATTGTTATATATGTCTTAAGTGTTAAAGTCCCACATTGTTTGAGTATATGAGTAAAGAACCTTTTATAATCACTTGGGCAATCCTCCTCCCATGAGCTAGTTTTTGGGGTAGAGTTAGGTCCAGTTATTCTAATAATATGTATGAAATCAGTGCTTTGCCTTGCCATGACATGCGAAAACTTTTACTTTCACAATAATTTTAATCTTTAATGTCTTGCATTTAATGTAATTTGTCCATTTCAGATCATTGAGCGAATTCTGGAGTTTTCCAGGCGTCAAATAATGGATGTGATTTGTGCATGTGATCCATCATATCGAGCGTTACATAGACCAAGCGAAAACACTGCATATGAAGGTTAGTCTTTTTAGTCTTTGTGCAGAATAGGGCAGTTTTTCTTTTTTCTTTTACATAACTTTGCATTTTGGAGGACCGAGATGCTACTGGAAGTGCAAGATTTTTCTTTTGAATTTTCTTTCTGACTGTAATTTGTCTGTAGTTGATGCATTCTTAGTTCTTTGGGACTGATTGGGGGGGGGGGCAAGAAGTTATTTCTTCTGTGTTCTCAAACTTCCAATCCTGTATGTTTTCCAGGTGATGATTATGAAGAACTTGATGCTGAATTTGGTTCAGCAACCAAGAAACGGCGTACTAGCAAGACATCGAAGTTGAGGAAATCAGCATCTAGCAGGTCTGATTATTATTTTTACATTAAATATCCTTTGGTTGACTTTATTGTGTATCTGCAGTGATAGGGACCTAGACCCAAGGCCCAATATTACTAAGCCCCTTAATATCTCTAATGTGTATAAGGTGCAAGCACCTGATCAGAGCAAAGGGGAGGGAAAAGAGTAACTAATTCTGCCTAGCTGGCAGAGAGAGATAGTGGGGAGGTGCATGTGCATGTGCTGATGTATTGTGAGTGAGGTATAAGTGGAGAAAGGGAGGGCAGAAACAGTTAGGCTGGAATTAGACTTTTGGAACCCTTGGGAGAGAATAGGCCTCTCGAACTGCCTATACTATCTTGTATTTCCATTTTCTTCTTCCTCAAGCTCTGTAATACACTGCTACAAGCTTGATTCCATCAATAATACTACACAGATTTCCTATATTCTCTTTATTAATTCTTAGTTCCTAACATGCAGTTAGGTTTGTTAATATACTTTTCTTATTATTTTTCTTTTGGTCCTTGCATTATTAGGGTTTCTACTGCTGTGAATACTATTCTTCAGAAATTGTGCACTGTTCTTGGACTGCTCAAGGATTTGTTGTTAATAGAGAGGTTATCAGATAGTTGCATCCTACAACTTGTAAAAACAAGCATCACAACTTTCTTGGTTGATAATATCCAGCTTTTGCAATTGAAGGCAATTGGTTTACTCTGCGCGGTATTGATATTTCTCTTTTGTCTTAAAAAGCTTTATGAATGTTGGCTTCCCTGCTTGTTTAGGCAGCTAATTTATAATTGCTTTTCAATATGGTGGTACAGATATTCTATTTATACACACAACATCGTACTTATGTGATAGATGAAATGCTTCAGCTTCTTTGGAAGTTACCTAATTCAAAGCGGGCTTCAAGAGCCTATCATCTACGCGAGGAAGAGCAAAGGCAGATCCAGATGGTTTCTGCTTTGCTGATTCAGTTAATTCACTGTAGTGCTAACCTTCCTGATGCTTTAAGACAAGCATCAAGTGGTAATGCTGTATTAGAAGTCTCAGTTGATGCTAGTTATCCAACTAATGGCCATGAGGCAGCAACGGATGCCTGCTGTCTATTTTGGAAGCGTGTACTTGAGCGGTTTGCAAGTGTGAAGACTCAGGATGCTTCTGAGCTGAAATCCGTAATGGAGAATCTTGTTACAGATTTACTGACAACTCTAAATTTACCTGAATATCCTGCTTCAGCTCCTATTCTGGAGGTATGTGTGTGTGTGTGTCTTAATGCAGGCGTATGCATTTCTGTGTGTATTATTATTTTGGTAAATGTATCAGATTAGTTTACTGCTAAGAATTGTTTCAGATTCTATGCGTCTTACTACTTCAGAATGCTGGGCTGAAGTCTAAGGATATCTCTGCACGTTCCATGGCAATAGATATTCTTGGTACAATTGCTGCAAGGTTGAAGCGCGATGCTTTGATTTGTAGCCGAGAAAAGTTCTGGATACTTCAGGATTTACTTAGTCAGGATGCTGATATGCTGCATTATCCAAAAGATGCATGTTGTGTCTGTTTGGGTGGAAGGGTAGAAAATTTGATCATATGTCACGGTTGCCAGAGACTTTTTCATGCTGATTGCCTGGACATTAAAGAACATGAAGTTTCCAGCCGGAACTGGTACTGTCAGATATGCATCTGTTGCAAGCAACTGCTTGTATTACAATCATATTGCAATTCCCAGTGCAAAGATATAGTGAAAAAGAATCGCAATGCGTCAAAAGATGATTCCGAAGTTTCTAAGCATGAAATTATTCAGCAGTTGCTTTTGAATTACCTTCAAGATGTCACCTCTCCTGATGACTTGCATGTTTACATTTGCTGGTTTGTACTCATGACAGATCTTCTAATTGGCATTTTAGTTATATTTATGCAAAGGTGATGCATGTTTATAAATGCAGGTTTTATCTCTGCCTGTGGTGCAAAGATGATCCAAATTGTCAGCAAAAGTCCATGTACTACCTTGCTAGAATGAAATCAAGAATCATAGTTCGGGATTCTGGTACTGTCTCTTCTATGTTGACAAGGGATTCGATCAAGAAGATTACTTTTGCTTTGGGCCAAAACAGTTCATTTTGTCGAGGGTTTGATAAGATTCTTCACATGCTTCTGGTCAGTTGATATTCTCTGTTTCCCTGATTTGTCAAACAAATTGTAGTTTACTGTTTTCTTTTGTATGATGTCCAGGTAAGTTTGAGGGAGAACTCTCCAGTTATTAGGGCCAAGGCTTTACGAGCAGTAAGTTGAAAATATGTTCAATTTTTTTTCTTTCTGTTTTCCAATGAAAATGGGAATCTTATAATAGTTTTTTAGTACCAAACTAATCTTTTCCATCCTTCCTTTAATATAATGAGCAGGTTAGTATTATTGTAGAGGCTGATCCCGAGGTATTGGGTGATAAACGAGTACAATCAGCGGTTGAAGGAAGGTTTTGTGACTCTGCGATATCTGTTAGAGAAGCTGCACTGGAACTTGTTGGTAGGCATATTGCTTCACATCCAGATGTGGGTTTTAAGGTATGTGTCAATGGATCTTTTCTTAATGGTAAAAAATAAAAATGATCTTTTCCTTATAAACTTCATAGTTCTTTTGGAAACGCATATAGCTTGTATAGGTTAAGTTTGGGTGGATGACATGTTAAAACTATTTTCTCAACTATGTGCTCAACTATGTGTCTTGTAGTATTTTGAGAAGATTGCAGAGAGAATCAAAGATACTGGATTGAGTGTTCGAAAACGAGCTATTAAAATTATTCGGGATATGTGCAGTTCAAATGCCAACTTCTCTGGGTTTACCAGAGCTTGCACAGAGATAATTTCACGTGTTAGTGATGATGAATCAAGTATCCAGGTATTTTAAAATTACTGCTTGAACCTTTAAGATATGCCACTAAGTATTTTAAATACTTTGTACCTAGTTTTCAAATTACTGCTTGGAGATTAATATGCTTTCTCCCTAACATGGTCTTATTCAGTGATGATATATAATTTTTATGCCTTTCATTTGTACTCTTTAAATTAGGTAGTTCCGATGTGCCACACAAAGTATTAGTCATTGCATGTGATTGTAAACTTGTGCATATTTTGATGCTAAGCCCTATGATAGGTTACCCTTCCCTCTCTTCCATTGTTAAGAGTGTTTTTATTATGCTTTTTCTACAGGACCTTGTGTGCAAAACATTTTATGAATTCTGGTTTGAGGAGCCTTCTGGTTCACAAACTCAGGTTTTTGGAGATGGTAGTAACGTTCCACTCGAGGTATCTAAGAAAACAGAGCAAATTGTTGAAATGCTGAGGAGAATGCCCAATAATAAACTTCTTGTAACTGTAATCAAGCGCAACTTATCGCTTGATTTTTTGCCACAATCCGCAAAAGCAATTGGGGTCAATCCTGTGTCCCTTGCAACAGTACGTAAGCGTTGTGAGTTGATGTGCAAATGCTTGCTGGAGAAGATATTGCAGGTACACTAGTGTTTTGTTCAAATGCATCTAATTTTTATGCTTGGCTAAATTGATATGGAAATGACAGTTTTTGTTCATGATCAGGTTGAGGAAATGAGCAGTGATGAAGTGGAAGTGCATGCGCTTCCATATGTTTTGGTCTTGCATGCATTTTGTCTTGTGGATCCAACTCTCTGTGCACCGGCTTCTAACCCTTCGCAATTTGTTGTTACTTTGCAGCCATATCTGAAAACTCAGGTTATCATTATCATCTTAAGTTATATATTGGCTTATTCTAGTATAATTATGAGTTGTATATCTTTGGAATCAATATTTCTCATGTACTGCTTTAAATTGTGCCGTGCATATCGCCGATGGCAATTTTAAACTGACCAGCATTGCTTTATCTTGTCCTTATTGAGTGGGTGTTTCAATTTTTGGCTGGGCAGTGGGACTGAGATGTAATAACCCATTCTTGTTATGCATATCAGCATATGCACTATTTTTTAATGCATCCTTTAATTGTTCAAAAAAATAATTAAAAAAACTAGTATATAATTTCATGGTTTTTTTTTTTTTTTTACTTTGCATTTCCTTTATAATTGGTTTTTTTTTTTTTGTATTTGATTTATGTCTAAGATAATTTTTCTTTCTATTTCAAAATATTTTGACAAAAACATTCTTTAAAATAACTTTAATAATATAATTAAACATCCTTTAGAAGAAACATAATGGCCATAAAATTCTGAAGCCTTGTAATTGTTTTCAGATCTCAACTGTGGAAACTTTCTATTACTTTAATCTATTAAATATTTAATATATTTTGTGCCCAACAACCCAAGTATGGAAAAGAATGATAATTTGTTCACATAATTATGAATTGTATATCTATGGAATCAATATTTCTCATGTATTGCTTTAAATTGTGCCGTGCATATCGCCGATGGCAATTTTAAACTGACCAGCATTGCTTTATCTTGTCCTTATTGGAGTGCGTGTTTCAATTTTTGACTGGGCAGTGGGACTGAAATGTAATAACCCATTCTGGTTATGCATATCAGCATATGCACTATTTTTTAATACATCCTTTAATTGTTCAAAAAAATAATTAGAAAAACTAGTATATGCCACGGCGAATTTCATGGTTTTTTTACTTTACATTTCCTTTATAGTTGTTGTTGTTGTTGTTTTTTTTTTTTTTTTTTTTGTGTTTTTGTGTATTGATTTATGTCTAAGATAATTTTTCTTTCTATTTCAAAATACTTTGACAAAAGCATTCTTTAAAATAACTTTAATAATATAATTAAACATCCTTTAGAAGAAACATAATGGCCATAAAATTCTGAAGCCTTGTGGAAACTTTCTATTACTTTAATCTATTTAATATTTAATATATTTTGCACCCAACAACCCAAGTATGGAAAAGAATGATAATTTGTTCACATAAAGAATCATAAGAATAATAACTAATGAGGAAGTCTAGCTTTTTGTTGATATGTATGAATTCACAAGAGTGATGCAATTTTCCATCATAGCAAACAAAAAATAATAATTAGGAAGAATAAATTTAGATTGTGCCCAATAGCTAAGGCCTAGGGGTGTTCATTGATTAGTATTTTTGGACCCAACTCATTCATGAAAGAGTGGGTTGGGTTGGATTGGGTTTTACAAATTTTTCCTTTAAATCTGATCCACATGTTTGTGGGCTGGGTTGAACGTACCAAAAAACTTTTGTTTGCTAAAGAATAAGTCAAAATCCATTACACATAACATAACAGGATGGAGTCCAAACACATCATAGCCAATAACCATATAAAGCATTCATTACATATTAAGAATCTTAAATCTTAAAGCCAACAAACTTGTAGTTCCATTGGCACTGACCCAACTGTGTGATGATGATGTTGGAGGTTCAGTTTTCTACTAGGTCACGTATCCCCCTTCCATACATAGGTGCTTTGCGGCTTGAATGTAACAGCAAATGGTCCAGATCAATCTACACGCATGCTGGCCATAGTAGCCAATAAAGCAATAATTGCATGTTGGAGTCACTTTCAATTTGAGAGCCATCAATGCTATCGGTCAAATATCCCTTTTATAGATTACAAATCTCCCCCCTTCTCTATAAATCTAAGTTGAATAGTGGTGTGTGGTCTTAAAACGACATTATTTCATTCATGAAAAAAATGTAGGTGTGTGCATTGGGTTGTGCTTTGTGTGTCAATCCTGCGACCTGACCCACGCTCAGTGGATCTGGTACTTTTTGACCCAACCCAACCTGTAGAACCAAACCAACCCACCATTTCTTGGCTGGTATGCTTGGGTTTGGTTTGTTCATGTGGGTTCGTGGGTCAACTGAAAACATTGTATGCCCTTACCAACAGTCCAAGTATGGAAAGAGGTCTTGGATTTGTTCCCTGTTCACATAAAATAACAAGAAAAATAAGGAAGTCTAGGTTTGTTGAAATGTGTGAAATCATAACACTTGCAATTTTCCATCAAGGGAAACAAGAAAAAAGTTACAATAAATTTAGGAGAACAACACCAAGCCAGACGTTGTGGTTAGAGGCTGTCCTTTATTATAACTTTATAATAATATGATTGATCTCTTTATTTTTAATATTTATCTTGTAAATATATTTATTGAATTGCCTTATGGGGATACCATATACAATTTTTTGTTAGCATTGATATAGGAAAAAAGATATTATTGTGGCAGGGTGCCGGGCTGGGACAGTGCACATAAAACCCATCCCCCCTGGTCTTATTGCCATGTCTAGGACTTCGTATAGGTGGGTACATGTAACATATAAACTAATATAATTTGATAACTGATGTATGCTTAAGCAGAACCCTATTGGGGCACTTGTTTCTGGCTTGGTTATGTTCTATTTATTGTCAGTTGTGTATTTACTAGTCTGGCATTTCATCATATTCCTTTCCTTATATTTTTCTTTTACTTACAAGAAAGTATGATATGAAAATGACAAAATTGCACCATATGTTATTCTTGCTTGTTTTCAGGTTGACAATCGCATGGTGGCACAGCTACTTGAGAGTATAATATTTATAATTGATGCCGTGTTGCCCTTGCTTCGGAAGTTGCCTCCAAGTATTGTTGAGGAACTTGAACAAGATTTGAAACAGATGATTGTCCGGCATTCTTTTTTGACAGTCGTCCATGCTTGTATCAAGTACGTTTGATTTCTCGCCATTATTTTCTTCAGTTAGCTGTGTTCTTTTATTTCTGTTCTGCTTCAGCCTGGAATTAACTAGTTGATAAGTTCATGTGACTTGCATTTCTCTAGATTTGTCTTATGCATAACGGAGATTATAAATGCTATTTTTTTTAATATTTTGATGCATTAAATGGGAATATGTAAATAATTTTATTACGCAATACATAAATATCAGTTCAAGAACATGTAATCTTTGAACAAAAATAGTGACCATATTTTGTGAAATACTTCGAAAAACCTTGAAGTGGGTTTAGCTTTTTAGTTTGCAATTATTAGTCTGTTACTTTGGTGGACTATGATTAGTGGAAGATTAGTTTTTTGCCTTTTAAAAGAAAAGAGTTTACCTGCCTGATTCTTACTTTATATAGGTCTTATTACTTTTCTCTTTACAGGTGCCTCTGCTCTGTGAGTAAGATGGCAGGAAAAGGGGCTGCTGTAGTTGAGCATCTTATTCAGGTCTTCTTCAAATGTTTGGATACCCAGGCAGTTGATAACAAGCAGGTTTAGTGCTAGACTCATGTTACAATTCGTCCTTTGATGTCATATATTGATATTGGGGTTTATGCGTGCACTTCATGGCAATAGCTTTCAGTTTATTAGAAACTTAAGATTGGACGTACTTTATCTTGAACAACTGTGATCTGGAAATCATTTTGCTGCTTTGTTGTTCTTTTGAGTTTTTTTCCTTTTGGGGTAATGGGGCATTATTATTGGGTCCAGGTTGTTACTAACTTTTTGGATGTCTATGTATGGCCTAATGTTAAATGATGCCTTGTTGTTTTGGTTGGGGGAAGAGAAAAGGGCTTTCAAATTTCTCTTCAATTTCCTGATAGAAAAATAAATAGTGTTAGATATGGGCCCTAGTGGGCCTAATAAGCAGCAGCAGTAGAAGAGTTAGTTGCAGTAAAGGTTAATAAATAGGGAAAGGGAGGGAAAGTTGTATTCATTTTTCGATTGATTAGTTGGAATTCGGTTGGGGAGAGGCTAGGCTCTCGAACTCCTAGCAGGGCAGTTAACTCTCTCTCTGTGTATCTTGCTATTCTGCATCTCTGTTTTGGGAAGTCATTTCCCCAGGTATAATCACTAATAAAGGAGGTATTATTCAGTGAATTTCTCCATTGAATTAGCCAGTTCTATCAACTGGTATCAAAGCTTTTCGATCTTAGAGCTATGGGTTGTGAGCAGATGAAGTTAGAGGCTGTTCAAGGTTCAACAAGAATGAAGGATCCAATTCTTGACATTCTTGACGAAATGATAAGAGAGATTCAAAGTTGGAGAAGGGAACTCAAGGAGCTACGTCTAGGAATTCCAATTTTTGAAGGAGAAGATGCCTATGGGTGGCTGAACAAGGTCGAGAAATATTTTGATGCGGGGGGAGTATGTGAAGAAGAAGATCGGACACCAGAGGTTGCGCAGTGGATGAGTGGTAGTGCTCTCACGTGGTACCGATTATGGGTTTGGATCAATCCACATGCCACTTGGGGGGAATTTAGGGAGGCAATTCTTAAGCAGTTTCAGCCAGAGCATGATCTAGATTTGCCGGTTTGGATCCACAAAGACGAGCAAGAATCTTTGGAGAAGGACACCGAAAAGAAAGATGAAGGTAAACAGAAGCATGGTGATGAAGGAGTGACAGATAATGAGGAGCTGCAAGAAGCCCGATTGAAGAGGCATGAGGATTGTCTTGAGAAATTTCTGCAACCCAACCAGGGGAATTCGGGAGGTAGAGATGTGAATAATGTTGTTGGAAAGGATGAATCCAGAAATGAAGGGGTTAACGATACAATAAAGGGGAACGACAAAGAGACGGAAGTAGTTATGGTGGAGGAAGCTGATGACGACGAGAAGACGGCGGTCGTGTACAAGTTGGCGGCAGCACGACAAAGCCACGCCGGCAGCACTGCTCACAAGATCGGAACAATGACTGACGCGTCACTCCCGGTCAGTCCACCACCGGAACTGCCGGACCGAGGTTCTCACGCGGCGGCTGGTGGTGCACTCACGATGGAGAGAACGGCGAAGATCAAGGTTGTCAGACTCGCGAGTCTAGGTAGACTCGTGAAGCATACGTAAACTCGACACGTAGACTCGACTCGTAGACTCTTACGAGTCTACCTAATATAAAAAAAAACTATAAATGACATATATAAATAACATAAAAGCAACAAAACAGCAACATCATACTCCAATAACATCTACCATCACCATAATCATTAAAAAGTACCATAATCCAAATACAAAACATTACCATCACATAAAAGTATATAACATGAACATCAAAAAACAAATCCTAAATGTCTAAAGTCAAATCTCTAACAACATCATCTCCATTATCATTATCACCATCTCCATCATCATCATCAGAATCATCATAATCAAGTTCTTCCCCGGATGAAACAACTTCTTCAATATTTTCATCAAAGCACAAATCAATTGGATCATTGATAGGTTGCTCAAGCTCAACATTCTCTTCATCAATATTGATAGGTTGCTCAACATTGTCCTCATCAACATTTGGATCATCCCCCTCTTCAGTTATCCATTCATCATCAGAATGAATGTCTTCAAATGGAAGGACAACACTTTTCCTATTTTCTCTACTCTTCAGCTTCAAGTTATATATCACATATACCAAGTCGTTCATCTTTTTTTGATGCAATCTATTTCTTCTCTTTGTATGAACCTAGAAAATAAAACATAAAAATCAAAACTTAATATTTCTAAACAAAGTAAAGTTAATAACTAGAAACAAAATCATAACTACAATTACCATTTTGAATGAACTCCAATTACGTTCACACCCAGAAGAGCTACAAGTCAAGCTAAGCACACGAATAGCAAACCTCTTTAGTTTTACTGCTCCATCACCATAGAAGTCCCACCATTCTGCAGGAAGCATACTCTTCCTGCTAGCCTTTGCAGCATCAAGACCAAAGAGCCCTCTAGCATAATGAAAGTCGGCAAGCTGTACACCAATCTTCTTCCTCTCCTCGGGATCCTTTACCAACCTTGCCATACAGCCGTACAACCCAATTTTTACCTCAACATCATCATGATTGAAATCATAGTGTAATGAGGGATTAAGATAATAAGCAGCTGCGTGTAAGGGCCTATGAAGCTGGTTATCCCATCGCTCATCAATGATTTTCCAGATGGGTTCATAGCTACAAATTACAAAGATCCTATATTAATAACACAAGACAAATAAGGTAATTAAATTTCAAATGTGATAAAGTTAGGAAAGTTTACCATTTCTTAACATCATTGAAGTTGCTTTTAATCTTCTCTTTGGCACAATCCATCCCTTCATATATAAAACCCATGGCGGGTTTTTCATCAGAATCCACCAAACGAAGGACAACAATAAGGGGAGCAGCTGCCTTGAGGCATACAATTATGTTTTTCCAAAACCGAGTATCACAAATAATATCTTCCACTTTTCTTCCCTCTTTGGTTTTGGCAAACTTACTTGAATTCTAGTCTTCAGAGCTAAACATACTCAACAATGATGCCTTATGCTCATTAAGACAAGCTAAGGTCAAGTAAGCAGTGGCAAATCTAGTCTTACCGGGCCTAATCAAGTCCCTCCCTTTAGTAAACTTTTTCACCATGCTAATGAGCATGGTTCTACAATAAATGTATGTGCAGATCTTTCTCCCCTTCTGTATAGTAACTTGATGCACCTTCAGATGTTTCTCAAAATCCTCCAACATCAAGTCAATACAATGAGCAGCACATGGAGTCCAATACAAGTTGGGTCGCTTCAGCATCAACATTTCACCTGCTGCCTTGAAGTTTGCAGCATTGTCAGTAACAACTTGGACCACATGCTCATCTCCAACTTCATTAACAGCATCATCCAACATCTTAAAAACTTTTTCAGTTGTTTTTGAGATGTCAGAAGTGTCCAATGAATAAAGAAACATTGTCCCTTTAGGACTGTTCACCAAGAAGTTACATATGGAACGCCTCTTCTTGTCTGTCCAACCATCAGACATGATTGTGCAACCGGTTCTTTTCCATTCCTCCTTAAACTCATCAAGCATATTGTCGGTTTTAGCCACTGCTTGTTTCAAAAGTTTCTCTCTAATATCATGATAAGATGGAGGTTTGTAGCCAATTCCATATCTCTCAATGAGTTCACACATCTTTGCAAACTCCAAATTTTTTATACAATTGAAAGGAATGGCACTTGTATAAAAAAATTTGGCTACTTGTTCATCAACTTCATCTTTTAAGTCCTTTCTCATCATTTGATTCATGGTTGCTTGAACCCCTCCACAACTTTTACTTTCCCTTTTGCAAAGGAAAATCCTCTTTTTTGAGAGCTAGCTGCTGCAACCTCTTGAACTTCGTTAACATCTTCCTCATCAACATCAATCAATCTTCTTTTCTTCTTTGCTGCCTCTTTAGCCTCAGCAACAATTTTCATAAATAGATGTTTAACTTCCTCCGGCACCGTAGCACACGGTTCAGAATCTTCTCTAGTGCCGGCAAGATGATGTTTAAATCTGAAAACTCCACCACTAACAACCTTATGGCAATAGTTGCATTTAACCTTTTTTCCATTGCCTTGAACATCAATGCCATGTTTCCACCCAGGATCAGTCCTGTTTCCAGGGTAATTTTTCCTACCTCTACCTCTAGAGCTTCCGGTTGCTGCTGTTGCAGCTGTGTTATCCGATTCAGACATTGCCAACTCACTCTATGAACAGAGAAGAAGATGAATATGGGTTTCTTACTTTCACTCTTCGAGCAAGGAAGGAGGGTCGAGCAAGGAAGGAGGGTTTCCAGCAGCTGCTAGCCTGCTACTGCAACAAACCCGAACCGAGAAGAAGGGTTTCGGGTTCGAGTAGAGAAGGAGGGTTCTGGTTCGAGCAAGGTGCAGGCGGACTCTAGCGAGCATTCGCAACAGGGAAGGCGGCGGAGGTTCGCAGCAAGGAGGGAGGAGGAAGCTCGACGGCAGTCAGTGGGCTAGGTCTTCGTTTGTGTTTTTTGGAACAGAGAAGGGAAGAAGTGAGTTTGGGGGGAGGGAGCACGCGAATGAAGGGAAGAATTGAAAAATTTCTTCCCAAAACGGTGCGTTCTGGGCATTTTCAGGCCCATTCCTGAGGCGAGATCAGACTCGCTCACTCGCAGCTAGAATCGCGAGTTTGACCGATTCTACCCCAAAAACGATTCTGATAGCGATTCAACTCGTTTGGCCTATGTGGAATCGTGAACTCGGATGAGTCAACGAGTTGACTCGCGAGTTTGACAACCATGGCGAAGATGAGTGCCACTTGGCAGTCACAAAGTTGCAGCACCGCCGTAAGAGAAGGGACAAGGGCAGAAATGAGTTTACAAGAATTCAGGTCAAGTTTTGACCTCATGGGCCTGGCCCAAATCGGTGAAAAGAAATGGGTTAGCATAAGAATCTGTTTTCCAGAAGTTGGAAGAGCAGAAGGCAGCTACAGGCTTCAAGGGGTCAATATGGTGAAAGAGGAAAATGCTGAAAAAGGGACATATTGGGAATTTCGCAAGTTAAGTTCCCAATTTAACCTAATGGGCCAGACCCATTTGTTTTCAGAGGAGCATTGGATTAATGAAGACAAGGAAGGAGAGACTCATTTAAGAGTGGTCCAATCTTGTAAAGCTTCTATTGGGCCCCAATCCAAAACATTGCCCATTTATCAAAATTATGTGAATAGTGGGCCGAAACCCCAAACACTCATAGATGCTAAACCTGCAGCGTTTGGAGTGTCATATCTGCCAGACATCAACATTAAAAGGGGCTGCTTCTTATTTGACCCAGGTGGAAAATCTCACATAATAGCTACCAACTCTATGATTCTTGCTACCACACTTGCTGCACAGGCCTCTTGCTACTAGTCTCTCTATTTTCAGCTAAACATATTGTTCACCTTGGGGACAAGGTGAAAGTTTAGGGGAGGGAGTATTGTTAGATATGGGTCCTAGTGGGCCTAATAAGCAGAAACAGTAGAAGAGTTAGTTGCAGTAAAGGTTAATAAATAGGGAAAGGGAGGGAAAGTTGTATTCATTTTTCGATTGATTAGTTGGAATTCGGTTGGGGAGAGGCTAGGCTCTCGAACTCCTAGCAGGGCAGTTAACTCTCTCTCTGTGTATCTTGCTATTCTGGATCTCTGTTTTGGGAAGTCATTTCCCCAGGTATAATCACTAATAAAGGAGGTATTATTCAGTGAATTTCTCCATTGAATTAGCCAGTTCTATCATATTATTAGAGAGCAAAGATGGACATTTCAACTGTAGGAAGGATAAGACATCCCTCCTGAAGATAAAAAGTGAAAAAACGAAAGATAGATTCTAGAACGCAGCAAGGCCGTCTAGTCTCTGATATATGATATGGAAACTCCTTGTTACAATCATGAGTGGAGCACTAGGGGATGCCATGAACACAATCCTATCCTGGCACAATTTTCACCTTTTATTTACTGATAGGCAAATGTTAATATTTGTTAGATTTGTTAGAAATGTTAGTGGGTGGGAGTTGAACCCTCTCCCTCCTTATCACTCCACTCCTTAACTCTCCCACCCCAACCACCAAGCCAACCTTATATCCCCTACAATTTTCAATTTTTGCCTTTTTATTTCTATAAAAACTTTTAAAATGAATGTTTACTGTTACTATTAGGAGAATGCATAAAAACTTCAAATATGATTCATAGGAAAAAACGGTAGAAGAGTCTATAGTCCTATTTCTCCTTTTTTGACTGGATGAAATATGAAAAGGCTAAAGTAAAAGCAGGAGTGACGGAAGCTCATTACCCTCCCAATAGGGATGGCAATGGGTATCTTATCCAGTGGGTACTCGCAAAAATTATCCATGATGGGTAGGGTAATTATCCGCACAATGGGTACGGGGGTGGGGACGGGTAATTACTTGCAATATTTAATGGGTATGGGTGCGGGTACGGGTACCTTAGTACCCACCCCGCCCTATACCGCATATCTACATATTATTATTTTTTAATTATTATTATTATTATTATAATATATATATATATATATATATATATATATATATATATATATATATATATATATATAACTTGGGTTATCTCTTTGGTGATCCTGAAATTAATTCCTCAGTGTGAATGATGTTTTTCATTTGAACCTTCCATATGTTAAATAGATACTATTGCCTTGTTATTACACCGGTGAACATGTTTCTCATGTAATTGGACCAATTGCCTAGACAATATTAGAGTTACTGATGGCCGAAAACTATGCTAATTTATAGGTTTGTTGTGCTGTGAAATTATGTGGTTTTCAATTATTGAAATTTACTGCGCGAATGAAATATGTATGTATATATATATATATATATATATATATATATATATATATATATATATATATATATAAAATTAAAACAATTGATTGAATTGAAATGAAAGTTAGCTTATTATTTTCCTAGCGTTGTTCAGTTGTTCATCGCTTGAGTTCCTATCCTTCTTGAGTTTCTAGTGTCGTTCAGTTGTTTTTCATTTGAGTTCTTATCCTTCCTGAGTTCCTATTCTTCTTAGTCCTATAGATCCTAGCGTAAGACTTTAATAATTTCTTTTTTGTTATATACTATCAGGATATTTGTTTGAGAATATGCTAGAATACTATGTCCTGTTATACACTATCATGATATTTTAGACTTTAATAATGTTTTTATTTATTTATTGATTTTTTAGTTAATTAAAGTGCGGGTAATGGGTGCGGGTATGGGTACTTAGGTATCCAGCGGGTACTTCAGTTGCTACCCATGCTGGTAGGGGTCCGGGTATGGGGATTTTTTTTAAAACGCGGGTATGGGGACGGATACTATAGTACTCTACCCATACCCTACCCATTGCCATCCCTACCTCCCAATCATTTCGGCTCCTTTTGAAAATTTGACATCTTTAGAACCCTGAATTATATAAACAATAAATATAAATTATAAGAACCTATAAATAGTTATTATAATATAATAATATAATATAAACACACACACGAACACAACTACACAAGAAAACATCGAGAACTATTATGACTATATACCTAATATATGGCTAGTTTGTGTTAAAACATATTAATATGGTATCTAACAAGTGTCAAACATTGAAGTTTAATTTCTGCTCCCCTTTTGTTTCTAAAAAGTACTATATAAAGGTCTCAGTGTTGACAATAGCATCATGATTGTCAAGTGTCCAAATTTCTCTCAGGCACAAACATTCTCTCTTCTTGAGATACTTTTTGGCTGATGTAAGATTAAAATGTTCCCGTGTTTTATTGGCATGAGGTAATGGCATTTGACACGGCTTCCCTTGTTGTCAGCAAATTCTTTGTTGATGATACGAATACCATTAGCATTGTCTTAGTTGTATTTTAACGCTAAGGTGGCGTTTGGTACAAGCTATATCTTAGTATTCTCGGGAATGTAAGCATGGGAATAAAAGCTCCCCATGTTTTGTACAAGTTTTAAAAAACTATTCCTAGGCATAAAAGATGCCCGGGATTAAAATTAGTGAATGAAAATTAAAAAATTTTATTCCCATGTGTGAAGATGAGAAAGAAATATTCCTGGGAATGAGATTCCCGAGAATGTAGTTTACCTGGCCATAAAACATTCCATGAACCAAACGCCACCTAAAGGGCTGTGATTTCTGTACTCAATTATTGTTCCTTACAATTCTATTCCTAGAAAGTTTTTAGTATTATGCTTAAGGATGCATGAAGTAGTTTAAATATCATGAGACTTTTTTGTTCAGTGGACCATACATCTGATAAGTGATAGCGAAATTGTTGTCAAGGGCAGTTTGCAGTATTCTTCTTCTTGTAGATATGGCTTCTCAATTTAGAATTGTGGTCTTAAAGAGTGTGGATAAAATGTTTAACTTGGGCATTAAGATTATAATATATTTTTGTATCATGGTGTGTATACTGTATACACTTATAATCTTTAATAACTTGATGATAAAGGTTGTTTGTTTTAATTTTGATGGCATATATAATAAAAATTGACTGTTTCCTGCTATCTACAGCAAGTTGGGCGATCTCTCTTCTGCCTTGGGTTGCTTATTCGTTATGGCAACTGTTTATTAGCCAGCTCCAGTAATAAACTTATTGATGTTAGAGGGAGTCTCAGCTTGTTTATAAAGTATCTTTCTGTGGAAGATTTTGTTGTTAAGGTTAGATCGTTGCAGGTAAGAGCTACTCATTTTCCTAGTTCTTATATTGGTCTGATCTTCAAGTCTGTTGATGTTTGATACTTTGATTGTAACTCTTGTAGGCACTAGGGTTTGTTCTAATTGCTAGGCCTGAATTTATGTTGGAAAATGAAATTGGAAAGATATTGGAGGGAACGTTATCTTCGACTGCTGATTACCGTCTCAAGGTAATGGATTTTGTCTTGATATATATAGTGCTTCTCTTTGGATACTAAATCATTTTGGCAATCAGATTCAAGTACTGCAAAACATGTTCGAGTATCTCCTTGATGCTGAAAGCCAAATGGAGACAGATAACGCTGACGATAATGTAGCTAATTACTCAGTCGGAGCAGGGCAGAGTGTACCTGTTGCTGCTGGTGCTGGGGATACAAACATATGCGGGGGTATAATTCAGTTGTATTGGGAAAATATTTTAGGCAGATGTTTGGATTTCTATGAACAAGTTCGCCAATCAGCTCTGAAGGTCAGAACCTAGCTTCTATATTGGATCAGTTTTAAAACTTGTTAGCCGAATGATAAACAAGGAGTAAAATTTTTTCTGACTCTTGAATTAAAAGCAGTTAAATTAAAAGGAATATTCTTTTTTATTTGTTTCGATGATTGTTTTTTATTCTTCCAAATTCTTTTGGATTGATGGCGTGAGGGAAGGGAGATGAGAAATTAGGTAGATGCTTTGCAAGAGTTTAAAGGTGAATCTTACAGTTGTTAGTTATTAGTCTGTTGAATACAGATTGAATCATCTGCCCTTCTGACTAGTTTGCCTGTTTGGTTTGTTTCTAGTTTCCTGTTTTTTTTTCCTGATTCCAAGTATAATTACAATACAAATAATTATAAAACTGTCACATTGTTTTTATTCTGTTTCTTGTTTTCAAAGATTTGTATAGGAAACATTGAAAACAAACAAAAAGTTGTTTTCAGTGTTTCTTGTACAATTTTTTGAAAATAAGACACAGAACAAAAACAATGTGATAATTTTATAATTATTTGTGTTGTAATTATTTATAAAAACAGGAAACGAAAACAGGAAACTACAAACAAACTAAACAGGCCCTTAATTTTTTAAACTTCCTCATCCCAGTAAAACTAGTCAAAATTTCTTTTGCTCTTACATATTCAGAATAAAATTTATGCTAATATTGCAGATTGTTGAAGTTGTGCTGCGCCAAGGTCTTGTTCATCCCATCACCTGTGTTCCATACCTTATAGCACTTGAAACAGATCCTCTGGAGTCAAATTCAAAGTTGGCTCATCATCTCCTAATGAATATGCATGAAAAGTAATCTCAGATATATAATTTTGGATGATTTGGTTCATGTCGACATGGTTGTGTTAGCTAAATAAAGCATCTTTTCAGGTACCCTGCATTTTTTGAAAGCCGCTTGGGTGATGGACTTCAGATGTCATTTATGTTCGTACAAACCATTTGTGGTAGTTCTGAAAATGTTAACCAGAAGATCCAATCTAAGAACCCAGTTTCTGGTAAAGGGAAGCCTGATGCCGTCTCTCTCACTCAAGCAAGACTTGGGGTTTCTCGAATATACAAGCTCATCCGAGGAAACCGGATATCAAGGAACAAATTTATGTCCTCAATTGTGCGAAAATTTGATAACCCAAGCTGGAACAAATTAGTAATAGCTTTCTTGACGTAAGTACTGTCTGTTCCTATTCTTTGTTTTTGTATGTGAGTTCTTAATTGACCTTTTACTCGGTTTCTTTACATAGATACTGCACAGAGGTTCTTGCATTGTTGCCATTCCTTTCACCAGATGAGCCACTTTATTTAATCTATGCTATCAATCGAATAGTTCAAGTGCGGGCAGGGCCGCTGGAAGCAAACTTTAAAGCCTGGAGTTCTAGCTTGTTACGAAGCGAGGATCAGAGTACACCGTATGGGAATGGAATGTCTCAACGGGGGTCAGATGAGACAACTCTTACAGCCCAAGTGATGTCAGTGGACTTGAATGGAACATCTCGGTTAAATCTAGATGCTCAGCCCAATTTCAATGACATGAGATCAATTGATTTAAATGGAACAATTCACCAACAGGCACATGATCCTTTATCAAATAATGGTAGCTCAGAAGCAAATTTGCATGCTGCAGGTTTGACAGATTCTTTTTCCATCTCAAAGGATGACCTGGAGAAACTTCAGGTATTTTCCAAACCTGCAGAGATTTTGTCAATAATGTTGGTTTGTTTGTGGGGAAGAATGTGAATGCTTGTTAATTGAATGTCTTACTCTAAGCAATAATATGAAATATTTTCCTAGTACTGCCTGAACAATGTAGAATATGCGCATTTGGATTAATCATTATTTATTATTTTGGTCACAAGCTAATGGTAATTTTGTGCTTGATGCTTATGCAGGCCGACTGTTTATCAGCGATTGCCTTGCAGCTTCTTTTAAAGCTAAAGAGACACCTAAAAATCATGTATAGTTTGAATGATGCTCGATGTCAGGTAAAATTATAATACATCTTGCCATCGCTTAGCTGCAGTTAAATGCTGTGTATCCTTTTGGCTTGGATAGGATCACAGATAGGAAGCTAACTGTCCATTCTCTTTGGGATATGCTTCCACTTTTATTCAGGCTTATTCTCCAAATGAACAGCCAAAACCTGGAGAGGGTATCTCCAGACAGAATATTGCCTTTAGTATCAGTGAATCTCAGTTCAGTTTGCCTACTAGTCCACAAGAATTGCTACAAAGATACCAGGTATTATTGCTTGAGTGAATATTATTTTAAGTTCATGCGCTTGTGAACTTTTTGTACCTGATAGGATTGAGGGTTTCTTTAGCCATTATCTCTCATTTGTTGCACCAGGAATTTAAGAATGCATTGAAGGAAGACACTGTGGATTATTCACTTTACACTGCAAATATAAAACGGAAGCGACCTACACCCAGAAAAGTTCGGAAATCTGGACACATGGCAGGTGGGGACTTTGAGGAGAACGATGACGATGAGGATTGGGGTGGTAGCATGCGCAAGTTAAATATTAGTGGCCGCAGGGGTAACCTTAGAAGCTGTAGGCAATAGTGATTGATGTAAGTACATCATAGATAGGCTAACATGTACATCAATAGGGAAAAAAATAATACAGAATAGGATGAGAGCCAACAGAATAACGTTCAGGAAACAGAATGTAGGACGGGCTTGGAATAGTCCTTGCCTTCTTAGAGGACTGATTTTTGTCTGTTTCCGTTTGTAGTTGGCTTCATATTATAGTGGCTGCATTCTTTTGTTGATGATAATTCAATTTGGCTATCCAAATATCAGGTTTGATTTTTTTTTATTTATTTAATGGTTTTGTTTCTACAGCTCACAAGCCGTTGTCTATTTAATAAAGCTTTATTTGAAAAAGGGGCCTATAATGGAAGTAATAAGCTGGTAATCACGACCTGATGCAATACCAGGTTGGGTGTATAATGTAACGGGGTGTTTGTTTAAAAATAGGGTGTTGTTATGGTACCCTTAGAAAGTAGAGGGTTTGAGTAATCTATATTCGATTAAAATATGTCACCTCAATTAAATGAGTTATGTGAATGTTATATGGGTCTAATTTTTTACCATTTTATTGGATCATGTAGGTAAAGGTGAGTTATCCGTTGATTTATTGGATTATATTGGGTAACAATCCCTTGGTTTAGAGAGATAAACTATTATTCAGAAAGAGAAACAAATTTGTTTTAGAGATTATTTGTAGATCGAAATATGTTGAGGGAGAAAATATTTTTTAGAGGGAGGGATATAAATTGAGAGAATTTGAGAGAAATGTTGACGCAACGCCAACCACACTAACTAGATGGTAAGTTTGGAAAAAATTGGGAACCGGCTTCTTGCTCAATTCTGGCTGATGCCTATAATTGTTTTTGTGGTCAGATCGGTTTATATAGGTCAACCTAGTTTTTTGATCGTTTTAAATCGGGTTTAGCAAGTTTTCAAAACAAATTTAAAAAAACTCAAAATACAAAGGGAACATTGGCAAGGACAGGTTTCAGCTTGGATGAGATCGATGGCCATTTCCTCGTGAAGGTTCGAGGTGTCACGGTGGGACTTGTCTAGACTACTTGCTTGAAGGAGGTGTTGTCTTGGATAAAGGTGGTAGGGTACGGGTTAGCGGCTTCAGATTTGGTGATGGGCTTCTGAATCTGAGGGTTCAAATAGTCGTCACAGTCTTCGTTCCTGCTTTCAACGAGACTTTCTTAGCTGCATCAGCTTGTATTGAGTAATTGGGTTTGAGGGTGGAGTCCATTGCTGTTGTTTGAGGTGCAAGAAGGAAGAAGAATGCACGCTTTATGACTCTCTTGGTTGTTGGAATATTCTGTATTTAATTATATTCCAATATCATAATGTGGGCAGATATCGTCTATTAATTATATGAGCTATTTATCAATTAGGAATCTTAATTGATATGTGATCAAATTAGGTGATAAGGTTAATGAAATTTCTGATTTGATAATAAATTAGTTAATTGATATGGGCTAAATATGAGTGGATGTCATTGATGGCCCATTTCGGAATAATGGGAACCCTAATTGGCCATCACCCTATATATAGGCTATGGTCCCCAATACACCGGACAATAGAACATACAACCTCTTCTCCCCATCTGAAGAGCACTAAGGCATAAGGAGTCCCGGTTGAGGAAGAACCACAAGCCAACGAGTGTTCATTACCCGTCTCTCTTTCTTCCCCCTTTTCGCGTTTCAGGATTACCGCCCTTCGTTCGTGAAGGTTGATGATCAACTTCATTCTTAGAAGAACGCTAAGTTCAGGATCATATGATGGATCCAGGTATTCCTAATATCTTTGATAAATCAACATGTTGTAGATCCTAAGGGTATCAAGTTTTAGTTGTTATTGGTAATAGAGATGCATGCTATATATATAGTTATTATGTTTCCGTAATAAAGAATTATGATAGCATGCCTTGTATATAATTTTTGAGTTTAAATCTAACAAATGGTATCAGAACGGATCTTCATGTTTGATTTATTGGGATTGTTTTTTGCTTGGGGGTTATCCATGATTGTATGAATCCTAATTTCAAAAAATTAGGAATTATGAAGGAATAAATGTTGAGGATTCTTTTTTTTTTCTTTCACGGACATTTGCGTCTCTTCGGTTATGATATATATTGTTACTATATGTTCTTTTTCGGTGGTTTTTTCTTTCTTTCCTGGAATTTGGCTTCTTACGTGAATAAGATTTGGCTTTTCGTTGGACAAGTGTTACATATGTGTGTGACCTTGAGTCTTTGACCAAGAAAGAATAGAATTTGGCCGCTGCACATGCTTTTCCATTTGCCTTTGAGTTTTTACAATTCTTTTTTTAAGATTTGTTTTCAAAGTGTATGTGACTTCCTGTACGTGGCTTCCTAAAAGGCTATATGAATTAATGATGATGGGTTGCAATTGCATACCAAAGGGAAGTACCAGAGGTTGATCGAACATGTATTGAAAGCGACGGAGTTTCGTTTAGCGTGAACATTGTGTGGAGAAAGATTTTCTTTTCCAAAATGTTTCACGGTCTCACCCTCTTAAGCAACGCGTTTGTTGCTTATACACTACATCTATACTTTTTTCATACACTTATGAGTAAGATCCTATATCCGGGCCTGAATGCAACTTGAGAATAGGGAGAAGGTTGAGTAGTGGTAGTCATTTTGGATGCACATCCTGTTTGGTTATCACAAAGGCCTAACTTAGAGTGATTCCTTTCGAGGGTATTGCCACTTCTAATAGTTTACCTATAGCTGTGGGCAATATTTCGAAATGGATCCAGACTCTAAGGACCAAAGTTAGAACTATAGCTAAGGACCAAAGTTAGAACTATAGAACAACCTATCCGGAAAGTTCACATATTAGAAGAATTTTTTTGTTAAGGTTCACTTTACACTAAGCATTCGGGTTTTTAGGTTTTTTAGTGTGAAAAAGGGCAAATTCGGGACCCCCATTTTATTAAAATTGTATGGTAATTTTGGTTGAGTCGATTGAAACAACACGTTGCTGAAGTAACCTCTGTTGCGTAAATTTGATTCAATTGGATTTACAAAAGATGTAGTATGGAATTATTCATGTGAGTTGTTATCGGCCCGAAGGAAGGCACAACTTGGCCCGATAATTACGTACCTGTGATGGTAAATGTGTGGTGATTATAAATTTTTTTTCATGTGGATAATGGGATGCCCGAAGGTGACCATTATTTGACAGGACTTATCACCAATATTTGATCATTACGTTGAGAGTACCACTAGCAGTTAATTCTTACAATCCGAAGATTGGGAATTGATGGTGCGTTTGGTATCTTGTTTGGGTCTTCAAATTTGCCAATTTGGATTTCGAGTAAATCAATTAAAGCATGAAGTCGTCAAAGTGACTTCTCTTATGGAAATCACTCAAAAGAAATATTAAAGATTATGTGGGTGTCCATGCGGATATTAATCGGCCCAAAGGAAGGTTAATATTTGGCAGGGTTACATTCACAGCTGTGATGGTAAACACATAGTGATTATAAAGATATTTTTCATGCAAATAACAGGGTATCCAAAGATAGCTGTTGTTTGACAGAAATTATCACCAGTGTTTGATCATTACAATAAAATACCACTAGCAATTAATGTTATTGTCCAAAGACTTAATATTACTGGTGCACAAGGTATTTTGGTGAGTATCTTTACGTTACTTATGTTCTCTTTAAGCTAATATTGCTTATGCATCTGCTGATTTAATTCAATTTTGGTCCTTTAAAGTCCTGGTTTTTGGGATTGAAAGGAGAATATTAAGATTGTTCTTGGATCTTTACCTTGCATAAGGATGGAGAAAATCACCTTCTCTCACAAAAATTCAATTTCTCTTAAGAGAGGATCAAGTATAGGAAGTGGGATCGCTCCAATTGCACGAGTCTTATCATCATAAATGACGATATTCCAGAGACCTTTAGGGGCATTATTTTAGATGGCATGATTAATGCTTGCTGAAGTTAAAAAGTGTTTTCTGAAAGCAATAAAGAAGAAAACAAGCACTCATTGAAGGGCTAGATTTTCATTAAGTATAAAGGCAAAGGAAAAATAAGGAGCACGTTATGGGAATGTCCAATCTTGCTCATAAACTTAAGGCGCTAAAACATGGGTTGTCTAATGACTTTCCCATGCATTTAGCATTTGGTATTCCTTCATGCACAATTCAGTCAGTTTAAGTCAGCTTATAGCATTTATAAAGAGAAATGATATCTGAATGGATTCATCTCATAAGGTGTGCAAGAAAGGAAAGGATTATGCAGTAGGCGACAAATAGTGCTCATTTAGCAAATACCTCTAAGGATAAAGGCGAACAAAAGAAAACTGGGGATAAAGCTGCTAAAGGCCCGTCTTAAAAGAAAAAGCTAGGGTCACAATTATTTCTTTTATAAGGACATCGGGCACCTAAAGAAGAAATGTCCCAAATATCATGTTTGGCATGCCTATAAAGGATTGTTTGAACCGATGAATTGACAAAGTGATGCTGAAATATGCATCTGTACTAGAGTTGACCAAATCAGTAAAGGAAAATGTTGTTGACATTTTAGATTGTTGTTACTGGCTAATATTTGAAATTAAAAGACATTTTGGTTTAGTCATCTTTTAGCTGAAATTTGGTTTTGGTTTCTTATTGAACAAATTTGGATAATTTTGTTCATTTAGAAACGATGGATTCAATTTGTCTTTTAAATTCAAATATTGTAGGAACCAGTTAAGCTATGGGCTGGACAAACTATAATTGCTTGGTATTGAAACCTCTTGTTGTAAAACATTGAGTGAGGAATCATATGACACTAAGTGTAAAGTTAATAGTGAAATTAAGGAGCTCTATGATACAAACATTCAGGGAATATCTCTATAAATAGAGTTAAGCAACTTGTATAAAGGAATCCTAGATTCCATTAGCCTTATACATTTTATCGTTTGTATTAAATGCATTAAAGTTAAATAGATCAGAACATGACTATCAAGAATATAGTTAAGTCCTAGTAATGACTCTTAAAGGTATGGTGAGGAATATGATTAGTCATTCTACCTTACTAGAGTCACTATGGGAGTAACACTAGAGATTGCAGCTTAAATGCTTGACAGAGTATCAATAAGGTTGCTGCTCAATCACTTTCAAGCATGAGAACATCAAACTAAGGCAAGGCCTTATAAGCCTCGTGAAGGAAACTGGAGTCCCAAATAGTAATTGGTTACATTATTGGTTACTCTGAAAGGTAAAAAAGGGTATGTGAATTATTTTTTTTTTTTAATCCTAAATTAAAGAAACCTTGAGACAGGAACTGACTAATTCTTTGAGGATATTGAGTTTGGGGGGAAATATGATTAAAGATAATATCTTTGAGGAAGAATTGGTTCTAATCCCTGAACTAATTCATACAGTTCCTATTGATGTAGAAAATTTGGATCCTTGTAAGGATATTGTTGTTATTCTTCCCATTCAAGATAAGGAAATTATTCCTGAAGGTCAAACTCAACACCCTCAAGAACTAGAACATCAAGAGCCGATGCCTTTTGCCATGATCCACTAAAGAAATAGTGAATACTACTTTGGATAATTATATAGTATTTCTCGACGAAAATAAGGTAAATGTTATAATGGAAGATGATTCTATCAACTCCCATCAAACCATATGACGTTTCTATTCGGAAAAGTGGATTGAAGGTATAAGTACAAGCTCAAGCTAGACAATAAGGTTTGAAACTTATCCTGTTACTTGAAGGTGTCAAAGGGTAATATTGAGAGTTATAAAGTTTTGTCTAGTGGAAAAAGGCTATACTCAAAAGAAAGGATTGCTTGTAAAGAGACATTCTCTTCAGTATCTTTGAATGACTCTTTTAAGGACACTCATGGCTCACGGTGCTTATTATAATTTGGAGCTTCACAAGATGGATGTCAAGACAGTGTTTCTCAATGACAACATTGATGAAACAAATGTATATAATGCAAACCGGAAAACTTTGTGTCGAAAGACACAGAGAAGATGATTTGAAAATTGACGGAATCTATCTATGGGCTAAAGAAGGTGTCTCGTTAGTGATACCACAAGTCTCATCAAGTGATTGTATCATTTGGTTTCGAGATGAATATCGAGGACAACTCTGGGTATTACAAGTTCAGTGGGAGTAAGTTCATTTTTCTGGTATTATATGTTGATATTATGCTAGCCAAGAACGATATAGGCTTATAGCGCGAAACTAAGAAATTGCTGACAAAGAATTTTGTGATAAAAAATCTTAGGGACGCTTCTTTTGTCTTAGGAATTCGATACTTAGAGATCATTCTCAAGGTATTGTTGGGTTATCACAAAAGAGCTATATCGATATAATTTTGGATAGGTTCGACATGAAAGATAGTAAACCAGGAGATATCTCGGTCACTAAGGGAGACATTTTAGTCTCAATTAAATGCCCCTGTGAAAATCTGGAAATTCAGAAAATGCAGAAGATTCCCCATGCTTCGGCTGAGGGAAGTCTGATGTATGCTTAGTTTTTGTGCGCATTCGGAAATAGCGTGCATAGTAGGATTATTATGCAGATATTTGAGCAATTCAGAGATTATTGGAAAAGCAACCATAAGGAATGTGCAATACTTAAAGAGAACAAAAGGGCATATGCTCACATATCGGAGATCTGACAGTCCAGAGATCATGAGGAACTTTGACTCCAATTTTACAGGATGCCATGATAGTAGGCATCCGACTACGGGATATGGCTGAAGTATTTTTTGTCACTTGGTTGCATATAGTAAAAGGTATTAAAATACCACTCAAGTCTTGTTGTGACAAATAAGTTAGTCATATTATAATTCAATAACAACATGAGTTCTACAAAGTCGAGGTTCATAAACATCAAGTATCTTGTAGTTAAGGAAAGAGTTCAGGAAAAATAGTTTTCTATGGAGCACATAGGGACAAATTCTATGCTAGCAGATCCACTAACTAAAGGCTTGACACCTAAGGTTTTTCACGAGCATGTTGCTCATATGAGTGTTGTGACTAAGGATGCCTTAGTTTAGTGGGAGTCTCTATTTGTGTTTTATGTTTGAGATACAAACCTTTTGTTATTTCAGATTTTCTGCAGAAATAAGGTTATGTTTATAAGTTCATTATGAACTTGTTTGTATCTTGTTGTGTGTAAAATTTATTTACACATTAAGGACTTTGGTTTACAAAATTAATTTTTTACAAAATTGATCTCACTAAAGACTTAAGTTGGACCAGTTGGAAATAGGCATGATTCAGAGATCACATTACATGAAATTTTCATGCCACTCATCCATATCGATCTATGTCATCAAGTGCATTGATGTGGTGGTCGTCGGGGTTTAGTCACAATAGACGTTAGTGACAACAGCCACGGTGATCCCATTGTTGATGTATGAGGTGGACCAGATTGTAAAGGGGAAATCTAAAGATAAATAGCATTCGGATGCGCGCATAAAGAATTTTGATATAATTATTACGATATATTGCTCAAGTGGGAGATTGTTGGAATATTCTGTATTTAATTATATTCCAATGCCATAATGTGGGCAGATATTGTCTATTAATTATATTAGTTATTTATCAATTATGAGCCTTAATTGATATGTGATCAAATTAGGTGATAAGGCTAATTAAATTTCTGATTTGATAATAAATTAGTTAATTGATATGGGCTAAATATGAGTGAATGTCATTGATGGCCCATTTCGGAATAATGGGAACCCTAATTGGCCATCACCCTTTATATAGGCTATGGTCCCCAATACACCGAACAATCGAGCATACAACCTCTTCTCCCCATCTGAAGAGCGACTAAGACATAAGGAGTCCCGGTTGAGGAAGAACCACAAGTCAACGGGTGTTCATTACCCGTCTCTCTTTTCTCCCCCTCTTTGCGTTTCAGGATTACCGTCCTCCGTTCGTGAAGATTGATGATCAACTTCATCCTTAGAAGAACGCTAAGTTCAGGATCATATGATGGATCCAGGTATTCCTAATATCTTTGATAAATCAACATGTTGTTGATGCTAAGGGTATCAAGTTTTAGTTGTTATTGATAAGAGAGATGCATGCTATATATATGGTTATTATATTTTCGCAATAAAGAATTATGATAGCATGCCTTGTATATGATTTTTGAGTTTAAATCTAGCATTGCTATATTGGGGATATGGAGTCCATTAGGTGTGACACTCGAATTTAAAAATTTTGGTTAATGAACTAAAAAATAGTCAAGATATTTTTAGACTAGCAAAATATTATAGAAATGTATAAACAATAAAAACAATAATGTGAAATATATGATATAATGTGGTTTAATTTCAAACATATGTCTACGACTAAGAAATAAGAAGCAATTCATTAAGTAAAAGAAGAAAAATTACAAAACTAATTGTGGCTAAATTCAAAAGACACAAGATGCCTAAGCATTGACCATACCTAAGCATTTTATAGTGACAATAAATCAAAATTAAATCCATATATAAAAGAGAGAAAAATCATTGACCAATTTTCCCATTAACAAAGAGTTTTTTCCCCTTTGAATCAGCTAAGTTG
Organism: Ammopiptanthus mongolicus; assembly: GCA_039655645.1. Lineage (NCBI taxonomy): Eukaryota > Viridiplantae > Streptophyta > Magnoliopsida > Fabales > Fabaceae > Ammopiptanthus > Ammopiptanthus mongolicus. The sequence goes on from CM077347.1 coordinate 86,432,143, forward strand.
ATTAAGTTGCGGGACATAATAATTGTGAGTATGCGAATTCAAATCCCCATAATACGCTTCGTCCCTTTCTCATTCTCTACTCTCCTCTCTCCTCCCCCGTGTAAGATCTACTATGAGTCTTCCCTTAGAACAAAAAAAAGTTTTTTGACATTTTCTAAGTTGGTTTCCCCTCTAGTCAACAATAGGGAAATACGTCATTGTTTGTTGCTCACAACATTGAACAATGTTCTGCTAACACCACCGTCATGACTAGGGGTTCATATCCAAACCGATCCAAAAGAAAACTGTAAAACGATCTAAAAAGCGAACAAAATCGATGCCTATTGGATTTTTTTGGATCTTGTTTTGTGAAAACCGATCAAATTGGATCAAATTTTGGATTCCTTTTTTTAAACTGTACCAAACCAAACCAAACCTCATATACAAAATTTAATATATGTTTATTCTATTTTTTGAATTATTGATTTTTATTCGTTGGTTTTTTTTTCCTAATAATACTTACTAATTTGATTTGATGTAATTTTCTACTATTTTTAATGTTCCAAACATAAAAAAAAAAAAAAAATGTTCTGGAACTAAATGATGATAATATTTATTTATTTTATGCATATTTTATGAAATGTTATTACATGGATGCATCAATAAGTATATACAAGTTTAAGATTTTTTTTCAATTTAGCTTGTAATTTTGACTTTTTGATGTAATAAAAATATGTAATAATGTGTCGTTAAAAACCGAATCAACCAATCCAATCCAAACCGCATTTAATCGGATTAGATTTTTTTAAGGAAGCAATCCAAACCGAATCGCATATTATTTTTATCTTTGAATCAGATGACATTTTACTTCAAAACCGATCTAAACTAATCCACGGACACCCCTAGTCATCAAACTCTCGGACCCTATCACTAAAACAATTTAGGCTAAATTGTATTTTTCGTCCCCTAAGCTTTTCATTTTGGCGAAAATAGTCCCCCAACTTTTTGTTTTGGCGAATATAGTCCTCCTAAAATTTAAATGTTGCTAATTTGGTCTTCATATTTTTTTAATTGTGCTTTCGATCCCCTAAATTGATGGATTTTTTGCACTTTTGGTCCTCCATTTTTTCAACATACATGATTTTTAGAGATTAAAAGTGCAAAAGAAACCATGATTTTGAGGGACAAAATTCGCAACATTTGAATTTTAGGAGGACTAAATTTGCCAAAAAAAAAATGGAGGACCATTTTCGTCAAACTAAAAAATTTGGGGAAGAAAATTGCATTTTAACCAACAATTTATCCCAAAGATATAAGTGGGTATTTCAATTGCTGCCATAAAACTATAACCAGCAAAGGATACATTGGAATTACAATGAAAAGAAAGGGTATTTACGTCAATAGAAAAATATAGGTCTCTTATATAAGTAACACCTGTAACCCTATTCTCCATCACCTCACTCTTTCTTGTTCCCTTTCTCTGTAGCGGCTAGGATTTGGCGCAACTTTTTTTTTCTTGGGTTCGTTCTCTTACTGTATCTTCTTATTCGATGCTATGTTTTTCTTCAATCTATGTGTGTTCTAGGGGTGGACAAAATAATCGCACCGACCCGGACCCGATCATCCCGGAAGATGGAGTGAGCAAATGGACGGGTCATTTCGGGTTAGCGGGTCACACAGGTAAAAGCTTCAGTTTTACACGGTTAGCATCGGGCGGGTTCGGCTTGGGTAAAAAAATTTCGATCCCGCCCGAACCCGACCGAAATAGCAATGGGAAGATAAAAATTTGATCTTTGCACTCCGCGTTCCCCGTCCCTTCAGTGTTGTTCACTGAACCATTGGGAAGATAAAATCAATACATTGGGAAGATAAAAAGTTGCACTCAAGCATTCAAATTTTCTCTCTCTCTTCCTCGATGGCAACCATTAAATCTCTCTTTCTTGATTTCCTTTTTCCTCTTCTTCCATTTTTGTCTTTCTCTCTTTTGTGTGAAGGATGAAATTATCAGCCTTTCTCTCTCTCTCCAAATCTCATAACATGAAACCCTAGCCCTCTCTCTTCAGATCTCATACCAAGTCGAGTTCTCCTGCTGCCGTCACACCAGCCTCCGTCGCTCGCCCTTGCCACTCGTCGCTCGCCCTCGTCGCTCGCAGGATTGCCGCTCGCCCTCGCCGTTCGTTGCTCGCCGTCGCTCACCGCGAACCACTGCCAATAGTTCCTCTCCCCTCTCTACCTCTCTGTTGCTGCATGTAAGGATTCACACCAGATCTACGAACGTGGTTGAAAGTTTAAAACTTTCTGCATCAGATTTGTTGTTAATGTTGATTTTTTTAGTTTAGTCTCTTTCTTTTGTTTGGGATTCGTTTTCTGCATTAGATTTGTTGTAAAGATTGGTTTTTTTGTTTGTTAAAGTTTGGTGCTTTCTGGGATTTCTGGGTTTATTCTTGGCAAGATCCCCTTTTTCCTCTCTTGATACTCTTTGTTTATGGTTTGAATCCCTTTCTTCCTCAGTGTTTTTTGGTATTTTTCTTCTCAGTTCTTGAAGATTATTTTCTGGAATCGCTGCCCGCCCAATCCGCCCGTCACCCACCACCACCCAAACCGTCACCCAAACGGACAAAAACGGGTTCAATATTATGCTCTTCGGTTTTGGTCGGATTGGGATTTTTCGGCCCGAAACCGACCACTATCCAGCCCTAGTGTGTTCTATTGAATGATCTTGAATGCAATTTTTAATTTTGGATTTGTTGTCTCAATTGTTTGGTTCAGTTTGAATGATTTTTTGCTCAATTATCTTCAATTCATGTAATTAGGTGTGATGGGAGGATTATTGTCAAGAAAAAAAAAAAAAAAGTGTGATGGGAGGATGCTCGTTTTATTTATATGCAAAATATAAAATGTTTAACTAGCTAGTATTTCTTAACTGTCTTTGTCATTCATGCTCTAAATATAGCTTCAAAAAATGTTTTATTGTATTTTCTAAAAGATACCAAAAGAGTATGGTCTCTAAAATGTTGTTATCATTGGAGGGTTTATAATCTAATTGGGTGGGATCCAGACAACAAAAATAATTATGGTGATACATTACAAGAGTCCTGGTTTCAGATGTTATCTTCATATCTTCATATGTGCACCTTAACCTAGTTTTTGTTTTTTGATGAAACAAATTACAGGATATCATGGGTGATCTTATCACCTCAAGATCGGGCAAGCCACCGGATTCTCAATGAGGGCTCAAAGAAGGCTTACGGTAATACTTACAATTTGAGGACATTTACAATGTTCTTTCTCCCATTACAAGCGTCTTCACTCATTTTAACACAACTACCAATGGTGTTTGACATTTCCATTTTTTCACTCACTTATGGGATCATGCCTATCAGGTTGTGCCTGAAACATTTTCAAGGAGGTTACTGTCTGAGCATTTGGTCCTAAATCTTCAACCAGTCAAGGCTGACTTCATAGTTGTCATCATTTTTGTTATTGGTCTTTCAGCAACACCAAAATGCCATCAACAATCAACAATAGTAATGGTTGTGTTTATAGGCTTACCGTGTTACTTACAATCTTTTTGCTTTCCAAGGAGGTTTTTCGTTGTTGCTATCTGAGCATTTGGTCCCAAATCTTCAGCAAGACAAGGCTGTCTTCATAGTTGTCATGGTCTTTGTTAAGTCAAAATGCCTACAGGATAAAGTCAACTACAAGACAGTCGTCATAGTGGCCAGCAACATCAAAATGCCTTTAACAATAGTACGTAATGGTTGTGTTTATAGTACAAAATTCAGATTTTAGTGAAGTGAAAAGTAATAAAACATATAGGTATACATGGATGGAGATAATATTAGTCAAATTGCTATATGGGTCAAAAATGGACTGATGTAATATAAGCTTATGGGTGGGATGTTTTTAATGTCATTGTTTGAGCATTTGGTTCTAAATCTTCAACAAGATAAAGATTGTCATAATAGTTGCCATTATTTTTGTTCACCTGGAATCTTAAAATCTCTTTAAGAATAGTAATTGGTGTTTATAGTCCAAAATTTGAAACTGGTATTTTAGTAAAATGAAAAGAAATAAAACAGCTATAAGGAGATATAAGCTTATGCATGAGATGCAGTTTGTTGTATGATTTTAAATGGAGTTATTATTATTATTATTATTATTATTATTATTATTATTATTATTATTATTATAGTTGAATATTAAAATCATATTTCTATATTATTATTTATTACTTTTTGATATCATTTTACTTCAACCCATAAAAAAGGATTCATTTACGGTGTCTCTTTTACCTCCTTTTCAATATGGGCTAAGCAACGAGAGTATTTAGGCAAAAATATTGAAACAATACAGAAGACAAAATTAATTCTCAAATTACAAATTTTTAAATTAATTTTCAAAATATTATCTTCTATATTCAAAAGTCGATTTTTCAACAATCAAATTTTTTTTTCTACATTTTTCCCCATTTTTAATAATAATAATAAAAAAATACTTAAATCAACTTTAAAACTTTTTTAAAATAAAGACAAAACAAAAGGGAATTCGACAAATGAGATGTCGACTTCCCATCAAGTAGGAAAAAAATAAAAGGGGAGATAAGAAGGACAGTCGGCAAAGAAAAATAAATAGTAGGAGGAAAGTTAGACATTTCAAATGCCGACTTTCAAATGGGACAAAAAAAGATATTTATTTTTGGAATTAATTAGGAAAAGTGTGCAGTATGGAAATTAATTTTCTGTATTACTTTAATATTTTTGCCCACAAATTTGTCTTGCCAATCTCATTTGAATTATAACAAAGTCTTCGAATCGGTGTTTTGGGGTTTTATTTATTCAACTAAAAATAATGTACATATTTTAAGATGACTGACTTGAATATTGTTAGGGGGAAATTAACTTACTTGAATGTATCCATGATCATTTGAGACTCTAGAAAGGAGTGTCTTGTTATTTGGTAGACGATACTTGTCTTCCTTCTCTATTTTAGGTGATGTATTCCCTATTTGAGAATATATAGAAGGTAAATACAATTAGTTGCTTTTAATTATTCAAATAAAAAGATAACTATTATATCATCATGTTGACATAATATGATACAATAATGTATTCAAATATCAATGTGTGTTGGTCCAAGTGGAAAGGACTTGGTCCCTTAAGTATGTTGTCCTGGGTTCAATCTCTAGTTTTATGTGTATTGAAAAAAAACATTATTGGGAGGGGTCACCGCTTAGGCGTCCGATAGTACCCTGAAAGATTATTCTCTCACCTATCGGATGGGAGGATACTCTGAAAAAAAAATGTACCAAAAAAATGTTGACATAATATACCAATAATAAAATGATTTTCCTTTAATACAGCTAATTGCTGTTTTAGAAGTATCAACATATGGTTGGTTCGGGTGATAAGAAATTCGGACACCTTAAGCAAGTGGTCAGGGGTTCGAATCTTGACTCTTGTATATGGGGAAAACCTGGTTGGGAGGGGAGAACTCACCTTGGGTGCCCAATAAGTTCATTGTCGGAGATTAGTCACTGCTAACGGTGGTGGATACTTCGTACCTATATTATAGTTAAAAAAAATATTGTTGTTTTAGAAGTGAGAAATGTAGTACTTAATATAAACCATGGTGGAACATTTATGCCAATATATTTCTAAGACTAGCCATAAACTCACCTAGATTCTCTTTGGAAGGTCATACATTTATAGAACATGAAGTCCTCTTAACCTGTAGACTTGTCGGAATCAAGAATTCAACAAAAAAAGGTTTGAGTTTAGAACCCAAGATTTGAAATAGCAAAATAATCAATAAACAACTAAAGGAACTTTCCGAGGAAATTTTTATGGAACCCAAGCTTTTAAATATCAAAATAATCAATATATTGGATAAAAAGTAGCAGAGCTTTCAAATAGAAGAGAAAAAATTAGGAAAAGGAGTAGATGAGCAAGTCATATCTACAATCATCGTTTTATGCAGGGGTGTTCGCGGATCGATTTTAAGCCAAAAAATCATCCGATCCAAAGATTAAAATATCATGTTATTCGTTTCGATTTAGATTGTTTCCTTAAAAAATATGAACCAATCCGATCCGATTAAATACGGTTTGAATTGGTTCAGTTTTTACTGACATATCCTTACATATTAAATTGAACAAAACATTAAACTTGTATATGTGGTGTGAAGTGTGAATTGAACCCGTACATACAAATATGATGTGAACCTATACATTAAACACTAAATAACATAATTGAAGAGGACATTCTTTCACAAACATTCTGATCTGTTTCATTTACATTCAAATTACAATTAAAGTCATTCACCAAAAAAAATTGCAATTAAAGTCTATGAATTCAGCACTTCAACATGAGAAGATCAAATCATAACACCTAAAGTCCTGAAAAGTTAACACAAATATAAACATCATGCGGTTCGGTTTGGTTCAAACCAATCAGGTTTAAGAAAAATAATCTAAAAAAGTGACGTTGTTCGGTTTTCGATTTTTTTGGATCGGCTTACGTTTTTTTATTGGTTTGGATCTGACTACCCCTAATTATATGTATTTGTTGACATATTTATATTTGAAGAGAGGGAGATTATGATTAAAAAGGGAGCTTCATGTTCATCAAATCTTCATCACAAGTTGTGAACGGAATAACTTCTCTTTCACATCCTCAATCTCTTCATTTCTAGTTCAAAATTTCATCCAAACCCCTAAATTTAGTATCCTAATTTAGAAAAATAAATAAATAATGGGAGAAAGATCATTATTCAATAATGCATTAATTAGTCACACATTTATGAAGCATTTGGCCTCGTCTTCTTAGTTCCATGATTATTTGAATAAAACAAATGCTAATCAGTATCCTAAGGGCATTGGTTAAGGATTTAAAGATAGAAACTTTCTATTGAAAGTTGTGTATATTTAATACATTCAACATTCAAAATTTGCATTTTTCAATAAACTTTTTCTAACTTTGTATTCCTTAAACAATGCTCTTAGGATACTTGTTAGCAAGACCCTTTGAACAATTTCCACAGTATAATTTGAATACATCCAGACAACCTATCCAAATGTGTCATTAAGGCCAAACAGATAAACTTGAATTAGAAGGAAACTTACCAACAAAAAGTATCAGACTCCCTCGCTTAACAGTTCTTAGAAAGGAACTATAGACAACCCATATGGAGAGGTATCATCTCAAATTCACAGGTAGAAAGTGAGTGTGAGAGAAACAACAATGAGCAAGGGGGCAAAAAGAGAATGACGGGAAGAAAAAGGAAACATACAATCAATCAATGGTACAATGAACGAAAAAAAATTTTTGCCTTGGAGAAGTGAAAGATCATAGAGTCAAGCATTGTAACTTTTCTCAAACACCCAGCGTGCAACTCTAGTATCAACCCAATAATTAAAAAATCCAAAAAAAAAACCACCCCATCGCACATCATATTTCCACTGTTCAAAGGGAATAGTAACCAAAATAGTGGTTTTGAATATTCTAAAATGTAAAGTAGATAGATGTGTAAGTGATGAGCAGCAGCAAAATTGAAATAAAACAGAAACATTCTCAAAATAAAATTTGAAAAGAAATGTCTCCTCTTTTTCAGATCACCAAAACCTCTCTGATTAATTTGCCTGAATAAATTTTTCACTGTTAGCATTAATTTATAAATCATTTAGCATCTTCAACATTCATAATTCGTCAAATATTCAGTTATACTACTATTTTTGTTTTGGTAACCATGACAAAGGTACGTATTATTCACCACTGTTAGCAGTAACTAATCTTCATCGTGGAACTTGTTGGACACACAATGTAGGTTTTCCCCTCCCAACCAGATTTTCTCCATACACAAGAGTCAAGATTCGAATCCATGATCACTTGCTTAAGGTGTCCGAATCCCTCACTACTCGGACCAACCACATGTCGGTAACTATTATACTATTATAAAACAAGACAGTAATTACATGTAGAATTTAATAATTTTGTATCATTTTTTTTTTTTTTTGTTAACCACGATAGAGGCACAATCTATTGGAATAGTGGATATAGTTCATGTAAGAGAAAGTTAGTGAAACTATTACATAATCAACCCAAATGGAGCTATATAGATGTTTAACATCCAAGATGTGACATACATCATATTGTTGCACACATAACCAGCTAGCTACTAATGATTTGCTTTTGTTTCTTTTTTTTAGTTAATCTAAGAGTGAAGTTGTTTTCTTCTAAGACAATGACAAGAATGAGAAACATGAAACCTGAGATTTACACTTGCGTCCCTTCTTCTTGGTTGGAGAATGTTGCTCATTCTCATCAAACTCTCCCTTTCCCTTTTCTCTTACAAAGCAACAATTTTACTCCTCCTACTCCTCTTTGTCCGTTAATCCTCTTCTTGAAACATAATTAATCTTCTCCCTCTAGGCCCTATAAGTTTATATATCCTGCATACATTAACACCACTCATTATTATACATTTTATATCCATAATTTGATTAAAAGATATGTTTTGTTAACTTAATGTATATATCATTTTCTACATTGTGCAGCAATGCATAAAAATAAGATGCACAAAACTATTACTTGGGTTATAATAATCAATTTCACACCAAGAATAACCAATATACATTCATATGTCTATCAGGAAATGATTATTTGTGATAGCATCGGGAAGTTGAGGAAATGGGATTCCATTGCCATTTGTGGGAATTGACATGAAGACAGAGGAGTCTTTAAAATTAATTTTGCTTGTATACACATATTGCTACAACTTATATGAAAGGTTAATGCAATAGAATTTCAATTAGCTCTCTTCATCCATTCCAAACTCATTGAAAGCACGTAAGAAAAGTAAAAAAATAAAAGGAATGTCCTCTAACAATAAAAATTACTCAAAATGCTTGATATAGTGTGTTAAAACAAATAAGATCTTGCATAGAAGGGGAGGGAAAAAAAGGAGGAGTTTGGAAATTTGACTATAATATTCAAATAAATTGAACAACTATAAGTTGGATATCGATCTCACACAAAAAGAAGCATTGACCAAAAAAATCCCAAGAAATGATGACAACAAACCCGTGACAAATAGGCATCAATAACTTGGGGTAAAGAATTGAGCAAGAAACCATCAACTATAAGGTATAAAATCCATATCAAGAAAAAGAGAGTGAGAAATTTACCAAATTTACCATCACTCTTCTGAATGTTTGAAACCTCTGAAGCTGACGAAGTTTTTGCCGCTCAATGTAGCAGGACTCTACCATACTTTAACCTAAAAATCCTTGGCGGCGGAGTTAACAAGAGTGTCTTGTTAACAATTGAAATAGATGCCTAGTCTCGTTATGTGTGGCGAGTTCAATGTATCTTGAAACGTATATTTTGACAACTATTTAACGAATAAATTATATATCCCTTTTAAAAAATTCAAGTTCCAAATTAAGTCAGATATAAAACATTTCCCCACATTTGGTATAATAACTACAAAAAAACACAGTTTAGCGACCGAAATTATCGATCACTAACAATAGGAATTCAGTCGCTAAACATAATAGCAATCGAAATGATGACCGGATTTAAGCAGTTGCAGTTTGACTAGTCGCTAAGACTTAGCGACCGAATGTTAAATTTGGTCACTAATAGTTTATTCACATTATCATGAGGACCAAATTTAGCGACCGAAAGGGAGGTCACCACATCGGTTGCTAAATTTTTTATTTCTTAAAAAAAATTTGGTTTTTTGATATCACGATTTAGGGATCCATATACCCCTAAGTTGTCAAATTTACACATGGTTAGTCTATTCCGCCACTTCCGTTAAAACTAGTAATGAAAGTGCTCTACATGGATATGATGTGGGCTTTAACTCCGTTAAACTACTCCTAGTGTCCCGGTGCACACAAAACGACGTAGTTTTATCATATTCAAAACGGTGGTCTTTTGATTTTCAAAAAAAAATCAGAAAAATGAAGCATTATACATATCTTCATGTTAGAGGGAAAAGAAAAAACGCCATAACTAAGAGAAAGGAGAAAACCCAAAGGTTAAGGCATGGAATTGTTGTTTTCTTTGTGTTTGTGGAGATCATTGCATGCACGACTGCTGTCTGGTTGACCTTGTCTTTCACATTCGAAGGTGTGGTCGTTTTCCCTTCAGATTTTGTTAACGGTTTACTATTATTTTGTTTGTTATCTTATTTTTGTGGACTTCTTTACGTTTGTGAACTTTTTGGTTGAATGTTTGCTTGTTTTGAGTGTTGTGGTCCACCACACGTGCATTTTTAGGGTGATGTATTTGGGGTTTGGTATGTGGTACTGCGCGTGCGGTGGTCCTACTGACGGAGGGTATTGTTAAGACCAAATCCTCTCGAGCTTAGTTTTAATGAAACAAACTTTCTAAGCAAACCTTAGTATTTTGTTGCATGGTTGTGTGTGATTCTTTCTTTGGCCACCTTTGAGTGCATCTTGCAAGTTGATTGTTTTGATTTTAGGGATGCATAATTGGATTGACTTTTTGTGGCTATGGTGTGACAATAGTGGGACATACATGATTTTTCATTAACTTTAATGTCCACTCTTTGGTTTTTGTGTTAGTCGTGTTTTTTGAATTTTTGTTTGCTTGAGAACAAGCAAAGTTTAAGTTTGGGGTATTTTGATAATCCGTTGGCTTATCTTACTTTATCTATTGTTTTATAGTGAATTTCAATAATTAAGTTGAGTTAAATGCTTAATTTAGATCAAATTAGACTTTTTTTTGTTTATTTTAGTATTTAGAGTTAATTTTATAATTCTATTAACTTTAATTAAATTTTAAAAGTTTTGCTTATGTTTTGCATTTTGATTTGATTTTTAGAAGCTATCAAGAAAAGAAGAAATTGCAATTGCAATGTTAAAAAAAAAAAAGAGGTCACGTGAAGTGAAGAAAAGCCGCATAAAGGGAGCAATTGAAGAAAGTTGAATTCAAGAATTGACCAGCTCCCGCGTGAAGGATTTGGATCACATTTCACAAAGTTACTATTGAATTGGCAATTGTGCAGCGCCCCACTTGTGAAATTTATAATTGAATTAAGAGTAAAACTCCAAATTAATTCTTCACAAAAAACACATAAGTACATTTGGGTTTCTAAAAAATAAAAAATACCAATTTAGTATTTAAAAATATAAAATGTGGGTCAAAATAATCTCTGACATGAACTAAAATATTCCTAAAAATTACCCTAAACAGGACTAATTTGATCCGTATTTTACATTCTTGAGGATCAAATTGGTATTTTTATTTCCAAAAGACCAAAATATCGCCATGTTTTTTTTGTCAATGATCAACTTGAATCTTTATGCTTGAATTAAAGATTGAGTTTTGAAACAAAAAGTAGGGAGAATCAGCAAGAATAAGAGGTTACGCACACAGTGTAAAAGGAGGAGGAGCGCGCCGCACATAGGACCAATCTTCATAGTTTTACTTTTATTTTATTTTTCTTTCTTTTTGTTCTTTCTTTTATGATGAACTAAATCCTTTTTAGGGTGACGATGTAATCGCGTTATGATGGTTTGGTAATTTTATTTCAGTTTCTTACTTTCTTCTTTTCTTACTTTTGTGTTTTGTTCTCTATTCTTAATTCTTCTAATTGTTTGATCACCAATTAGATGGTAGGCTAATCATAATCAGATCAAGCGGAGATTGTGTCAAGGATATTGAGAGAAAACCATAGGGTGAATATGTAGAGATACAGTAGGAGCCCTATGCAAATAGAGAATCATAGAACTTAAATGAATTCTTTAATAATTAATCATCATAGAGATATAGTTACTTAAAGATCGAAGGGTGTGTTCTTGTGAGATTGAGAGAGACATGAGGGTAAATTAGGATTCTTGGTTGACATTAGAAGTTGATTAGAAGTTAGAAAGAATTGGCATAATTGAACCAAACCAGTTCGGATTAGGATTCCCTATCTATGACGAATTTGTATTCATCGTCATAGCATAGGTGAAATCGGAACCCTAGAGTTTTCTTTAATTGATTTGTTATTTGTTTATTTTTGTCTCTTTTTGTTTAATTAATTAAATTAAAAACCCAAAAAAAATTATTTTCTTTTAGTGTTTCTTTATTTTCTTGAAATATTTCCAAACCAATTTCTTAGTCTAAATAGTTGTTTAATTTGTGAAGTGGTACTTGGTCATCCAATCCCTGAGTTCGGTACTCGATTTCTCACCTTACTTGCTAGAGCTCATCAGGCTGTGAGTGCTGGCTATAGGGCAGGAAGCGGTGGTGGAAGTAAATCGACTAACCAGCTAACAACTATAAATGTAGGTGCTAATGTTGATCCCACTCCTCTTCCTCCTAAAAATACAAGGAAGAGGAAATCAAATGCTAATGGTCCTCAAAGAACCTCAACTGCATGGGACCACTTCATCAAATTACCTGAGAGTGAAGTCAAAAACCCAACTATAGCATGTTAGTATTGTGGTAAAAAAATATCTAGTTGACACCAAGACTTGCAGCACATCAAACTTGCTTGCTCACCTCAAAACGTGTCCTAAATATACATATGTTGCCAACCATGATCCCAACCAAACAGTCATTACATTTGCCCCTGGTAGGAGTGGAGAAGGTATTGATCCGACTGCATAAAACCATAGATTTAATTTTGAGGCTTGTAAAAAGGTATTGGCTATGTTCATCACCTTAGATGAACAACCCTTCAGGGTAGTTGAGGGTGAGGGTTTCAAGCATCTTTGTAGACAATTACAACCACAATTTATAGTCCCTTCAAGACATACAATGGCTACGGATTGTTTCATCTTTATGTAGATGAAAAAGTTAGGTTAAATGCTTTGTTTAGATCTGAATGTAGTAATGTTGCACTCACCAATGATTGTTGGACAATCATCTAGAATCTCAATTATTTAACCCTCACAACTCATTTTATATATAAGGAGTAGAAGTATAAAAAACAATAATTAGCTTCTGTACATTCCCAACCATAAAGATAGGACCATACGTAGGAAAGTTAAGGAGGTTTTAAGAGAATGGGGACTTAGAAATGTATTCACAATCACAATAGATAATGTTTCATCAAATGATGTGGTTGTGACATCCTTGAAAAAACGAATCAAGAACATGAATGGGCTAGTGCTAGATGGAGAATTCTTCCATATGAGGTGTTGGGCACACCTTCTGAATCTGGATGTTGCAGATAGTTTGAAGGATATGCATCATTCCATTGCAAGCATTCGCAATGCTGTTAGGTTTGTGAGGTCTTCACCTCAAAAACTTGCCAAGTTTAAGGAGTGCATAGAGTTTGCTAGAATTTCATCTCAAAAACTTGTGTAAATTGATGTTCCTACTAGATGCAACTCAACATACATGATGTTGGATGCTGCAGAAAGGTCTCAAGCTGCATTCTATCTCCAAAAAATACAACAGAATGGAGTTTTGGGGACCTCTCAAGAATGCTATGGAGGTAAATTTAAGAAATTTTTGAATGAGCAATGATTTGGATTAGTAATTTTACTTGTTTGCTTAAAATGCTCAATTTTATTATGGTCTTCACACTAAACATGAATTTCACAATTTGCAACCATAAAGTTTATTTTAGATTCTAAAAATAAGCATACTATATTTCTAACTATGTTTTTTCTATTTTTAGGGGGGGGAAACGAATCAGCTCTGTGGTTTGATAAGAAGAGATTGTCCTCCTAAAAAGTGGCAGAAAAAGTCCATGATCCAAGCTCTCTTTGCATTTTTTTCTTTGAAATTTATCTATAATAATTTGGATTATGAGTTTATATCTTTGTAAGATTGGGTTTACATCTATATTTAATCCTTCAAAATTTCGTTATAACGATCATATCAATATTGGGCTATTGTCCCTCCTTGCTCAAAAACAAGGGTAGTCATTCCCTTTTTTTTGGGCCCGAACCAATGAGTATCACAACTAAATTTTTAAATGGTCAAATATATATATCAAGGCCCACCTTTGTGTATTTAGCTTAAAAATTTGCCAAAAATAAAAAAAAAAACTCATACAAAAATTTATCCGACCCAAAAAACTAACCAGACCCAATATTGACCCATAATCATACTAACCCATCTGCCAACCCGCCATCAGACCCAACCTACCACCTAGGGGTGAGCAAGACCCGGCCCGGCCCGTCAACCCGTCCTGACCCGAAGGGTTCGGGCCGGGTCAGACCCGGGCCCGACTCAGGTGAGGGACGAACCCGTGTCCCATTTTATGACCCAGAACCGGGTTGGGAACGGGTTAGGGTTACCCTTCGGGTTACCCGGCCCGTCCCAAATATAACTCTTTTTTTTGTTTTTTACTCCTATCTAGCCCAGTAGCCCTGACTCCTAACTCACCTCCCAATCCATTCCCAAGCCCAACCCAACACACACACACACATTTCATCGCTTCTCGTCTCACTTCTCGGTCTCTCAGTCACACACACACACACGATTAGCTTAGGGTTCCCTGTCTCAACACGATTCCCTGTCACTCGTTTCTCACTTCTCGCATCCAGGAGCGGCCGCCTCACGATCCAGAAGCCGCCGCCGCTCGAGCCACCTTCGCACCCTCTGGAGCCACCGCAAATCGCAAAGCTCACCTCAACCCGAAATCTCGGCCGCATACACCATCATCTACGCCGCACTTCACCTTCTGTAATTTCCCCAGGTAATACTCGTCTCCATAGCTCACATCATAGCATGCCTTTTATTTGCTTCAATCAAACTATTTTTGGCTTCATATTCTTAGGTTTTATCTTTCTCTGTTTGGTATTTTTTGATATTACAAAAATGAGCTCTATGTTGTTTTCTGTAATTGGTTAAACCAATTGAGTTCTCTGTTCTGTGATGATCTATTTTTACAAAGAAGCATTTGATGCCATTGTCCCACACTCCCTCTCGAAAATTATTCTGAGTTCTCTGTTCAAACATTAATTTTTTGCTTCTTTGATCATTATTTTTTAGCTAAAAAGAAATGGCAGATGACCCAATCCCTCCTACTCCTACAAACATAGATCCAGCTGCAACTTTGCTTCCTACACCTGAAGTTGAGGGCATTAAAACTGAGGTTGAGGGAGAGGGTAGTAAGGGTAGGAAATCCATGGTTTGGAATCATTTCACTAAGCTTCCCTTAACAGAGACCAAGGGAGTACACAAGGCCAAATGTAACTATTGTCGTTCCATATATCTATGTCACCCAAACACACATGGAACGAATTCTTTGAACAAACACTTGCATAGGTGTCATCAATGGATATTTACTAAAGTGGGAAAGAAGGGAACAATCCATGGTTATATGCCAAACATTAATGAGGGAGAAGATGCTTTAGATGGAAAAAAATGTGTTGGCTATAACCTAGACGATTGTAGGAGGGCCGTGTCTGAATTTGTTATATGTGATGAAATGCCTTTTAAGGTTGTAGAAGGGCGCGGGTTCCGTAAATTGATGAACCGATTAGAGCCTAGATTTACAGTACCATCTAGGTTCACAATTTCAAGGGATTGCTACCAGTTGTTTTTGGATGAAAAGAAAAAATTAAAGGCTTGGTTTATGAAGTCATGTCCTCGTGTTTGTATGACAACTGATTGTTGGACGTCAAACCAAAATTTAGGTTACATGCGTTTGACGGGACATTTCATTGATGAAGAATGGAGGCTTCAAAAAAGAATTTTGAACTTTTGCCTCGTTGAAAACCATAAGGGAGAAACCATTGGAAGGGAGGTTGAGAAATGTTTAAGAGAATGGGGAATCGAAAGAGTGTTCACTATCACGGTTGATAATGCAAGCTCAAACGATGGGGCTATTTCCTACCTTCAAAAGAAATTAGATGCTAGGGGTGGGCTAGTTTGTGGTGGGAAATATTTGCATATGAGGTGTTGTGCTCATATTCTGAATTTGATTGTGGGTGATGGCATAAAAGAACAACAACCTTCCATTGATAGCATTAGGAATGTTGTACGATTTGTTCGATCTTTTCCTCAGAGGTTTAAAAGATTTAAAGAATGCATTGAGGCTGAAATGATTAAATCTCATAACCTTGTATGCTTGGATGTTCCAACTAGGTGGAATTCTACTTACATTATGTTGGAACATGCTGAGAAGTTTGAGAAGGCATTTGATAGACTCTATGATCAAGAATCAAATTATCGTAAATGGTTTCGTGAAGATGAGAAAAGTAAAAAGAAAGTTGGCCCACCTACAAATTTGGATTGGCAGAATGCTAGGATATTTATTCAGTTTTTGCAAATCTTCTATGAAATGACTTTGCGTTTCTCTGGTTCTTTGCATGTGACATCAAACAAATGCTATCATGAAATTGCATCAATACAATCTTCTTTGATATTATGGAGTAATAACCAATCTGAACTTTTGGGATCTATGGCTTGTTCAATGAGAGCAAAGTATGACAAATATTGGGGTAGTGTGGAAAAGTGTAACCCATTGTTGTTTATTGCTGTTGTCTTGGATCCTCGTTCCAAACTTGGTTATATCACTTGGAGTTTAGAGGATACATATGATAAAGAGTTGGCAGCCAGTATGTCTATTTTGGTTAAAGACACTTTGGATGACTTGTACCAATTTTATGCAAAAGAAGTTGGAGAAAATAAGGAGAGTGGAGATGGTGGAGATTCTTCAAAGAGTGCGGCCTTGGATGATAGTCTTAAAGGGTTAAATGTTGACAAAGGAGTTTTGGAGGATAGGATGCAAGTATGGAAAAAACAGAAGAGGGTCAAAACAAATCTTGCAAAATCTGATCTTGAGAGATATTTGGGAGAAGATACTCTAGATGACGTTGACAATACTGACTTCAACATCTTGGATTGGTGGAAGGCAAACACTTCAAAATACAGAATCCTTTCTGTCATGGCTCGTGATGTATTAGCTGTTCCGGTTTCTACTGTGGCATCGGAGTCATGCTTTAGCACCAGTGGGCGTGTGCTTGATGTCTTCCGCAGTTCTTTGTCGCCTAGAATGGCTGAAGATCTCATCTGCACTCAAAATTGGTTAAATCCTGCAAGCCTAAAGTTTGATGATAAGGATTTTGATCAATTTGATAGCACCGAAAAGATTGTTGATGGTGAGTTTACTACTTTTTTCTATGTGTTTTGATAGCCTCTTATTTGATATTGGTTAAACTCTCATTTGATATTGATTTTTCTGTGTGTTCTGCAGATGTTTCTGCTAAGATTCTTGAGTCACAAGGAGCAAATAACGCGCACGGTACAGTTCAGCTCTAGGTAATACAAAGTTGTGTCTATTGACTGAGATGAAGTTGTGTCTATTGCATAGTGCATACTGATAAGAATAGTGCATAGTTCATACTGCACATCTATGTATTGACTGCACAGTTCTGCACATCTATGGTGCATGTTAGGATTGTAATGGTCGCCTTCACACTCGATTAACTTAATTACTGAGAATGTGCTTTTCTCACTCCAATTGGAATGTGTGTCATTCTCATTGAACTTTGGGTAATAAGGAGAAATGTATGATTTTGGTCAAGTCAGTTTTCTGATGTCTCTTCTTTCAATTGTAGATATTCACATGGAGTGCTACACCTGGTTGCATGAACATGAAGAGAACTTTACTGTTTGTCTAGAAAGGTATACTATAATATAAATGCTGAATGTGCTTAGTATTTTGTGGACTGCATTGCACTGCTATTTTGTGGACTGCACTGCTAACATGTCTTTAACATGTAATGCACTGCACTTAGTATTTTGTGGACTGCACTGCACTGCTATTTTGTGGACTGCACTGCTAACATGTCTTTAACATGTAATGCACTGCACTGCTAGTCAACTGTTTGCAAATAATCTATAAAATGTTTGATTATCTTCATGTATAAATGCTGCAAATAATCAAACTGCACTGCTCCTTTATATAAATGCAGAAAACAGTGTTACTTCATTAATTTTACATAATCACTTTAGTATGTTTATAGAAAAACTTAATGTGTCATTATTTGGTTCGTTTCACTTTAATCATTGCTTCTGCTTTCTCTTGTTAATATGATACAGTTTGCTCTCTGTAGTAATGATTTTTAATGGCTTTTGTTACTCATGTGCTAAATGACTTTTAATGATTTTGCAGGATGAGCTAAATGGCCTGACTTATGGGCAGCCTTGCCTACTGGCTGCTATAGATGTAGTGTTTGAACTCTGTTTTGAGTCTATTTTGACTGATAGTAGCAACTTTGTATTGATGTGTGCAGACTTTGCTTTGTAGTGTATTGCTTAAATCAGTTTTGAATTATGATATAATAAGGCTGTTGAAATAACTTGATGGTCTATATATAATATTCCTCTTTTAGTATGTAATTACACGAGTCAGTTTATAAAATGTTTTATAATGTCCCTGTTACTGTGTTATATGTTGATTATATTGATTATACTAAACTGTGCAAATTGTAAGAATATAGTGAGATTATGTAATTGCAGGAGTCAGTTTATAAAGTATCAATTTTTTTCCCACTTACAAAAATTAATTAATTTAGTTTACAAATGATCTATTGAACTTCGGATTAACCCGGTCTCGTCCCATCTAGATCCGGTCTTAAACCAACCCGCATATGGTCGGGTTCCTTCGGGTTTAGGGACGGGTTAAGGTTCAAAGAAATGACCCGAACAATGTTTAGGGCCGGGTGAGGGACAAGCTCAACCCGTCCCAACCCGTCCCACGCTCACCCCTACTACCACCTGACCTAGCGACTGGTCCAAACGGGCAGAAATGGCCATATTTTACACTCATTGGTTTTTCACGGATTGGGTATGTTGAGTCCGATTAGCCCTACTAATCTTCTTGGTGAGAGTTTTATCCACATCTCGAATGGAGGTTTGATACCTTATAGATTCAGCCTTTGGTGACATTAATCAATTGATCGATCGAGCTTTAACACCAATGGTGCAGCTCGGGAATTTGGGATTAAATCTGAGAGATGCAACTCCGCAATGCAAGATGAAAGAAAGCTAACTGAACAGGAAGGAGAAGAGAGAGAGAGACTTTAGAGGGAAATCTTGAATTGTAGTTCTGAATAACCTATAGACATGGGTAGCAATGCTATTTATACAAAAATCTATACCCGATTATTCTGTTAGGTCTTACAACTAACTAACTAACTAGTTAACCACCTAAAGCCATGTAGCATCTCTCAACTAACTACTAAAAACTGGAAATTTACTGGAAATGGAAAGTTACAAAGAATTACAATTACATAACATTGTATCAATAGATTGGTGTTGGTAGGCGATCCTTCTAGTTAGACAATAAGAATGAGGGTGGATAGGTGACGAAAATGAATGAGAAAACTTGTGACACATATTTGTATGGTTTTGGTTAATGCAAAATGGTGTCATTTTGCTCGGGCATTAGGGTTGATTCAAGTCTAACACTTTTTCAACCCATGAAACAAACTTTTGGGTTGAGCTGGATTAGGTCGGGTTGGCTAAGTATTTCGGGTTTCCTGAACTACTACCCCCTCATACTTGTAGGCTTTTTACGGTCCAACATTCACTACCATACAACATGCCAGGTTTTAAAGCTACATGATAACACGTGACATTTGATTATTCATAAATCTTGTAATGCACATTGTAAATCAATTTTTTCAGTTCATTGTGTTCCAAACACAATGGTGTCAAGGAATTTTAACTAAGGAGCTAGGGTGCCAGTTGCCAAAAAATTGGCCCATTTTATTTAGGATATTGAATAAAAGGAAGAAGATTGTTTTCTTTTTCGCCACAAAAATATGTCATAACAAATTACTGTAAAAAGGCCAACAGCTTCAGACAAGAAAAGGGGGGCCTTCAGAAACCAAATTCAGAAAACTTTCATACTACAAATATCAAAACTGCTTAAAACTATAAATTCCAATATTCATTCTGATATGCTACGGCTTTTATGTCTAAAAGATCTCTCAATAAATTAAGAGGGGGTGGGGGGGGGGGGCAGATTAAGAAGCCACAAATCTTTTAAAAAGAGACAACCATTATCAGTCAAGAAATTTCTAAATAATAGAAAATCAAAATCATCAGATCCCATGCTATCCAACAAAGGAGATTCCCATCAACTTCCAAGTAAAGGTCCCTTCTGGTTCTCATGGAACTATTGCAAAAAGAGGCTGCATGGTGCACAAATATCTCAGTTATAAAAATGAAGCATGTAGTTTGTACACACAAACACACATACAAACTCACACACACACAAACACAAACACACACACACACTCACTCACAGAGAGAGAGAGAGAGAGAGAGAGAGAGGATACCGTGTCTATGCTGACTGGTTTCCCATCCTCAACTAGTATCTCAGCTATTGTTCCTGATTGATCAGCCTGCCACCAAGCAATGAAAGGGAACCAAGATATTAGAGTTTTTGGTTTTCAGTTAATTAAGTTGTTAGAAGTTAATGCTGTTGAGAGATGGAAATACAGAAACAGAAACAGAAATAGTGTTCAAACAGCTTTACGAAGTCTGTGCTTTTGAGTTTGTTATACAAAGAGAACTTTGACTTACGGATTTCTGTATATTACTACTATATGGGAGGATAATGTAAATAACATCGCTGCCTATCTCCAAAATAGATGGGAAAGCAAACAAGATAGTAAAAAGAGAAAGATAAACAAAATATACAAACAGGAAAAACAAATACAATATACATACCTCAATTTCATTCATCAGTTTCATAGCCTCAACAATGCAAATAACCTGGCCTTTCTGCACTTTGTCTCCCACCTGAAGCAGCAGCAAAATAATTAGGCTATTGATTATTTCATTTATTCATAAACATGGAAATAATTAGCTGAAATGCTGCCTAATCAACACAAAAGTGTGCTATTTATATACCGAGTAGTATGGTTTGAAAATTGACACATCAACAGAAAAGACTGAAAAGTGTGCTACTTAAACAACGCATGTCTACATACTTTGACAAATGGAGGTTCACCAGGTCCTGGACACCGATAAAAGGTCCCTGCCATTGGACATTTCAGCCGTGGGTGAGATGAAGAGCTTGTTTTTCCTGGGGAAGGTAAGGCAGGTGGCGCTTTTGAAGGTGTAGAGCTTGCAGGAGTGGAAGCAACTGCTGCTGCTGGTGGCGGCGGCGGAGAATGAAATGTGGGATAAGGGAATGGTGGCGATGCTGGGGCTATAACTGAGGTTGGTGGAGGCTGCAAAGCTTCCCTTTTTCTTAACAAGAGCTCGCAGTCTGATTGCTTAAGTTGCAGTTCCACAATATCTCTGGAATCTACAAGTCTGCCCAAAGAAATATAATATTAAATAAAAACAATGGAACAATGCATGTCCTAACATGGATATAATAATAATAAAAAAAAAAAAACACGAAATGTGATTGCATGCAAAGTGCAGTTGCTTAGTCTTACTTTACAAGGTCTGCAACTTGAGCCATGAAAGCAGAAATTGAAGATTCATCTGCAGCAGTGCCATTAGAGAGTTTCCCATTATGGTCTTCTTTATCTTTTGACGAAGTGACTTTAGGTCCATTGAGTACAGGTGCAGAATTTGAAGAATTTTCAACAATAGTAGCCTATGATGTACAAAGCAGGGTAACTTATGGTACAATTCAACACAGTCTCATAAATAAAACATTTAAACAACAGGAGGACAATTTTCGTTAAAAGTAAAACTCATGTGAACTGACCTCATTAAGTTGTGTTTGAATCTTCCCAACAGAAAATTGCTTTATGTTAAGGCACTGCAGGAGACAACAATAAGAATGCAACAATTAAATAACCAGAAAAGAGCATAGCTGCAAAGCCTTTGACAGACATTTATTACTTACAATCAGATTCCATCTTCAAACTAAAATTGTTTAAATGGATAATTTATGAATTTCTCCAAATTCAAGCACATTGGAAACTAATGGCTATGTGCCTATGACTATAAGTGCATGAACTTAATGTTTTTTAGTTGCAGGTGTAGTCACAGATCTGTCACATACAATGAATATAATGAACTTCTGCTAGTGATAACATGCTGAAAAACTTTAGTTTTAGTTCCCATGTAAAGAAATTAATTGTGGAAGGATTAAGATAAGCATCATAAAGAAATAATAGGCATTCTAAAGCATAAGGTGCATATTTACCAGACTTCATGATAAATCAATACCATGTTACTAAAATAAATCAATTGATCAAAACACTATGAAATAATTGGAAATGAAATACTATGTTTTCTGCAGATTACAAAATGCATCATCTGTAAAATGTTAGAGGCTTAAAAAAAAAGAATCATAACAGACAGTAATTTAAGGAACAAACAAAAGAATTCTTTTTGTTTACATCTAAAGCAAAGGAACTTCAACACAGAACAGGTACAGTGGAATTTTGCTCAATACTATTTGTGCTGAAAATAATAGAATATAAAGTGAGCATAGACAATATCTGAATAACTGATATGTCAAAACTATATATATGTGTGTGTGTCTGTATATAATCACAAGGCACCCAAATGCACTTCATGATATGTAAAATTTCATGGATTGCCACAACAACAACTCCTTGAAAGATCACATATGGTAATATATGGTTGGTTGATGATGTAAAAAAAAACTTTACACACATCAAAAATTCAAAATTAAACTCAATTTTCAAAAACTCGCCCATTAAACTTGTATCCCACTTCTCCTCTTTCACTATCTAATCTTCCAGAAAAAAAGGGGGCAAAAAAAAAAAAAAAAGAAAAAAATAAGGACTCTGGAACTAACCTTAGCTTCTTTAACCTATAATTAATAAATTGATTAATAAATATAATTCGTATTAGCAGATAAATAAAACAATGAATCACATACAGTGACATAAAGGGTCAAAATCTGAACAAATCAACAGAGTGTTAGCAATTCAAACTCAGATTCACATTCTACATCATCACATACCCGAATCCCAGATGTTGCTGACTCAGCAGACAAAGATCCGAATGATTGAGATGGCTTCAAACACAACCCGTTCTGAAACGAGAGCTTGTGCGATTTCAACCCAAAAGGGGTAGAAGGATAAGGGCACTTGGGGCATGGGACCGAGAAAGATGCCATTTTGGAACCAACCCCACAAATCAAAAACTGTTCTTTCGTTGTTCCTTGCTCAAAGGGGTGGTTGATTTGCAAAGAATGGTGGAAATGGCAACGTGGGTCGGTGAGAAATAGAAGATTTGAGGCGATGAGATCAAGGAGGGAGTGCGAGGAATCTGAGAACAACTGTGGCAACGAAAATGGATGGAGAATACGAAGACAGTGAGTGGGTTCAGAAGTCTAGGTTCGATGATTACGATGCCACCATCAATGTCACACAGGTTTCAGTTTAACTAACCAGGAATAACAATAAATCATGGTGATGTATGTGTATCGGTGTTATAACGCCATTTATATTTATATTATATTGAAGCTAAAGTATTGGAAATTATATCCAATTGACGTGATTCTGTTGGTTGAGTAGGTTGAGCTTTTGAGAGAGGATCACGATTTAAATCTCATAAAACATATTCTTGAGAAAGGAAGAAGAACCTTAACTATGATTAAATACCAGAACGGCGGAGATTAATCATATAATAGATCCAAAAGATCTAAGCTTGTAGGAATATTTCGTGAATCCATCTGAGAGTCAGACATTCTACTTATGGTGGTTTCCTACCCAAAAAAAATGTAATCAAAATTATTATTACATATATGAACTAAATCCAAAATAATTATCACGTATAATTTATAAGAACTAAATTGAAAAATGATTATCATATATAAGGACAAAAAAATTGATTTCAGTCCCTACTTCTGATAATTATTTTGAAATTTGTCTCTATTTTTTAATTCAAACGAACTGCGTTATAACATTAATAAACGACATGAATCAAATTAAAAATAGTTGTATATATAAAAACCAATTTTAAAATTTTTGTCACGGTCAAATAATAAATTAATCTTTATTTTCTTTTATGGGACAGTTTGGATAAATGTCTTAATTAAGCACTTATAGGATAAGCCCTTATGTATAAGCTATTTCTATAATCAAAGAGAAAATATAGTCAAACTGTTTTCATATAAGTTATAAGCTGTTTTTCATAAGTTATCTTGAAAAGCTTATCCAAATAAGTTAAAAACAGCTTAAGGATATCATAAATTATTTCCATAAGCTCTCCCAAATATTTTGACAAATGCTAATGTCAGTAAATAAGACCAAATAAGCTGTTTATAAGTCAATCCAAAGAGACCTTATATCTTATATATTTCATGAGTCATAGCTTTTGCATTTGTCTCGGAGACATGTCACATGTTTGTTGTTTCCCTCCAATCGTAAGTGCACCTCTTTGTGTTGTTCGTCCTCAATATCAACGGTCAAGACAACTTTAGGGACCAGCAATCAACGGCCACCGATTCTGCTATTATTGTGGCCGGTTTATTTGGTAGGTGTTGTTGCCATTTATGCTTATTGGTATGTATCGTCCTTATAAACAAATTTTATACTATCAATTAAACAAAATTTATTGTAAAAGTTAAAATATTTGACTCTTATTCTAATTATCTTAAAAGTCACATATATCATAATTTCTGATTGATTGACAGTATAAAATTTTTTACATAGTACATAATAATTAAACTCTTATAATTATGGTTATGTTTGGATATCTAAGAAGTAAGGACAGACGGAATAAGGGATGGGAAAGGGGTGGGGTGGGTAAGGGAGTAGGGGTGTTCATCAGCCAATTCAAATCGTAAAAATTGAATCGAAAAATCGAAAACTGAACAAATCAAAAATCGCTTTTTTTTCATTAGATTGGATCGGATTTCAGATCCCTTAGTGAAAACCGATTCAATCTAATCCAAACTGACATATTATATATATATATACTATTATTTTTGAAATTATAGCACTACTCATATTTAAGTATTGTTTTTCATACTTTTATTAATAAACACCTTCATTCTCTTTAATATTTTTGTTGGAATTGTCAAATACTAGATGTATTGGAATTTGTATAGTTATTTATCTACCTAGGAATCAATAGTTATTCATGTTCTATAAGATTTCATTTCATGCATGTATTTAGCAACTAGAACTACATTAAGTCTAATATATACAAGTTTAATGTTGATTTTTGACGTAATATAACTATGTAACTATATATCGGTGAAAATCGAATTATCCAATCCAATCCAAACCGCATTTGATTGAATTTGATTGGATCAAATTTTTTAGGGAAGCAAACCGATCCAATCTAGACCGCAAGGTGTTTCCATATTTGGATCGAATGGATTTTTGGCTCAAAACCAATCCAATTCAATCCGCGAGCATCCCTGAAAGGGATTAATTCCCGTTCACCCGTTTCGTCAGATGAAAATCTGTCTCGCACTCATACGAACATTCGTTAGTCGGGTTTTAAACGAATTTTAAGAATATATGCTGGCATCTACGAATAGATGTGGCAAAATGGGCTATCCGGCCCGATCTGAGCCCGAGTTATATCGAGTCGGACCAAAAAATTCGGATTCAATTTGATCTATCAAAATGGTGCCCAAGTCCAGCCCTATGCGAGCTACGAGCTTATTCGGGTCGGTTCAACATATTTTTTAGAAATAAAAATATTTTCTTCACGAATATTCAAGCACAATTGTACAAGCTAATTAATATCATAATCATAACATATACTACCTTTTTGCAATTACTCCTAAAACTGCATTATTGTTTAGTAAACAAATTAAAATATAATATAATTTGTAGTTGCTTAGATGTAATCCTATTTTTCAAAGGTCTTCTAGCATCTTCAATATATGTAGCGCAACTAAAAGAAATACAAATTGTTTCAGTCCAATCTTATTGACACTGTTCAATCTTCATAGCATACACAATATCCGGCTTTTAGGAAAAAATTACAAATAAAAGACGAAGCGGACTTCCCAAACCCGACCGGCCTAGTCCGGCTCGAACCCGATTATGACACGACCTTCATCAGATCGAGCCAAAAAAACCCGGGTTTAATTTAGCTCAAAATTTGCAGTCCAACCCTACATTTATTAGGTATATTCGAACCGACCCTCTCGGGTCAACCCATTTTGCTGCCTTTATCCACGGATATCCAGGGATATCTATCAAACTATGAAACTTTTTAAAAATATAAAAAAATCTCAAAACAAAATAAAATATTTTCTTATCACATAATAAAGTAAACAACTAAATTTTCAATTATCTGACTAGTTATGACTATATATCACATATGTAATGATAACACGACCTTATCCCTTCAAACTAGGGTGATATTTCTTTATATAAGTTACGAAGTATTTAAGTAATTTCATATATTGGATATTTGAGGGCATGAGTACCTTAATTCACCACTCTACTTCATTAATAAGTGGGGTAGGGAAAAAATGTTTATTTATCCCGCGAGTACTCGTTAAGCTGCCTGAACCAAACTCATAACGGATTTATCCACAGATATTTCAAAGATGGATAATTTTGCCATTCCAACACAAAATGGAATGAAGCGGATGAAATTGAATGGAATAAAATTTTTGTTCTATTATAGTATTATTTAGAAAGTCAACATAATGAAAGGCGTCATGACCTTATTATTTCTCCATTATTCTTCTTTTTATTGAAATCTCTATGTTACTCTTATCACTAGTAAATTACAACACACTTTTTAGTTTAACTTTTTTTTTTTTAATAAAAGGCTAAAGCCTAAACAAAATCGAACAAAAAACTAAAAACCACGAGGAAATCGCGTGGAAGACATATCCACTGACACCGAAAGAGAAATAATAAAAGGTAAAACATCAAAAATTCTGATCGGAGGACTCAAGGAAAGACCAAGCTTAGCTAGCTCGCCTGCGACTTGATTAGTTTCAAGCAGCGTGTGGCTCTAAGGAACTTATTTATCTTATAAAATAAGTTATTTATCTTATAGAATATATTCTGAGAGAAGTATATGGAATTAATTATGATATTAGGATAGACAAAATAAGTTATTCCCAGTCATCCAACCGGTTTTTTTTTTATTTATTTTTAATATTTTGCAAATACCTTTCCTGCCCCCACCTCTCAAGTACCCCTCTACCAACTTTACGGTGGTGTGCTCCTCCGAGCTCCGTCGTCTTCTCCGGTCAACACCTCCTCCTCCCAGCGCCGCTACGCCGCATGCCATTCCAATAACCGCCGTGCCGAGACTTTCCAGAAATCGAAGGAACCCACTGCAGAACTGAACGGTGGTAGCTTCGTCGTCGTCGTCTTGGAAGCTTCGTCGTCGTCGTCGCCGCACCCACTCCCACCCTTCGACGAGAGCGCCAATGTCGTCCGGTGGAGATGTCGTCCTCCTCCTCTATGTCAACCCGACCAACGTTCTCTTTGACACCGACTGGGGCTCCATCGGCCTCTCCACTATCCTAACTCCATCGCCGCCGCCGTCAACAGCCACCACCACCTATTTTCGTATATATGCCTCTATCGTGCTGCGTCCCCGTCACTGCTGCAGTCAACCACAATCATGCAGATCTATCAAAACGCGTGAGCCGAGCCAAGAACCTCGTGTATCCGCCCTCCATCTCCCACGCGAAACTGTACCAGATCTGGTTCGCATTTCTGCAAGTGACTGGCGGCGTGGTGGTCCAGCTGGGGTGCGAGGTGGCGTTCGTGGAGATTCGAGGAGGAGCGTGACTGAATCGTTTCGACAGTAACACATGGTGGGGAAGAAGTGTGACGAGCGGCGAGGTGAGCGGTGGCTGGGTTGACAACGGTCGCGTGTCTAATGGTAGAACGAAGTGCCGCTATTTGCAACGGGATAGTGACGGATGTCGGTGACGGAGACAGAGATGATGTGGTGGTTCAGCAAGGAGAAGGACGGCTGGGTGGTCAGACTCCCAGAATAGTGGTGGTCAGACTGTGGGGGTGGATGGGGTAGAGGACAATGTTGTAATTTTAGATTTTTTTGGTAACCTATTAAACCGTTATCCAAGTTTAATCACAACCATTCATATATTTTAATATTAAATGCAATGGTTAAAATTGGTGGTATATGGTGAAGCACCTGTTTAAATACTTCACCTTAGTCATCACCCAAAAAATGATAAAATATAAGTGGCATGATTGTTTTTTTTCCAAGACATCAAGCAAACAACACAAACTATAAAGCTAGAGACATGACCGTGTCAATTACTGATGCAAACAACTGCCTTGAAAAATTTTCACCTGTCATTTCAATTAGGGTTCAGTGATGTAGCAACAAACTTTTTCTAGCATACAAACACTCTTTCTAAGATAAAGAATTGAGTAAACACCCAATTTGATCCCTGAAATTATAGGGTCGTATCAACTTAATCTCTCACATTATCAATATTCCAAAATGATCCCTGGAATTGCAGAAAGTTAATCAAATTCGTCCCTTCGTTGATATTTGCATGGACTATAATGACATTAAGTTGGTAATGTCAGGGATGCATTTGAAACTAAGTGAATAATGTTAAGGATGCATTTGATACATTTTGGAATTCCAAGGATCATTTTGAAATATTGATAATGTGGAGGACTAAGTTGATACGACCTTACAATTTCAGGGACCAAATTAGATGTTTACTCATAAAGAATTAGGGGTAGAAATAGGTTAGGTAGAGCTAGGTCCTGACAGGTCTGAGTCTGACCTGTGTTCTAATCTCAAGATCTGATAATGGTTATTAGTCTGATATAGGTCAATTTTTAAGTCTGATATGACCTACTTCAAAGCCTGACCTGAAAGCTTATTTAAAAGCCTACTTTTCAACAAGACCTTTAAATATGCTTTCACCTATAAATATGTCATAGGCTTTCATTTGTAAATAGGCTTATAAGCCTTTAATGATAGAGAGGTTGGTAGGCCTATACCGATAAATAGGCCGTTAGGCCATCATAAATAAATATGCAAGTAGACCTCTACATTTAAATGGGTCAATAAGTCTTGACTTTCAAATGTTATAAATATTATAAATAATATATTATAATATTATATATTAAATTATACATTATATATGTGTGTGTTAAATAGGCTATCAGGCCTAATAGGCTTTTTTTAAAGCCTTGGTTTGACCTCTTTAACTATATAGACTTTTTAAAAAGCTTTGAACTGACCTTTTTATTAAAAAGGCTAAGTCAGACTAGACCTTAAATAGATTAGGCCCTAGACCTCTAACGAATGACCTAACTTATTCTTATCCCTATTAAGAACGCATGGCCATGACAAATCAAACACACTCAGCGCTTTGGCGCAATTTCATCATAACGTTTTTAGTCATTTTGAAAAACAATATCTTATTTCTACACACGAATTTTGATAACATTAATCATGGTTTGTATATCATTAATCATAATTTTGATTTGATAATATTAATCAGCTTGTCAAATACTTACATAACATTATTAACTATGATTTGTATAACCATTAACCATCTTATCTGATATCTAGATTTACAGATATCATTTTTATTTAAAATCTAAGAAATTATAAATATGAATATTAAACTATCTTGAAGAAAATTTCGTATAAGGGAAAATCTCACCCTGGTGTTATGGTGTAAATTTAAAAAACATAAAGAAAAAGCCATTTAATAAATATAATAATAAAAATTAAATTGGTTCCATCCCATAACCCAATTTGGGAGAAAAAAGAAAAGAGTGATTGGATGGAATGAGAAAGAATGCATTCGATCTAATTCCATTTCATTTCATCTTAAACTATATCATCCAAATAGTGAAATATAATTTGATTTCATTTCACAACTTTCCATCGATCCAAACATAACTTAGATGTTTGTACTTCCCATCCTATTTATATGAGAGTGAGAAGAGTAAATGCTACCATGAAATATGAATTCTTATCTAATAAATTCATTAATTACTACGATTGTTTGGGTAGTAGGCGCTGGAAAATGTTTCAAAATTGAAGAACTACAAAAATAAAGAAAACAAATTAAAAAATTTCTTTATTAAAAGACATATTTTTCTTTGGGGCACAAGAAAATAGAAGAAGTAGCGTTGGGCAGCAATAACAACAGTGAACAAGTTGGAGTGAAGCCCAAATGAATCGGGTTGGGCAAAACAAAAGGGTAAAACCCGAAAAGGAAGCAATCCAAGAACCCTAATTTGAGAAACTTGAAGCAGCGATTTATATTGAACTCAGAACACAGAGCCGAATCCCTTTGAACCAAAGAGAAGAGAATTTGAGATCAGCATTCTTCTCTCTGCTTTGGCAATGGCAACTGCAAAGACAGTAAAAGATGTTTCGCCTCACGAATTCGTTAAGGCTTACTCCTCTCACCTCAAGCGTTCTGGCAAGGTACAATCTTTCAACCTTTATCTTTCTAATTTCGTTTGTGTCCTCACTTTTTAGTGTTCAATTTTATTTGGGTTTTTTAGTTTGGTTCTTTATATTTTGATATCTGTTTCTGTTAGGTGTTTTTGATTTTCAAAAACAAAAAAATTGGTTGCTTTATATTCATGATGTGTTATAATTATATTTGCTACCGGCATTGCGTTAAGTGAATCCATTGTTTTGATTTTTTTATTACATTTTTTGTGTGCAAATGATGTGGTCAAATTCTGATAATTGTGGATAAGTAGATGATGGTAAACTCTTGATTTGGATGTAATACTAATGCACAATAATGTTTCTTTTGCTCGTTGATTTGTATCTCCATCATAATTTTGGTTGATGTGTTGTTTCTTTGAGTGTATATTGATGTCCTGTTTATGTTTTGAGTTTAATTGATAAGCACTCTTTTACGCTGTCACCCAATCGGAAATCATGTTATAGATAACTTTCAAGGTAGTAAAGATAAGAATTAAACATTTTCAATGATGTGTCAATTTTTGATTGTTGATAGTGTAAAAAATCTTTACACGAACATTACATATCAATTAAATCCTTATGTCTTTGCCTAAATGAAATAACTGTGTGCTAGTTTATTGACATTTCCACCTAAATGTTATTGTTTTCCCTCTAATTTTGTATCTGGTTGTTCAACAGATGGAACTTCCGGAGTGGACAGATATCGTAAAAACTGCAAAGTTTAAGGAACTAGCTCCGTATGATCCTGACTGGTATTATGTTAGAGCTGGTGAGTTTACTCTTAATTAAGTGCTAGCTTGTCATATTCTAGCATGAATTCATGCACTCATACTTAATTCATTCTGTTGGTAAATGTTTTTATGATATTTACTTTTATACTAATGGAGTTCAACCTTGGTTACAGCCTCCATGGCAAGAAAGATCTACTTGAGAGGCGGCCTTGGTGTTGGCGCTTTTAGGAGAATCTATGGTGGAAGCAAGAGAAATGGAAGCCGTCCGCCACATTTCTGCAAGAGCAGTGGTGCTATTGCCAGACACATTCTGCAACAGTTGCAAACCATGAGTATTATTGAGATCGATACCAAAGGGTAAATCTTGTTGCACTCGTAAATGCAAAAAGTGGTAATGGAATAAAACAATTGTTAGGCGTTTCAACTTTTGGATGAGGTCATATCTGTATTTCATTGATTCCTACACAAGAAGTCCTTGATTCGAGATGAAAGATTGAAACACCTAGCAGTTGTTGTCAACACGTTGGTTCTTTCAACATGTGTTACTATGTTGTAGCTTATCATTTATAGCATTGATTTTTTTTTATTCTTTTTGTGTTGCAGAGGTAGGAGAATCACTTCTAGTGGTCGAAGAGATCTTGATCAAGTAGCTGGGAGAATTGTGGTTGCTCCTTGATTGGCATGTTATTTAACTGATAGTGCATTGCATGTTAAATTTGCTTATTGGTAGATGCATCAAGGCAAAATTAAGCATTGAACAGCCAGTTTGCTTGGCGCTTTATAATTTGTAATTTTTTTTAACATTTATCCTTTATCCTTTATTCTAGTTTGGAGTTTTGTATTATGGTTTTGATTTAAATTCTCGATACATTATCTTCAAATTAGCTATATGGCAACTGAAATGATACTTGCCCTGTTGCAACAATGATTTTTTCCTGATCTGTTTTTCATTAATCGCACTGCCCTTTCAAAAGACAAGTAGAGCAGAGATTGACGCAGATTGTTTGGGATTCCAATCAAGGTTTGTGAAAATTGTTTTAAATTTTTGTATTTATCTCTTTCACATAATTACATGGTAAGAAAAAACACGAGTCTATTCCAGGGAGCTCCACTCCAAAGTGATTTTATATATGCGGTTTGGTTATTACAAATTTCCCTATTTGATGAAATGTTTATCAACTTCCACATGTGTGGCTATATCATGTAGAACTGGATTGTAAGCAATAGAAATTATAGATTTATGGCCACAATACAATTTCGTTGGTGTAGGTTTGTGGAAGTTTAGTTCCCTTAATAGTATGGCAATCCATAACACCTCACAAATCCTTGTGCCATCGATCTGTATTCTGCTTTTGCACTACTCCTAGCAGCCACATTTTTTTTATTTGTCCAAGCAACAAGTTTTATTCCAATAAAGGTGCAATAAACAGAAATGTTCTATCAGTACCGCTACAAACCCAGTGTGCATTAGTATAGACTTTCATTTGTAGGCACCTATGTTTTCTGAGCAATAGACCTTCTATCAGAATTTTGTTCACTGCTTCAAAATGTCTGGTCTAGGTGAATGCATAAATTGGCTAAACATTCGCACCATAAAGGCTATGTTTGGATGGGTATGGAACTAACAGATCAACCTCCCAACAGTTCTTTGATATCTTTCTTTGTCCCCTTCATCCTCAGCCTTAGCTTGCTGAAGTTTGGTATTATGTTCAATAGTTGTTTCAGCTGCCTTAAACCCCAACAAACTTATTTCTTTTAGCAAATCAAGATTGTATTTTCACTTGTTAATAAATATACCTTATTTAGGTCTACAAAATTCAATCCCAATAAAATATTACAAAGGACCAAGTTCCTTGATTTCAAAAGGATCTGCAAGTTTCTTCTTAAAAAAAAATTGAGTTCACCATATCATCATCTCCTGTCAAAATGATGTCATCAACATCAACATATATAATTAAAAAACAATTTTACACTGTATGTGTAAAACAAGGTGTGGTTATAGCTAAGACGTTCAAACCAAGCTCTGGAGGATTGTTTCAGGCCATATGATGATTTTCTTAATATGCACAATTGATTCCTTTCCATGTTTCCTTCAAAGCCATGTGGAGGACTCATAAGCACTACTTCCAAATCTTCATTTAGGAACTGATTCTTCAGACCTAATTGATGTAAGGGCCAAGTGAAATTTATACCAAGGGACAACTGAGCACTAATGTGGTTGAAGAATATAAGAGATGGGATGTGCTCAAACGATTGAGATATTATTCTGATTTACAAAATGGACACCCACTAATTTTAGTTTTGAATCCACTTGTTCTATAACTCAATTGATAGTAAAATTCCCAACTAAGAAAACAGAAAATAGTGAATTGATTTCATTATTGTTCCAACTCCATTTGCAATACCTACGCGTCTCAATCTTTCAAACATAGTAAAAAGATCATTGCACTATAATTGACCAAAGGCAAAAAAGAATTTGCTACTATATATTGGTTCCCCATGTACAAAATTGAATATCGTTCAGACAAGGAGGCAAAAATGAAAATTCACATCAACTAATGATCTTTGGAAGCTTAGTTGAGGTAGGAGGAATAGGGGCTCATGTCATTCCATGATATGCAGCACTTGATCTTCTTATGTTGGGGAATGTGAAACTTGGGTTCTCTTGGTATAGTTGGATGCTTCATTGACCTTGTATACCAAAATCATTAATGAGACAGAAATTCTACAGATAACAAAGGAGGTCAAAATGATTTGCTAAAAAACTGTTAAATGAACAATATAATTTATAACCTTTTTGAAGATTATTAATCATGGAACTAGATCAACCCTTACTTTCTAAGATGATTAAGTAGATCAACCATTACTTTCTAAGACTATTGATCATGGAACTAGATCAACCATTACCTCCTTGGGATAAAAGGCCTATCAAAGTAAGGCATGGGTTGTGCTTTTGGAACGAGTTCCTTCCTCAACCTTCTGATTTCTTCCTCTTCAGCCAACTATATAATGGAGTAATGTACAAGACATCATCATTTTAGATAAAAGGAAAACATGGTAACTCAGTTTAAGACTCACTGATTAGAGGTTAGACAGAAACTGTACCTTCTGTTGTCTTTCCTTTTCCAATCTGTATTGTTGGATCAAGCTAATTTTTTCTGCCACCTACACAATTTAACATTCATCAAACTTTGTTTCTGTTTTCAACATATTGCATTTTCCCCCAAAATGAAAAATAGCAGAAAATCAATTAAATTCAGCAGTTAAAATCAAAAAGAAAAGTAGTAGTTTGTTTACTCATGTACACTCACAGAAGATTACACTTGATGGTGTGAAAAAACTAAGGAAATAAAAAACAGTAAGAAAAGCATGAATTAGATATGAAAGAGGCACCTGATGATCAAACTCAGCGCGATCAACTGCACGCACATCACTATGAAGCTTCAGATCAATAGGCTTTGTACTTTCTTTCACCGGAGGTTTTACCAAACACTGAAACAATAGGCACCAAAAGAATGCTATTGCTAAGTAACACATTATTAAGAAAAAACATGAACCCAAATTTGTATATGATTTGTGCAATTTGTTTTTTGGACTGCACTAAAATCATATGGATCTAAAATCAAGGACTTGCATAACAAAATGACCTTACCTCCGGTTCATCTGTTGTATATGGAAGACCCTGTGCAATAGGTATCCTCAGCTTCTCTTCTTCTGTCATCATTTGTTGTATCTTGTTCATAAATTCCTTCTCTTTCATTTTTCCCCTTTGCTACATTAGCATTGCATTACCAATGTTATTAACTATCCAAAGTCATGGTAAAAAATAGAATAAAATGAAATTTTACAAAAATCAATCAATTATTTGTCATATGTTACCTCTGTTCTTAGCCTGAATGGTTTTTGACTAGTGACTTTTAGCTGCTTCTTTTTCTTCCACCTCCTTCCTCCAATAGCCCCAGATGATTCCAAGCTCTGAGAAACCCATTCATCAAAATCCAAAATTTGATTAGTAAATCATTAATAATCACTCTTCCTTAGTCTTTAAGTACAACAGTAACAGCATCTAAAATCTTACATTTCTCCTGCTTCTTCTACCCCCAGAAGAGGTCCTGCTAGATACACTGCAGCTTGAAGAAGCATAACAAACTAACAAACATCAGCAAACAACTCAAAAACAAGGGTACAAATATTAATGATGCTGTTATTTGCACACCAAAAACTACACATAGGCCCCTTTGTTTAAGATTAAAAAAAGTGATTATTATATAAAATAACCTAGTTATTATTTTTTCGAGATTTTCATTTGTGCTTGTTTACGGTCATAAAAATCACTTTTGAGCACTCTCTCATATCTATCGCAATAATGTTTTATGAAAAGCTACTCAAAATAGCTTCTCATTATAATCAGGTTTACACTAGGAATTTTTCAGATTCTAGTTATTTTCAAAAGCTGAGAAAAACAGATTAAAAAAAAAATCCTTGAAAGTGATTTTTTTATTATAAAAAAATGATTTTTTCACAAAATAATCTAAAACAAACAGCCTCATAATTATGTTAAAATCTAAAAACTGGTTAACAACATTTGGTTAAGGAGTTACATATATTACATGTTATTAGTGCATTAATCAATGATATAGACATTGTGAAATATTTGGTTTGCAAGAATGGATATCAATCAATCAAACATGGAGGGGGTAAAAGGTCAAACCTTGCACGGCTACTATCCCAAGATGAAGAAACTGAAACTGTTTGATCCAAGCCAAGGTTCTGTGATGTCAAAACCAACTCTGGTGCACAAAACAAAGAAGAAGCAGAAGAATTAAAAGCATCATCAGTTTCAGTTTTTTGGTGCAATTGCAATCCTGGCAATGCCCATTTCATCACTTTTTTCTTATTATCATTACTACTACTAATCTCTTCTTCATTATCATCTTTTTTCTTCTCTAAATTCTTCTTTGAATTAGGTATAGATAGAAGCTTCTCAAATGCCTTCACCAAATGCATAACTCTCCCAGCCCCATTTTCAGGAACACTATTCCTTGCTTCTTCCAATAACCTCTCCCTCCTTCTTTTCACTACACCACTTCCTTCCAATTCTTCATTCTCTTCCTCAATCACAACACTCTCACCTTCTTCTTCATCTTTTTCTTCTTCTTCTTCTTCTTCTTCTTCTTCTTCTTCTTCTTTCTTGAAGAACTCTTCCTGAGAAGCCCTTAGATTCTGATATGCCACACAAGGACATTTGGTATTGCCTTCACCCTTGTCTTTGCACTTACACGAAACGGCGTCGGTTTTGTTGTTCTTCTTCTTAGCTACAACGAACTTTCTCTGCCTTATCAAAACCGGGTTCTTTGAACCCGATTTCTGAGACTTGTTGGAATATTTTGTAGCAACTGGGCTACGATGAGACAAGTTGGGATTGAAATTCTCAGCATACACATGTGTGGATTCTTTCTCGGGAGTCATCGCTTTCGCTATTTCCATCACAAAAGTGATAAAAAAAGAAGAGACAGAGAGAGTGAAGTTTTTGTGTGTGTGTGTGTGTGTGATTTGGATTGAAGAGGAAAAATAGGAACGTTTTTGTTTTGCAGAGAAACGCTCTTGCTCTTTGTTGTAACGGCTACTTTTCGTGGGTTTCGGTCTCATCTTATTTATTTATTTGAAATTCTGTTTCCATTTTGGCTTTTTTGGACCGTTGATTCAGCAGAATGCGGCGGGGCAAGATATTCTTCTAAGCTACCGTTATTGACTAATAATAATAATAATAATAATAATGCCCTTTTTAACTTTTGGGTTTATAGGCCCAAACCTAATGATTGCTTAACCTTAGCCCATTCTTTAAGGCCCAACTGGATATTCTCTCTCTCGCTTTCCCTCCAACTCCTGTGTGTTGTGTCCCTGTGTTCTGTGCTTACGCCATCTCCAATTGGTGTTCTTAGCATGGTTTCGAAAACTAAGAATGGGTTCTTACAAGAATCATTATGGAGGAAGTTGAGCTAAAAATTCTTAGTAAGAATGGTTTTTATAGAAGAACCAGGTTCTTATAAAAGTTACGTTCATTATGGAACCTACTAAAAATAAGTTAAGAGTTTAAAAAGTTAAAATGGATTCTACTATTTGAGTGAAAACTAGTGGAAGTTTTTAAATCCTATGTGGCATTGTAGTGTCCACTAAAAAAGAGTTAAAAGGATATGGATACTCTCAATTTGAAAAATGGTCAATTTCGATGATCCTACCATTCATTATATCATATATCTTTATATATAAAAGGAAGGTGGTGACTGGGGCATTTTTGTAAAAACACTTGGGTTTCTTTAGGGGTAAGTTGGTAAATTATTATAAGGGCAATTTGTTAATTATAATGACAACCTAGGGGTAATTTGGTTATGATACTATATATAGGCACTTGGATATTATTATTGGAATGAATCCGGAGGGTTCTTGCTTATGGCTCTTCATCTACTTCGATTGGGAATCTAGGTGAAATGATGAGAGAACCATTCAATAGTTGATCGTTACTCATTCTTTCTTATGGGTACTCAAAAGAGGGGTTCTTCTTCTTCTTTCAATTTTTACCTGCTCTGCTTCCCTCCGTTGTCTACTCTCTCCCTCCTTTTTCTGGGATTATCGTGATACATAAGTACAACAACCTCAACCACAACCTTCTTTTATTCTTTCTTCGTAAGACATGCATAAGGTTTTTTTTGGGTTAAAGAGAGTTATAATTTCTTCCATATTCATGCGCAGTTTTAATATTTCTGTAGTAAAATTTCAAAATATCTAAACTCACTTCCATGACCATTTTTTTGTGTGTGATAAATATTTTTTTTGCAGTCTTCTGGAAGTTCAATGCTTCATAATAGAGCCAAAGTAGAATTTCACCCCATGGTGTTATTAGCGCCATTGTTTCATGGAATTATCCTTTCACAATATTTTTAGTCCTATGCTGGAAGCACTTTTTTTTCTCTGGAAACAGCATTGTGATTAAGGTATAAAATATCATGCTATCTACCTGTCAACAGTTCTTCATACCATGGTTATATCAACTCTTACTATCAGAGTTGTAAAATCATTCAATGGTTTATATTGATTTTCTTTATTTTACTCACTTTTCATAGATCTGATTGTTTGTTCTATCATTAAAAGGTTGATTTGACAACGTATGTGGAGAAGCATGAGTTTTGTTTTGATGTTGTTCTTGATGAGCATGTTACCAATGATGAAGTAAAGCATCTCTTATCAGAGATTGATATTTGTTTGCTGTTTGTTAATATAAATAACTTTTTTCAATTGTTTTGATATCAACGTAGCTTTTTTATTATTGTAGTATTTGGGGTTTATGAGTGAAGTCTAAAATTAAAATAATTAAATCTTACTGGTAGGAAATATACATATATCTTACTATTGCAATTAAAATAATCATAACCCTCTTTAACCTGTTATTGATTTGATAAGAATGTTGAAATAAATGTCAAAACTATTTGTATCAATGCATTTGTTGACTAAAGATTTTATTATGTCCTTTTAAACTATAGGACATCAAAACTATCTGTACAAACGACATATTTTGGATGGTATGAGTTTGGATGGTGAAGGATTAAAAGCACTCTCTGAATTTATGGTTGGTTTTGAGTTATATGGGCTGATGATGGCTTTTGCCACTATACTCCTTTAACACCATTTTGTTTTGTTCAATATTGTGATTTTATCAAATTGGAAAAAGGTTATGAGTTTGTGTATATTGTATTCCTCATTGGGGAGAATATTGCTCACTGTATATAACGATTTGAAAATATTGGTCATTGATAGTTTATATTTATAATGGGTTGTTTTAATCCCTTATTTCTATTCTCAGATATTGTCTCTATTTTTCTATATAGCTTATTGTATTTGATAGCACATGAATAATGATCACACACAAGAATGATATGGTCATATGACAATTGGTATTATAAAATGTTCATTGTACGTAGAGAGACATTTTCCTATAAAATTTCCTTCTTCCTAGGCTTTTAGTAGTGACTGTGTTGGCTGCTTTATGGTTATTATAGCCAGTTCCAACCATTTTGATAGGTTATAGCCAGTTCCTGGCATTTTCAGTACTGACTATGTTTTATAAATTTTTTAGCCTCATGTTGTCACAAGAAAATTTTGAAATGGGTTTTTGTCTATCAATGTGCAATATACATCAAAAACCTCTTAGGCTACAAATGTTAATCTTCACCAGAACAAGTTTGTTAGGTTAGTGTAATAGTGAATGTCTTTATTTACTCTCTTTCTCTCTCTCTCCCTCTCCTCTCTCTTTCTACGAGAGAGAGAGAGAGAGAGAGAGAGAGAGAGCTAGCTCTAGGCTACAAACATAGACTTTAAATTGGTTAGGCATCATTCCTTTTATTTCCTTACTTTTTTTCTTTCAAAACTATTTTTTATAGAACGGCTTTGGAAGAGAAAATTGGCCAAATGGTGCAAATTGATCCCAGTGTTGCATTTGCTGATGTGATAAAGAAGTATTTTACTGGTAAAATTGCACCTTTTTTTTTATTTGGTTAAAATTAAACATATATCTATACTTCGATATCACTATATAATGACAATTGCCCCATTTGGTGTCTACATTTTCCTTCCCTATTTTGCCATAATTTTCATATTAACTAGGCTCCAATTATGGATTTTCACCAATTAGCATTTGATAAACTTAACATGGTAATATAATACTATAATACCATGGTAATATAATGCTTATAAAAAAAACATGGTAATATAATGCTATAAAACAAACACACTACTTTTGGGAAGTAATTGTTGTCCAATGCAAGTAGAAATAGTTTTGTTCTTTGTTTTTTTGTGATTGATAATTACTTACCAAGTGGGCTACATCTGTCCACTCCCCTTCATCTGTCCAATTATTGAAGTTGTAGATTAGTCGATGTATTAACATGCAAATGCATTCTCTTATTATTTCCCAAAAGTACATAATTACTAATTTTTCTTATATATTGCAGTAGCATTTTATTGATAATGCTGAATTATTTGCAAGAATTCTTTCATTGCTAATTGTGAACAACTATTGGTATGACTTTTACTGTGTCTTATCAAGTAAACAACACCAGGAGAGCTGCACAATCACTTCATTAAAAAGCTATACAGGTAAAATATAGTAGTTTTGGCCAGCTCATTTATTCTGATCGATGTCTATATATTATATATTTTGAACATCTTGTCCTCTGTTTGAGTTGTGTAGATCTTGAGGAACAAACACAACAATATCAATCTTTTGTTCAAAATGAACTTTGCCTAATAATTGTTCTTTGTTTTTTAATTAAGCATTTCAATTTTTTGCCATAAAATTGTAGTAACTGCATCTCCACAGAAAGTTGATAATAGGCACAACATGAATGTTCCTGATGAGTTCGTTTCAATGAATGTTTCAGATTAAGGTATATCATATAGTTAATTGTTTTTATACCTGTATTGTAGATAATAAAAATCTACTAAGATTGACAATTTTTGTTATATTGCAGAATATCGGGACATTGGTGATTTATCTTGGAAGTGCCAATACTGGAGTAATTATGTGGTATGTAGAGAGAGCATTCAAAAACGATGGTTGTTGCAACATTTCTATTGTTCGGTTTCACCATCCACCGAAATGGTTGAAAGTCTTTCATAAATGGACTACCCAACCAAATTAAATTTAATGACATCACAATTGTGATTTTCATCAATTGTTATTCTTTTGGTGTATTTATATCTCATGGAAAAATAGTCAAATTTTTCATAATTAAAATTTTAAAATACTTATTTATAATCAAATATCAGTAAACTTATTACTTTTTTTCAACTATCTAATTTTACTTCATTTACTATACAAATACTAATTGGCTAAATTACTCTTTTGGTCTCTCATTTTTTTAATTTATTTAACTTGATCCCTCTATTTTAAAAATGTTCAAGTTAGTCCCTTACTTGCCAAACGTTAAGCAATTTGATCCTTTCCGTTAAGTTTCACCGTTAAGTTGAATAAATTAAA
Organism: Ammopiptanthus mongolicus; assembly: GCA_039655645.1. Lineage (NCBI taxonomy): Eukaryota > Viridiplantae > Streptophyta > Magnoliopsida > Fabales > Fabaceae > Ammopiptanthus > Ammopiptanthus mongolicus. The sequence continues at coordinate 86,473,206 of CM077347.1, forward strand.
ACAAATGAGGGGCCAAGTTGAATAAATTAAAACAAATGAGAGATCAGAAGAATAATTTAGCCAGAATTTAACAGTGGAACTTAATAGAAAGAACCAAATTGATTAATGTTTGGCAAACAAGGGACCAACTTGAACACTTTTAAATAGAGGGATAAATTAAAACAAATGAGAGATCAAAGAAGTAATTTAACCATCCTTATTTGTTCTTTTAATTTTTTATTTTCTAAATATAAATATTAAATACTGTAAAATATTTCCACCCATACATAGTTCATCCGTGCATCGCACGGATTTAAGATCTAGTTTTCATTTTAAAAATAAGGTTTAAAATAATGAATGATGAGATCATGCAAATTGACCATCTTAATTTTTTTTTCTTTCAAATTGAGAGGATTCATTTTCAATTTTTAGATATGGATCCTCTCAATTCGAAAAAAACTCAAGATGATAAATTTGGATGAAAATATTGGAATTGCTCATAATAATTTGAGATTGTGGTTATTAGTTATTACCCGTCTTAATTATTTATTTATATTTTAAATTAATACGAATACAAATTATTAAACACAAAATTTTTCGATAAAAAACAATCTCTCTTTTGATTCTTTAATTAGATACTGATTGTTTAAGTTAATAAAATGTGTATTTCAATTAAATTTCTTTTCGCTCGGATCTAGTATGACTTGCTTTCGCCATCATGACCATGGCCGTGTCAACCATTTCAGGATTCTCCTTTCTTTAAATATACTTGGTGTGTTTCTTCTGATGTTTGTATATTCGAAATGGTTGATTATTTCATCTTCTATGGCTTAAAATGCAATCAATTTTTACTAACTTCTCAAGCAAAGCTCATTCTTGGTTTTGAAGTTTGCGCTGTCAACTTTAATGAATGCCCGTATAGTAATCATAGTGCCTTGATCTGGATTTAGGACCTAAAAGCACATGAAAATCCTGCTCACATGAAAATTACCAATAATTTTATGTTTTAATTAAGTATGGTCTTTAAAAGGCATTAAAGCGATTACCCTTTTTTTTTTTTTATGAATATAAAGCGATTACTCTGATACTCTTTTTTCTCCAAAATATCCGTATCTTAAAAATTATTTTTAAATGTATTGGTTGCAGTAGATCTTAAACATTCTGTAAAATTAAAACGGGGGAAACGTCCAAACAGGATCAATCTAGTAGAAACATGTTAAGTTTATAAGATAAGATAAATGTGTATAAGAATATTGAGAGGTCTTTGGTTCAATTCCAATTTTGTACAAAATAAATCCATTGAGGAGGGATCCCATCCATATTGTTCCAAACCTCGAAGTTGTAGCTCACTTTCTACCATTTTAGGAAGAAAAAAGCACGGCGAAACAACAATTGATTTACGAAATTAAAGTCTCCCAAATTATATAAGCTAGTTTGTTTGCATAACAACATACTCCCCTAAATTTATATATAAGCAAAAAAATATTTAAATTTTTTGAATTCAAATATAAGCAAAAGTCAATCAAATCAACTCTATTTAATGTCAGTGTTTCAAAAATACCTTTTGGTTAATTATTTTATTTTTATTTTTCCAACAACATTATATACTCCCAAGAAATAACTTCTAAGCGTATTATACATTACAAAAAATAATAATTTAGTAACTATAACTTATTTTTTACACAAATCAAGAAAATTAAACTAATATAACAAACTTTCTTAATATGTGTAAAGTTAGATTTTTTTTGATTATATATAAGTCCGGAGGGAGTACACCTTGCTTATATATATATATATATATATTACCTGCGTTCAACTATCTACCAACTATGTTGGTATTGTTGATTTATACTCTTTCCGTCCCATTATATATGTTACATTTACAAAAAAAAGTTATCCCAAAGTATATGTCATTTTCTATTTTCAATGTAATATTAAATGCTTTCTACCAATTGTACCCTTAAATACTCCACTTTACATTTATGACAATGTTAATACACTACCGATTAATAAGGTTAATTTGGTAAAATTACCATTTTCTTTCTTTCATTTATTGTTTTTTCTTAAAATGTATGATATATATATATATATATAGAGAGAGAGAGAGAGAGAGAGAGAGAGAGAGAGAGAGAGTTTAATTTCTATACTGACAGTGTAAATTTTTTTTATACCTACATCCAATTGAAAATTGCTACGTCTGCATATTTCTTTGACTTTTATCCTAACTACCTTAATAGTCATGCATACCATAATTAATGATTGGTTGACAGTATAAAAAACTTTACACTGTTAATGCATAACAATATATATTGGGAGCCAGGGAAGTAATATATGTTTTCAGATAATTATATTCTTAATCTATTAAATACAATATTTCTTCATGTATATTAAATGAGAAATGTTAAGTTGACAACCAAATTTGGGACACCTACGGTAACATCGTAGGTGTAAATGGCAAAATAGTAATAAAACAGCTCAACAATCATCATTCCCAAGACACCTAATTGCTTTCCCACTTATTTATTGTTTTCTTCTCTCTCATCATGTATTTCATCACTCCCAATACACTCACCTGATATTTCTTTCATCTCAACACTCGTCTAAACTGATATTCACCCGTCTGATGAAGATATATCACCCGTCTGACCGAGAAAGCTCACCCGTCTACTCTCATTTTCACCCGTCTGAAGCTGAAGATCTTCACCCGTCTGATGACTCTGAGTGAAGCAGTGTTCACCCATCTGGTTCACCTGTCTGATGACTCTCAGACAGGTGAACATTTCTTTACTGATAATCATCAGATGAGTGAAGATCTTCAGCTTCAGACGGATGACACTGAGAGCCATCAGACGGATGAACATTTAAATAATTATTCACTGAGAGTCATCAGACAGATGAACATTTCCTTATTCAGAGTCAGCAAAAGCATTTCTGTGTCACCACAATGTTAATACGTCCTATAGCAGCATTTTGGCAATGAATAACAAAAGCATGCATGTTAGTAAGATGATGGGTGACATGGACAGTGGTGACACAGAAATGCAGGCAAGGTTGCGGTCCCTTCTGCTGCAAGTGCAAACGCGTGGAAACGTGCGAATATGTAAACCCCCACTTTCCCTGTTGTATTGGACTCGTGCCACTTGGAAAAATTCATGTGCATTTGTATATTCACATAGGTTCCCAATTTTACCCTCTCTTTCTAGAAGTAAGAGAGACCCATCACCCGACCACATCGTTCTCACTTTTCACAAAGAAAGCATGTCCTTTTTTGTAATAATAGCAACCAAACCTGGATTTGCGTTGGGTATATATAGCCTTTGTCTCGTTCTTATTCCACATAACCCTCCTCTCTCTCTCTCTCTCTCTCTCTCTCTCTCTCTTTTTGCTCCTTTCATAGTTCTCTTGGTTTCTTTCTTAGTCAAAGAGACTCATCAGGTGAAGACTTTACACCCCATTTCCTGATTTGGTGTTTCTTCTTCAATATTTTGTCAAATTTTGAATCTTTTTTACTTTGGTATCATGTTAGGACTGTATCATTGTGTGTTTGAATTTTGTCATTATTTTATATGTGATGGGGTGTAGTTAATTCTAGGTGATTGGATTTGTGTAAATGTGTGCAGATCTTTAGAAATTTTCTCTTTCTTGTATGTTAAGTTGTTTGATATTATGTTTGATTCAATGCTGTCATGGGTTTTGGTTTGAAGCTCTTTGGCATTAGATCTGCTGTAGTCACTAATCAGTGGTTGATGTATTATTATAAATCACAAGCATTTATGTTTCTTCACACGGTGTTGGATCCACGTTAAGATTGGTCTTTTTATCACCAAATCATTATCTCCTGCATGCATGTGTTAGATCTGGATTCTTTTAAGCTCTTTTCTGGGTACTTGCTCTCTAATTAGAAGAAAAAGAGTTAATTCTTATTTCATCAATATCATGTTATCTTCAGATTTGTATTTTTGATATAAATGATCCACAAGGTGTTGGTTCGGTTCTAAAATGTGAGTTTACATTCTTTCTCTTTCTATCCAGTTGGAAACAAAGTAACATGTAGTTCTCTTGGTCACTCTCACTAGTCAGTATGTGCCATTTTTGGCTCATTAAATCCTCAAAGCAAGGCAAAACAAAAAGATGATGCTTGATATGATCTCTCGATGAAGTGAATTTACAATTGAACTGATAATTTCCAATTGTTCACCAATATATGAATTCATTTTTGAACTTCTAAACACAAGCTATGGTGTCTTGTTTCCTTTCTCCAAAATGAATATAATTGCAAATTGTTTTTTCCCCTTATTATGTTGTGTTAGTAGTGCTAGAAAGCAAATGATTGATATAGAAGATTTCAAATTGGCCTTTATTGTATACTTGTATTAACTGATTCATTTGAACCCCTATTGGATAGGTTGTTTAGAATTTAGAAGAGAAAAATGGTGAAGATTTGCTGCATTGGTGCTGGATATGTGGGGGGTCCTACAATGGCAGTCATTGCACTGAAGTGTCCATCCATTGAAGTGGTTGTGGTTGATATTTCTAAATCCCGCATTTCAGCCTGGAACAGTGACCAACTTCCTATCTATGAGCCAGGCCTTGATGGTGTGGTAAAGCAATGCCGTGGCAACAACCTTTTCTTCAGCACTGATGTAGAAAAACATGTGTATGAGGCTGATATAGTGTTTGTCTCTGTCAACACCCCAACTAAGACTCAGGGTCTTGGAGCTGGCAAAGCAGCAGATTTAACATACTGGGAGAGTGCAGCTCGCATGATTGCTGATGTCTCAAAGTCTGACAAAATTGTGGTAGAGAAATCCACTGTCCCTGTCAAAACTGCTGAGGCTATAGAGAAAATTCTGAGCCACAATAGCAAGGGTATCAAATTCCAGATTCTTTCAAACCCGGAATTCCTTGCTGAAGGTACTGCAATCCAAGATCTTTTTAACCCGGACCGGGTTCTCATTGGAGGCAGGGAGACCCCAGAAGGGCAGAAAGCTATTCAAGCCTTGAAAGATGTTTATTCTCAATGGGTTCCTGAGGACAGAATCCTAACCACAAACCTATGGTCTGCTGAGCTGTCTAAGCTTGCTGCTAATGCCTTCTTGGCTCAAAGGATTTCATCTGTTAATGCCATGTCAGCACTTTGTGAGGCTACTGGGGCAAATGTTACACAGGTGTCCTTTGCTGTTGGCACAGACACAAGGATTGGACCCAAGTTCCTCAATGCTAGTGTTGGATTTGGTGGATCCTGCTTCCAGAAAGATATATTGAACCTTGTTTACATCTGTGAGTGCAATGGCCTTCCAGAGGTGGCTGAATACTGGAAACAAGTTATCAAGATCAATGATTATCAAAAGAGCCGTTTCGTTAACCGTGTAGTTTCATCAATGTTTAACACAGTTGCAACAAAAAAGATTGCCATTTTTGGATTTGCCTTCAAGAAAGATACTGGGGATACAAGGGAGACTCCAGCCATTGATGTGTGCAAGGGACTACTTGGTGATAAGGCTTTTTTGAGCATATATGATCCACAGGTAACTGAGGACCAAATCCAGAGGGATCTATGGATGAACAAGTTTGATTGGGACCACCCTATCCACTTGCAGCCCACAAGTCCTACAACTGAGAAGAAAGTCAATGTGGTTTGGGATGCTTATGAGGCTGCAAAAGATGCAGATGGTGTTTGCATTCTGACTGAGTGGGATGAGTTCAAGACTCTTGATTATCAGAGAATATATGACAACATGAGAAAACCAGCATTTGTTTTTGATGGAAGGAACATTGTGAATGTGGATAAGCTGCGTGAGATTGGCTTCATTGTGTACTCAATTGGTAAGCCATTGGATCCATGGCTCAAAGACATGCCAGCTGTGGCTTAAATAAAACAGATGACTGAATTGAGACATTCATTTTGATTCAATTGTTTCTTTTTTCCCACTTTTTTCTTTCCCATAGTTGTTGGCATTAAATTATGGGAAAATAGGAGGCTCTTTGTTTTGCATTTCCTTGAACTCCAATTCATTGTTGTCTGGCTGTATTTTTGTTTGATCAAGATGTTGTTATAATCAGATTGGTAAAAGTTTTGGATATTGGGCCTGTGCTAGCTGCTAAAGAAACATGATGAAAATTGGACTATTTGTCCATCATATATGTTGTTATTAACTAATTTTTTAAAATAAAAAATTAAAATTATGATTAGATATTAAGGAGTGTGAATAGAGGAATGCTAATAATATTACTCCAAAGATGGAATTAACTACTATATTTAGTATGCTTAATAAGACTAAATGAAATGGTTATTGTATTGAAATGATATCTTAAAATAATATAAAAAATGCGCCAAGTACTTGGAAAAGTCATAGTTAAATACTTGGTTAACAAAATATTTCGTCAAAATATTTCTTAGTTAACAATATGTCAATGGAGTGGAGTAAAATTTGAGTGAAATGGAGTTGACTGTGGTCTGTGGTTATAAGTGAGCTGGTGATATAGGATTTAGATAATTGGAGAATGCTAAGTAACCATAATTCACATTGTACTAAAGTTAGATGGCAAACGTGGAAATGTCCTGGCTTACCTAATCCCACTATGCTTATGTCGGAATCAAGGATTGAGATCTCTTCTTTTTTATCTCAGGTTTTTTAATGTTATATGTTATGAAAGAGAAAAAAACAAAAGCAAATTTGAATGGATCCCACAAAAAAAATTAAATTTGTTTTTATCTCTTTCTTTTTCATAATATGAGAGGAAAAAATGAGTGGATCTCAATCCCTTATAAATGTCCTAAGAAAATGTCCTAAGAAATTGAACCTTGTTTGTTTAATTTATCTCTTGCTTGAAGGGGATGTAAAACCCCTAAACTTGACTGTACATGTTTAACGTATATGTAATTTTCCATTTGTTAATTGATATTGGTTGTATTCTTCTATTCATAACGTCTGTGATTTATGTATTGGTTCATAAGACCTTACACGATAATGTTAGTTTAGGAAAGCTTTTCTTACCCCATAACAACAGTGGAGAGATACTCGTTATCTTTAGTGGAAACATAAGTTTGAATATTCACTCTTGCAGTGAATATTGCTTAGAATAACTGAATATTTTTCTCAACTTAATGTAGCTATGAATTAGTACGGACTAAAGCTCAGATATTTACAGTTATTTGTTTCAATTAATTGGGACAATAATATTGAAATCAATTATTCATAAGTGGTATGTATGATTTTTTAAATAAATTAAAAACAACTTATTTTCATAATTTTATCTGACAAACTTATTGAAATAAACTAAAAATAACTTATTTGTATAAATGTTTTTCATAAGCTTAAATAAACTCATTATAAACTCTTTCAAACACACACTTAGTCTCCCTTTATTTGATCGCTTGTAAGATATTAAATCCAGTCTTTTTTTTAGAATTGCCCTTGCTTAACATTAAACTTTAAATTCAAATCTATACTACAATATAATTGGCATGATTAAAACTTGTGGAACTAACACCCACCACAACTGAATAGAACAACCTTTGCATCCGAACTTACAAATTCCACTTAAGGAATTTTTCGGTTCTTTTTTTTTTTTTTACATTGTTTCTAGGTTAAATTCTTTCTTTTTTGAAACAAGGTTAAATTCTCTCTCTAATTAGTAAAATTAGCATTCCATGATTAATTACTTATTTGTCTCCAATATAGGGACTACGAGGCTGGATTGACATTCATCTAATATTCATTATTACACAAAGATCAGCTTTGCTCGATTACAAGTTTACTGAGCTATACTTGAACGTAACAAACAGCAGATAGACATATATTACAGACCAGCAGGCTTATTTTCATATTAATTCAAGCGCTTCTCCTTACAAAATTTTCTGTTTATTTTTTGGTACATGCATTTATTTATTTTTATTTTTTTGCAATACTTGGTACAAGTTATTTAGAGGAAGCAGTCTCATCACTAGCGCGTGGCACTAATCTCTGCTATTAATTGGGTATAGAATACCTTTCCTCTACGGCAATTTGACTGGCTCAATGTTCCATATATCTCGGGCATATTCATGAATGGTACGGTCGCTGCTAAACTTGTGCGAGCCTGCTGTATTCAATATTGACATTCTTGTCCATGTCTGCGCACCCACATGATTTACAAATGTTAGTGCCAAAAATAACATCAAATAAACTAGCATGTTGTCTGGTGGTGCTTGCTTGATGAACGCCTACAGAAGTTGATGCATGAAGGACTTGAGATGCATTTGGAAGAGCTTATCGATAGCTTATAAGAATAGCTTCTGAAAAAAAACTTATACAAATAGTTTATAAAAATAATTTATGATCTTCCTATAAGCTCTTTTTTGCTTATTTCCATAAGCTTGTCAGAGAAGCTTACGAAAATAAGCTGTTTTTAACTTATTTATAAAAAGTTATTGAATAAACGTTTAATTAAGTTGTGTACCTAAACGTATCCAAAAATAATAGATGTGGGCAATAACATCAGTCTTACGAAGTTAATACCACGGAATATCAAAGCAATTGGTTGCACGAAGCAACAACCCTGGACTACTGAACTACCAAATAAATACACATGTATAAGAGAGAATACAGACAATATGGACATGCTTATGTACATGGAATTGGTGCGTGATGCCATGACTAACTTATCAACTCCAATGACTAGTAGGCGTAGCATGTGAAACAAATATTCATCAGCAAATAGGAAAAAAGTCCCTAAACTCACTCTTTGGTCCCGATATGCTTCGTCAACCTTCTCTTGGCATTCTATGTAGCTGGGGAAGTCCTTGCCCACTAGGAAATAATCTGCTTGACCAAAACCTTCATTTCCTTCTAAGGATCCAATCATTTCATCATAATTGTAAGGCCCAAAAACACCAGATCTGACAAATTCTTTAACTTCTTCAAATCGCGGATCGGGGACAAACTGAATTAAAAGACCCACTGGGTTATAATCATTCAATTTTCTAAGGAAGAAACCCTGAATTTCCTCAAACAAATAAGACTATGTTCAGAACTTTAAGTGAGGAATATTATCATGAATTTCTTTTAACAAAATTATCGATATTTAGAACTTCAACAATGGAATATTTGTGCTATGTCAGTATTCCCCTACCAGCATGCCATTAACTACATATTCCATGGCAAAAATGCATAACATGGGTATGACGACCAACCTTTCCCTCAGCTCTTTCTTTCCTAAGCCCAGCAATTTCATGAGCCTTAGCACCAAAGAGAAAGAAGTTGTCTGCCCCAACCTCTTCCCTTATTTCAACATTGGCCCCATCTAAAGTTCCAATCAGTATGCAACCATTCATTGCAAATTTCATGTTGCTAGTTCCACTTGCCTCCATTCCAGCAGTACTGCAGGAGAAAACAGAAGACATAAATTGGCAATGCAACAACACATCGAAGTTTCACAGGCAAATAAAGTAAAAATATAAATATCATTCACATTGTCAAAATTTAACCGTTGTCTGGCCCATCAACAAAAACTCTGGAAACACGATCCTGAGGTGATAAATTATTTTCTTGAAAAAATTAAGAACACTTTTGATTGTAACAACCCCCACCCTCCCGTCATGTAACCCTTTCGGTTTGAAGTGTGTGGACAATGCAGAGGCCACTGATACCTTGTGCCGAAACATAATTTAATGAAGAGAAGGTGAGAATGGTACTCTTGACCATTTGGTCATAGAGGCCCTGATTATATTTCAAGAATCAACCATTTTAAGAGCTTAAGTTGTTAAGTGCAAGCACACGAATGGTTGTATATCCTTAACAGTATATTTCTTGATCAAAATTAAAATGTTTTCCCTATAAAGATTCTTGTTCATAATTCAACCTGAGTTATATCCTCTGTTTTATGTACTGAAAATATATTTGTTCGAATGAGTAAATCAGTTCTCAGTTGTCAACATTTTCAGGGTGTGTCCTCATCAATGAAACCGGTAAACCCCATCAGAATTAACGGGGTTGATTTCATTCAAGAGATAACTATGAATGAGTTTGGGTTCTCATTTTTGTATTCTCTTTCTCTTTCGGATAAATCTTGGTTTTGTTGTCTGAGATTCTTTGAAACTAATCTCCATCTGTACAGGCAACGACAATAAAAGCCTTTTCCCACTAGGGGAGTCGGGCACATTGATCAAATGACATCGTGTTCTGTCATAAGAAATGCCTTAAGAAAGGCCAATTAGATCTAGGTCTTTTTTAATTGTTTCACCTGTAGTTTTCTTGGTGTCCTTCTGCCACTAACAATTGGGCTATCCCCATCTAATAAACTCTTCTTGGAGGGGCTTCTGATGGTCTTCTCACATTGTCAAACCACCTATGATGAGATTCTACCATCTTTTGCTCAATAAATGGTACCCATACTTTGTCTCTAATTCATCCATTCCCCATCCTATTTTGTCTTATATGTCCATTCATCCACTATAACATCCCCATCATTGCAACACGGAGCCTATACTCCTGTTGGCTTTTTACCGCCCAACATGCATCATCATAAGCATCACGAGTCCAATAGCTATGCAGTGAAATTTTCCTTCAAACTTGAGAGGCACCTTTTGATCACAAATAACAGGCCATATGGGAAATAACCAGTGCTTCTCTAGCATGTTCTTACGAAATACCAGTACTTCTATCGATGCTGTGTTGCATATTCAGACTGACACTCAATGCTTTCATGTAGGGAAAAGGCTTTATATGCTAGGATAAAATTATCAATACAAGAAACTTCTCTTGGTATCTATCTATCTATCTACCTATCTATTCTATACTATTATGGATTTAATTGGTATGCATTGTCAGTGTAAAGATTTTTTATACAGTCAACCAATCAGAAATTACCACATAAACTAAAATGTTTGACTCTTATCCCAACTACTTTAAAAAGTCACTTATATCATGATTTCTGATTGGTTGACAGTGTAAAAAATTTACACTGATCGTGCATAGCAATTAAACTCTAATATTATGTACTAAAGTTCTTCCACTAAAACTGCCACATGGCAATTTTCCTAAATTTTCAAATTTTTTATTTTCTTGAATAATAATTTCAGTTTGCTTTCTTTTTCTGATTTTTTATTCTCCTCCTTTATAACTTGTGACTTTTCATCTTTTCCAACATTTCAGTTTTTGTTTTTTATAGTTGCTTTTCAATTTTTTAAAAATATCAATCAAACTGTACTAATTTTAAATAGATTAAAGAAATGTATACTTTATTACATATATTTACCATAAACATTTAAAAATAAAAAATATGCCTTAGTAAAATTCCATGTATGTACTATTCGTTTATAAAATTCCATCTAATTAAAATAATATTTATAATTTTATTTAATTTCATATATTTTGTTTATATTAATAATATTAGTATATCATAGTAAACAAAAGACAAACTTAAGAGCCTTATTTAAACTAATAGTAGAATCCTAGTCCTAATTAAATAAGGAAAAAATTATGAAACAAAAAATAAGAAATAAATCCTAAAAAATCTTCTAAGATACTCTAAGATATTCTAGGATACAATAAAGATATTATAGAATACTTTTCTAATATTTTTATTTGAAATACTTTGACTATAATTTTTTCTTAAAAAAAATATAGTAATTAACATGAACTAAACAACCCAATAACTAGTTTCCCGGATAAAACGGGGATGATTTTCTAATATGTTTGAACACATAATAGAAACACCTGAAACTATTTCTAAATACTTTTCTTCAAGATGAGTTGTTCAATTTCCCATGCGCAAAAAATAATTAGTAGTTGTTCTAATAAGCAACATCTCCATGTATGTATGAACTATGAATATTAGCATTTTTATGTGGTCGATTCATTATTTTCTTGTATTTACAGCTATTCATGTCAAAATTTGAACAGATGATGATTAGTACAAATGACAATATCATGTTAATTATTTTTATATATTGGTTGACATTAGTAAATGTATATCAGCATTTTTTAAAGCAAGATAAAAGCATGCAACCCAAAGAATAATGCAAAGCAACAATATGAAGTATAACTACCTGATATGTTGTGACAGTTCACTTGCTGGAATAAGCAACTCAGCAACACTGACATTGTAATCAGGGACAAAAATAACCTGATTAAATATAAACAAATAGATGAATGAATAACAATATTTTGTATCATCCCTACGCAAAAATTTGATCTCACCGCACAAAAGTAGAAAGTTAACAACCTATTCAAGTATTCTAGAAGTGTCGTCTAGAAAGAAAGGACTAAGGAGAATGATAAAGAACAAAGTATCAGGCTGTTCAAGAAATTTAGAATACCATTCCTTTGAATTTCTTCCCTCTGAAAAGTGAAAAGATTCAATATCTGTTACTAATTAACTAATGGTGAAATAGAGCAGTTCCATCTCTAAACTCTGAAGTTAGTATGTTAGAAAACTGGGATGATGAAAATCTTATTCATAATTAGAGGGCATAAACTTCAAACAACTTATCCTATAAATCATATTAAAGCTTCCAAATAAGTAGAAACAAGTTTAAATGGAACAGTGCAAAACATATCCCAGTTGCTCCTCCAAAATTCTTTTGTTGTCAAATTGGTTGTAGAAGCTACTGTATAGCAACCTAGATTGTTCTCCTCTTTCTCCTATAGGTCCCTAACCATCTACTGATAGAATTGATCCAAGGAAAGAATCAAACATGCAATAGGACCAACATAAAACTTTGATCAAGATGGCAATTTGATAATTACCCATAGTAAAAATAATTACTTAACGAATAAAGATTAACTTTTTTTGGAGTATTGCCTCTGTATACAAATTTTCATGATATGTTACCATTGACATACTGTAGTGCCTTTTTACTTTTTCTTTCTCTTCGGGTACATATCATTTTTCTTTTATATTTTCATAGTAGAATGTAGTACTTGTGGACTTCCATTTCCAGTGTAGCGTTCATGTTAAATTATACTAAATGTCTTTCTATATAAAATTGCATGTTGATTTGAAATTTACAACATAAGAGCAACTTGCTTGTAGCTCATACCCAAGACCCAAGTACCAGTATAGAAAACTGTACCTTCGACAACTATGTGCCTAAGAACTCTTGGACAAAACATAAATCAACCAACAAAAAGGAACTCTTCGAAAACAGATACATGTACCTTAAGCAGATCTCCTATTTCAGGATCATGATTAACTGTAGCCCCAACATCTGTGATAAATTTCACAATTCTCTTGGCTTGCACATACGTAGAAAATGCTTTTCCCCCAAATATACAAACTCTTGGAACAAAACTTGCTTTCCTTTCAGCAGCACTCATTTCTTTCATCTTCTTGTAGCAGTAAACGATTCCCAAAATATTCAATAATTGTCTCTTATATTCATGGATTCTTTTCACCTAAATAAAAACAATTAAGCCAACAGTTCACCAAACTATAGAGGGAAAACTCATGGGTAGAAAACATAACCATATGGTAGAAACTGAATTCACAACAATATTTTAAGGAGAATGGGAAGTAGCTTCAAATTTCAAAATTTGATGGTTATAAGTTACTCTTAAAGAGACCAAACCTTAGTCTACCTAGACAGCTGCTAAATTTCAAGGAGTGACTAAATAATCTAGTTCTAACATTTTATATATAAACATTTATGATATACCTTTGATTTCTTGAGTTACAGATAATGTATTCAAGTATCTAACTTTTACTTTTGCCTAAAAATATTTTCAACTTCCAATTCATGTTTAGTGTAGTCCAGTCAAAATGTGTGATAATAAAAGGAAAAAAAAAAAATCTAAAGGTGACATCTTACCTGGATGTCAAACATTGAATCAGGACTGACAGAATACCCTGTTTTTTCTTTGAGGAATGCCGCAACTTTTATCTTATTATTCCTCTTTGCTTCCCTCCACTGTCTTTGTAGATCCTCGTTGTCTGCAAACTATTAATAAATGATACTAGTATGGTCAGCTTGAATTACAGAGACTTGACAATCCCTTACAAGGCGGCAGTGCCAAGGCTGATTATTATTAAGCGATCTATTTTGCAGATAAAGGAAACAAAACTTGGGCTAAAAGTCTAAAACTTGTTTAATTCTTTATCTTTAATAGTAAAAATGTGCCTAATTCTAATTTACTAATTTCAGAAAATTTGTATAAATTATGATCAGCATACCATATTGATTCCTTGAAGATCAAGAAGCAGGAGTATACTAAATTTAAAATTTCGTTTAATATGTATTCTAAGAAGGCTTAACAAAATTGAGCTAATCTTGGAATCCATAGGCATTCAGATTCAAACACAACATACGAGATATTCAGCAACTTCCTGAATAGTATGTCAACAGACACAATTCATTTTGTTTGAAAAGCTTATGTTGACGGAGATCAGCTAATGCAAGATTGTTACATCTTTTAGTTTAATTGGAAGCAATTTATAATCCTTATTTGTATTTTTTTACTTTGTGAAAACTTGTACTGAGGATGAAAAAATTCCTCATTTCAGTTTCTAGATGTGGTGTCCTACATGATACTAGAAAACTAAGGTATGTGTAATGAAGCCTAAAAATGCTCCAAAGTGTTAAAATGAGAACAATTATTCAATATTAAGGAAAAATATCATTTATGGGTCTCTTAGTAGTTTGATACATCCAGATTCTTGATATAAACTTGAATATGATTCCTCCTATTTCCTTCTTGCTTCTGCAAACCAATTGGCTTTGGTCTTAATAACAACAGACAACCATAGACATGGTATTCCCATTTGACTTCAGTGAGTTGACAAAATTGGAGATCATTTGTTAAGAAGTGCCATCTAGCAGTATAATCCGACATTCATAAAAAGGAAATAAAGATTAAAAACATTAAAATGTGAATCCTCCTTCATTTTTATAAATGAAGAATTTATGATTTAAGACAAGAACAACTTAAATAATAATAATAATTACCTTCCGTAGTTCAGCCAGTTTTTCAGTATTTAGGACCCAATCCTCCGTGCCTATCCACTCAGTTATTATTTTACTCAAATATGGATTACAGAACCTGATCCATCTCCTTGGTGTCACACCATTTGTTTTGTTTTGGAATTTCTCAGGCCACAACTGCAAGAAATGTGGCATAGAGGTCAATGAGACAAACAGTTTTCTTTCACAAAAAATGTGGGAAGTTTTCTTTCTTCCATTTTTTGTCGCAGCAAATGTAGTGTAATCATTTTGAAACAGGAAAAAAGTGGAAATATCCACATTCTAAGTCGCTACTATGCCTTTTTGGCATGATTAAAACTTCCCTTACGTAATAAATAAGTGGTGACTGTTATGTTCTATTGGGTGATTTCAAATTGGTAAAAAAAAATGAAATCCATGGCAGATATGGATTTAGAAGCACTACATCACATTGTCCAATAACATTTACCTTATAAAATGCATTGAACACTTCATCCTTCACAATTTCACTATGTATCTCTGCAACCCCATTCACTGCATGGCCACCCACAACACAGAGATTGGCCATACGAACCAATTTTGGTGGTTCCGGTACAGGCTCAGGCAACTTTTCTTTCTTATCCTCAATGAAATTTTCATCAGTGACATCCTTTTTAGCGATAGCTTCTTCGTCTTCTTCGTCGTCTTCTTCTTCATCATCATCGTCGTTTTCTACTTGTTCAGAATTTTGCAGCTCCTCGCTAGGAATATCAGTGGCCTCCTTGGACTTAACCAGTACATCCACAAATTCTGCAGGCAATTCAACATTGTCTAGTATTCTCATTTCCATCAACTTTTTCTCCAACAAGTCTGAATCTGCTGTACCATATTCTGCGAATATGGTCCGAATCAGCTGCAAAGCATGAATATCAGCAACAACTCGCCTATACCCTGACATAAAAGGGTTTATGCAAATATTTCAGTATTACCTCCTCATCAATCATTTCTATAATCTCAACATGGCGCGGAAGCAGTTTCTGCATAAGGTCCAAGCTCCATTTCTCTAATGCCTCAGGAAGAACAGTATGGTTTGTGTATGCTACAGTCCTTAATCACAGTGGAAGATAGTACACATTCAATCAACAAAATCAGATCGTGCATTAACATGGTATGCATAGACTCCCCTTCGCCACAAAAACCAAAAAACAAAAAAAAGACTGGATAAATACCTTTGAGTGATACTCCAAGCATCATTCCAGCTTAAACCCTTTATATCTATTAATATTCTCATCAGCTCTGGGATGCACAAGGTTGGGTGAGTATCATTCATCTGCACTGCAACCTTTTCAGGAAACTCTTCCCAATTCACAATTGCTCCTGATCTTCTCTCAAAACGAGCAATGATGTCTTGGAGGGAAGCCGAACATAAAGTGTATTGTTGCTTGAGACGAAGGATCTTGCCCTCTGTTGATTCATCCCCCGGGTAGAGTATATAACAAATCTGCATTTGAAAGAAAACACCATATAAAATGTCCTTTTATTAACTTCCATTCACATTGTAATGAAATTGCAAATAAATAGAAAGCCTCCACTTTATCAGAAGTCACTTAATATTTTCTACAACATCTGCACAGGACAGACTGAAACTCCCACAGATCAATAGGTAAATATACTCAAGAGAAAAAACAATGAAAAGATACATATTACAGCCAAAGTCTGGAGAAGCTGGATATTTCTATAATACTTATTCAACACCATTATCCAATTGGCCCACTGCTACTAAATTTATAAGATCCTTTACTATTTCTGAAAGAGTTTACACTAGGTACATCATTCAAACCTTTTCAGCATTTGCTAGAGCCTCGTTTGCTTCAGTGTGTCTACCAGCATTAAAAGCATATAAATCAAACTCTTCTGATGCAGCTTTTGTAGACCAAAGTCTCAGATTGATTGTGGTTTTAGTTTTATATCCTGGTATTGGAACATCATGTGCAACAGCTTTTACATCTTCACCTCCAATCCAATGTTTTTTACCATCTGACCCTGAAACAACCTTGCCATAGAACTTTACAGGATAAGAAATGTCGTTTCTAACAATCTCCCAGGGACTGCCCATCTGTTAGAAGAGGTCACAAGTAAAGGAAGAAAATGTTAATAGAACACCAAAACCCAATGTGAATGTTATAATTTTAGGTATAATAAATAATCAAACATACCTCAAGCCAATCTTCAGCAACTTCCTCCTGTCCATCTTTGGTTATTCGCTGTTTAAATAAGCCATACTTGTATCTCAATCCATAACCCCATGCTGGATAATTCAAGGTTGCCAAAGAGTCCAAGAAACATGAAGCAAGACGCCCAAGACCCCCATTTCCAAGTGCAGCATCCGGCTCCTATTATTGGCCAACCAAAATGAAATACCACAACTCTAAGAGAGAAAGTGCAATCAAAATTAAATTTAGATTAGATTACTCCTGGTGCTGAAGGTGCTCGGCAAAAGAAAGAGGTTTACAAGCTTGCAACATTTGGAAAACAAAAAAATGTAGACAAAGGAACTTGATAAGAATCCCCAGTACATCGCTTGACTCTTTCAACTGTTGAACTTATAGCAAATATGATATTGGAAAAAATTCCAATAGGTCCTTTTTTAATTATAATATTCATTTAAGAAAACCACATTAGTTGTTTATCTGATGAAGTCTCCCAATGATGACTTACGGGCTTCTGATTACAGTATTACTGTAATATACATTATACAAAGCACTCCACATTTTAGAATTAAAAAGAGAGATAAGGTGGGAAATGTCACACCTGGCATGCCACATCTTCTAATGTATACCCGAGCTTGCTCAAAGCCTCTGCATAGGGACCAGTAAGCTCTAGATTGCCAATTGCATTTAATAACGCTCTACCCTGCATGACAGGATGATACATGGAAACAAATATTAGATGCCAGAAATGTTTGAAGCTGTTCAAATCATTGAGGTAGCACCCAACAAACCTGTAAAAATTCCATTGAAAGGTAATATGCCTGCTTAACATTCAGCTTCTCATAGTAATCATAAGTAGCATTCCAGTTTATTATGAGAGCATCACGAGCACTCTGTGCAGTTGCAAAGAAAGCCTTTGGAAGCTCAAAATTATCTGGAGAAAACATTGGAGTGAACTCTGCATGGTATTTAATACTTGACACAATTGATGTAGCATCTGGAGTGAAGGAGCTGGGAGAGGTCCTAGCTTCTAAAACAAACAATAAACAGAAATGATTGATCGGATCACATTGAAGTTGGAACAAGATAACTGTTAGTAACATTCAAAAGCAAGGAATAATCTCTTTCAAGAGCTTCCTTCCTTGTCCTCCCCCAAAATTAAAAAAAAGAAAACAAAGAAGCAAACAAAAACATTAATTCTTAGCTTGGACAAAATATACTTCAATCAGTGAGTTCTCTCTAAATCCTAGAATACTATATCTCCAGCAATAAACAATGCATTTTCCATGTTAGTATAAAAAAAGGATCCAAATCCATAAACTTCCAAATAACATGTCATGCCTCAAAGCAGCAATAAGCCAGCTTGCTAAGATGATTTTCAGCCACCAAACCTACAAAATCCTTTTTACGTAGCCAAATCAGAACCAATCCAGTGTATCGGTTCAGTAAGAACTTTGATGGTCGAAAATTGAGATATCATCAAATAGCATGACTTAACTTGTTCTGCTTTCTTGACATTCTACCAAGAAAATAGTGAGAATCTCAATCCTTTTTCAATGCTAACAAGGAATCACATAGGAGGGGAATGCATAGTATACCACACACAAAAAGACACCAATGCATACATAAACACACACACACACTCGTGTTGTGTGGGTCTTACAGAACAATGTCATTGGTTAAGTAATAAAAAAGAAAAGTTTTTCAAGAAGTACACCACTACCCAATATATTAAATATACCACTTTTTAATAAAACTTATCCTTTTTGAATTCCTTAACCAATGCCTCACATGAATAAATATATATATATATATATATATATATATATATATATATATATATATATATATGTATGAACCATATCAGGTGAGAACACCTTGTTATTGTGAGAGGAGTGTATTTTAACTATTGGAACTTATTTGAATGGTCTAGATTAGAACAAAAATGCATGTGACTTTTTTAAGTGTTCACATGACCTTTAAGTAACTTTTAATCTTGACCATTCATGTATGGTTGTATGGTCAAAATTTGCTCCTCTCACTTTCTTAGAATACATAATCCGCAATGATACTGAAGAGTAAGGGACAAAGTTTTTGCGAACAGAGTGGCTTATTTTTCTTTATTTTTTTATTTTTTTAGAATCACTTTTCAAACCAACACCATTCATGTATGGTTCTAAACAACGTGATTGGTCAATTACTATTCGTCGGCCATTTGGTACAAAATAGCAATGCTGCACACTCTTAATACACACATGTGCATGTGTGTGTGGGTATATATATATATAGGGGCGTATCAAGTGAGAGGAGAATTTTTGAGAGTAGGAGGAGCAAATCTAGGCCATTAAACCATATATGGATAGTCAAGATTAGAAGCTAGTTAGTGGTAATGTGATCACTCCTTATATATATATATATATAGGAGGCATATCAAGTGAGAGGAGAACTTTTATGAGTTGGAGGAGCAAATCCAGATCATTAAACCATAGATGGATGGTCAAGATTAGAAGTTCATTCATGTGTTGATCCAAAGGCCTAAATTTGCTTTTCTCACTCTCATATAAAAATACTCATTTCACTTGATAAATTTCTATATATATATATATATACACGCCTTGTTATTGTGAGAGATGAAGACAATTAATCTTGACCGTTGGATCTTATTTGAATCGTCAAGATTAGAAAATAAATGCATGTGACTTCTTTAAGTGGTTAGGTGAGTCTTAACTAAATTATAATTTTTTGAACATCCGTGTATGATTTAATGTCAAAATTTGCTTCTGTTACCCTCTCACAAAAAACACTACTCTCCTTAGATACAAATCTTTAACAACAAGGTCAAAGAGCAAAGTTTCCTTCTAATTAAAGGTTTCTATTTTTAAAAAAATAAAAAATAAAATGCGTATACTAGTTTTCCAAGTCAATGAATTTCTATTTTCTAAAAAAAAACAACATTAGCAAAATTAGAAGTTGATCTCAGTGCTGGAAATGAAGTAACACAAAGCTGAAACCAAACCATAAAATAAAAACCTAAATGAAAAGCGAAAAGAGAAAGAGAAAGAGTAACCAAAAATTATAGACCTTGTTGTTGAGACACAGGATCCTGCAGTTTCTGGTCAGCTTTACTGCTAGACACACACTTGACGGAGAAAGACCTCTTCAAGTTCCGGTTCATAGAGCGCGACTTCACGGTGGTTCTGATCAACAGTAACTTCGATTTCGAGTATTTGGAAGAGATACCGATGAATCCAGAGATGGAGTTGCAGCGTGGAAAAGCCTCCGTTCTGGTTGGATTCAAAGAGAACTGCATTGTTGTCGCCATTGTTGCTTGCACTCTCTCTCTGTCTTCTCAGATCAATGAGTAAGAGGTTTCTTATCTTATTCACGATTCACGAGCTTGTTTGTGTTGTGTTGTGTCTCTCTTCTATAATAATGGAGGTGGTAGTGTTTAAAAACGATATATTATCGAATCACGAGAATTCACTCACTTCATCATTCGCTTCAAATTTTTACTCTCTGTGATCAAATGTATACCTCTGTTCTCTGCATCTGCTTTGCTGGCGCTCTATTTGAACGCCATGTAAGATCAAGCCCTCGTCTTATTGGTTTGTTCCTCGTTGTCAATTTCTCCTCTCCCGTGAATTGAAATGTTAGCATCACGCCAGTTACATTTGAAAATATGGAAATCTTTTTCATTACTATAATTTTAAAATGTATGATGATATTTGGAGCTTATCTATTATTATATTATTATTTTTATATTCCTACAGTAATAAATGGGAGAAATGGAGAATTGAAAGGATCTTGATCTTTTCAATATATTTTCTATTATTTTCTTTCTAACACACATTTAATTCATATATTATTTGATGTATTTCATATAAAATTCATTAAATAATATGAGTTCAATTCCATCTCAATTTCAGAATGTGTATGTTATAGGATGTTATTATTATTACTCCCTCTCCTAAAAATCAAATTTGACTTTCTATTTCTTTTCCGATTTTTCTATTATGGGTATGTACTGGTTTAAGATCGATTGGGCGGATTATTTTTAATTTTGAGTTATAAATGTTTTTTTTAAAAGTTAATAATGTATTTAGCTAGACCGCTGGAGTCATTTCATTGAGGCACTATTCGAAGTTTCAATGGCACTAAAATAATGAGAAGATAGATATTTTCAGTTCACGACAAGAGGGTATATAGGATGTTTAAGACATCATCAATTTATTATTGTCTGAAATCTTTGGAGGCCCTAGTCTCCATCTAAGCTTTTGGGTCGTCCATTTGCAAGCATATGGTTATGGGAATGCCTACCCACACCACCGTAAATGTTTCATCCATCATCCCATTTTTCAATTTGGAACATGAAAAATTGATTTTATTCTTCTCAATTCTGTACCTACTCCCCCATTCATCGTAGTCGGGACACAAATTTTTTATATTCCGATAATTAATTACTGTAATATAATTTTTTTGTATTCTGAAAATTAAATGTCGATAGATTAAAAAATATGAAAAATTTCAGAACACTAATTTTTTTGTATTCACAATTTTTTTATATTTCGAAAACTAATTGTCAATAAGTAAAAAAACTTGAAAATTTTCGGAACACTAATTTTTTCTATTCTGACAACTAATTACTAGAACACAATTTTTTGTATTTCGAAAAGTAATTGCTGATACATCGAAAAAACTTTAAAAAAATTCGAAACACAATTTCTTTTGTGTAGAATGGAATGGTGCTGATAGGGAGAGAATACAAAAAATTAAAATAAAGATATTATGATGGTGGATAAGTAAATGAAATGATGTAGGTAGCAATTTCCTATGATTACTTTTGTGGCCGAGTTGGCCCAATTCATGTTTCTTTTTTTATTGTCACTAAAATTAAATCAAATTATACCCGTATACACATATTTTACGTTCAAGAAACTTTTAGATATATGCAAATAAGGGTACAATCACATGCAGAGGGGAAAAGGCAATTGCTTGTCATAGATAGATAGATATGTAAACATGGCTGCTTCTAAGGTGGGAGACTATGTCATGTCTCTCACCGTGAGAGATCACAAAGTAGGGATATCTAAACAAGTTTTATTTATTTTAAAATCCTTATATTTTTTAAATTTAAAATATTTACCCCATCTCATTTTCTTCACTCCCCTCTCTCCTTCTCCCTCAAGCCGAGCTCCCCTTCTCCGTTGCCGTTTACCGCTGCCGCTTCCTCCGCGCCACCACCCCGCCACTTACAGATCTGCACTGTCGCGCCACCATCCCAAACTGGTCACCGGCTAGAGCACACCACAATCTGCTGTGATTTTCCTCCAAAACGCAACACCGCAGCTGATGACGATGATAGCACCCTTTTCGCCACCCATCTCCGCCCTCCTCTAGGCTTCGTCGAGGAGCCCAAAGAGCAAAAAGAATGGGTTTTTCCTTTTCTGTTCCTTCCCGGCCTCAACCATGGTACCCAGGTACAGAAGTCCAACAATAAAAGATAACAATTGATTTTTTTGCTTATGGGGTGTGTGTGCGTATGCCTAATTCGATGTGAAACTGGGTCTTGTGAAATGAGTATTAGGTATCGGTTATTTTTGTGGTTGCTGCAACTGGATAATACATGAATGGGTTGAAATGTTAGTGGATCTGGGCAGTGGTTAGCTAGGCTTGCGGGAGTAGGTGAGAAAGAAGGGATGACTTGAAATTTTTGTGGTGTGATGGGGTGGTGGCCGACGGTGGCTAACGGTGGCAAGATGATGGCCGACGGTGGAGCAGTGTGACTGTATAACCATTGACGGAGGGCTAAGGATGAGTGAGGGGGTGGTGGAGGAGAGTGAGAAAGAAGAAGGGAGTGAAAAGTAAAAAAAAATTTGCAAAAAAGGACTTTTCATAGTCTCTCATGTCATGTCTCCCACCTTAGAATTTGCCATGTAAACATGTGTATGTTTAAAAATCTCATTTTGATTCATGTGTGTTTCAGAAGTATACAAGGGAAAAAAAACATAAAAATAGAGGACAGAAAAGGAAAGAAATGTGGGGGAAATATAAAATTCAACCAAATGAGAAATTCTAGTGAATCGTGCTACACTGGAAACAATAGATGTATCCTATTTGTAACCTCAAGCATTTGGATGGTATCAGAATAAATATTATCTTCCTTGCCTTTCCACCAAATATCCAGGCCCGAATGTAACTCAGGTTATATGGGTCGATCTACTTTATGGGCTGACTTATCTCCAGTTGAGTTGAGGTTCAGGCCCAGAAATAGAGTCCGGACATTAGTATTTGTGGCCCCATGGTGGTGGAATACACTAATGTTCACTCACTGCCTGATTATTCCCATGTGATTTTTTGCGACCTATGGCATGTACTTAGAGTATATTTGGAAAAGTTGAAAAAAATAGATTATATTGATAATCGATTATAATCAGAATCTGTTTTTATTTGGATATGTTTGCTGAAAAAAGATTTTAAGATAATTTATCTCATTTGGGTGGTGAAAAAAAATCTTTTACATAGTAAATTACGAAAAAGGGTATGAAGTTTTTTATATAATTTAATAATATTTATTTGAAAGTTAGTTTTGTAAGGGTAAATAGGAAAAAAAAATTTGAGAATGAAAAATAATCAAATCATAATAATCTTAAGCTAAAACAAATTAGATTGAATAAAACAACTTTTTTCCCTAAAAAAAGTTTTTTTATAAATTTAAGCAAAGTGGCAAACAAGAAAAATTATTTCAAAAACAACTTTTTTTCATCCAAAATAGCTGAAACCCAATTAATTCAGCTTTCCCAAACATACTCTAGGGTGTTTGGGTAAGATTAGTTCTTACCCGAATAGCTATTTTTTTATGGTAAAAGCTGTTTTTTAGTAAAAACTGGTATGTTTGGATAAACTGATTAAATTTCCAAATAGTTATTTTTATGAGAAAAAAAACTGTTTTTACATAAGCTGGAAGTTTGAAGCTTATTTAAAAAGTTGTTAGATTATTTTGAAACCAATAACATTCTTCCTATTTCACTCTTACAAAACTAACTACCAAAAAAATATTATTAAATTATAAAAATTACTTCATATCTTTTTTAGTAATTTACTATATATATATATATATATATATATATATATATATATATATATATATATATATATATATATAAGTGATTTTTTTCACAACCCAAACAAAATAAACTATTTTATAATCGCTTTTCATCAAACACATCCAAATATAAAATTAATTTTATTATAATCGATCCACATACTCAATTATTAAAATAATCAAGTTTCTCCAACTGATCCAAACACGTATCAGCATTGCGATCCTATGCTATTGCATCGCTATTTCGTTGTGGTTCTTTTCTCACAACCGCAATTCCGATGTTCTCACTATTGGAAGGAGTCCCCATCTAAAAATGGTTTTTTCCTTAAAAAAACAAGGAGTTCAAACTAGAGCCAATAGAAGTAGGGATTTAAACGAGATCAGATAGGTATGGATAATAGCCCCCAATATCCATCTCCTTGAATGAATTTTGTATCCATCTCCATCTCATATCCATGCGGATATTCATTTTACGAGTTTTAAACAAATTTATCAATATTTACGGGTATCCATATATATCCATGGATATTCATTAGCTCATAAATTTTTGTATTCACACATAAAATTCAAACTAATTTTATATCTGAGTTCCTTAATAATGCAAGAAGTTCTTATGCTTGAAAAGTATTATAGCAAATATACTAAATAATATGATATGTAAATAGTATAATCATATATGTCATTAAATTAAAATTTAAAATATTAAATAGTAAAACTAATCCATAAACGTGTCTAAATTAATCCATTCACATATGAGCATCATTTCAATCTATCGGTCTAATATTTTTAAATGTGAATATTTTAAGCCCTTAAGAGGATACTTGTGGGTATGGATATTATATTACTCGTCCCGTCCCATTAACAAATGGGTAAAGAAAATATCCGTTTAATTTATCTATAAATACCCATTAAGGTATCCATTTTTTATCCATCTCAAATAGTATCGGTGATATCCAGAGGTACCAGTAAAATTGATATCCCTAAATAGAAGTGTTTTTTGACTAAAACCAATAGAAGTGTTAGAATTATAAAGAATGCAAATATTTCTGAAGATTATAACAGCAGTTATGAACCAGCTATAAATGAGGGGTGTGAATATGACTCTGGTAAACTCTGCACAAAATTTTCTGACATACATCAGTTCTACAAATCAAATTTGGGAAATGATTCAAGTTCTCCTTGCATACTGAACAGCATTGCAGGAACTCACCACGTCTACAGCGCGGTGCAAAAGTTGTGGATTAAAGAGACATACAAGCTTGTAGTTAATAATTTTCTTGTTATAACAGTTGTTACTTTCATCAGTACTCACATAGTAACTTTGTACACACTTTATAGATGAAATATGAAAATGTGCTACATTACTAGTTGGGCACTTTATGATACTCAGAATTTTTCACGGCTGAACAGAATAGATACACTGGCCATTATCCCATCCTGCACTGCACTGCACTGCACAAATCAGTATCCAATTGAACATGTTAAAGTATCTAGTATATATATAACCAAATTGCAACTATTTTTCTTTCGATCAGAAGCACCGCAAGTATTTTGTAGTACAGAAAGCAAGAACATTTGCTACATTGACGAGTTTAATTAGCTTCATTAATATAAAAGCTTGCTCTAGTATTAAGCAAGTAGAGATTTTCAAAGTATTGGATGAACCTATTTCTCTCATACCCTACATGGCCCACAGTATTACTTCGGGTTCATGGTAGGAACAAATTCTCCAAGGTGACCCTACGACACTTTTCCTTGGATCCGGATTCCCTACAATAATAAAAACACATGTTATGATATTGTGATTGATTTGTTATTGATTAGGCTTGATTTGTTATTGATATTGTAATTGATTAAGCTTTTATGTGTAGTTATTGTATAGGATTTTTATTTTTATTCTCTTATCTCCTATCCTGCCTTATAAATAGGAGCATCTCATTATACATTGACACACAACTGAATATACAGAAAACATATTTCCATATTCTTGGTTTCTACATGGTATCAAGAGTTTAGGCTTACGATTCCTTAGTTTTTTTTTCCTGTGGTATTCCCCTTCTCTGTTCTGTTTTCTCCACTATTGGTTCCAAAGTTCCCACCATCGGCGTCCTCCAGTTCTGCATACTTTGGTGACCGATTCATCTCACCGCCCATACCGCTGCAACCGCTATCCTCCGATCTACCTGCCGGTGAAATTTCGCCACCATTCAACAGTTGACTCGCTGCCACGCTCCGCCTAAACGTATGCGGGTGTGTTACACGCGCCTATGCATCTGACCCATTTTCCCGCTCCAGATCCGTGTGTTGACCAGTACTTTGATCCGTTGACCAGCGTCTCTGACTCCGTTGACCGCGTGTTGACCATCCTTGTTATCCCTTCCTTAAGTATTTCGGTGAGATCTTTCTATTTTTGCAGTCAGTTTTCGTCAATTCTGCTCCAATAGTGCTATTATTTGATTTTATTGTGCTATCATGGAAAGATTTTGTCGTCATTGCTATAAGTTCGGGCATTCCTTCTCTGATTTTCCTACTATTGAATGTTACAATTGCATGAAAAAGGGTCATATTGCTACAAATTGTTGTCGATACTGCAAGAAATCATGACACTTGATTCAGAATTGTCTCACTCGTCCTCCACGATCTTACCAGAACAGGAATCAACCTCGTCCCAGTTCCTTTAGGCCTGTACTAGCTACTGCTGCCAATGAATCTATGGGTTCTCCTTCCCAGACATCGCCTGCGTTCTCCATCAATGATCTTGCGTCTCTTCTTAAGAGACTTCTTCCTTCCTTTGGTAATGGTAATAGTAATACTCCTGCAGCCTTTTCCACCACATCAGGTAACACTAAATGGTATTTAGACTCTGCCTGTTGTAATCACATGACTTCTGCATATCATCTTTTTTCGTCCTTATCTGAAAATGATATTGCTCGTTCCATACACACTGTTGATGGATCTCTTATGTCTGTAAGTCATAAGGGTTCTATTTCCTTGTCTAATCTCAGTTTATCTGACACATATCTCATTCCTAAGCTTAATTTTAACCTTATATCGATTGGTCAATTATGTGATCTTGGTTATGAAGTCACCTTTTCTTCCTCTGGTTGTCGTGTGCAGGACCCGCGAACGGGATAACTCATAGGGATTGGACGTAAGATCGGAAGGCTATTTGAGCTCACTAACCTGCATGTTCCTCCCGTGTCCAACATTTGTGCCGCTTACATCACCTCTCCCTTTGAGCTTTGGCATCAACGTCTTGCTCATAGTTCTCTTAGTAAATTGCGTCCTCTTGTGTCTTAGGGTCTTTTAGGATTCGTTTCAACTGAGTCTCTTAATTGCACTGCTTGTCAAACTGCTAAACAACCAGCTTTACCATTTAATAATAGTTCTTCTATTTCAGCTGCACCATTTGATCTTGTGCATTCTGATATTTGGGGCCCTACTCCCACACCTACTATGGGAGGATCTCGATATTTTGTGTTGTTTATTAATTATTACTCTCGTTTTACTTGGCTATACATGATGAAAAATCATCATGAACTTACACAAATTTACGTTAACTTTGCCAATATGATTCAAACATAGTTTTCTAAAGTCATTAAGGTTTTTCGCCGAGATAATGCCATGGAATATCGTGATTCTAAATTGTTATCTTTTCTTGGTGAGTAGGGTACCTTGTCGGAATTCTCATGTCCATATACCTCTCAACAGAATGGTCGCGCTGAGAGAAAACATCGTCACATTCTTGACTCTGTCCATGCCATGCTTATCTCAGCCTCTTGTCCCGAACGTGCCTGGGGTGAAGCCGCTCTTACTGCTATCCATATTATCAACCGTCTCCCTTCCTCTGTCCTTGGTAATGTTTCTCCTTTTGAGCGTCTTTATCACACTACACCAGATTATAGTTCCCTTAAGGTCTTTGGTTGTGCTTGTTTTATCCTTCTCCAACCTCATGAATACACTAAACTTGAGCCTCGAGCCCGTCTTTGTTGTTTTCTTGGTTATAGCATAGAACACAAAGGTTATCATTGTTGGGATCCGATATCTCAGCGTATCCGTATCTCCCGTCATGTTGTCTTCTGGGAACATATAATGTTCTCTTCCTTGTCAAAGTTTAAGTCAATTCTAGGCACTTCCACTCCTCTTTTTACTAACCCCGATGTTGATTACTTTCCTAGTGACACAGATGCAGGTTCTTCCAATGAGCTCCCAGCCTCTTCCGATGTTTCCTCTGTTTCTGATGAAGTTGTTCCAGTCGCTGATCCTGCACCTCCCACTGTTGAGCGTCCTCATAGGGTAAGAACTTCACCTACCTATCTTCGTGATTACCATTGTTTTTCAACTATGCTTCACCTTCATGAACCACAGTCCTATAAGGAAGCCTCTAGCGATCCTCATTGGCGGTAAGCTATGCATGACGAATTACAGGCATTAGAGAAAACTCATACTTGGGACCTTGTTGATCCTCCTTCTGGCAAGCCTCTTGTAGGATGCAAGTGGGTATATAAAATCAAGACTCTTTCTGATGGTTCTATTGAGCGGTACAAAGCTCGTCTGGTAGCAAAAGGTTTCACTCAAGAATATGGAATTGACTATGAAGAAACTTTTGCCCCTGTTGCTCGCATCACCTCTGTTCGAACTCTTCTTGTCATTGCAGCGGCTCGCCAATGGCCACTTACACAAATGGATGTCAAAAATGCCTTCCTTAATGGTGAGCTCGAAGAAGAGGTCTATATGCGTCCTCCTCCGGGGTACACTTGTCCGACCAACAAGGTTTGTCTTCTTCGTAAGGATCTTTATGGTCTCAAACAAGCACCTCGGGCTTGGTTTGCTAAATTTCACAGCACTATCAGTAAGTTGGGTTTCTCTTCTAGTGGTCATGACCCTGCTCTTTTTACTCGTAAGACAGATACTGGTACTGTTGTCTTGCTTCTTTATGTTGACGATATGATTATTACTGGAAATGATTCTGCCGGCATTCTTGAACTTAAGCAGCTCTTGAGTCAATATTTTGAGATGAAGGATCTTGGACCTCTAAATTATTTTCTGGGGCTTGAAGTTTTATCTTCTAGTGATGGCTTATTTCTCTCACAGGCTAAGTATGCTTCCGATCTTGTCTCTCGAGCAGGCCTCACTGATAGTAAAATTGAACACACTCCTCTTGAACCTAATGTTCGATTTACACCTCAGGATGGCACCTTGCTAGATGATGCCACTCTCTATCGTCAGCTAGTAGGCAATTTGATTTATCTTGCAGTTACCTGACCATATATCTCCTATGATGTTCATCTGGTTAGTCAGTTCATGGCTGCCCCTCGTACTACCCATTATGCTGCTGTCCTCCGCATTATTCGATATATCAAGAGTACTTTGTTTTATGGTCTTCATTACTCTGTTGCATCTCCTTTGACTCTTCGAGCCTACTCTGATGCTGATTGGGCCGGTGATCCCACTGATCGTCGCTCCACCACTGATTTTTGTATTTTTCTCGGGGATTCTCTTATTGCTTGGCGAAGCAAGAAGCAAACTCTGACAGCTCGCTCTAGCACTGAAGCCGAATATCGTGCACTTGCTGATACTACTTCTGAAATATTGTGGCTCCGTTGACTTCTTGCTGATTTAGAGATATCTCAGTTTTCCTCCACTGATCTTTATTGTGACAATCGTAGTGCCATCCAAATTGCCCACAATGATGTTTTCCATGAGCGCACCAAGCACATTAAGATTGATTGTCACTTCATTCGTCAACATCTTCTACGTGGTGATCTTCATCTTGTCTCCATTGGCACTCTTGATCAGCCGGCTGATTTGTTCACCAAACCTCATTCTCCCAGTCGCTTTCGCACTTTATTGTCCAAACTCAAGTTGGTTACCGTTGAACCCACTTGAATTTGAGGGGGGATATTACGATATTGTAATTGATTTGTTATTGATTAGGCTTGATTTGTTATTGATATTGTAATTGATTAGGCTTTTATGTGTAGTTATTGTATAGGATTTTATTTTTATTCTCTTGTCTCCTATCTTGCCCTAAAAATAGGAGCATCTCATTGTCCATTGGCACACAATTGAATATACAGAAAACATATTTCCATATTCTTGGTTTCTACAACACACATTTACACGCAGTAAACAATCTTAGCTATTGATTTAAGATCAAACGGCTCACATTATACCTCTACAAAACTCACTTTACACATTATTTATTATTCTGCTGTAACTGCGTCACCTAGTTACAGCAGCAAATCCATTTCCCTTTTCCTTGCGGAACAGCTTCGATGACACTAGTTTAGAAAGCCACAATATAAATGGAGACTCCATTTAAATAAATAAATAAATAAATAAATAAATATATATATATATTTGAAATAACTTAGTGGGTTTAATTGGTATGTATTTAATTCACAATAAAAAATTTTATACTTGTAATTTGTGATATGAGTGAGTTTTAAGATAGTTAACATAAACGTCAAACATTTTTAATGATGTGATAATTTATGATTGTTTGACAGTATAAATTTTATTTTACATTAATAATGCATACCAATTAAATTCTAACTTATTTTATTTCTAAAATCATTATTATTTTTTCCAAAATTCTTGCAAGAAAACTTTTGGCCTAAACATTTTTTAGTGCAAAATTAGCTAATGTAAACATTCACATATTAAATAATTTGGGTCTTTATCAATATATGGTTGGTCCGGGTAATAACGAGCTTAGATTCTTTAAGCAAATGATCAATGATTCGATCATCTTGTGTATGAAGAAAATCTGATTGAGAGATATCAGTCCTTAAATATCGTCCAATACCTCGGGGGATTAGTCTTCATAGTTAGACACGGAGGATATATAGAAAAAAATTAAATTTAGTCTTTTAATACCACTTGTTCAAAGGGATATTTGGTCCCCACTTTGTGTATTATCTCCACAAATAGCCAACCATTTCCCAGCCACCTATGAAAATAATAGTCAAACACGGGGTCCTCGATTGCTCCCTTTCTTTGATTTCTCTAACAATAAATCGTGTTATGTGTGTTCCGTTTCTTCTTAAACCACGTTTTGTGAATTTTTGAATTAGTCTCAATATGTTGGAATGTGTGTGTGTGTGTGCGCGCCATTCCTTTTTAAAGAATCTCATTGCTCAATCTGTGGTGATCATTTGCATTTTGAAGTATAAGGCATGACAAGTATGATTTGGTAATTTATCCACAAATGAAAGACGAAGAAATTTATCATACATGAGTTTCAAGATAAAATATCTAGTTTATGTAAACTTGGTGGACGGACATTTGTGTGCTCAAAAATGCTAGAAATACAATATTTAACACATACTCCTTAATACACGATTTTATGTGGAATCTATTAAATTACACGAATCTATTATTTATTCAATGAGTTTCACGTGAAATCCATTCAATAATAGAGTATGTGTTGAAGGAACTGTTGTAATGAATGTTTGGTATCACTTTTTCATGTCCGACTTATCATGATGTGGATGTGTAATGTGAAAATATATTGGACTAATTTGCCTTGTTTTATATATATATATATATATATATATATATATATATATAATCATGATATTTCAAACTCGTTATATATATGTTCTTCACATTTTATATATATTTTATAATGTTTTTATTTATTTATTGATTTTTCATTATTAATTAAAGTGAGGGTAAGGATACGAGTATTTAAGTTGCTACCCACACAGATAGAGGTCTGAATATAAGTATTTTTTTAAAACACGAGTATAGAGATGAGTATTATAATATCCTACTCATATCCTACCCATCACATTCCCTACTAGAATCTCATATATTAATTAATCACATTTTCCCATAATATTGGGTGGCTATACCAGAGAAGTGAACATTTGACTATTTGAGACAATCTACTCAATATAGTCACTCCAATGTATTCTTTCATCACTTATCAATTGGCTGAAGAATCATGTATCCTTAACATACTTTGAGCTTCCTACTTAGAACAGTCAAATAACTTCTCTATATATTTTTCCGAACGTCCCTTAAATATAATACTAAAATTTACTCATTGCCTCTCTCTTTTAAACTCCTTTGTTTTGCAAATCCACACTCCAGTTAGTAATATATACAATAGATTTAAATAAGTTTTTAATCCATGTAAATATGATGTTTTTTGAGTTTAGTCCATCTAAAAATTTTATTCGTTTTAAGTCTTTAAAAATACTAAAAAGAGTGTGTTTTAAGTCCATGAAGAAGGACTAAAAGCACACTATATTTTGTAAAATGAGAAAGCAAAAAC
Source organism: Ammopiptanthus mongolicus (assembly GCA_039655645.1). Lineage (NCBI taxonomy): Eukaryota > Viridiplantae > Streptophyta > Magnoliopsida > Fabales > Fabaceae > Ammopiptanthus > Ammopiptanthus mongolicus. The sequence goes on from CM077347.1 coordinate 86,505,683, forward strand.
AAATAAAACTTAATCAGTTACTGGGATAAAAAATTATGTAAGCCTATATAGTATTTATAATATTAATCATTAAAAGTTTACCAAAAATAACATTGAGCAGAACGAAATTATTTATATTATTATAGGTTAAATTACTCTTTTGATCCTCATTTGTTTTAATTTATTCAACTTAGTCCCTTTATTTTAAAAATTTTAAAATTGGTCTCTTACTTGTCAAACATTAAGCAATTTGGTCCTTTCTGTTAAGTTTCACCATTAAGTTTTGGCTAAATTATTCTTTTGGTCTCTCATTTGTTTTAATTTATTCAACTTGGTCCAACAGAATAATTTAGTCAAAACTTAATGGAGAGGACCAAGTTGCTTAACATTTGATAAGTAAGGGATCAACTTGAACGTTTTTAAAATGAGGGACTAAGTTGAATAAATTAAAACAAATGAGAGACCAAAAGAGTAATTTAACCTATTAATTATTGTCAATAGAAAGAAAAAAACAAATCATTAATTATCGCTATTTTTAGGCTGACTGTCTCCACCCTCTATTAAACATGCACTCCAACTTATACACATTCATTTCCTAACTCACTCTTGATGCCGGTGGAACATCCTTATACCTAGGTTTGCAAGTTCATCTATTTCGATCAAACTATCATTTTCTATTCCTATTTTGTGTGGACATAACATTATACTTTTCCCTTTTATTTATGTACGTATCCTAATGAGGAAGAGGCTTAATCATTTTCCCTACCTTTCCAGAGTAAGATCAAGGCAACTACTTCAATATTTTCATGCCCCGGTTGGTTTGATACCTCCTCCAGTTTATATATGTTAATACAAGAAAAGATGCATAGATTTGGTATAGACGTGGCCTGCGCAGCTGCACTATTTTATAAGATGTATTGGAACTTTTAATTTGTTAAAAAATAACACTCCGTCTATCAAATTGGTATCATAGAAGGAAAGAAAATAAAATGAACATGATAAAAAGAAAATGAAAAGAAAGAAAGAGAAAATAGAGGAGTTATGATTCTCCTGGTTTAGTATTATCTTTTTTTTTATTTTTTATAACCATGATATAGTAGGTACGAAGTATCCATTACCGTAAGCAATAATTAGTCTCCGTCGGGGAACCTGTTGGGTACATAAGACCGGTTTTCCCCTCCCAATCAGGTTTTTCCATACACAAGAGGTAGGATTCAAATCCCTGATCACTTGCTTAAGGTGTCCGAGTCCCTTACCACTCGATTCAATCACATGTTGGTTTTCATTAATTCTATGTGATTTTCTCAAGAAAAAAGAATAAGAATATATTACAAAATATTCAGTGTATAGCGTGTGTTTTTTTAATTTTAATATTTATTTAATTATTATTAATAACTAAATATTTATTTAAATTATAATTTAACAAGATATGCATATGTAATATGTTATAACTTTCAACAGTTTGATTTATTGACATTTAACTTTTAAAAAAGGTTATATGAAAATTATAAAATTTATAACTTTTTTTTTTTTTTTTTACAATTTGAATAAGATATGGTAACAAATAATTAGTATTTGAATTTGAATTAATTTCCAGTCAAAAAAAAGTATTTGAATTAATTTTAAAATATAACAATTTGAATAAAATGTGATAACAAATAATTAGTGTTTGATTTAATTTTAAAAAGGTAACAATTTGAATAAGATGTGATAACAAATAATGTAGACAAACCAGAAATTAATAATTGCTATTAGTATTAATATTTGATCTCACAGCTTTTTTGCCCCACTACTTTTTTTTACACCTAGATCCTAACCATTTATTATCTATGTTGTTTCCAAATGCAAAAGTGATTTAATCAATTATTATAAAGTAGGTGTAAAATGATGTGAGAATATCATCATTGAATTATAATTTTTTTCCTAAAAATTAAAATAATTAAATGGAAAAAAATAAGTAAGTATTTGATAATTATAGTCATTAATAAGAAAATTTAGCAATGCATTTAAAAAAAAGCAAATTTAGCAATGCATTTACAAATAATTATAATATTACAAAAACATATAAAAGGCATAATCTAAATACGATACAAGCTTTTATTCTCTTTATAATAAAAAAAATCTCAGAATTAATATTACACAATTAATACACAATTATGAATTTCTTATTAGTAATTAGTAATTATAAATATTTATTCTGAAAAGGAAAAGAATTAAATGAGAAAAATAAATAAGAGAATTCAATAATTATAACATTTAATTGATGAAATTATAGTAATTATTGTAATTAGAAATATTTATTCTGAAAAGAAACAATTAAATGGAAAATATAAGTAAGCATATTTGGTTTTGTATTTGAAAAATGGCACGTGATGTATGAGGAAAAGAGAATTGTGGAAAATGATTGATGTTCAAGAATGAGAAGTCAAACTTGATATATAAGGATCAATGTAAATAAATAACATATTTAATTGGTATGCACAGTCAGTCTATAGATTTTTTATACTATCAACTAATCATAATTTATCAAATAAGTAAAAATGGTTGATTCTTATATTAACTACCTTAAAAGTCACTCATACTTTAATTTGTGAATGTTCGGCATTATAAAAAATTATATATTGATAGCACATAATAATTAAACTCATAAATAAAAATATATGTAAATTATGGTGATATCAAATTTTTTTTGTTTCCTCTTCTTCCCTTTCTGTTTTTTCAATTTGGTCCCTTATTTATTTTTGGTTCCAAAATGGTCCTTATTTTGCAAAGTTATACAAATTTGGTCCCTCTTTTATTTTTGTTTTGAAATGGTCCTTTATTTTGTAAAAGTTAAACCCACTTGGTCCCTTTTTTAATTCCGACATGATCCCTCTTTTATTTTTTTTGTTTCGAAATGATCCCTTATTTTAAAAAAGTTATACCAATGTGGTCCTCTCCGTATCACAATTTAATCGGAAAAGACCACATTACCTGAAATAAAGATAAGGGATCATTTCAAAATAAAAAATAAAAGAGGAATTAAATTAAAATCTAAATAAAGATAAAGGATTAAAAATATATTTTAGGCGAAAATAATAAAACTCAGCGAATTTGTTATCCCTCTAAACCTTTTCCTTTCTTTTATTATAATATCAAATAAGTAACTAATGCTTTCTTTTTCCCTCTTCCTTCCTTTTCCACACAAAATATCCATGCCAAATATATACTAACGTAGTATATTTGATTAGGATTTTAAAAGATTTTTTTATGGTTAAAAAATTTATGGTATTCAATCAAAATTTTTAAGTAATCTAAATAAGTCTGGTGATATTCAATTAAGACTATCAAAATTTTTTTAAAGAGAGTGTTCAAATCTAGTCATATTCAATCAAAACTTTTCACAAGTAACGAAAAGTCTTGCGATATTCAAAAACGTACTAATTTCGATGGATTGCTTTCTAAAATGGATTTTGTGGGACTTTGTGTGACTTTTTAGTAACAAAAAGTCTTATCTTAACACATGAGATTTCTCATGATTCTCAATTCTTATTTCTCTTCACCTTATGCAGTCACCTTTCTCTCCCTTTATCTCTCCTTCCCCTCCATTTCGCTCCTTTTTCCCCCTCTCTCCCCCTCTCGCCCCACGGTTACTGTTCAACTCAACATATATTACCAAACAACTTTAGCATTACTTTTAAAGCGCTTATTTTTAACTTTAACTTTAAAGTAGTTTTTAAGCCCAAAAAAAAGTTGATTCAAACCCTACCTAAGTATATAATATAATTGGTTTGCAAGTATACATTTAGCTATGAAACATCAAATTTATATACTCTTGATGACAAACATATCAGTTACATTAAGCAATAAAAGTATAGAATGCATTATTGGTGACATTATGAAAATAAAGTGATTTTTTTGTTTTAAGTTCACAATTTCTTTTTTCACTATATAAATATAATAACATGTGAGCAAAGCAACCCTGTAAATATGTCGTCTTCTCTATTATAAAATTTAATTTGCTCTTTAATGTTGTAATTGGAGTTTATGTGTTTATTCTTCACTACATAAATAGAATATGATATTTTTCTCCACCATGTATTACTTTCAAATTTTATAAATCTATATAATACTTCCAAATCTTATAAATTCTTATGATATAAATCCATTAAAATCCAAATTATAAAATCTTGATTATAATAGTCTTTAAAAAAAATCTTATAAGTCATTACATTATTACATACAAGACTTTTTTTTTATGCCAAATAATTTTTTAAAATCTCAATCTAATACACCCCTGAATGTTCCCAATCTCTACCTTACCCCAACCTCTCTTTTATATCCGCTAGTTTCATAGGTTTGTATAAGGTGTGTTTGTTTTCTGTTGTAAAATCATATTTTTTTATCGCAATAAAATTTTGCTTTTATATTGGATGATAAAAAATAAAAATTGTATCACGATAAACTTATTTTTTTGAAATTGCAAACGAGGATCCAAACATGCAAATAATCTTCAACTCCTCCATTTTATATATGCTGATACAAGAAAAGACACCTAAATTTGGTATAGATGTGGCATGTGCAGCTGCACCATTTTATATTTATTGTATAGAAATATCCCTATATCCCTTATTTTAATCTTCCCAATGTTACCATACCCCCACTTTATTCGTTTGATAGGCTTATATAAGCTCATCCATTTTTATCTTTTACTCATGGAAGAAAATTTGGTATAGATGTGGCTTTTGCAGCTACACTATTCTACTATCCCCTTCACCACTTCTAGTATTTATTATGCCATATATTAGAGTTATAGTTTAAAAATAGCACTCCCTCGATCTTTTAATCTTCCCATTGTTACATTTTTCCCACCGTCCCTTACTCTGCCTCTCACTAACACAAAGAAAGATAACTAAAATTAACCACCACTCCCTCATAATGCTATCCACATAATCCTTTAAGACTTGCCCATAAACATAGGACACATCTAAATTTTAACTGCAAAACTATGTCCATACTCCCTAATCTCAAGGTCAAACACTCACCCCACATTTCTCTCTCTCCTCTCCTAACACATCATTTTCCCTCCCTCCCTCTCTCTCTCTAACCCAACACGGTTTTGACTCACAAAACAAAAGCTTTTCATTTTTTTCTTCTTTCCTCTTTCATAAAAAATAAAAAATTAAATTTCCGGAAAAAGAAAAAAGAGTATAGATCGGACCAATCAGAAAGCTCCCCACAAACTAAGAAAGACAAAAAAAATATAAACTACACAGAAAAACAAACACAGATTTTCTCTCTCTTCCACCTTCTTTCCCTCTCTCTCTCTCTCTTCTTGATCCATGGAAGAGGAACTTCACCTGAACCCAGAAGAACAAAGTTGATTCCTTTTGCTGAAAATCTGCATACCCATTTGGTTAAAACTCCAAATGCGGTCTTCTAGAAGACCCCATAGAGATTCAGATTTGAAAAACAGAACCCAGATTGGTGCATGTGGGTGTGGATCTGATGGTGTGTATTTTGAGACAATGGGTGATTGTTTCATGTGTAACTGTTAAAAGGGTTGTTATTGTTATAATTGTTATTGTTGTTGTTGTCGTTTTTGTTGTTGTGGGGTGGCAACAAAACGACCTTGAGGGGCTGCATAAACGACGATGCAGCTTCACTTCTCGCCTAGCATGAGAAGCATCACGATATCAAGCAACAATGGGTTTATTGACTTGATGAAGATCAAGGTCGCAGCTTGCCACATTTCTTATCGAACCCTCTTCCACACCATTCTCATCCTCGCCTTCTTATTACCCTTTGTCTTCATTCTCACTGCTGTAGTTACTCTTGAAGGTGTCAACAAGTGCTCCTCATTTGGTACTCAACTTCTTTTAACATTATTATTATTATTCATATTATGATTCTTTTTTTTGTTACCACATATTTATATATTTGGAATTATTAATTTTTCTCTAAGTTAGATCCTGATTTGAATTTTGGGTAATGATATGTTTTTGTATTAGGGGCCTGGAATTGTTTTAGTACAATTATAAATTGTTTTTGTTATGGTTATGAAAATTTTCTAGCTAGCTAGCATTTATCTTCATTTCAGGATCTCAAGATTGACTTGGTAATTTAAGCATTTCATTTGCATAGTTTGATTGCAATTGAACTCAGGATTAGTGATGATTATGATGTTTTCATGACATGTATTGCTGAAATTTGTTGTACCCTATTGTGTTGATACTTTGATGTTACAAATTAGTACATGTTTTGGATTTGAGAACTGGAAAGCTATCATGTGTTATCATAAATTAATAAGATATGGGCCAATATTTGTTGTTTTTGAGTTCCCTGTCTAAACGAAGCTGGGTTCTGCTGTTGTTAGTAAAAGTGTTGATATAATTATAGATATAGATATATATATAATTATAATTATATATATATATATATATATATACACACACACACACACACACATACTGTCTTGAAACATCACATCATCTGTTTTTATCTTGCTTTCCTCATATTACTCATATTAGGTTCTGAAGGTTCATTGTTTTGTACTTTTTTATGTGTCGCCTTTTGCCTCCTTGATTGATTACTTGTTTTGTGCTCCAGATTGTTTTGGTAGGCGGTTAGGACCACGGCTTCTTGGTAGGGTTGATGATTCAGCGGTAAATAATTTGTTACTTAAAAAAATAGATTTTAGATAACATTATTGTTTCCAGTAAAGTTTTGGTTAAATAACTGTTATCTGAACCCTTCTTGTGATGATGGTAATGGTGCAGCAGAGACTGGTTAGAGATTTTTACAAGATCCTTAACGAAGTAAAGATAGGGGAAATTCCTGCTGATCTCAAGCTGCCAGATTCATTTGATCAACTGGTTTCTGATATGAAGAACAATCAATATGATGCGAAGACATTTGCGTTCATGTTAAGGGGAATGGTAAGTTACTTGTTACGTCTACATATTGTGTATTTCTTGGTTAGTTGGTATTGAGTATGGAAAGTGTTTTCTGAAATTGAATTCTGTTGATGTCTGCAAATCTTAATGAGTTATAACACATCGCTTAAAATGAAAACAAATATTTTATCAGCGCACCTTCGCTACTGAAATTTGAATATTAGAAGGTTGAGGTTAGGATAACATATGCACTATTTATGAATGCTGGCGTATATATTTTTTTATAATAATGACACAATATTCTGTTTAGGGATACAATGGTTCAGCTTATGTTATCTATGGATTGTCTTGTTTGTATATTTATTTTAAACCTACAAGGCTATGGCTATGTCTGGTTTTGTGAATCTGATGGAAGCGACTTCTGGGCTTGATACTCTGTTGTTAGTAGCATTGTATTGACTCTGTTACATTGTATGACCTTGTGGTCGCATTAGATTATAATATGTAGAGTTTGAAAGTAATTTTTTTAAATTTGCATCTAAGATTTATGATAAAGAAAAAATGCATAAGCACAAATTCTTTTTATGTGTATAGAGGGATTTGAAAGAATGTTTTGAAATTATTTAGTCTCTGTGTAGTTGCTTTCCTCATTTATGTGTTGCATGAACGATGGGTGCTAAAGAGTCAAAAAGAGCATAAGCTATATTTGCAGAGATGAGGATGTTGCGGGGGATGAATGGATATACTGGGCAAGCAGGAATGAATGCATTAGAGAAAAAGTAGGGATAAGACCTATTGAGAAAAGATGGTAGATTCTCACCTCAGGTGATTTGGCTATGTGAGAAGAAGACCACTAAAAGCCCCGATCAGAAGAGTTGATTATATGGAGGATAGCCCAATAGTTAGAGGTAAAGGGAGATCAAGAAAAACTTCAGGTGAAACCATTATAAAAGACTTAAAATTGAATTGCCTTTTTGAAGACTTGGTTTATGCTTGAACACAATGGCGTTGTTTGGTACATGTAGCCAACCCCACCTAGTGGGAAAAGGTTTCTGTTGCTGTTGTTGTACACGTTGCATGAAGAAAGGATTTTGTGTTGCTTCTAACTACATGATGCAATCTCATAATGAATTCGATCAAGAACAGTCCATGATTTTGTAGATTGCTTTTACCAAGATATATATTTGTCATCATCTTCCATGAAATTCAATTTATAATTTCACTTGAATTTCGTTTGATGCCATTATACAGATAATCATTATCGTGCATTTGTGCTCACTTTCAGTATTCCACTATTTGGACTCAAGGGAACTGAATTATATATGTTGTGCAACAAATGGTCCTGTTTTATTCTGGTAGTGCATGGTTTATTGAAAACATATTTTGAAACGTTGGCAAAACAATCATAATATAAATAGAAATATGTATTCTGATATGGCCAAATGCAAAACTGCTTCTTCCTGGTACTTATTTTTAGAAAAGCAAATAAAAAAGTGGAAATTTTACAGCATGGCCAAAAAGGCACGTTCCATGGTGGTTGCAGTTATCTGAATTTTCAGGTTCCTTCAGGAAGGCAGAAGAAATCTTACTCTTTTAACTAAGAATTCTGATGAATCTTATACATTAGACTGTTGACAATCATAAATTTACTGCAATTAGGAATACAATATTCTTTCCTCAAACTGCTCATGTGTTACTTATGCATGGCAGATCTTTTAGCTTGCGTCTATTTACTTTTACTTGGTGCTTACATATTCAGCTGACATCACGTGATTTGTATTAAGGGTTGTCTTGTAATCATAGTACATTATTATTTTGCTTTCTGTTATGTTCGTCACACCATGCCACACCCAAAGTCACATAGTTTAATTATCTTGGATCTATCATACAAAATGATGGAGAGATAGAGAGAGATGTGAACCATAGGATTCAAATTGGGTGGATGAAATGGAGAAGTGTTTCAGGTATTATTTGTGATAGAAAAATGTGTCTCAAACTTAAAGAAAATTTTATTGCCCAACTATAATGAACCGTTATGCTGTATGGTACTGAATGTTGGGTAGTAAAAATCAAACAAGAGCATAAGCTTAATGTTGTAGAGTTGAGGATGTTGTGTTGGATGAGTGGACATACAAGACAATCGATGATTGGGAATGAATGCATTACAGAGAAAACAGGGATAGCACGTATTGTGAAAAATATGGTAGAATCTCGCCGTAGGTGATTTGCCGTAGTGAGGAGAAGAGCATTAGAAGCCTCAGTTTGAAGAATAGATCGATTGGAGGATAACCCTATGTTTGCTTTCTTAATATGTTGGCCTTTTATTCTTTTATTCATTCTTTTTCTAAACATTCTTTTCATTTTAATTATGTGCTACTGCAGCTGGTGGACCCTAAATGTCTCTATATCTGCAGTTGGTAGTACTTTTGAGGTCTTCATACTCTTTTAAGAAATATATAGTGGGTAGTACTTTGTTATCATTAGTTATCATCATGATTTTGGTTTACAACGTTAATTATTCCTGAATGGTAGCCATTGCTTTATGCATCCAAAACAGGAGTTTGACAAATTGTTGTGCTGTGTGTATGCAAGACTATAGTGTAAAACTTACTGTAAGCTTGTTCATATATTTAGTTTATTATTATCATGCAATAGTTTAGTCTCATTTTTTAAATAGATATTGCAGTTCTTGTGTTAAAAGTGGCTACCAATGATAATTATATAGATTTTTGTTACAATGCGATGCTTCTTTGGACAGATGGAGAAATTTGAGAGAGAAATCAGAGAATCTAAATTTGCAGAGCTGATGAATAAACACTTTGCAGCAAGTTCTATCCCTAAAGGGATTCATTGTCTGTCTTTGCGTTTGACCGATGAATATTCGTCAAATGCCCATGCACGTAAACAACTGCCTCCTCCCGAGTTACTACCTGTGCTGTCTGACAATTCTTACCAACATTTTGTTCTATCAACTGATAACATCTTGGCTGCTTCAGTAGTTGTTACTTCTACCGTGCAGTCATCTCGGAAACCTGAGAGGATAGTCTTCCATATCATCACCGACAAAAAAACTTACGCGGGTATGCACTCATGGTTTGCACTGAATTCTGCCTCCCCTGCCATAGTTGAAATCAAAGGTGTTCACCAGTTTGACTGGTTGACTAGAGAAAATGTTCCAGTACTTGAAGCTGTAGAAAATCAAAATGGGATCAGGGATTACTACCATGGGAATCATGTTTCCGGGGCCAATCTCACTGATATCAATCCACGTAAATTTGCATCTAAATTGCAGGCTAGAAGTCCAAAGTACATATCTTTACTCAACCATATCCGCATATACATACCGGAGGTAAGTTGCACTCAACAATGATCACTCTTCCTGCCTTCTTTCTCCATCTGTCCCTCCCTCCCTTCCTCTCTCTGAGTGAATATTGTTGAAACTTTTCAAACCATAACTCACAAAAACTTGGAATAGTGCATTTCATTAGGTTTGGCGAAGAATCTTATCTTCTATTTGATTTTTATTCTTGATAAAATATATTGTCAGCGAATGAAACTTGAAATGAATGATTGACTATGACCTTAGACCATGACTTTTATGCTGGGTCACTCCAAGATGAATATTTATCTGTAGAGTTCTGCATTTTTTTAGTCTTACAAAAGCTTATGAACTGTATTTTTGGTGGCAAAAGTGGCGTGTGGGTACTGAATATCTCTTTCTTTTAAATTACAGTAATAGAAGAGAACGTGAAAACCAAGTAGATAACACCACTTAGGGTGCGTTTGGGTAAACAGCTTAATTAAGCGCTTATTTAATAAGCTATTTTTCAAATAAGCTAAAAACAATTTATTTTTATAAGCTTCTTTGACAAGCTTATGGAAATAAGCTAAAAAGAACTTATAGAAATATCATAAACTATTTTCATAAATTATATGCATGACTTTATTTTCATAAGCTATTTTGATAAGCTTTCGATAAGCTCTTCTAAATGCATCCTTATTCCATACAAACCAATTTGGGAAAAACAGGCAAACATTTTAGTCGAAATAGTTCAATATAATGGTAATTTGGGAATAAGTGGCGATTGTAATTTGTGGTATATTTGCATTGCTCTCAATAGCACTTAGCATTTATGTATCAGTTCTATGCCAGCCAATTTAACATTGGAACATTTACCTTGGAGAATTTTTTTTAACTCATAATCATGCTGATTATGTTTGTCTTATATGTGTCGAACAGCTGTATCCAAACCTTGACAAGGTGGTCTTCTTGGATGATGATGTTGTGGTTCAGCGTGACTTGTCTCCACTTTGGGAAATTGACCTGAATGGAAAAGTAAATGGAGCTGTGGAAACTTGCAGAGGGGAAGATGAGTGGGTAATGTCTAAGCATTTTAGGAACTACTTCAATTTTTCCCATCCCCTCATTTCAAAGCATTTGGACCCTGATGAGTGTGCTTGGGCTTATGGGATGAATGTCTTTGATCTGCACGCATGGAGAACGACAAATATAAGAGAGACATATCATTCCTGGCTGAAAGAGGTAAAAATTCATTTATACTAAGATTAATGCAATCTAGTTATGAAATTTTTTCAATCATTCTCTATTTGTCAATAATTTGAAGGTCTAGCAAATTCTGAATTTTAGATTTATCCTGCTGTATAGCAACTGATTGAGCGGCTCTACATATTTTTTACATAGTAGTGTGAGAATGCACATGACCTTTTCCTTGAGTTCCCTATGTTCTTGTCTTTTTATTGGAAATTTCCCCTTTTTGTTTGGAAGAGGGGGTTGGGGTTGGAAAATGTTGCATTTGGTCTTTCTTCATTTTATCTTTTTGGAAAGAAGTTATTATTGACAACTTTCTTTATGGCAGAATCTGAAGTCGAACCTTACGATGTGGAAGCTTGGAACCCTGCCCCCGGCTTTGATTGCATTTAGAGGTCATGTTCATCCAATTGACCCCTCCTGGCACATGCTTGGCTTGGGTTATCAGAACAAAACCAATATTGAGAGGGTGAAAAAGGCTGCTGTTATTCATTACAATGGCCAGTCAAAACCCTGGTTGGAAATTGGCTTTGAACATCTTAGGCCATTTTGGAGCAAGTATGTCAATTATTCAAATGATTTTGTTAGGAACTGTCATATCTTGGAATCATAGTCTGCCAATGAGAAGCACTATGGTTTTGAACAACGGTGCATAGTACGAAAGAAACTGAGTAAATACAGGTTTCATCTAATTTTTTTGCGGCTTGAGTTGAGATTTTCTTCAAGATGAATTTGCTAAAGCAAATAGAAAATTGGTTGAGAGAGCAAAGTGATAAAGAAATGGTGGTTGGATTTGCTGCCATCCCCTACATTTTTGAAGACACGGTCGCCATCTTGACATGGCCTTGAAGAACCATTGAGTCTTGTGACATAGAAAAACGTCCTTTTATTTTGGTTGGTGAAAGGATATTATTATTGTTCTTTCTTGGGGCGAATATAGCAAAGATTCCTTAGTGAATATTGGAGAATAAACTGAATGATGAAGATAAAAGGGTCACACCTGTGTCATCAATGTAGTTTGCTAGAACAGTTAATTTGTGAGGTTCCCCCACTAGTGCAGCTCCCCCCCCCCCCCCACCAAATCATTTTTTAGTTTGTTAATTTTTGTTAGCACCAATTTTTATCTTCACCCCATTTGGTTTGATATCATGATGGTGAATTCTAGGAGTAGTTCATGAGATTGCTTTGTTACGGGTCCATTGAATTGGGGAACTGTCTGTAGGATATATATATATTGTTATTCATTGTGTACGATTACCAGACATTGGAAATGTGCAGATAATTCTTTTTCTTCCTCTTCATCCTTGTGATTCCTAATAATATTTTCTTTTGCATAAATAATATTACATTGTCATCAATCAACACTATTCACCGCCTTCTTCATTATATTCTGTGAGTAATCAGAGGATGAGAGGGATATAGGTCATAGGTTAAAGCCAGACAGCTTGTGAGAGATGAAATCTCAAAAGGTAACATTGTTATTTGATTAAAAGATAGTGAATGAATTACAAATGCTCTTATTTATAGAGAGCTTATTGAGCTAATCACATGTAACTAACTTTTTAACCAACTAACTAATTAGATACTCTATCCCCCCCCCCCCCCCCCCACTAGCTAGCAATGGTAGCTATAGTTAACTTGAAGTCAAAAGAAAGGGAAAAAAACCAACACACAATCATCACATATACCTTTGAGTCCCAAAAACGAATCCCAAACATGATACATCACAATGTTGTGGCTGAAAACAGTCCCAAACCCAAAAAGGAAAAAAAAAAACGCAACTAGTGGAAGCAACACAAGACTTTTGGAATTTTCGATTGACTGGAAGGCCTCCCCCTTCGTGAGGCGGCGCATGACAGAGTCATAGACGACTGTGAGAGTTCCGCCAGGATCGAACACCAAAACAAAGCGTTGCAGAGATGCTGTGCTCAATCGTCTTCTCTGGCAACGACATAACGATTATTGAAACAAGCTTCTTCGACGCGAACCACGAAAGATGGACTAGATCTATGCGAGGAAGATGGAATCAACGCAGAACCATGGAATAAAGAATCCATCATTGCTGTCGGCTTTGAAAAGAGTGGGAATCTTGGCAAAGACCTCATAGATTAATGGATCTGTGAAGACAGTATCGAAGTTGGCATGGTGACGATCGATCGCAGAAAGGAGGATCTCGAAAAATGCATAACACTCCATATCAACCTTCTTGAAGACCTTGGTGACAAGCTCCTTCGGCTTCTCGATGACTTCAGAGACCAGAATGGCAATAACGGAGGTGTTGCTCCCATCGACAATGAACTCTAGTGATTTCGTTGTTTCTTCTTCAACCTTCACTGCTTGATCTTTGGTCCATTCATTACTGCCAAAAACAAAATCTTAGTGGTCATTTTCTATGGTTCCAGATTCAAGAATGGAGGTGTCGAAAGCAATGGAAGCATCAACTTCAACCTTGGAACGCTTGAAGCGTGACGAAAGGTTTTGCCGAGGTGCATCACGACGGTGAAGACATAGCGCCTTGCGATTTGCTTGGCGAGCCTGATCCACACAGCGACAGTGAGGAGCCATTGCGTTGTTGAAGGAAGGTGGCAGTAGAGGTCTTGAATCATCTTCCTTTATGTTGTTGGAGAAAGATTCATCACTAGTCTTGCGCTTCACTGGAAGATGATGATCCATGGTAGCAGAAGGTGGAAGTGGTGAACTCCGTTGACGGAGCTTTGGCGTGGTAGCGGAAATTCGGTATTGCTCTAATACCATGTGAGTAATCGGAGGATGAGAGGGATAGAGGTCATAGGCTAAATCTAGATAGCTTGTGAAAGATGAAATTGTAGAAGGTAACATTGTTGTTTGATTACATGGAAGTGGATGAATTACAAATGCTCTTATTTATAGAAAGCTTATTGAGCTAACCACCTGTAACTAACTTCCTAACCAACTAACTAATCATATATGTGACACTCAGGGCTAACGAGGGCAGGGAGTGATTGCTGGTGCAAAAGATGAAACACAGACAAGGATCGGCTCCTAACAGGCTTCTAGGCGAATGGACACATGAACGAACCGATTTCATACCCGAACGAGAGGGATTCCGATACTGTACAGTCTCGGAAGGCTTAAAGAAATTGATTGGTACTACCTATACCAACAAGATGCATTATTTTTCGGTGACCCATAACTTAAAATCTCTATAGTTAAGCGTGCTTGGCTTGGAGTGATTTTGGGATAAGTGACCTCTTGGGAAGTTTTCCTAGGAAATGTGTGAGTGAGGACAAAGCATGCTAAAAAGAATCATGTTGGTTTGTGGGAACAATCGTCAATCCGAAAAGCAGTCTGAGACGTTACAATGTAATCTATTAAATTCAAAATCAATGTGTCACCTCACTTTATATGAGTGATGTTAATATATTATGTGCAATTAACATTAACACAACTTACACTAAATCAAGGATTCGGATCACCTCCCACCATTTGTGATCCAGTGGTTGGAATTTCATAAAGCATTTTTTTTTCTTTCATAAACCATGTTTATTATTAATACTTTACCATAGAAAAAAAATTAAGAAAAACGCTATCAACAAACTCTCTAACACTCTCTTTCCAACACACACTCTCCTATTGGTTGAAATTCAAGTGGATCTTACAAAATTCAAGTTGGACCCACATGAATTAGTGGGACCCTTATGAATTTCAACCAATAGGAGGGTGTGTGTTGGAAAGAGAGTGTTAAAGAGTGTGTTGCTAGCACTCCTCAAAAATTAAAGGCTTAGATTGTTACCCTAATTCAAATGCGCAATTTTCTAATACAATGATTTTGTTTGGAATGTCCAACAAGCTAATTTATAGCTTATTTGAGTAGCTTATAAGTTTGTTTGATCAAAGTAGATGTGTTTGGTAAACAAGCTTATCTCATTAATTTATAGCTTTTTTTCATAAGCTATTTTATTTAGCTCATAGCTTATAACTTATTAACTTTCCTCATATTTTTACCCTTATTATTTTTACAAATTTTTTACTTTATTCGGCCTCTACCTCATACAATAAAATTTATATAAAAAATCATATAAACATATCATTTCATTTATATTATATAATAAAATGTTTTAAAATTAAAAATTAAAAATTTAATATTTTAATTATAATTTAAAAAGAATTTATACAAAAGTCATATAAACATATACTTTTATGTCATTTTATATTTATAATCTAGTTCAACAACTAATTTTACCAAACGCTTCAAATTCAATCAGTTTATTTTTTAACTATCATAAGCTTTCTCGTAAAGTTTAGCATATAAGCTATTTTTGTCATTGCATCGTTTTTTATGTTTTCATCCACCACTTTAGCTTTTTATATATGATGATTATAATCCTTGTAGCTTCTTTCTTAGACTATTTTCTACTTTATTTTATGTTTATGTTACTGTAATTTACTAATTTTCATTTTCACGCAATTTTTTTTCCCTTCATGGGAGTGTTTGGCTGCTCTATTCACTTTGTAAGTGTTCTGATCCAAATCCAAGGATGTGGCCCAATACGCGAACCCATGACCAGGCCGAGATCTCCAGCCCGTCAAGACCAGACCCGAAGCGTTGACTACACGGGACTAGGTGATGCAGGGCTATGACTCTAGGGGAATGGTCCTAGCGACGTCGCTAGTAAGGGTCGCTCCATGAATCATGTCCATCAGTCTATTCCTGCCTCCAGAAAACGTGCCGGCGACGGTACTAATTACACCATACCACATGGGACACCATCCCTTGGATGGCAGAAACCACACGACATGGAGGACCATCCCCAATATGGCAGACACCTATTCCCTCCAGACCCAGGCACCCCTATAAAAGGCCATGAGACCACAAAGAAAAGTAAGTTCTCAATCCATCTCATTAACATATCCTGCAATCCCCTTTGCTGACTTAAGCATCGGAGTGTCTTCGCATGTACCCCCATTTGGTCTAGCTGGAGGAGCCACTCAATTTAGCTGCAAGGAAGATACCAGCCATCGATCTAGAGAATCAACTTGGGCTTACATACAAAGGGTTTAGAAGATTGTCTTTTGGGTTGCTCTAGAACACTAAGTTACATATCTATCAAGCATTCCACATCTAAGTCAATAGGATATGCGGTACAAAGACCTAATTTTCACAAGAATGAAGACAAAATTTGTGATATATTAATTTTTTCTCTCTTTAATTTTATAACTTGTTTTCTGTTTTCTCTTTTACTTTTTGGGTCTAAAATATTTTTATCTATTAGCTGAAACTCTTACTAGAATATTAATTTCACCACATATTTTCAATAGTACATTGATAACATGATTCATATTAGATATTTTGAAGCGATAGAGAGGGTTATTCCATAATTTCCATTCCCCTTATTCACACGACAAAGTGTCAATATTGACATATAATATTCATATTGGCAAAGAGATCCTATACGATTAAAAGATTAACAACTTATCAAAATGATTAACCAACTTTAATATACATGTAGACTTTAACAAAAGAAAATATAAAATAAAAAAGAAGAAGAAGAATCTCATAGAAGGATTTTGCTTATAAGTTGATGATGACACGAAATCCATTTACAACTATTCAGCCTGAATGATCCCTTGAAAGTGCGTGGAGGATCCACATCAAAGTATAGGCCCACCATTTTTATTAATAATTTAATTGATAAATATTATTAGTAAAATAATTTTTTTTACACTATCAATCAATTATAAATTATCATATCAATAAAATTATTTGATTCTTATCCTAACTACTTTAAAATCACTCGTATCATCTGTATCATAATTTGTGATTAGTTATCAATAAAAATTTAGACTAATATTATATAACAATTAAACTCTTTCATCAAAATGTTATCCATTGATCTATAATTTGGATGAATGATTAAACTTTAACAAGTGTCGCTTAGTTGTGCAGCTATATTAAAGAGTTGATTCTTCCAAAATATAATATGAAACAATTTGAAAGGTTGTTTAGACTTTCAAATTAACACTCATTTCAGAACAATGGGAACACCGGTTAAACTTACACAAACTAAAAGGAAAAATCCTAAAATATTGAAACTTTATAGTATGACTATATCTCCCAAAGTTGAGGCCCCGCATATGGTTGTTCAGAATTTTATATTGTCAGGCATCATCAGATAGAGACTAATCCGTCGATGCGTTTGCCAGAACATTAAGTTTTGAAGTTTGAACTCCTCCATCTTAATAGACAAATAGTATTAGGACCGGAAAAAAAATAGACAGTAGTATTATCTACTGAGGACTAAGGCTGCTGATGCGTCTTTTTGTTCCTATTTTAATTTCTATAATTAATTCAATTTTTGACTTTTGTCTACCGAAAAAATTGAGTTATGAGAGAGCAATTCTTAAATATTTTTCAGGTCTTTTAATGAAAATTAATCATTATTTATGACGGTGAATATTTTATATCAATAACATGGTTATCTAAAAAAAATTATACTCTACTGTAGATCCGGATCATCTTCATTCACAAAATTCACGCATTCACATATTTATCTTAATCTACGGTCAAGATCTCATACATTCATTTTTACATTAATATATTTATGTCATACAAAATTTAATAAATGATCAAGATCTCCCTAAAATAAAAAAGTGACTGCGGAGATCCATTTTCACTCTACTACATACTTTTACTTATATTAATTAATATCGGGAATGATATGATTTTTTGACAACAAAAATCTCACTAGACCCAAGATTTTGAAATTCAGACTAGTCATTAATCTGTAAAATAAATCATTCATGATTTAGTAGTAGTTAAATCGTAGTTAAGTTGTACTATAATTTATTACATATATTTATATAATACACCATCCGGTCCTATATATAAGAAATATGTGATAAAATTATCAAGATCAAAAAAATGCATTGGAATCTGTTGATTTCATTTAATACTCCTATAAATTTAAATTTTATTTCATAAATATCCTTATATTAATTACTCCTAATTCACTAACTTAATTACTTCTAATATTCTCTTTCATAATAAATAAGGGTATAATTGAAATTTAATATTAAATGCATTTAAAAATGGATTAGTTTTTCTTATATATTGGACCCAAAAAAGTCAATTTTGTCTCTTTTATTAAAAATCGGAGGGTGTATATTTAAAAACTAATTTTATGTTACTTTTTCACAAACATTTTACTTATAAATAAAACTTATGCTTTTGAAAAAAGTTAAATAATTTAAATTAAAAAATAGGTATAATTAATTCTAAAATTTAAATTTAAATATTAAAAAATTAAGAATGACATCTATCATCCTATCAAAGTAATATAAAAGATTTAACCACTTTTAAAAGAGTATACTTTAATTTAATATATGTGTGAATGTTTTGACGGCGCTGTAAGCTTTTTTAGAGTGAATACCCATATTCGTCTGTGAAAAAATGCATTCCCCAATTTAGTCCTTAAAAAATAGGTTTAATTGCACTTTTAATCCTTCTAGTATTCAGCAAGTGCAATTTTGGTCCCTAAAATTTTTTTGGTGCATATTTAGTCCCTCTATTTTTCAATGTTGCAAATTCAGTTATTTCATCCAATATCCATCAACTTTTTAATAATTAACAGAGAGAAACAACTGCTTTAAGTGCATTTAACCTCTGGTTGAGTTTCTATGGTAAAAGATCGAAAAGGAGGGACAAAATCAGTTAATAACATAGAATAATCGTTGAATCATATTGAATTGGAGAGTCAATCGAGGGAGAACTTCGACCAGAGGTTCCGTGCGCTTAGAGGAGTTATTAGCATTTAAGATTGGATCCAATTGAGGGAGTTGATTGATTTGTATAATAAGTTTTGAAGTTACTTTATTGTCCAAAAGGTCTAGACAATTTAGACTCAAGTTTCCCAACTTATATACATCACAATTGTCTTTATTTTGCCCTATATGGGACTTTATTCTTCAACACTCCCCTATAAGTCTAACTGAAGGCCCAGTTGTGACTTGCTCAATTTGATTTTTTATTTTTCTTTTCTGGGCTTGTACTCTTTTTTTATAGCCTCAGAGGCCTCAGGTCCATTTTTGTTGCTAGGCTTGTGCCATTTTTTTTTGAGTCAGATGCCTCATTTTTTTTAATGAGCTCTGATACCTTATTAGCATTTAAGATTGGACCCAATTGAGTGAGTTGATTGATTTGTATAATAAGTTTTGAAGTTACTTTATTGTCCAAAAGATTTAGACAATTTAGACTCAAGTTTCCCAACTTATATACCCCACAATTTTTATTTTACCCTATATGGGACTTTATTATTCAACACTCCCCTTCAAGTCTAACTGAAGGCCCAGTTGTGACTTGCTCAATTTGATTTTTTATTTTTATTTTCTGGGCTTGTACTCATTTTTTTTAGCCTCAGAGGCCTCAAGTCTTTTTTTTTTTGGGTTGTCTGGGCTTGTGCCATTTTTTTTAGTCAGATGCCTCAGTTTTTTTCATGAGCTCTGATACCATATTAGTTTTTAAGATTGGACCCAATTGAGAGACTTGATTGATTTGTATAATAAGTTTGGGAGTTACTTTATTGTCCAAAAGGTCTAGATAATTTAGATTCAAGTTTCCCAACTTATATACATCACAATTGTCTTTATTTTGCCTTATGTAAGACTTTATTCTCCAACAGAAGTGGTTCCTCTATGATATGTTGATCATTGAAAAAATTGACAGACAATGGACGGAATGACCAAATTTGCAACATTAAAAAATATAGACCAAATATGCATAAAAGAAACTATAGGGACCAAAATCTCACATAATCAATAATCGAGGGACCAAAAGTGCAATTAAGCCTAAAAAATATAAAAGTCTCAACTTAGTTTTCAAAATTCTCAAATGCTAGTTATACATAGCATGGAAGGGAGTTTTGTTATCAATAATGGGAAGGGTTCAGCTGGTTCAATCAGCTATACATAGCATACTTTTGTACTCCTTTCATATATATTCTTGGCCTACATTGTAACATCCTAAAAAAATAAAATAAATAGAGATTATAATATGAGGATTATTATAGAGTTTTTGAGAGGTTTAGAATATATGTTTTAAGTCCTTGAATTAAATAAAAGTATAAGAGAATTAAACCTTAGCAAATAAAATTAATAAAGTGTTACAGAGACCTAAAATGATTGACTTTCAACCTTAAAGGATTTGACCAGAAGAATAAAAGAGAGAAGTTTTAAGTTGAAATCTGTCACAGTAGCGTCGGCATGCCCATGCTGAATGGAGCACGGTCTGAGCCGCGCCGTGCTAACTATTAGCACGGCCGTGTCGGAAAATGGACAAATTTGATGCTGTTTGGCACGCCCGTGCTAATGTTCGGCACTCCTGTGCCAAAAGAGCATAGTTTGAGCCGCACTATAACATCCCAATTTTCAGATCAGTAAAGTATACAAATCTTATCTAAGGCATTGTGACAAAGTTGTAAATATCAAGATATTTTGGAGAAGTAATCATGACTACTTTAGAAAAATAATCATGACATGGATGACTCATGATGATGAGTCATGGTGGAGTAATCATACTCATCCATTGACTAATCACATTCAGGAACTATGTCTCTCGTCTGGTGTTTGATTTTATTGCTACGTATCTTTAAGTTCAAGTGTTGAAGTTTCTAGTACAACTTTTGGTAAAATTCCAATTTTGTTCCTAGGTAAAATGTTCATTCTACCCTTAAGTAATTTTTGAACATCCTTATCCTGTCCCTTAATATTGATTCACTATAGTAATGATTATGGTATAAAAATTACAATTTTGCCCCTAAGAGGAAATGACCTTTTTGCCCTTAAGCAAAATTTATACAATCCTTACCTTTCTTTCATATGAAACCCACGTCATTCATATATATATATGTTCCATCTCATATTCCTTTCTCCTTCACTTTATTCTTTAAGTTCAAGTGTTGAAGTTTCTAGTACAACTTTTGGTAAAATTCCAATTTTGTTCCTAGGTGAAATGTTCATTCTACCCTTAAGTAATTTTTGAACATCCTTATCCTTTCCCTTTATATAGGCCACGAAATCCCCTCATCCATTCCTCTAGAATTTTCTTTCTTCTTCATCTTCTTCTCCACTTCAAGTCTTCAAAGCATCTCCAAGCTTCTACCTCCATTTTCTCTCCTTTCTTCAAGAAATCTTCAACAACTTGGTGAAGCAAACTTGCTTAGAATCATCTTCTCTATCATCTAAGAAGTAGAAATCTCATCTTTAAACTCTTGATCTTCACTTTTATCCATGAAAGCTCTATGTGTTCATATGTGCTCTTGAACTTCCAAAATTCATGAAAAATTGTAGAAAAATCATATTGATGTCAAACCAATTTTATTGATCTAGATTCAATGTTTTCTATCATAATCCTTAGAGTTTATACTCATAAAAGCTCTCTAACCCACTTGGGTATGACATGGCCGAATTACCCACTTAAGTGAATCTATGGAGTTTTGTTCAAATTTTACTTAAGAAAGTGTTCATTTGATCCTAGCACACTTAGATGTCTTTGAATCTCCAAAGAATTGAATTAAAAACCCTTCCTAGCTTCATATATCAAAAGAGGGCCGAAACCCTAAGTGTCCCAAATCAAGAGTTTTGTTTCAAATTCTTGAATTCCATGACATACAGGAGTGTTTTCTATGCTTAAGGATCATAGATCCAAGAGTTTGCGAAATTTTAACACTCTTAGAATTTTCCTACTTAAAGGGGGGCCGAACCTATTTCATAAGAGTTAGGTGAATTTTATTTGATTATACTAATTATGATTGTGTTTGTTGTGAAGGATTAGACCGTGTTCCATCGTTCTAAAGCGTACACGGGTATAGGTGGAGGAACGGGGTTGCGGCTGTGAGCAAGTGCTCGTGAGTTCGTGGTAGTTGCTACATTGCTCTAAGGTGGGGGAAAGATTCATTCTCATCGGGAAGGCAAGACTAAAGTAGAATACATTAATATGCGTAGGGGAACCCTAAACCCTACTAGAGGTTGAGTCCTAACAAAGTACCTAAACCCTCGGTATAGGTATCCTTGGGCTATTACCATTAAGAATACACCCTAGGTTAGAAGATGATAACATGATGAATGATGTGCTATCTTGATTGAGGTTGTGTGCTTAATATGTGAATATGTCTTCCATGATGTGTTTGTGAATATATGTTTTCTCATGATTGTGATGAGGTATATTATTGTCTTGATGGGTGTTAGTATGATAATATGCTTATTTGCCATGATGATAACATGTTGTGAAAAGCGTGATCATGCTTATGTGATTGCTGGTATGCTTAGAGCTAAGCTATGATCATTATGAATTGGGTGATGCATGAGATAAATCATTTGATGGTAATAAGCCACTGCACTCAACCTGTTGAAATGCTAAAGGACAATTGATAGTCGTGAGCATCCTGCTTGGTAGGGGATGCGGTATCCTGCTTGGTAGGGGATACGTGTGTTCATTGATGGGGTTGAGTTGCAGTGATTGATCAAAATGAGTCGTGAGGATTCATGCTAGTTTTGCATTATGTTGTTATGTCATAGCCGTGTAGATCTGGGATTACGCGAGGTCAAACCGGAACTACAGTTAGATGCTTGGTCGGTCTACTGTGAGCTTCTGAGATCTCTGATGCGCCTTCCGACACCGGGACAACTATTCCTATCGGGAATGAGGAATAGTGTCACCCTGCTTGGTAGGGGATGTAATGTACCCGTGAGTGTAACGGTCGCCTTCCGACACCTGGACAGCTATTCCTATCGGGAATGGGGAATAGTGTCACCCTGCTTGGTAGGGGGTGAGCATCCTGCTTGGTAGGGAATGTAATGTACCCGTGAGTGTAACGGAACTTGCTGCTCGGATGACATTTGACTTTCATCCTGCTTGGTAGGGGATGAAGTATCCTGCTTGGTAGGGGATACGTTGTGACGTAGGAATGTGGCTGTCGCGTCTTCATGTAAGGTCTAGGTGCATAAGAGTGTGAGACCAATAGTTAAGTTCAAGGTATGATGGTTGTGCAATTAATGTATCTGCTTTACCTTTATCCCTATTTGTGATGAGATGAAATTCTTATCCCCTGTTTTCTTTGTGTTGCATGTTTTTCGTAAATTTGTAAAGAAGCAGAACCAGACTACAAAGAGCTAGATGGAATTCTGTACAAGCCCGATGCTGATGGAAGAGTCACAGATCCTAATATTTGGGAGGTTCTAAGTGGCTGCACAACAAGGACAAGCGAGGAGTATCTAGAGTCCAGACTGAAATTGAGTTTGTTAGATTATTAAGTATGCACGGCCAGTGTATCTGTCTTTTAATGTATTTTGGACAAAAAGAGGAAGTCATTTGTATATATTTATGCCATGTTTTCTTTTAAAGTTGTGCACTCTGATATTGTATATGTATAAAGTTTTAAAATAAGTTTGGTTCTTTAATGGATTATCCTACGTAAGTGGGATTGTCTCACGCACTGTGCTAACTATTAGCACGTCCGTGTCGGAAACTTTGACGCTGATTGGCACGATCATGCCAATTGAGAGCACGCCGGTGCTCTATGTCAGGATGCGTTAAAAATAGAGAACCAGTGCAACACTATATATATATATATATATATATATATATATATATATATATATATATATATATATATCATCTTATAACACCCTAGTGCTACTAGAAACCCTTTTTGCACCCTAAAACACCTTAGTAACGGTTGTGGAGCATCTTCATGCTTGGGAGATGGGATTGCAACAAGCAATGAGTTTGGAAGGAGAACAACAACAATAACAACAGCAACAACAACAACAACAACAACAACAACAACAAGTGGTAGAAGAAGAAGGAGAAGGAAAAGGTGATTCAAGGTTGAGGAAGGCGACATCTAGGATTCGCCACGGTGTACGCTTGGAGATTCTTGACGGTCTTCAAAAAGTGAGTAGAAATACTCTTTCTCACCCTTTCCATGGTGCAAATTATCTTGGGGTTTGGGTTATGCTTTCAAAATACGTTTTTTGGGAAACAATCCTGGTTTGGTCAAATCCTGATTTTACAAATTTGGGAGTTTTACTTCTAAGGTGTTTCTGCTGTCAATTAAATATTTATTATTGAGATTAGTGCTATGATATATATGATACATACGTGATTTGATTGAATTGACATGCTATATATGCACTATTTGATGATATTTGTGATAATGACATGATTCAATAACTGTTAATATGTTGAATGTTTTTGCTGCAATACCGCCTATGATAGGGATATCGAAAGTAACACTGCCAATGATTTGGGGTGTCGAAATTTGAAATACCCCCATAATGGGGTATCGAAAGCAACATCGTCACACGTTGGGATGTCGAAATGAGTAATACCACCAGTGTACAACGGTTGGTATCGAAAAGAGTAATGTCACTGAAGAGAAGGTGACATCGAAATACCTTCATGAGTAAGGTAGGCAATGAGACGCCATTGTTATGTGTAGTTTGAAAGTTATATGACAGATGAGGATATTTGAGATTGTTTGTTATATGAGATTTTGTCATATTTGATTTATGATGTGTTAATGATGACTGTTTACTGTCGATAATAATTTATATTAAATTATTATTATTATTATTATTATTATTATTATTATTATTATTATTATTATTATTATTATTATTATTATTTCACGATACATTATTTTGAAAATAGCGGGTATTATGGAGAGTTTTTCCGGTTATTGCACCGGCTGAGAACAATGCTTTTACGAAAACTCTTTTAACTGTATTTCTGTTCACTGGGATTTTATATCTCATTAGTAGTATTGTTTTCAGAGCCTGAGGACGTCCCTGTTGAGCAGTCAGACGTTTTGAAGACTATCTCTTTAGTTTTAGAGTTTGGTTAGTATTGTACGGCATATGTCAGGAGGACTTTTATTATCTTTTAGATATTTCCTTATGCGAGATGTTATAGACGCCCTGTTTTGAGGTTTTGAAACTGATTATGTTATTTCAGTTTAGAATTAATGTAAACAATTATTTTGGATTAATATTATATTAAGTATGAGATAAGATCCATTGACACCAGGTGTAAGTCATTTGATTTACACCAAATCTGAAGCGTTGAAATTAATTAATCCAACAAATGAAAATATTTCGGTAAAAAAAAAATTAAAAAATTAAAACTTAAGTCACGTGCCCCTTTTTTTACGTTTTTTGATTCCCCTCTATCAGCCGTTTCTTTCTCTGTTAAGCTGATAGTGGAAACAAACTTTCTTTCATCTCTATTAGGCCGTTGCCCATTGTCGCCATCGTTTCCTATTGCCTCCACCGCGTGACTCATTCAGTTCAACAGCGTCGCCGTGAGCCCACTGCCGCCGCCGCGTGACTCGTTCCGCTCAACGGTGCTGCTGTTGCCCATTGTTGAACACTAGGATTTTTATTTCCATTCAACAGAGCCACCCTTTCTTGAACACCTCGATTTTCTTCTGCCACCCTATAACTCTTTCACTTTAATAGTGGCCGCCGTTGCCCATTGTTGAATAGTTGGATTTTCTTTCCGTTCAACAGCGGCATTCCTGCCCAGCTCGACAAAGCGGTATGCACGTTTCTTAATGTTGGATGAAAATTTTGTTTTCTTTCCCACATCTTGGTGCTGGAGCAGAACTACACCTCTTGCATTTTACATCTGTCTATTCTAGTGTTTGGCATACTCACCATTTTTATTTTTATTTTATATCCTTCAGGTGGGTATAATAATATTGGGCTGTGAATTTTAGTGTTACGTGGATATGGAGTGCATGGAAAACTCTACCGTGAAGAGTATAGAAGATCATGAGATAGTTGATCTTGTGGTTAATGACGAAACCACTTTAGAGAATTCCAAGTCCAGCGAGGCTAATGTTGATTGATAAGCATCCTAATGTTCTTCCTTTTATTGGAATGGAATTCGACTCCCTTGATCAGGTTAAGGAATTCTATATATCATTTGCTAAGAAAGAGGGTTTTGGGGTTCGTACTCGCACAACTAAGGAAATTTTTTGTATACTCGTATGTTCTAATGAAGGTAGACATTCAGTCAAGAGCGACAATGAAGAACAATGCAATGTTTGCACGGGAAAAACTAAGAAAAAATGCTCAACTTCAAGAACTGATTGTAGGGCATCATTTGTTGTTTCAAAAGCATGGAAAAGAAGTAAATGGGTTGTCAAAAGCTTTAGTAATGTTCATAATCATATCATGGTTAGTCCTAAGAGTGTGAGCTATCTTCGGTGTTACAAGAAAATGAGCACAGCAGCTAAGAACCTTGTTGAGAAGTTTGATGAAGAGGGGGGACCTATAGGAAAAGTTGCCGCAATGTTTAATTGTGGCGATATGTCTTTTTCTAATAGGGATTGTTGGAATCATCTTCGAAATCTTAGAAGAAGGAATCACGATATTGGAGATGCTCAAGCAGTTTTCAACTTTTGTAAGTCAAAGCAAGCTGAGAATCCAAATTTTTTTTATGCAATACAATGTGATGATAAAGCTAGAATGACAAATTTCTTTTGGGTAGATGCAAGATCAAGATTGTCTTATAAAATTTTTGGAGATGTTGTTGCATTTGATACAACATATAAAACCAACAAGTACAATATGCCTTTTGCACCTTTTACTGGGGTTAATCATCATTCTCAATCGATCTTATTTGGTTGTGCTTTGTTGCAAGATGAGACAGAGAAGTCTTTTGAATGGCTATTTCAAACTTGGCTTGAGGCAATGAGTGGAAAAAGACCTGTGTCAATGATAACAGATCAAGATTTGACGATGAAAGCTGCAATAGCCAAGGTGTTTCCACATACTCGGCATCGATTATGCTTGTGGCACATCAGAAAAAAAATTCCTAAGAAGCTTTCACATATATACCACAAAAATTCAATTTTCAAGCGTGAATTGAAATCATGCATTCGTGATTCACCATCCATAAATGATTTTGAAGAATATTGGGAGCGTATAATGGTTGATTATGATTTAAAGGAGAATGAATGGCTTCAAGGTTTGTATAATATAAAAGAGTCATGGGTACCTGTTTATAATAGAAACACTTTTTTTGCTGGGATGAACACTACACAAAGGAGCGAGAGTATTAATGCTTTTTTTTATTCTTTTGTTAATTCTTCAACAACACTACATGATTTTGTAGTGAAATTTGACAAGGCAATGGATAGTCGCTATGAAAAAGAAAGAAGAGAAGATTTTGAATCGAGGCACCGATCACTTCTCGTAGATATTAAATCAAAAATTACGGAGCATGCAGCATCGATTTATACAAGAACCATTTTTGGAAAGTTTCATGATGAACTCGCAAAGATTAGTCAATTCACGAAGGAGAAAATTGAAAAAAAATGGGTCTCAATATACATATAAGGTATCCAATTGTTTTGGCCCTCGAGACACGTTTATTGTTTGTGTGGATCTTGACACAAAGATTGCTAATTGTGGTTGCCAGCTTTTTGAAATTTTGGGGATATTTTGTAGACATATCTTGGTGATTTTTCAAGCAAAAAATATTGTCGAAATTCCAAGTAATTATATTTTACAACGTTGGACAAAAAATGCTAACAAGGGCATTGGATTTGATGAAGATAGAACAAATTTTTCCCACGACAACAACAATTCAGCAACTCTGCGAAGTATACATGTGCACAGTCAAGCTAGTTTATTATCTGATCTTGCTGCAAGATCTGAGAAGTTATACTTGTTGATATCATCAGAAATGGAGCAAACATACAAAAGAGCTTTAATAATGGATAATGAAATGCACATTGAAGAAGACATAATTCCTCTGGAGGCAAGTTCTCAGAATTCGCTATGTGGGCAAGTAAGTGTATGCCCTGACTTAAATATTGGAAATCCACTCATATCACAAACTAAAGGAAGAAAAAAGGATGCAATGAAAGAAACGCAACGTGGAAGAATCAAAAGTAGCCTTGAGTTGTCAATAAATCGATCACTAGTCAAAAGGGGATCATGCCAAGTATGTGGAGAACACGGTCACAATCGGCGGAGTTGTAAGCAAAAGATAAATGATGAATCTATTTATCAACCTAATTAGATTGAAGGTATGAGTTTGAAATATTTTGATGTTATGAATGATTTTTTACATGTATTTCTTACCTCAGGTTCTTCCATCATTTAAATTTCATATCTGTTTTATGCTGCTTTATGCTTTTGGAAGTTGCTTGAGTTGCAGGGGAAGTTTTGGCTTGATGCTGTTTTATATTCGGTTATGCTTTTGGAATTTGGCTTCCTGATGTTACATAATTGCTAGTGATGTTACTTGTATACTGTCATGGTGGAGTATTGTATAAGAATGATGGGATCTAGCAAAGGAATATTAGGATTATGGAAATGTAACTCATTTGGTGTATGAAGTTAGTTGCAATCAAGTGTATTGATTGGTAGCTTGGTAGTTATTTGGAGTTCCGTGGTTATCAATAGTATTATTATTAACTAGAAGGCTTTTACGCTTTTAAGGATTTGCTACTTTATTTTATTGTCACTTTTTGTTTTGGAAATAAGATTACCAACCATTACTTATAATTACTTGTATATTGTCATGGGCAAACTAATTACTACAATCCAATGAACTGTTTTTCTAATGACAGATATGGCAAAGAAGATCCACATTACTGCAGAATTTGGCATTAATTTTGCTCATTGTAAATATCATTGAGTAGTACAATCATTTAATGGTAATACAAAGTTAACTATAACTAAAAACTACAACATTACAAAAGTTCACAATGCAAACTAGAAAACATCATTTTCTAAATTTTTGGTAGCCCCTGCTTATGTCCTTAGAGATGCCCTTTGACCATGACAAAATTGCATTCTCTAATGTTGCCCTTGTTGCTATGTTACCAATTTAACAGAAGGTGCTTGTACTTTAACATAAGCTTCTGGTGTAGCATCATGCTCTTTAACCTTCTACACATTAATTTGTCTTCTATCGATTTGGCTAGGCCTTCAAGCTTGAATCAGGAATTGCCTGTTTTGAAGGCATGGAAACATCCACAAATTATAAGCTACAATTCATAAAGATAAATATTTTCAAGTGCCCAAGAATAATTGATCCAGTGTACTTTCTTTCTTTCTTGTTTCATATCAGTAATCACAGATGCCATCCATGTTTTAGGAAAAAGATTCTTGCACACCAAAATTTTCATACCATTGTATACACCAAATGATTATCAATTATAGGTTAATCAAGCACTTAAGTGAAGTCATGCTCACATCCTGATAAGCTTTATAGCTCATAAGCTTTAGCACATCGCCACATCCTATAAGCCTCAGCAGTATCACCTATAAGTTTCTGTACATCCTCAATGTTTATCTCATTCTATATGGATTTCATTGCATTAATACTAGCCTTCACACTATTAAACACATCTTTCTGGTTGCTTGCCAGTTCAATATCTGCTAACTAAACCAAAGGAATTAGTCCATATATTAGTTAAAATTAAAGGACAACACCATGATGAGAAGGCTTACTTGTGCAGACTTGATTGGCAAATCCTGGCCAGAGAGTCTCTTGAAGTGCTCCTTCAACAGCCTCTTTGAATCATACTCTCTTATCTTCTTGTGTGCCATTTCTTCTTAAATGTGCAACAAGTTCACAACAAAAAAGAAATAAAAATTATTCATTCAACCCCCTCTGCACTGTGGTGGCCAGCAATGGCACCTCTGAAAAAGAATGGACAAAATAAAATTTTGTAAATCAATGAGAAAAATTACATTCTAGCATTCACTAATTGGCTTTACAAATTAGCGAGAAAAATAACGCTTTTGTAATCAGGTGGGCTAGGTGTTTTATCAAATGCCTCAAATGCAATATTCATCCTCGTCACTCACATGCTTTTGGCAATGATCATAAACAACACACCACTGGCCACAACATCCAAACCAAATTTTGAATTCAAATGAAAAAAATAATCCAAGATCGTCCTTTAACATTGGAGTTTAAAAGGGAGCATTAGAGGTTAAATGAAGAAGATGGGTTTAGGAAATTGCCTCATATTTTTCCTTTGCTTGTAAAGGGTCTTAGTAATCTCTATAAACAGGAAACTTACAAACAGAGATGGAAAAATGAAGCTAATATAGAGAAAAACATGTTCGTGTCTTCGTCTCACATTGAGAGAGTATCTTCATGTTCTGTCTGGCAAGCTGTGGTTCGTGAAATAAATCCCTAACAGAGAAGAAAGGGTTGTTAATGGAGATAGGAGGGGCAAGAAGAAAGGTCTAGCAATGGGGCTGTTCCGGCGGTGGTGCGGCGTGCTTCGACGACGGCGGTGCGGCGTGCTTCGACGGCGGCGAAGCACATAACAGAGAAGAAGAAGAAAGAGGCTAAGGGAAAGAAAGTGGGAGAAAAACAGTAAGGCTCCACACGTGACTGTTTTTAATATTTTTAAAATTTTTTAACTTAAATATTTTCAACCGTTAGATTACTTAATCTCAACGTTCTGGATTTGGTGTAAGTCTTAAGTTTGACACCTGGTGTCAACAGATCATATCTCATTAAGTATTTATTCAGTATTTATTTAAGAAAAAAATTATTTTCCTTCTTTTATTTAAATTATTAATTTGGGTTACTAATGTAACGAAGGGCATTACATATATCTTTGTTAAATAGCATTCATAAATGGTGTAGGAATTGCATACGGTCAGGTAATATTTGTACAAGGAAGATTGTGACGGTACCTTGGTCAATCATGTGTAAATCTTCAGCTGCAAGGGGGTCTGAATCTGAAGTCCATCAAGTCATTAAATAGAGCAGCAATGATGAAGTTGTGTTGGGAGTTAGTTTCAACCCAGGAACAGTGGGTTGTTATAACTAGAGAGAGTTTTTAAAAATCAAATCCCAATTCAATATCATATTTCTTCTTCAATTTGGCTGGGAATGAAGTCTTTCATAGACACAGTTTTACTAAATATCAGCTGGCTTCTGGGAGATGGTTCTTCAATCAATTTCTTGAAGGATAGATGGTTATCTCAAACAATTGTGGACTTTCTTCAAATTCCACAAAATCTGCATCACTTGGAAGGAATTTATTGTTAATGGTGAATGGATGGTTCCTCAATGGTTGCTTGAAGGAAATGCAGCACTTCAAATAGAATTACAACAGATGGTAATTCCTAGGTTCCAAGCAAAAGATGAGATGATTTGGAATGACAATAATGATGGATCTTTTTCCTTGAAGGATGCTTATGCTATAATGCATAGTGGTGATGATCTTTTGTAGTGGCCAGCTCTAATGGAGTAAATTAGTCCCTCCTTCGAAGTCTTTTTTAATCTGGAGAATTATTTATCAGAAAATTCCAACGGATGATAACCTATGGAGTACAAGTTGTTGTATTGTTTCTATGTGCGATCTTTGTGGAATGAACTATGAAACTACTGAGCATCTTTTTCTTCACTGTTATTTTGCAATCAGAATCTAGTCCTGGCTTTCTTCAATGTTCAATATACAGATTGACAATTCATCCGTGATGACTATTCTTTCCATCTTGAATAAAAATTGGAAACCTCAAGTTCGTGAGACTATCTTGTCAGGTATTGCTCATGCTTTATTTGCAATATGGTCTTGCAGGAATGCCATCAGGTTTGATAATAAGATAATATCTTTTGAAGCTGCAATCAAGCAAGCTTTTGGAAGAATTTCTCTTTCAGGGAATATATCGAATAGTATAGTAGTAGTTCCTGATATGAAGAAGTTTATACTGGAGAAATTTAAAATTTCAGTCCAAGGCAGGAAAGCTCCAAGTATTAAGGAAGTTTTTTGGAAAGCCCCAAGCTTCAACTGGATAAAATTAAATTCTGATGGGTCAACTAAAGGTGCCCCTGGACCAGCAGCATGTGGGGGTATTTTTCGAGACAAAAAGGCTGCCTCTTTGGGTTGCTATGCTATGAACATTGGTGACTGATTTGCTTTTCAAGCAGAGCTCTTAGGAATAATTCTTGGCGTTGAAACAACAGTTCAAGGAAGTTGGAATTATCTATGGCTAGAATGTGACTCAATTTTAGCAATTCAAGCATTCAAAAATCCCTTGATTGTTCCTTGGAGTATTCGAAACAGATGGCGGAATATGATTCTTTTGACAAAAAATATGCATTTTGTTTACTCACATGTATAGGGAAGGAAATGTATGTGCAGATAAATTAACAAATTATGAGGTAGATATTGATGGTTTAGTTTGGTGGAATATCATTACAGATTTTATTAGGGAAGACTTTTTCTTAAATAGAATTAGTCTTCCTAAGTATAAATTTAGATGATTCTTATATGGATTAGGTACATGCCCTCCCATTTTTTGTATTTTTTGTTCTTCTTTTATTAATAAATTCATGGTGTGTCGTAAATGATTGGTTTTTTTAGGAGTGTCAACCTAATTGGGATGTCTAGTAAAACAATGATGATTTTGCATGCCATTAAAAAAAAAAAAATCATTTTTAGGATAAATTTTAAAGATATTTTAATCCTTATGAGAAACTATCTTAATCGTCATTTAAAATTTTTGAGGAACAAATTAAAATTTTTCATTTCTTACAAACTAAATTGTTTTGCAATTTTTTTCGTAAGAATATGGGTATTTAATGTTTATTTATTTTTTTAATGATCTTTGTTTATAACCATGGTTGGTATAATTTTTGCAAGCATTTACCCCGTTATTTTAACGTAACATTGTTGCATATGAAACGTGGTACAATGGTAAGTTGGTAGATGTTAAGAAAGTGCTAGGTGACATACACATGTTGTCTGATTGAACAGTTGCTGACACGGAAAGTTAACTCTTTTGGGTTGTGATGAAAATATCATGAGATATTATGATAACATGTTTCATTTCCATAGCCTTACGACATTTGGAGGCAATGGAGAGAGATGGCAAGAAAGAATGGTGTCATTGACCACATATTTTGATTGAAACACTTTGAAAACTCCGAAACACCCTCATCCCTTCCCTTTCGTACCCCATTTCTTCGTTTCCTCTTACTTTGATTTCATATCAATTATTATTGGAAAAACAAACCATCATCATAATCCACTTCTTCCTTTTCTTCTACATGCTTTTTCCTAACAAGTTTTCTGATTGACACAGTTGCCACCCAGATCAGTGACTGACTTAACTCAGAAAAAAACTGTGAAGGTTTTCTCTCTCTCCACTTAATGTCTTTTTTTATTTTTGGGAATTTTTGCTGGTTTTTTAGGTGACCCAGTTGGGAATTAAAGATGATTTTGTGATTTGATGCATGCCCATTTGAATATTGGATTGGTTTTTGTCTGTAACTGTGTGAGATTCCTTTGTAGTGTGTTGAATTCTGTCATGATGTTTCCTTTTAAGCATTACTTGTTTGTTGGATTTCAATAATTTTATTCTGTTTGTTTATTTATTCTTTGGATAGACATCAGCCAAGTTATTCTCAATTTCTTAATTCATATTCTTAAGCAAGGAATTTTAATTAGAGAATCTCTAACCTCTTTTCAAACTCTTCTTAATTTATGTGTTATCTAGTTTCCCATATCAGACTCTGCCTGCTATTTGGGTATAAATGTTGCCTGAGAGGATGAAACCTATTCTTTTGTATCAGATTTTGCAGAATACTAGAGTGAGATACTTTGATTGAATTCCTTTTATTCATGAATGAAACTAAATTGAAGTGATTCACTGGACAATTTCTTCCTCTGAGGTTCAACTGAAGCTATTGGATTTCTGAATTTCTGAGTATGGCGGGGAGCCTAGATCAGTTTGAGATCAAGTTTCGGTTGAGTGATGGTTCGGATATTGGCCCCAAAAGTTTTCCTGCTGCTACTAGTATTGCAACATTGAAAGAAAGTATTCTTGCTCAATGGCCAAAAGGTTAGTTAGTTGTGTTGTCTTCTTTCACTTTTTGCCTCTCTTTTTTGGTCTTCCTATTAATGATTAAGATATCAATTTGAGATGGTGCTATATTATTCCTGTTTGTCATTACAAAGTACGAACGCTGAACTACAAATTAAGAAAGATTGGTGGTTGGATGGAGAGAAATACATGGTGATGTATTAATTTATAGAAGGGATATTTTGAGGTAGAAGAAGCCATAATTCATCTGATTTAAGTATATAGTTATTAGTTTTAGAGTTCTGGTGCAGATCATGCTTGTGATGATGTACTACTGATATAAAGTTCATGCTTGTGATGAGAATTGAGAGCAAAGAATGAACTAAATGCTGGCTATTTTCAATACATGAAGAATTTTCCATTTAATGCGAACTTGTGACTTTCACTGTGTGTCAGAGATATGATGTCATGCATATCCTTGTGCACAAGTATGTTGAGAATGTTTTTGTGCCATGATTTAATTAGCTCCCTTTTTCCTTTTGGAAATTGAGGAAGCTTTGCATTAATAGCAAGATGTTTGTTTCGTACAAAGGCACTCTTTAGGAGTTCATAAATTGCATCAAGAATTTAAGGTGACAAGTTTTCTCAAAAAATAGAACCTGAGGTGACAAGATCTGGATTTTAGCCTTAAACTATAAAAGTGGAAAATAATAGTTGTATGTCCCTCGATAAGTAGTTTCTTAAACTCAAATTTCGTCTCTCTTATCAGTTATCATATTGTCTGCCTTTTTCTCCTTGAGTGGTTCAGGGTTTCTGCCTCACAAATGTTAGTACACTTACAAGGATAAATATATGTCATAGCATTTTCTCAAATCCATAGTTCCCTTTGTAACTTTTCGACATGTTTGTAGCTAAGTGTCCATGCCATCGGTCTTGCTGGATCTCATTTGATATGTCTACACATATTACTGATATACTTTCACCGAGAAATAAGAACCGAGCTTAACTGTGCCATATTAGTGCAACTTTCTGTTATATAAGATATAAACAAAATCACATGTTCTAGAATACTGCATATCAATCAGCCAAGGTAGGAAGAATAGAGTAATGATATAGTAACTAGACACTGTCCTGTCATGCATTCAAATGTTTGTCGTATTGGTTTAATATATTATATGATGTCTCACTCAACCTTTTGCCATGCTTTATAGTGATATATGAGATCTGTAAGTTTATGTTTCTGTTTTGAAGACAAGGAGTATGGCCCAAGAACTGTAAAAGATGTGAAGTTAATTAGTGCGGGAAAAATATTGGAGAACAACAGAACAGTGAAGGAATGCCAGAGCCCATTATGCGATCTCCCTGGTGGAGTTACAACAATGCATGTGGTTGTGCAACCACCTACAGTAGAGAAAGGTCTATTATTTATTTCTGAGACCTGCCAAAAGCTAATATTAATAGCTGTCTGTTTTACTTGTATAAACAACTTCAACCTAAAATATTCTTTAGTAAAATTTGACTAGTTTTACTGGAGTAAGTTTCAAGTTCCTTTTGTTGACAGTAGCAAAACATGTTTTTATTACTTGTCCTCCTAACTATTAGAAATAGGTCATTCTCTTCATATCATTATTTTAATGTGTGCTTCATCACTCTAGAATCTAGATGTGATTCTTTAACATTTTGAGTGATGAAGATAACATACATTAAAAACTGATGGATGTGGCTCTACTAGAATCTTTTGCATATTAAAAGTACACTTTTAATGTTAAGGCGTGTCATTAATGGAATGATTGAAGTTATGAGTTGTCATCATATAACTTGGCTCTCTTAGAAAGGGCATCCCTTGTTTTCACCATTAACAGTTATAATACTCTGCTTTACTTTTCTAAAGTGCAAAGTGAGGACTGAACACTTCTGATCTCTTTCAAAGTTAGCAGTTATAATCCAATTATGAGATTTTTCATGGGTCAGAAGCAGGGGCAGAGCCAAGGAATTTTCTTTTAGGAGGCCACAGGCTTATAGGTTATAAATGTTTTACATGTCCCTTGTTTATCAATCCTTGACCTAAGTTAGTAGTAGTATCAAAATTCTTTAGTTCTAGATGTTATGGTATAACTTGTGTATGATGCACCACTTCACTATTCAATTAAATTTATTATTGCTTAGAAAAACCCCTAAGAAAAAACTTGTAAACAAGAGTAGTTATATCATTGCTACTACAATAACTTGTAGGAATATTTAAGATCCATAGTTATGCTCAATATATAAAGAACTATGTAAAAAGGCGGCCTAGTGCACAAGGCTCCCACCTGGTTGAGTCTGGGGAGGGTAGATATACGCAATCTTACCCCCGCAAACGGAGAGGCTGTTTCCAGGATTTGAACCCATGACCTCCAGGTCACAAGGCAACAACCTTACCCTTACGTCAAGGCTCACACTCATATTTAAGAACTATGTATTACTATTAGTTTTTTTTTTTTTTAATTGATAATATATAATAGTTGTAGATATACAATACAGCTATTTGCGTCGTATAAAACTTTTCCAGTTCTGTTTGAACAATTTTGAGTTCATTTCATTTTGGTGCTTTATCTGATCCTTATTGACTTTCTGGTCTTTTCCTCTTGTAACAGAGAAGAAAGTAGCAAGTGAAGCAAAGCAGAACAAATGTGTTTGTGTAATATTATAGGATCCGGATTGAATACAGGATGTCATCTGTTTAGGTGGTAAAAATTTACACCTGTATCCATTTTTAGCATAAACTATGGCTTCCAATTTCTCATACACAAATTCTTTGATTGCGTGCGTTGTTCTTACTACAGGTTAAGATTACCGGAGTTGCTGAGGATTGTGAAGCCAGTAGGTTTCTGATTTATTCGCAGCGGTAAATTTCATATACAAATTTTCATAGGAGAGATGTTTTTCTGCTGGTCTGAGCATCTAGCTGTTGCCTCATTGTCCTCTTGGTATAATTGTTGATTGAAATGAACTATACTAGTTTGCTCTCATGTCCCTTATTTTTATTTTAAAATATTATAATGCCTGTGCTTTATGCAAAATGCTGCCAGAGTTACACGTGTCGAATGTGCTTTAATTTGCTTAATGTTTTTGTGGTACCATAGCTACTTATGTACATCATTTGAGGCAATAGTGGCTTAACTTCATTCTCTCATTAAATGGTGGTGACTCAACCCTGAAGTTTGATTCCCCCTTATGTCTTGGGGAAATATGTATGTAGTGTCTTACAATTCCAGTTTCATGTTATAGAAGAGCCGTATTCCTTTCTGGAAAACTTGGAAGGCCTCAACTTCACAGCATGCCAATTGCTCACTGCTGGGGTGTTGGTGGTACATTATTATAAACTTATGCACCAGTTCTTGATTTTTTTTAAGAGTAAAGTGTTCTCCTTTCAAAATCACTTAGAGTACAACCTTCCTTGTTTTTTTTTTACATGATCTCAGCATTGAGAGGGGTTGGATTCGGAGAATCTCCCAAGAGTTTATTTTGCAAAAGTGATAGTTGCACGGAGTTCTCATCTCACAAAAATTATGTAAGAGTGGCTAGAAAAAATTGGAGTGTGAATAAAGCAATGTTTTAAAAATCGAATTGGATTTAACTACAATATTTTAAAAAGGAATCTGAGATTGAAGGGACGAGATCGTTAGGTTTATGTTTGGTTGTTTTAAGAGTTAAATTTGTAATTTGGCCATAATTGAACCACATATATTGAATACATTATATGCGTGTTTGGATTAGCTCCGAATTGATTTTTTTAATAATCGATTATATGTATAGGATTTGTTTGGATTAACTTATAAACAACTTATTTGGATTTATTTACTGGCGTAAGCGCTTGTCAAAGTGTTTGAGAAAGTTTATGAAAACAGCTTATAAAATGTCCATAAGTTGTTGTCAGCTTATTTTGATAAGCTCTCCAGGATAACTTATGAAAAAAGTTTATAACTTATATAAAAACAGTTTGACAATATTTTCTCTTTGATTATAGAAATAGCTTATACATAAATGTCTATAAGCGCTTAATTAAGCAATTTACTAAAACAGGTCCATAATCGATTGTAATAACATTAGTTTTATGTTTGGATGTGCATATTGAAAAGCAATTTTATGATATTTTGTTTTGTTTTGGTTGTGTAAAAAAATCACTTATATAATAAATTACAAAAAATTCTATGAAATTATTTTTATAGTTTCATGATATTTGTTTGGTAGCTAGTTTTATAGGAGTGAAATGAGAAAATGTGATTGATTTCCAAATAATCTACCAACTTGTTTAAATAAACTTCAAATTTTGAACATTTCAAAAAATTGCCTTTTTCAACATACAAACAATATTTTTCTAATTTAATGAGGTTTGTTAAATATATTAGTTTAACCCTAAAACTCGTGTAGATTAAATCTGTATGAAATGTCATAAAAAAAATGTCATAAAAAAAAATCTGTATGAAATATGCTCATATTCAGTTTATGGTATAATCGGTTCAACCTAGCGGTTGGGTTTTGTTTTTAAATCATTGGAATAAAATACTAAATGAAAACATGACAATCATATATCAATATCTGTGAGGAAAATGTCTTTTGTATTTTACATTGTAGATATTTTCCTTATTTTTCAACTTCAAGGATATAAAAATTGAAATTGCAAACTAAGGCTGTTCCCATAATGCCATTATATATGTGTATTTTCATAAAAAAGCATATAAATGCATTAATTTCTATTAATAAAAGGCAAAAAATATTACAAAGCGTTATTCTCAAACAAATGCTTATTTGACGAGTAAAACTTGATAAATAGAATTATTAAGTGTGGTGTAAAATAAATTAAAAAAAAAACAAAACTTTTGGACGGTTCAAAAAATATTTGTATAAGAAATATAAGCATTTAAAAATTTTATAATTCATTATAAGATCAATATGGTTACGAAAATAAATATAAAAAAATACTAGTTTAATTGTTATGAACTAACAGTGTAACTGTCAACCAATCACCAATCATGTTGTGGATGAAAATATGGATAGTTAAGATAAAAGTCAAATTCTTTTTACTGACATATCAATTTATAATTAAATGTCCATATAAAAAAACTTTACACTGTCAGTGTATAGTAATTAAACTCAAAAAAATATTATTCAAGTTGTTATTATAAATTACAATTTACAATAAATATCATGAAACTATACAAATAATTTCATAAAATCAACATTCCCTCTACTCCTCTCTTCCTTCTTCCTCATCCACCGGAGGGGGTGGTTTTGGGCTATTTATTGGCCTGGAATCACCGCTCTACATAGTTTTCTCTCCTTTTTATCTAAATAAGTGATTTTTCCACATTGATCTGGTTTTTATTTCGTGATTTCGTTGTCTTAGTGCGGCATTGTTTTGTTTGTCATCTTGGTGCGGCTTGATTTTCCGTCTTGTTGCTGTGTTCGTTTGGTTCAGATTAGCAGATTAGTTTCGATCCATTATAGATTTAATCAAGACTTGGGCATCAACGTTACAGATCCGGATGCACAGGTATTCTGGTTACTTTGATTTTGTCACATTTATAGGCATTTTGCCGTTTTATGCCATTAACCTGGGCGCTGTGAGTTTGTTCGCAGATTCATCCTTTTCGATTTTCAGCGATGTTGAATTTATATTGTTTTTAATATATTTTATCAATTTGAATGAATGAATCTCATATTTTTAGTCAAAAAAAAAGATGCTCATCCTTCAAGCAATGATAAAGTGTTATTGGTCAATTAATATGCCCAACATAAAATGATGGAAGTTGCAGGATTACGAAATTTATTTTGAGTTAACTTTTGATATACGGCTAGTGTAAAGCTTTGACACTATCAATGGGTCCCTCATCATCCTATTATGACTTTTAAGGTAGTTATTATAAAAGTCAAATATTTTTAATGATATGATATTTTATAATTGATTTTGATTATCAGTATCAAACCTCGTTACACTTGTAATTAAATCCATATATTTTTTTTAAAAAAAACATGAAAAAAGTATAATTTTTGGATTTAATTGTTATGTAGTATCAGTGTAAAGATTTTTTTATACTGTCAACCAATCATAAGTTGACACATCATTAAAAATGTTGAACTATTATTAGGGATGAATCTAGACTTGCATGATGGGAGGGACCAATTATAAAAGTTAAAGTTCATCCAACAAATATATACACATCAAATTTTATATAAAATATTCATAATTATATGTTATAAAACATTAATTACATTAGTAATGTATCAAAAGACAAAACGTCTTTCTTACATTTCACAAAAATCATCTATATGTGATTTACTAATTTTAAGCTTTTTACTGCCATGCCTTTACTATTTTTTTTATTATTATTAAACTTGTCTAGCACACATACACTATTATTAATTGTAAGGAGAAAAAAAGTTGGTAGAGGCCTAAGCCCTATCTAGAGATGGCAATTTCCACCCGTATGCGGGGATCCCCGCAGGGACCGCACCATTCGGGGCCCCATGGGCCGGGAATTTTTCCCCGCGGGGACGGGGACAAAATTCCCCCGTGATCAATTCGGGGACGGGGATCACACCCCCGCCCCGAGAACATTACTAAACTACCCTTAATATAGGTATATATTACAGTATACATATATACCTTTTTTAGTCAATTTATTTAAAAAAAACATTAATATAGTAAAACAATTAATAAGATTAAGTGACATAGCCTCAGACCATGGGAATACCGAATAGACCTAACTCATTTGTGCAAAATTGGGGCCCTAGCTCATTCGGTATTGCCATCTCTAATTGGAAAAAAGAACTGAAGAACCCTAGCCGCCCCACTAACAGTGGCAGTGAACCATAGCCGCCACCGTCGGACCTCCATTGCTTAAAGACGCGTCCGATCGTTCTTGCTCAGGTTGCCGCCGCTTCTACTCGTTCGGTCCTGCTCACACATCGCCGCCGAGTCTGCTCGGTCCTGCTCACACGCCGCCGTCGAGTCTGGTCAGTCCTGCTCACACGCCGTTGCCGCTTCTGACCGGTTCTCCGCCTCACTCACTCTCTCCGCTGCAGCGCCGCTTCTTCCTCAAGGTAAGCAAATCTCTTCGCATTCTCAGGAAGAAAACCTATCTCAGATTGTTTATTTTAGTTTTTCATTAGAGAAGAAAAGCTATCTCAGATTCATTATTTTAGTTTTTCATTGTTGTGTAAAATATTTTTGAGCTGTGACATAGCATCTTGCCGGAATTTTTTTAGTGTATTGT